>CM073498.1:4505000-5755000 GCA_037074585.1 Biancaea sappan | reverse complement strand
TCATGAAAATCTCCGTAGCAGAACACCGAAATTCACCTGAGAACTCTTGTCTGTAATGACTTAGAGAAGCGATGTTCGTACGGAATCCAGGTGAGTGAAACGACCCCGTTTTAATAGAGTTTTAGCATTACTGGTGATAAAAAATATGTCGTAGGACACTCCCAAGATTCATAGGGGGAAATTGGATTCAGAATGACGAATCTAAATGAGATAATTAATCCATAAGTATGGATAAAATGAAATAAGTATCTTATGATGATGTGAAGTTTGAATGTTTTCAAAAATGGATTAATTGTTATCTTGATATGTGGTTTATAAATCCATAATATAGTAATATACTATACCTGTTATATGGATGAATATTATATTGAGCTTCTGATTATGATATGAAATGCTATTGATTGTGATTGAGCGGGACAGTACCCCCTCTCACGGCAAGGCGGAAAACCCGGTTGACAGGGTGTCTTGACCAATGAGTGTGGAGACAACGATTCCCTCAGTAGGGATATAGCCCGGATTGGTGATAAATCCGTGAGGCGCCCTAGCTAAGAGGATGAGGTTGTGCGTCATGGCGGAAATATACATAATTGGTGAGCCGGCCTGTGTGCGCTCTCCGGGATATATTGCCATTGACGAGTACTAATAACGTTTGTTGAATTGGATGAATTTTTATCTTGTATGTAAGAGGATGATGTTGTGCGTCATGGCGGAAATATACATAATTGGTGAGCCGGCCTGTGTGCGCTCTCCGGGATATATTGCCATTGACGAGTACTAGTAACGTTTGTTGAATTGGATAAATTTTTATCTTCTGTCTATTGGTTGAGTATGAGCCTTTGGATATGCTTGCATGACTGGTAATGTATTTGAATTTTATTAATGCGAGGCCGATTCGCTCATTGAGTTTAAAAGCTCACATTGTTTGTACAACCTTTTTGTTCAGATCAGGTTGCCATCGAAGAATATCTGCTAGAGGAGTAGATCACTTTGGACCTTCCCGTTGTCGGGTAGACCTCTCTTCTGTTATAGATTATGTTGCTCTGTAATCGTCTAGGACATCTAGTTCAGGGGTTCGACATTTGGCTTGTATGTCAGTATAATAATGTATTTTAAATTGATAATCTATGATTTTCAGATAAGAAAATTTGATATATTTATCGGAAGGCTTACAGTGATGAGAGATTCATCATTGTGCCGGTCATGTGCCCAGAAAACGGGTCGTGACACTTACTGTTACGTTATTACTTTAGTTTAACTAACGCTATTATTTTCTTCCAATTTTGATGCATATGATAATGAGATCAAAGTAAAATAAAATTAAAATTAAATTAAAGTCAATTAGAAATACAAAAATAAAACGTGAAGTAAAATTAAATGACTAAAAGTATATTATAACATTTTCATTTTTAGATTGTTCCTTATTATAGTTGTCAAGTTCTCAATATAAATTTTAAGATTTTACAATCTTACAATTTCGAATAGTTTTGATTTTATGTAAGATCTAAATTTGCTAGGATTTTAGTAAGTTTTCGATTTAAATTTTAAAACCTTATGATTTTATCAATCGTATAACATTTTAATTTTTTTATCATTTTTTTATTTATTGATATGTTTTTAATCTATTAGGTCAATTGAAATAAAAAAAGTTATTGAACTAACTTAAATCTTTACTAATACTATATAATTATAGTCTTATCACTCATAATTTATTCACTTTTTAACTTAGTTTAATGAAGGTTAATAATGAGATATAGTATTATAAGTTTTTTAAAAAAATATGTATTTGGTGAAAAAAAAAGTTTATAATTATAATAGAAAGTAGGGATTGCTCTCTATTTTTTCTTTACTAATTATATAATATTTGAGCTTGTTTTATTGAAACATAACGAATCTTCAATAATTTTGTATTATTTACAAAATTTATATTATTGTATATATATATATTTTTTTTTTTTTATAGAATCTTATGATTATACTATTTAATTTATTATGTGCCCCTTTTAATTCTGCATAAAATTTCAATCCTAACAACTATATTTTCAATGGTATCTACGAGTAAAAATTTTATTAGAATGAGTAATCCTGGAACAGAGTTGAGCATATACATTCATTTGTCATATCTATTGGTGCTATATTGATTTGGTGATCACTTTCAATTAATCCTAGCGCAAAGCATTGCTGAAATGTTTTTCAGTGGGTAGATCCATCTTTTTCCAGTCCTTGATGCAACTGTCATATATATCGTGAAACTGCTAGTCATTAAATTTATTATCCTGTTTAATAACCTACATGAAGACAGAAGTCTTGATAAATCACCTAAAGAGATGAATAGGTAGTCATATGTTATTTTTTACAAAAATAATATTATTAAATATTTTTTGCAAATTTACAGACACTAGCAATACAATTAATATAATACAAACTGATGAGACATTGTAAGAAAAAAAAAAAGATTTTGCAAAACTTGTTAATCAACCAAGCAAATTGGTAAAGTTGACTAACCTAGTTTAACAATTACAAAAACAATGAGGTGTTCATTATTATGCATAACATAATAGAAACATTAACAATAAAGTTGTGTTCGGCGTGCGAACTTATAGTTTATTTTACTAACTTATAAGTTCATTAAAATTGTTCTATAAACAAATTTATTTTAGTAATTTATAATTTATTCTAATAAGCTACTTTGAGTAACTTATAACTTATGTACTTTTCTTTCCTTTTTACCCTTGTTATTTTATGAAAATATATATTATACCTTTCATATTCATTATATCCTTATATATAAATATAATAAAATATGTAAATATATTTTATTATATATAATAAAATATAATAATATATATAAATATATTATATATGTAAAAATATATTATTTATATATAAAATATAATAAAATATATATAAAGAAATATATATATATAATAATTTAAATTAATTTAATTAAAAACAAAAATGATATATCTATTTATATTATTTTAAAATTAAAAATATATAACTTTTTATGACATTTTACAATTTTTAATTACTTCAACAGTTATTTTTACCGAACATTTATAATTCAATAAACTAACTTATAAGTTGTAAACTATAAACTAAAAATTAGTTTATAAGTTATT
Source organism: Biancaea sappan (assembly GCA_037074585.1). NCBI lineage: Eukaryota > Viridiplantae > Streptophyta > Magnoliopsida > Fabales > Fabaceae > Biancaea > Biancaea sappan. The sequence goes on along the minus strand of CM073498.1, from coordinate 5,751,881 downwards.
AACTAGTTTATAAACTAATTTTACCAAACAAAGCTTAAATAGATAGGATAAGATGAGGTAAGTATTGAGAATTTTGAACAATGATACTTACATTGGTCTCTTTGCACAACAAAACATTTTTTTAAATTTATTTTCCTCAATACACAATTAAACAAGAAATTACAAGATAGTTGTAGGACTTGTCCACCAATTCTTTTTGGGTGCTTTCACCAATAAATATCTGAAATAAGGTTTCAAATAGTTTTTAAATATTGTTTTGAAACAAATTATCCAAATAATTTTTTTAAATTAATTTCGAAAACAATTATACAAAACTTATTTTCAAATTTCAAATAAAAAATCCAACCAAATAGTTATTCAATAATAAAAGATGATGTCCTTCCAATTCCTCACCTGCATTAACAAAGCACGTTCGTGATTGAAAAAGTTTTAACCACTCTCATTTTTCTTCTGTTTTATAGAACACCAGCACAGGGAAAGAGACTAAAAAGCTTAACCAATTGGAGTAATTTATTCTCCATGCCAATATTTTTTGGAGTATGTTATTAATTTAGTCCTTGAAAATTTATAATGATTTTAATTTGATTATTTTTGTTGTTAAGTTTTTAAATTTATCATTATTAACTCTCAAATTTATCACTACTAAAATAAATAAAAGGATAAAATTGAGACAAATATAATATATTAAGAATTAAATTAAAATACTTAATATTTTAGAGACTGAATCAAAACAATTACAATATTTTAATAAACAGCTGGATAGTTTACTGGATCTCTAATTTGTGCTCACTTTATGCCTAGTGAATCCAAAGAGCTATTCCTAGTTCTTCATTAATCAAAAACAGAAATACAAATAAAAATCAAGCGAGTCCGAGCACTAGTTTGGGCTTATTTTTGGGATTGGGCTCAGCTTTAATAGTTTGAACAAAGGCCTTTTTCATTTGGGCCCGTAATTTACACGTCCTTTATGGATTTTTTCATATGTTGACATATTTAAAAAAAATCTTAATTTTGTGTTAAACAAAAAAACTTAATGACAATGCAATCTGAAATGGTCATTTGAGATAAGTGTGATGGAAGTAAATTTTTCTTTTTGTTAGGTGAGTTAAGTGAGTTTTCTCATTGAATTAAAATAAAAATAAAATACACAACTACTTAAGATATAACAATCATACAATTGTATCATAATTTTTTGAGTATAACATAGCTCGTAAATTATGAGTGATACATATTGAAATGATATTATATATTATATAACATGAAATATAAGATAAACAATTGAACATCAAGTTAAGTATGAAAATTATATATTATATATTAATAAAATTAAAAGATATATATGTTAATATTACATATGCATATAAAATATTGTAAAGACTAAGATATATAATTTATGTCATGTTTATAACATTTATTATTTGAATACGTAATTTCTCATTTAAAAAAATATAAAATAATTCAAGTAAGACTTGAGCCTTAAAAAGCTCGAAACTAACTCGTAAGTTATTGATTTTTTTTATTTGAACTTAAATTTTTTAGTTTATTTTCAATTTTTTAAGCTTAGATTATTGGTTTGGTCAAATTTGTCTGACTTATGATAAAGTATAATCAAGATATTGCTACAAAAATAGAGATAGTGAGTATGATAGAAGTACAAGGATTGATTAATTTTTTGGTATATTATATACAGATATTTTATCAAGACTGAAAGTAACAATATATTTTAAAATTTAAATTTCATAAAGAACACTTTTCAAACACAATAGTACCATTTGTTAGTTAATATATTATTACACTAATTATAAAAAAAGTAAAATTAGGATCAGTGGCAGAGCCACATATGCTTGAGGGGGTGCAGCTGGATTTTACAAAATCCTATGTAAAAAAAATTTTCATTTTGCTCCCTCATTGTTTTTTTTGAACCCCCTTAATATTTTTTGAACCTCCTTCAGTGACTTAGTCCCTCTCTGCTGCTCACAGTTATGAGGCCTCCACTCCCTAGAGTCACAAAATTTTTTTTTTGATGATGGTTAATTTCTCATTCCATTATTAGGGACCTCCTTGTAAAAGTTTAAAATTTGATGTTTTTATACATAGGTCTAATTCTATCAAATTGGTTAATTAATTATGTAATTAGGATCATGAGTAACATATTTGTGAAGTCAATTTCATGAAATTTTTTCTTGACGATAGTTAATTTCTCATTCCATTATTAGAGACCTCTTTGTAAAAGTTTGAAATTTGGTGTTTTTGCGCATATGTCTAATTCTATCAAAATGGTTAATTGATCATGTAATTAAGATCATAAGTAACATATTTATGAAGTCAATTTCATAAAAAAAATTTCTTGATGATGGTTAATTTATCATTTCATTATTAGGGACTTTTTTGTAAAAACTTGAAATTTGGAGTTTTTGTACATAGGTCTAAATCTATCAAATTGGTTTATTGATTATGTAATTAGGATTTACAAGAAGAAAATTTTTTTTGTAATAGAAATATTTTTTAAGAAGAAATTACCATCAAATCTAAAAAAGTGAATAAAAATTTTACTCCCCTGACCAAGAGGTCTTGGATACGCCACTGATGAGGATATATGAAAGACATGCACAAGTAGTCAATTTTAAGTTGTGTTAAGTAAAAATAATTTTCAAAAAACACAAAAATTGATGACTACCTTTGTAAGATATATCATCTCAAGATATATATGTATGATAATTAAACGATAATTTATATAGTTTTTGAGATAATTTAAAGGAATAAATACTCAATATCGTAAAAACAAAGATGAATTTACTTTAAAGGGTGTGATCGGTAGGAAATTTTTTTTAATTAATATATGTGGTAATTTTTTTATCTCTACAAAAATTTAAATATTGTCCCCACATAATAAATTATGATCATTCATCTTATTAAAAATATTATATTCAATATTTTTTAAACTAAATTTAAAAAATTAGTTGTACTCCACTAAGAAATTTTTTTATATTATTTTTTAATAAAAATATTTATAAATTTTTTTTATTTACATTAACCAAAATTTTTAGATTCATGTAGAAGGTCTGTTTTTTATAGAACTAGTGTTGTGACCCGTGCGATGCACGGTTAAATTATAACTGTAAAAATTTTCGTAATTTATAATAATAATAATAATTAAAATTGATTTATATGTAACTTATGAGTTGTGACATATACTTTTTAAACGTAAATGACTATATATTTTTAATTGATTTATCAGTTCCATAATCAAAATTATTTTATCTACTCTAACTTTGATTTGCATTAATTTATTTATTTAATAGAATAAATTTAAATGAATACAACAACAATAACAACAAAACCTTATCCCACTACGTGGGATTGGCTATATGAATCGCACAACGCCATTGAGCTCTATCAATGACTAACTCTTTAGATATCTCATTTAACAAAAGATTTCGTTCAATAACTTCTCTAAGTGTCCTTCTTGGTCTTTCTTGACTTTTTTTCACATGACTCCAAACCATCTGTTCAACTTTCCTTACTAGCGCTTCCAACGGTCTTCTTTGAACATGCCCAAACCACTTTAAATGATTTTCAACATTTTTTTCCTCAATAGGTGCCACTCCAACTCTACCTCGTATACGATCATTATGAAATAAATTTAAATGAATAAAATAGGTAAATTAATTAATTTGTTAATTTGTGGATTATTTATTATAAATTATTTATTGTATAGATCAGTAGATGATCGAATATTTATTTCATTTTTACTTTTGAATGTCTCTTTTTTGGTTTCAATCAGATCTATAGAAAAAAAAATATTAAAAGTTACTGTTACATTTGTATTGGATCTCGAGGCCTCAGATTTCGTCTTTCAATAATTTAAAAATTCATATCTCAAATTTTGATTTCTATTAAATTAAAAGCTATTTTGAAAAGAAATCAAAATAAAGTCAAATAAAACAAATTTTTTAATTCACATATCAATTCTATAATCAAATTTATTTTACCTACTAAAAAATCATTTAAGATACTACAGTAGTTAAATAATAAAAGTAATTTTTTTTAATTTCAATTCAAATCATTTAAATAAATTCAAATCAAATAATTAATATTATGTGATATCATTAATTTACCAAACTTATTTATTCATTAAAATCAATTCAAATTAAATAAAATAACAATATTTACTAATTATTAATTTCACTTATTAATAATTATGATAATATATACTAATAAAAAATATATTCTACTATTCACTTGAACAATAACCCACATAATATATTAAATATATTGGGATCCACATAATATATAATAATAATAATAATAATACTATAATTTATAAATTTATGAAACTTATGAAACTTGTGAGTTATGAAATATACTTTTTAAACGTAAATGTTCTAATATAAATTTTAATTATTTATACAAATATAAATTATAAATTTTAATAAAAAATTATGATAATAATTTACCACATTATATTATGAACATTATATTAATTGTACATATGATCAATAATTAATTTCAATATATCTTGATAATCGTATATGTATATTTCAACAATTTATTATTTATACATTTCAATTCAAATCAAATAATAAAGGTAATTGTTTTTTAATTTCAATTCAAATCAAATAATTCATTTAATGTTATATCATTAATTATTCTACAATAATTAAATAATAAAGGTAATTGTTTTTGAATTTCAATTGAAATCTTTTCAATCAATTTAAATCGAATAATTAATTATGTGATGTCATTAATTTATCAAATTTATTAATTTACCTAATTTATTCTTTGAAATCAATTCAAATAAAATAAAATAATGAAATTCACTAATTATTAATTTCACTAATTACACTAATTAATAATTATGAAAATATATTATGCTTTTACTTTACCAATAACTCACATAATATATTAAATACATTGGAATCCATATAATATATTATGATAATAATACTATAATTTATAAATTTGTGAAACTTATGAAACTTATGAGACTTATGAGTCATGACATATATTTTTTAAAACGTAAATATTTTGATATAAATTTTGATTATTTATACAAATATAAATTATAAATTTTAATAAAAAATATATGATAATAATCAGCCACGTTATATTATGAAGAAATACCATACCTTTAATATGAGATAAATTTTCTTTGCATACTATCCCAGTACTTTCTAAACTTCCACCAAGTCTTAACATTTTCGAACAAAAAAAAAGAACAATTATGTCAATTTTGTTGGGAACTCCTAATTTCAAGATATATTCCTTGTATTTATCTGTCAGTGTAGGAAGATCTATTATCACTCCCGTATCCATTATCATGTAAAATTCTCATAGAGACATCAAACCAAACCTAATTTTTTGTCATATAATAAGACCGTAAATAAGATAATTCAATATGAACACAATATTACACTAACAGGCTTCACATCCTCAGCCAACTTTATATAACTCATACAAATTGTATTATCATATCCCTTTATGCTATAGTCAATTGATATGATTATTTCCTAACCTTGTTTCAATTTAATATGATTACCATATTTTAAAAATCCAGTTTGAATCTCATGGCCCTACAACATTAGAGACAAAATGAAAAATAAAGAATACTATAAAATTTGATTGATTCCAATATGTGAAGTGGATTCAAACAAAAGAACTATATTAAATCAAAGAACAAACAAATTAAAAAAGGGAAAAAACACTGGATCCGAGAAGTTTACCTTTCCTCTGTAATTGCTATCTTCTTGGACTCTCTACTTATCAGTTTGGTTTCTTTTTCAGCATACTCATTGGTGATATATTGCGTAATTGCTCTTGATTATGTGTATTGAAATGATTTTGATAAGTAATTTTATAAATGTTAATTTAACAATCTCTGAGTGTGCTTGTTGGAGATGTATACTTAATACTTACCAATTAGCTTTATATCTTCGTCTTCAAAAGCTAGAACTTGATCGAATGTCTGCATCAAAAGAAGCGAAAAGTTAGTTGAACTAAAACTCAGAGACAAGTAATTCATGAATTGCTCTAATACTTATATTAAGAGAAATAAAATGTTTCTTTTTGTGTTCACATTCTTTCATGTTAATATGAACAAACTCGAATTCAAGCTGTTTCTCGAAAAGGTAAGTATTAACCTACATAGTGCCTATCAAGATGGTGCTTTCATGAACTTTTATAGCTGCCATGACTAAGAAGATTATACCGAGTTTGAGTGAAAATAGAATAAAGACAGATGTGAGCTGTTTCTCTGTAGTCGGTGGCAGGAAATTCACTCTGAAGTTGATATGGGAGCCATCCGATCATTCATCCATTGCTGCTTCTCAGTTCAACATATGACACTCAACATTTGGTCATTCTTGAAGTTTGAAACACACTGTATTAGCTTGAGATCGAGCTTCAGATCGACACAAAGACAACTGATATAAACTCTCCAAACACATAATTTTTTCAACTTCAGATCGAGCTCCAAACACTCAAATTTTAAAAAGATTCATTTGGATGCAAATTTTTCAAATTCATTTGAATGTAATTATAGAATCAATCACACCAGTTGACATTTAATATATTGCAATTATTTAATTATTTTATTATTAATTAAATTTACGACAATTCATAGTTTTAAAACAGATAATTTGAATTCATTTGAATGTAAATTTTTTAAATTTATTTGAATGTATATAAAATCAATCACACTAATTTGCATTTAATATATTGCAATATTCACATAATTTAAAAGAAAGTCCTACAATACATCTCAAAATAGTTGTTTATAATGAATTTAATGTAGTGTCATTAATAGGAATGAATTTATTCATTTATATAATTTATTTATTTAATTTTTATGTTAATTTATTAATTTTAATATATGTTATTTAATGACATCCATGTAATTAATACCTTAAAGTAGAATTATTTTAGTCTATTATATAGATTACTTAAAATAAAATGGAATGATGTGATATATAATGATTGGATAAGATCTATGTCAGTGTGATATGTAAGATTTGATGCAAGCATGAAGTGTATTGGAAAATGGTTAAAGACCCGGCAGCAAGTACTAGAACGTAGAAAATGCATAATGATTTGGTAAGAAAAATTAATGGAGTGTTTCATCTTAGTTACATTTTAATACACTTAATAGTTACCAATATGGTCAATAGAGGTTAGTGATATGACAGAAAACATTTTTAATGCCAAAAAAGAAGAAGATTATATAATACATTTTAAAGAAGTTTATCAATTAAACGCGGTTGTATGTATAGATATTAGTCATTACAAGCCATTTATAATGCGACACGCAAAATCCCCAAGTGAGTATTTTTTTCATTTAAACCTATTATATTTGAAAATTTATTAAATCTAATTCAAACTGCATAAAATTTATATGATATTTTTTATATTTTTGTTATTAAATTTTTTTATTTTGAAAAAAATATATATATAATGTTAATTAAAAATATATAATTATTTTTAAAAAATTACATTCTTATAATATTTAATTAGAGAATTACAAGCTTATCATTTTTAATTAGAAATTTTGAAAATTGAAGTGTTAGCATCTATATTTTTTCTTTCCTATGAGAATGTAATTATTAATGACTGTTTGGTTTAACGGAAGAGAGGGGAGGGGAGGGATTTTAATGGAGGGGAAGGGAAGGGAGGGAAGGGAGGGAAAGGGGAGGAGAAATATAATTTCTTTATTTAGTTTAGTTTGATGGGAGGAGAGAGGAAGGAAAATAAACTTTCTTTTGATTGGTTTACAAAGGAAATTGAAGGAAAATAAAATAAAATAATTATTATAACTCTTTGATTGTATGACCAACAAAACATGATAAATTTGTTATCACTTATATTCAAATAAGTTAGCTCATTTCTTATGATGAAAGAATATAACATTTTAGTAACTTCAATTTAATTCATCTAAAAAACATCTCAAATATGTAATGTGTTTTAAAAATCATATAAAATTTTAATTTTATTCTTACTATAATAAGAAAAAAAGATAAATAATTTTATTGTTAGAAGAAATAAAAAAATAATAATTAAGTAAAATTAACTAACTAATTAAAATCTTATTTTGGTCCCTCGCATATGTCCTTTTTTTAATCTGGTCCTTTATAGATTTTTATTTTCAATTTGGTCCCTTACAGGTTGATATGTTATCAATTCAATCCCTAAAAAAATTTATATTCTCAATTTGATCCCTCATATATTAATATGTTATCAATTTAGTCCCTCACTTATTTTCATTATCAGTTTTATCCCTAAAAAATTGATATATTGTCAATTTAGTTCTTTTTTTTTGCTAGTCATAACTTTTGATGGTAACAAATTTTGATGAAGGGACTAAATTGATAACATATAAATTTATGAGGGACTAAATTAAAAATAAAAATATGTGAGGGACTAAATTAATAACATATCAACATATTGAGAATAAAAATTTACGAGGGACTAAGTTGATAATATATCAATCTATAAGGAACCAAATTGATAATAAAAATTTATAAGTGACTAACTTGAGAAATAAGACATTTGTGAAGGACCAAAATAATATTTTGGTTCTTATTAATTTACTCAATTTATTATTATTATGATTATTTTTTTAGTTACTAGTCAAAATATGTTAATAATATATTATTTAAGAAGTAAAATAAAATAAGTTAGAAGGTAATTTTTGTATTAGAAAAATATTAAAATTATTTATGTCTTTTATATTATTACAATTTTTCTTCCTTTCAAATCTCTTATTTTCAAAGATAAAATTTTTTTCACTTATATTTATCCATTTCCCTCCAAATAATTAAAAAGAACAAGATTAAATTAAAAAAAATTCCCCACCCCCCCCCCCCCTCTCCTCACCTTCCACTCTATCTTCCTCCAAACAAACAATACTTTCTTCATCTCATCGCTTTCCTCAATAACGCGCTGTCAAAAATTGCATATGCATTGCTAACTTTTCTTCAACTAAAGTGGGCGCAGCAAGCGATTTCATTCCACGACTTGACTTCGTCCTTTTGATCGGTATTTATTCGAATAGTTTCCGTCTTTTATAGTCAATCCTTCCATTCACCGGAGGAAGAAAAGCTATGGAATCGGGAAACTCGGAGTTCGTGTACCCCGTGGATGGTCAAATCCCAATTGATTTTTTCGGGTCCAAGAAGCATCCCGGAGTCACACGTGGTGATCTCGCGTTCGCCAATTCTTCCGGTAGTATAGTTTTCAAGGTCAACCGCCAGTCTCGGAATACCAACAACAAGAAAGTACTGCTTGACGACTCCGGCAATCCCCTCCTCTCAATTTACCGGTACCATGTGAGCCCCTCTCTTCTTTCGCTAGTTTCCCGAGAAAACCAAAGAGAAAATTCCAGGAAACTCTGTTTTGTCCGACAGAAAATAAAAATGAAAGTAAAGATAATTATCAATGACATTCTGCATGATCTTTGTTAGAGTAACTTTAGTGAGATGCGATTGTTCTACATGCATAAATTATTGAATTAAGTAATTTTTGGATTTCAGAGGTCTGGAGTGAAAAAGGTTCCAACTGCGAACTTTTCATGATGCTAGACCCAATTTTCATAATCCCACTTTGATCGATATTTATTGAACAATTTTGTTTTGGTAGAATGGATCTTGGAGCTGCTACAAAGGGGACAACAATGAGGACAGGGATTTGGTGTTCAGAGTCCAGAGGTCCCAGAAAACGCTCACTAGAGTTGAGTTAGATGTGTTTTTAGCTGGTGAGCGCCGTGAGCGGTTAGTCTCAACCTGTGATTTGAAAGTGAGAGGTTCTCCTTTCCAGAGATCATGCACCATCTATAAAGACAAAGACGTGTTGGCACAGGTAGATTCTCATCCCATCCCTCACTGCCATTGTAATGGATCCTACTTCTATTATTGAATAAGTCACACATTATGTCTTTATCTCTCTTGAACTCAACAGTTGTGGTATGTTTGTATCGAGAAGAACGGAGAAACAGAGAAAGTTTGATTTAGATATATCTCTATTTAGATTTAAATCAAAATTTCCTTCTTTTCCTTCTCCTTTGTTCTTCTTAATCCAAACACACCCTTAAAAATATCCATGCATATTTGTGTTCTTTCTTTGACTGTCAGAATCCGGCAAAAGATTTAAGTAGCTTATCTATCTGTTTTTTTTTTTTTTAATTTCTAAATGAATTAGGTATCAAATTAAATTATGAATTATGATATAAAATAGAAGCCTTACTTCTAGTATAAGGTAGTTGGATAAGCAGAATTCGAGATATGTCCAATAATATTGATACTTTGTGAATCTACTGCATTTAATGTTAATGGAAGCATTGCTGCTGTAAAATTCACACGCAACCTTAGCTTAATATATTATACCTATGCTTGGTTATACCAATCTTCTAACTACTTCTGTCAAAATTATGATAATAAAACATTATTTTATTCAGATTTCGAGAAGATTTAATTTTGTGCATGGCCCTAAATGAAAACGCGCTGCCTCATTCCTTGGGTCCTGTTCTTCCCTTCTGATTCAGAGCTCACTGGTCTTTCATTTCTGCCGGCAGCATTATCAACCTTGCAACATAGAAAACTATGACCAATGAAATTTTGGTTCCATGTCGCACTATTAGTGAGATAAGGCTTTGTTATTGTTGTTGTCGCACTACTAGAATTTTGGCCTTTCTTGTGTCTCAATTTATGCTTCACTATCTTCAGCCACAGGCACAAAGCAGTTCAAACCTAATCATTCTCTTGATCATCTTTGCTCCCCACCCATATATCATTAAAAAATTTAGATTATTACATACAAATACAATAGCCCAAAGAAACTTTACTTTAGTCAGAGGGTTGCAATGCAGACTGTTGCAGTATAGAAGTATAAACACTATGTCCTCAATGAAGAAGACGTAATGCATTTATGCAGAAGACTCATTATTTCTATACTGAAGTTAAAACTGTGGCTGCCATGTTTTGAAGAGTAACTGATCAGTTTTCTTTAATAGAATTGACGTATATAATGACAAACGGTTGGTATTATACTCCTAGGTTTTCTAGCTTATCCAGACTAACTTAAGGGTAACTAATTATTACTGATAGGTTATGAACTCGAATGTGACAAAATGACCAAAAAAAAAAAACAAGGTGATGATTGGTTTTGAGAGTTTTTTATTGTGAAATGAGAAGTTGCAAAACCCAGGTGATGATTGGTTTTAAGATTTTTTTGTTGTGACATGAAAAGTTGCAAAACCCATTATACTCCACCTAACGCAATCTTATCATAAAAATACATTATCATAGATAAGAGAAGGAGAACTTTCGAAACTAAACATACTTTTGTGACTCTTGACTGCTTGAAAAAATATCTATAAAGTATTGCAATCTAGGAAATGCATTACATTGCAAGAGATCAAAGACTGATTCTGAGTTATTTTTTCTGTGCAGACTTGCCTGATGAACAAGCTTAACCAAATATTTGTCAGTAGGAGTATATTTCGGCTAACAATTTTCCCCGAAACTACTGATCATGCTTTGATTGTGGCTTTGGTTGTAATATTTTTGAACGGAAGGAAGTACTTTTTTTTTTAACTATAAGATGGCATGTAAATTACTTTTTATTCAGACTTATCTGGATGTTTATCTTCAGCTTGAAGGGGAGGAAAAGATGCCCTTTCTAGTTGAAGGTTGCTACTACGAGATTTTTCTCCTTACAGTCCACACTTTTTAATGTTTTAACAAATGAAGTTCTGAACTTAATAGACTTGGCTTCTCAGTGATTTAGGCATGATTAGTCTTTTAAATAACTTTTTTACATATGTTCTATTTTTAATGAAAAATTAATAGTAATGATATAGAATTGCATATAAGTCTTGTCTTTTTCAAAATCTAATTGGGATTGTTTTTAACTTATTTAGAAAATTCGCAAAGCAAACTAAAGATAGTAAATTAATGATATAAATAATTAAGGTAGAAGTAACTTTTTTTTTCTTAAGTTTCAAGTCAATTTTAGTTTTGCCTTATATCTATCCATATATATGTACAGATATTTGCCAAGTTTGTTGTATTTATGAAATTTATCAATTTAATTATTATCATCATCAAAGTTATTAATGAAATAAGTCAATTTGTTGAACAAGTAGTTTTTAGAGACTTTTTGTGTTAATTTTCTTTAAAAAAAATTGTTACAGGTTGGGTTTAGTGAAATGCTTACAAGATGACCAGAGTTCAAATTTCCACAAAAAAAAAAGTAATTACATTTAATGTTTAATAATACTTTTTAACATTTGCATCAAATAGAGGATATTGTTAAATAGAAAAAAAATTAAAAGTAATTATAATTTAAGAAATGAAAAGGATAATTTTGTCAACAAGCAAAGTGAATATTTTTTTTTCTTTGTGGCCAAAACAAAGTGAAGAGTTAGTGTAGAAAAATAGAAGCGTAAAGGTCGACAGAAATGCCAAATTTATAGTTTTATAAAGTGTATTTTTCTCCATAGGTATACGTCACTCATCATTTCAAATCAAGGAATTACAAAAATAATCAATTAATGTTGGAATTTTATATTTTTATAAACTGAGTCAAATGATATATAATTGATAATTTGAAGGGCATGTTTTGAAAATATTTAAGACCTTATTCATTATAAAATAAATAAATGATGAGGATGTTTGTGATTCAAATTATTATGATTTTTATGAAATTTTTGTCTAAGAAGAAAAAATAAAAAGTAAAGATCTTGCACTTATTTCCCAAGCACATTTCTAGTACAAAAGGATACTATTTGGTAAAAAATTAATTTTGAGTAGATTAATGCATTTTGTTTTAACAACACAGTAGTATATACAATCATAAACTAATATTATCAATATAAATCCAACCTTCATTGAGTATAAAAATCAAATTACACATGTAATAGAAAAATGTTGTTTTTAGATTTCAGTTTTATACACTTCATTTACCAAGTCAATTTACATCTTTTTTTAATTTAAGCACCAGGAGACTTTGATATACTTCACTTTACTTTTTACCACATTCTTTTTTTACTCCTAATTCATATGACTTTACTTTTTCCACAATAATTTTTTTAATTTTGATTAATACATTTTATTGATTTAAAAGGAAATTACTAAACTAACTTAACCAACAAAAAAAATCTTGTATACGTAAAGAATCAGAGGTAATTATACTAAAATGAATACAGTTTTAGTTAGATGAAAAAATATGATAAGCTATAATATTATTTTTAGTTTCTCCATTTCCAGAATAAAGCTAAAATAATTGAAAAAAAAATTGAAATAGAAAGGGAATATATTAAGGCGGTCATACAAAAAGATTTCCGTCCCCTTTCGCCGTGGTGGGCGGCGCGTCATTGATAGGCATTTGTTCATACCAGGCTGTAACTGGTACCAGCAGATCATTGCGGCTCGCGACGAGCAACGGCGGCCAGGTTACCGCCTCAGAGGAAAATAAAGAGAAGCAGCAGAAAGAAAGAGTATCAATCCTTAAGTGGTCGAAAAATTCACTCTTGGCGAAGCCTTCCTTGGTATTAGACGCTGCGTTTTGCCACAGAAGCGTAATGGGGAGGCCGAAAGGAGACGGAGCTAGAAGCAAGGCACGACCTTCAAGTAGCAGGTCAATTCTTTGCTCATTTATACCAGATTGATAGTTTCTGGAGATTCTACTATAGTGTTCGTAGTTTCTGGAGATTCTACTATAGTTTTCGTCCTTTTCTCTTTCAAATTTATCTTTTAGCTTGCTATTTTCTTTCCACAGTCTTGCGGCTTCGCTCTTGTCGTCGGGTTCCGGCGCCACCGTGGGTTTCGGTGGTTATGTGGGTAGTTCCCGGCTCGATTCTTCTTTCTCAAGCGATGACTCAGTGCCCTTTGCCGTAAGTCTTTTTGAAATTATGTGGCTTCTTTGGTATCTTGGAACTTGGGCAGCTTAGTTGTGTTACAGCGTGGTTAAGATTAGCTTGTGATTAGTGATTTTCCAACTCACTTAATGTTGTGTCAATTTTTCATTCTCGGGTACGCAGGATGTAGATAGTGAAATGGCAGTGCACTTGAAGAGGCTAGCTAGGAAGGATCCCACCACTAAGGTAATTTTGCATTATTTCAGTAGTAGTTGTTAGGGAAGAAAAACATGCCAATTTTGATGCTCTATTTTCTTGGAACTTGATTGCTGCTTGATCTCAGCATTACTAGGTAGCGTACTTTAGGCTTTTGGGCGGCTTTATTATGTATACTTAGGCAAATACAAGTTCTATTACTAGGTCAATTGAACTGCATTTTTATTTATTTATTTATTGTAATTACAGGCATAATGGACTGATAGGGTGGCAGAAGAAAAATAGAATGAATTTTAATGAATACTCTGCCACGTAAAAATCAGCTACCTGTGTTCAAGTTTGTGAGATTGGAATCAAAATCTGTTGTCTTTTAAGGGGTTGGTAATAAACTAAGGTGGGTTGTCCAACATATTTGGAAAGTTAAGCCAACCATTCTGTCATAATCAGTGAAATTAATGGAGATCAAATTTCTTAAAGGTTTCATCAAATAGATTGCAAGTCCTGCTCATCTCTAGGACCAATATTGATATGCATAACTTGTAAAAAATAATAGGATACTTTTATACGACAATTTCTTAAAATATAAGATATTTGTACTGTACCTATATTTATAAATTATTTTTTTGACTCGTTCCCCTCGATAAGCGCCCCTTTTAAAAAATCGTTTTGGAAAGTGAAGACGCCTTCAAAGGTGAAGGCTTTTGTTTGAACTACTTTGCTCAATAGAATTAGTACAAATGATCTGCCTTAGATTAGGCAACCTTCTAATGCGTTATCTCCTGATGCTTGTGTTATGTGTTTTAAGAACTCAGAGACTTAAGTCATTTGTTCTTACATTGTGAGATGGCTTGGGATATCTTGAACAGATTATTTGGTCTCGATGAGGAGAGTTGGGTTTGCCTTGTGAATCTTGGTGCCTTCTTTGATATTAATATTTTGGGTTTTGGTTTGAGAAAGGAGAATAAGATTTTGTGGAAGGTGGCTATATTTTCGACTGTGTGGTGTCTTTGGTTGGAGAGAAATGTTGGAGTGTTTAAACAAAGCTTTCTTCCTCCTCATCTATTGTGGGATAGAGTTCGTTTCATTGTTTCTCGTTGGGTTTCGGCTAATGGGTCTTTAAAAGGGGTGCCCTTTGAAAACGATTATAGAAATTGGAGGGCTTTGTTATACTGGCCTTGTTTTTGGGCTTTTCGTTTGGTTTTGTTCTCCGTTTTTTTTTTTCTTGGAGGATTTCTTATCCTCCTTTTCCCTTTGTTTTTTCCTCCTCTTCTCTTCTCTGTATCCCTCTCTCTTAGTAATATTTCTTTTTCTATCAAAAAAAAATATATGGCCTCTTTTTTAGACATCCTCCTTTGTTTTCGTAATTTCCTCTTTGCCTGAAAAAAAATCTTTGTAGTTTTTCTATCTGAAAAAGAAAGATCTCTGTGTGTCAGCCTATCAGGCTATTTTTATTTTAAGGTTTCTTAATATATGGTATGACTCATTGGCTTTTATTTTTTATTTTTTAAACAGCTTAAAGCATTGGCATCTTTATCTGTGCTGCTTAAGCAAAAGTCTGCAAAGGATATTGTCCTAATTGTTCCCCAATGGGTATGGATCTTCTTATATTCCTTTAATTCACATTGGTATTATTTGTTTATCTGTGTATCCTTTTTATTAGGCCTCTAACCTTTCATGCCATACTGCTGATTTTTTCAATCTAGGATGATAGTTATTTTGATTTGATCAACTTGACTATGTAAGTCTTTCATGTGTAGGCATTTGAATACAAGAGGCTGCTGCTGGACTACAACAGGGAGGTTCGGCGAGCCACTCATGAAACCATGACCAACATTGTTACTTCTATCGGGTTTGAACTTCACTCTTTGAAAGTTATTCCTGTTTCTTGCCTTTTCTACTGTATAATTTAGGGCATTTTCACTAATAAGACATTTTTGGTACAATTGTTTGCAGAGTTGTACTGTAGGAACTAGTTAACTTTAAACCAACCAAATAGAAGTTTTGCAGACTCATAAAGTTTCCCTATCTTATAATGCTTTCCAATAACAAATTTTAAAAGAACCTCTATCTCTTTGATTCAACATATAAGTTGCTTGCATTAATAGCTCATAGAGGAGCATTTAGCCTGAAAATGAGAGCATCTTCTGAAAGGTGGTGCAGACAATACTACACCATCCATTAAAGGAATTGTTTGATGGGTGTACTTATCAATTTGTCATATCCACATATCTGCTTTGAACTGCATTTCAACTACTTGTAGCATGTAGGTTTGACTATAATTAATTATTTTGTTCTGAACTTGATTTACATAGTAATTAGTAAGAGCATTTGAAAGCTTTATCATTAGTAAATTTAATTTTTTTGCTTTCTTATGTCTGTATGCATTACTTATTTGTGATTGACTTCTTCACGCCCCAATCAGGAGAGACTTGGCTCCACATCTGAAGACTTTAATCGGGCCATGGTGGTTTTCTCAATTTGATTCTGTTTCTGAAGTTTCTCAGGCTGCAAAAAGGTCTTTGCAGGTTTGGTTTCTGAGTTTGTCTTACAATTGTTTCCCATGGTCCCTTTCGTTTTCAGGAGTTGAAGTGTAAGCTTCAAGTGCAAGTGTCAAGCTTTTTATGCTTGCTTCTTGCATAGGTTTTCATCCTGGTTCTGTTAAAGAAAGATGTTTCGAGAGTTTGCTTTAATATCATGTGAGAGAGATCCCTGGCTTGTCATTGTTTTAATATTTTGCAGCATCCTTTTTATTTTAATTTAAACTAGCTCATCTGTTGGAATAAAAGTGAGAACCATAAAGGAGAAGCTTCCCTAGCTCACAGTAATTAGTATCTTGAATGGTTTACTCGTTATTATTTCTTCAGCTACTTGATAGTTTGCCAGTTCTTCAAGAATTGGTGTGGCATGGCACAATGCAATTTAGCATATCACAGATTTCAGTCGTTGTTTTGTTTAAAAAGGAATAGGGAGATTCAGGTGAGTGACCCAAATGCATTTTAAAATGTGGCAAAGGTTTTCTGGATAGCAGTGTCTTGCTGCACTTAGCCTTGAGTAGGGCTTTCATCACTGTGTATAAAATTTATGACTTTATGCCAGCCGCTGATGTTGGAAATGACTGGCAAGGATTGCGAGTTTGTCTTAGACTTATGCTGTCATCTGATATTTTAGTAGGATACAGTCATACAGGTTGTATCAACTACCCCGACTTTCTTTTTCTAAGTAAGTCTTTTGGAAAGTGAAAGTTCTGACCAAGGTAGAGGCCTTCTCTTGGATGTAGTATCCAAAAGAATTAATAAAAATGATTTGCTTCAAACTAGGAGACCTAACAAGCTCTATCTTCTAATGTTCATGTTATGTGCTATAGAAACTTGGAGACCAATAATCATCTCTTATATTGTGAAGTGGATTGGAATGTTTGGAATAAATTATTTGGCCTTGTTGAAGAAAATTGGTTTTGTCCATTCGACCTTGAGGCTTTCTTAGCTATCAGATGTAAGGGTTTTGGAAGAAGAAAGGAGAATAAAGCTTTGTGGCATCTGTAATGTTCACTATTTTTGGTGTCTGTGGCTTGAAAGGAAAGCTAGAATTTTTAAGCAACAGTTTATTCCTCCTCACCTACTTCGGGTTGCGGGTATCAGTTTATGGTTGTTTTGAGTTGGTGTCCCTTATGAACATTTAAAGGGATTGGAAAGCCTTATTGATTTAGTTTGATTTTTTTTTTTCTTTTGGGGGATCTCTTATTCTCCACTTTTTCCTTTCTTCTACTTTCTTTTCATTAATGAAATCTTTCTTTAACTATAAAATAAATTTACCTATATAGTGTATGTTTGTGAAATCAGGATAAGAATGAATCATCCGAAGACTGGTTTCCTTTTGAGAAAAATCCTGTTTCTTTCCCAAGTGATTTCCCTTTGATTTCCCTTTGCAGCTTTGACTAGTATATATAAGGATCTCTATGTATGCTGTTAAAGCAAACAAAAACATGTCACATATTGAAAAATATGACAAAGCCATCACAACTATGTGGGATAATTTTAAATTTAGGGAATGGCACAATAAGTATTGTTTTATGTGATGATTGTCAATACTTCCTCTGGTTCATTTATACTAGTTTTATGTGACAAGTGTGAATATTTCCTCTGGTCATAAAAAAGTTTTTGGCCAAACATCACTAGAAAATTTTGAGAATTTCCAGACCTGATTACCTACTTGTTATACTTCCTGCATATATTTAAAAAGTAAAATTTTAATTCATCTGATAAGAAAATAAGTTGCAACTAAATATAAATATATGTAGGATTTCTTTTTCAAAGTTTACTTGAAATATACTTGTATGTGAGAATGCGTGCCTAAGTTGTTCTATGGATGTTGTTTCACTCGCACGTCAAATTGGTTATTGTAACATGTAATCTCTAAGCATTCATGGTGCTACCTAGGTATATTTTCTGATAACAGCTTTTATGCTTGCACTTGCATAACTTTCTTGCCAAATTTGTGCTATTTGTGTTGCATGTTTTAATCCTTTGTTCATTCGTGAGTAACAGGGAGCCTTTCCAACTCAGGAAAAGAGATTAGATGCTTTGATTCTATGTTCAAAAGAGATCTTTATGTATTTAGAAGAAAATTTAAAGCTCACACCACAAAATTTGTCTGACAAAGCCACAGCTTCGGATGAATTGGAAGAGATGTACCAGCAGGTATACAGTGAGAATCACTTTAATATACTTGTGTATCAAAGTTCTAAATTTTTGTAGCAAGAAAAAAAAAAGTTCTAAATTTTCTATTGCTCCTTTGTAATTGACTAATGAATATGTTCCACATGGTAAATTTTGTCCTATTTGCTTATTGCATATACTAGATAAACATTTTCAATATTTCTATGATGAAAAAAATTCTAAAATGATTGTAGAGACCTTCAAGGTTTATATTTTGAATTTTTTGCATAATTTGACTGGATAGCCCAATACAAGTTTTATGCTGAGAGGTGTTGAAGTGTGATGTTATCTTCTCATGTATGAGAATACCCTGATGCCCATGGAAGCAAGAAATAATATCACCGGACCTAACTTCTATTTGCATTAAATTCTCCCAGCATGAACTGAAATTCTTATTGTTGCATTAATTATTTTCTAGGCAAAGTTCATTCTTCTTCCTTTTTGTTTCACTATCTTCAAATCTACTACATTCATTTTCACCAAGAGTTTTTATCCTCTTCCTTCTTGAGCAATTTCTGTCTTGGGTCATGTATTGTTGCCTCAGAGAGTTATTTTGTTTCTTTTTTTGGTCTTACAGGTGATATCATCATCATTGTTAGCATTGGCTGCACTTCTTGATGTTTTAATTTGCCTGCAACATGAGCGACCTGGCTCTGAGAACATAACTGCTGAACCTAAACATGCTTCAAAGGCAAGGGTGGCTGCAGTTTCTTTTGCCGAAAAGTTGTTGACAGATCATAAATATTTTTTGGACTTCTTGAAGTCCCATAGCCCTGCTATCCGGTCAGCTACTTATAGTGTATTGAAGAGCATAATAAAAAATATACCTCAGGCTTTAAATGAAGGAAGTATGAAAACTCTTGCTAGTGCAATTCTTGGCGCTTTCATTGAGAAGGAGCCAACTTGTCATTCCTCAATGTGGGACGTGATATTACTTTTCTCTAGAACTTTCCCAGATAGCTGGACTTCCTTGAACATTCAGAAAACTATATTGAATCCTTTTTGGATTTTTCTTAGGAATGGATGCTTTGGTTCCCAGCAGGTCTCATATCCAGCTTTGGTTTTATTTTTAGACACTCTGCCTCCGAAAGCTATAGGAGGGGACAAGTTCTTTCTTGATTTTTTCAAGAACCTTTGGGCAGGAAGGAGAATTTCCCAGTCTGCTGATAGACTTGCGTTTTTCCAAGCGCTCAAAGAATGTTTCGTCTGGTCTTTGAAAAATGCTTCAAGGTACACATTTTTTATTGTAAATTTGTTGTCGATATTTGCAAAATTGAGTTACTCTGTGTTTGTCTTTCTCCCTCTCCCATGAATAGAAAATTCCAGTAGCACTCTTTTCTTTCTGTAACCAAACTAATTTCTTTTTTGTATCAGATTTAATGATGAAGCAGATTCAGTGAACCGGTTCAGAGTCACTCTCATTGAGAATGTCTTAGTGTGGCTTTTATGGCAGGATTTTTTTACATCTGGTGATTCAAAAAGCGATGAGAGAGTCTCCTCAGGAAAAGCAACAGGTTCATCTGATGACAGTATCCCTTTTAACAATAAACCAGTGGATATGCCAAATAAAAAGTATCCAATGCATTATTTGCAAGAGTTGGGGAAATGCATTGTCGAAATTCTTTTAGGAGTTTATACATTGGATTGCAATATTCTCTGTGCTTTTATTGTGGAATTTGAGAAAAATTGCATTGAGATTGTTCAGCAAGAAGCTAATACAGAGAGAATTGAACGAATCATTTTATTGATGTTATTGCTGGAGCAACATGCAGTGCTGCGAGGTGAAACTTGGCCCTTGGTCTGTCTTGTGGGACCAACGTTAGCAAAGTCTTTCTCATTCATAAAATCTTCCGTAAGTTATTCTGGACAATTTTCTTTTTACCACTTTCATATCTACTCTTGTTTTGAATTTACTCATGATGATGTTTGAACAGTTTCAATCATTTTTTGTACATTCAAAAGCATTGTTATTACTACTTCTGTATATTAGGGTATACCTTTTTAATAGATTCATCTTAGTCATAATGAAGTACCTTTGCTTCATGCTCTCATTAACTTGTCTTAATTATTTACTTAACTTATTATTGATCGTTCAATTGTGCATGGAAGTAATCCCTAGTTGAAGCTTAAAAATATTTTGGCTTGATGGGCTTTGTTGTTTTAAAACTAAATTCATGAGGTCTTCCTAACAGCAAGAATTTCTTAAATCTGGACAGAATGTGACAAAGATGACATCTTAAGAACGTGTGAGTTATAAAGTCACCAGAATGTGTTTCCAGTCCATTTTGGCAAGTAGAAATCAATATGTAGGGATGTCATGGATATTGTTGGATTTAATAGATTGGAATTTGATCACCTGTCTGAGAAACAGTATCATCTGTTAAATACTTCTAGACTCACTATATTCTTGATAACAGGATTCACCGGATACTGTGAGACTTCTATCTGTTGCCAGTTCAATATTTGGACCACAGAAGTTGGTCCGAGAGGTTTTTATTCAAAACAGAGAGCATCTTACATGTCAGCTTTCATATGATGGAAATCAAGAATCGGAAGCTGGGCATTTTATGCAAATCTTCACTGCTGTATTTGTTCCCTGGTGTCTTCGGAAAAATATTTGCTCTACCAATGCTCGTCTGGATTTGTTGCTGGCACTGCTGGATAATGAGTATTTCCCAGAACAGTGGTGTTTCATTGTCAATTATGCAACTAGCCGAGAGTATTCTGAATGCCTGTCAGGGTTGCTAGATGCTGAGAGTGCAGCAATATTGGCTATGCTTTTAGAAAAAGCAAGGGTTGAAATTACTAAGAGGAAGCTAAAAGAAGATTCCAGTAATACACAAGCCACCAATGCTAACCTTTGGGATCATGATCGTCTGGAATCAGCTGTTATTGCTGTTTCCCATTCCCCACCTCCTTTTAGCACTGCTCATGTGCAGTTCGTGTGGTATGTCATTTCATATTTATCAAAGGCATAATGGAGTATAATCTTGGGTTAAAAACAGATTTCTTAACCATGAAATAATTGAACAATGCAGTACATCTTTTATTTTTTAGAAATCCAAATATATCTTTTTCAATAAAATGAGCTAGTGTCATGCCAGGAACTGATGAAAGACCTTTTGTCTGACTTGGATCTGAGAACATAGGCATTGTCTGGTTGGTGGATAGAGAAGATGTGAAGGAAGTTAAGGGAGCATCGATTTGATTCATTCTTCCATCAAGTTGCCTCTTGGTTGAGGCAAAAGAAAGGATCTAGGGAAATTAGGTTACATTTCCGTCGGACCCAAAATTTTCCTTTCTCTATGCATGGCAGGGTTTGGACGGGATAGAGTTTAACTGACATTATTGCTAGAAAAAATTTAGAAATATGTTGACTCTTTTAAATAACACTTCTTTTCTTCCTTTTTCTGTACAAAAAAATATCTTTTATTTACTAATCTTTCCCTAATAACATTCTTAAGCCAAAGTGCTAAACAACAATTTTAACCAACCAAAGCAATAGTCTTTTCAGAGTAAGTTTTCTCTTTTGATCCATAACGAACAGATCTCTTTAGGGGGTAGACTAACATTTGATTCTATATTTTTGGGTAAAATAGTTATTATTAGAGGGGAAGAAATGATACAAATGAGGAAGATAAGATGTCCTCATGAACTGAGTCATAAAGAAGAAACAAAGAAAATAAGTTAAAACAATAAAGCTCCAGTCCCTTTGCATGTCTGTCAGGGAAACCTCCTTAGAGGAACCATGTTGCAGTCACCGAAGAGTGGCCAAAAAGATAATCTTGTCCGAAATCACAGTTGGAGGCTGAGAGGAATTCTTAGAATTATGAGCACATCATTCTCCTATTTTTTCTTATCGAAGCCCCTAAAGCCAACCCAAAGAAGGAAATTGATCCTAATTAAGAGAACACACCTAGTTGGCAGCATTCACCAAACATATCAAATAATCCAATACATAGTAGTAATTTTGGGGTAACTTAGGCCAGTCATAATTTGGTTTAGGGACTGTGTGAACTATCCTTTGCTCTTTAAACATTGTCAACTGAATAAAGGACATCTATTGTCTGTGATGATTTGTCTGAAAGTTGAGCTGATGATATTTGAAACTGGTAAAGGAAAGTACTTTGCCAAGTTCCTGGCTTTTATCTACTTAATATTGTTTTGAATCCTGGTCCAGATAAGCATGAGATTTATGATTTGAGTAGACATAAAATCTAATCTGATGTGTTATGCCTGCAGCTCTGCTCTTGGTTGTTCAACAGACGGCAGTTATTTTGTTTCCAGAAATGCATTAAACCTTGTGTACAAGGAAATTTTCAGAAAGTTACTTAGTTTTATCCAGGGTTCATCTTTCTCTTGGGTTCGGTATGCAGCTTCTATGTTAAGCAG
Organism: Biancaea sappan; assembly: GCA_037074585.1. Taxonomy (NCBI): domain Eukaryota; kingdom Viridiplantae; phylum Streptophyta; class Magnoliopsida; order Fabales; family Fabaceae; genus Biancaea; species Biancaea sappan. The sequence continues at coordinate 5,728,712 of CM073498.1, read as the reverse complement.
TGATGTGAAATTCAGGGCAGAGTTTGATAGCTCTGCCAACATCTTTGAGATGGTTCGGTTCGCTATTGAGGTACTTGATGGTAGCTTCCTTTGCTTGAAGACACTTGACGGTGAAAGTGGCCTAATATCAGGAATATTATCGGCTATTTTTGTCATTGACTGGGAGTGTAATTTAGGTAGTGCACTGGATGGTTCACTTGATGATGAAACAAGGAGTAAAATCAATGCCAGGCTCACAATTAAGCAGTCTGTGCGTGCTCTCCATCATAGAATAAATGGTCAATTGTGGAAAAATATTTCCTTAGATACTCACAAGAGATTGGAGACAATCTTAATTCAGTCAATAAAATCTGCAATATTCATTGAAGACAAACTTATAACTGACGAAATTACATCATTAAGCTGTACATGGGTGCTTGAAGCTCTTGAGTGTCTCTGTGTGGATGGAAATGAGGAACAAAATTTTCTGCATCAAATGTTGAGCAGGGGTGAGACATGGCCTGTGTTTGTTGTTCCAAATTTCAGCTTGACAAAGGTATTGACTTTATCAATGTATCTCCTTTAGTATTCATGTGAGCGAAATTATTTTTCTATATATTTTTGTTTTTTAGATAGAATGTAATGGAATGTGTTATTGGTCTTAATTTTGTGTTCTTTGGAGATAGAACATATTGTATTGAAGCAGTCTTGTTTTTTGATTATCAGTTTGCAAGAAACCTAAACTGGGCTGTTCATTGTCATTTCTTTTCTTCAATGACTAACCATAATTTTGAGTGGAAGCAATTTGAACTCGGGGCGGCTTTTCACTTATTTAGGGAGAGTTATGGCCATTAGGGAATGCTAGAGCATTAGGTTTGGATCCTCAAACTTATTTCTTCACCTAGATGAGAGCTGACAGGTTGCAGGTTGTCATTTCTGTCTCAAATATCACTATGTATTAAGTAAGAAGAAGGCTGGCTGTGTAGTTTTGTGGAGGGTATGTGTTTCTCACTTGTTTAGACAATTGGCAAACAAATGTTAGAAAGTTGGCAAAGTTGACTATATGAAAATAAATGTTAGCAAATAAAGCTGCTATAAAACCAGGGAGTAAATGTGGACACCGGCACTATGAGTTTGAAACTAGAAGTTATTTCTTCCTTGTCATTGCTGTAACAATCTGTGACTATAATCCTCAATTTTCTCAAATTATTGAAAGCTCAAATCTATTCCACAATCCTTAATACTTCTTTGCTTATTTGTCCTGTGTCAGTTTGGATTCAGTTAGGTATATGCTGTAGTAGGTAGGTGCTCCCAGGGAGACGAGCCAACAGTGAAAATCACTATTTTGGCATCTGCACCAGCCTTATTCCAGCACTCATACTCTTGAAGTTATTTGATTTTTCAAATTTATCTGTAAATTGGCTTATCCTGATAAAAGGTGTTGTATGTGACAACAAATTTATGACTGAGCTTATGTGCAAATATTAGTGTCCCAACATGTAACGTGGTTAAAGCTGTGTAGTGCTACCAGTGTAAATTAAAAGAATATAAAGAATAAGAAGTACTACTCACTCACCACAAACATATACCACATGCAGGCTTCAGGGCACCAAAGGTTTGTGGCTTTAATTGACAAGTTAATCACAAAAATTGAGGTTCATAGAGTTTTTGCTGGGAGTGCAATGCATAGTCCATTTACAATTGAAACAAGTCAGGAGGTTACATCCTGTGCTTGGCTAGCAGCTGAAATTTTGTGCACATGGAGATGGCCAGGAGGCAGTGCCATGGTTTCTTTCTTACCTAGACTGAGTGCATATGCCAAGAGACGTAATTCTTCCCAGGAAAGCCTGTTAGATGAGACATTAAGCATCTTGCTTGATGGTGCTCTTGTTCATGGAGGCAATGGCTCAGAGATTTCTATCGGTATGTGGCCAGTTCCAAAAGACAAAATGGAAGGTATTGAGGAACCATTCTTAAGAGCACTTGTTTCCCTTCTATCCACTTTGTTCAAAGAGAACATATGGGGGACAGGGAAGGCTATGAATCTGCTTGAACTTCTTTTGAATAAACTTTATATTGGTGAAGAAGTAAATACAAATTGTCTTAAAATTCTTCCTTTGCTTATAAGCATATTACTAGAGCCGTTGTGTGGGCATGTGGAACCTGGTAGAGATGCTTGTCCTTGTTCTGTGGAAGAAAACTTTTTGCTGGATACTACAAAAGACTGGCTGGAGAGGGCTCTACAGCTCCCACCTTTAGTCACATGGCAAACTGGACAAGGTATATTCCTAATTCTTCAGATCACATGTCACTCTTCAGATGGTCCAGACCAGAATATTATTTGAAGGGAAAGAGAGTTAAGCTAAGCATGTTTTTAATTTGTGTGTGAATCCACATGCCCTTTTTTTTTTTTTTTAATCTTTGTAAACCCGTGTCACTAGACACTGTGTGTGTGTGCATGCATTTTGAGTTGATTAGGTTCATTTGTAATGTGATAATAATTCTGTTCATTGGGTTTAAACTTCGCCTGTTAAGATATGGTACTAATGATGCTGTTTCTGACTCATGTAGATATGGAAGATTGGCTTCTGTTGGTTATTGCCTGTTATCCTTTCAGTGCAATAGGAGGTCTGCAAGCACTAAAGCCAGGGAGAAATGTCAGCCCTGATGAGAGGAAACTTATATATAAATTATTCCAGAAGCAGAGGCATATTGCCGGTGGATCAGCAATGATCAATCAGCTTCCTATGGTGCAGACGCTGCTATCAAAATTAATGGTTGTTGCAGTAGGTTATTGCTGGAAAGAATTTAGTTATGAAGATTGGGACTTTCTGTTGGCCAACCTAAGGTTTTGGATTCAATCAGCAGTTGTTATGATGGAGGATGTAGCTGAAAATGTAAATGATGCTCTTGTTGATAGTTCATCTGGTAATTTGAAATCTTCGTATGAGAGAATTGTGCAAATTGTTTTGATTCCAGACTCTTTTCCCATCAAAATTGCTGAAAATGCTCTTTTGTCATTTTTGCTTTACCTCTGGCATATTAAACTTAAAGAAGCTGAAGAGAATGATAATTTTGATACATTGAAATTAGAAATTTTGGATTCTGTTAAAGATCGAGTTTCAGAGGGAATCCTTCGCATACTATTTTGTACTGGCATTTCTGAGGCTATTGCAAATGCATGTTGCAAAGAAGCTGCATCAGTTATAGTATCATCTCGAGTTGAACATACATTTTTTTGGGAATTGATAGCTTGTGGTGTTGTTAATTCCTCATCACAGGCAAGAGACAGAGCAGTGAAATCAGTTGAATTTTGGGGACTAAGTAAAGGATCCATTAAGTCTTTGTATTCTATACTTTTTTCTTCCAAACCAATTCCCTTGTTGCAGTTTGCTGCTTATTTTATTCTTTCAACTGAGCCTGTTTTAAACATGGCTATTCTTGAAGATAATGCTTGTAACTCAGACATCAATGCTGCTAGCGACCATGACTCCAGTCACTTTGATATGTCATTGGAAGAAAAAGTCATCTTGAGAGAAGAGATATCTTGCATGGTCCAAAGGGAACCTTACGAGGTTCTTGAATCAGATCTACTTGCACAACAACGAGTAAGGATTCATTAGATGGCACCAAAGATTTTTGCCTCTTTGTATTTCAGGCAACTTTTTTCATGTCCATTGTCTATTTACTTCTTTCTAATAAGCTCAGTAGTGTGTGATGGCTATAGTACCTATAGCTCTAACAATCTACTAAAATTTTTTTTTTTCAGGTAAACCTCTTTCTTGCTTGGTCTTTGTTGATATCACATCTTTGGGCATTGCCTTCATCGTCGTCTCTGAGGGAGAGACTGATCCAATACGTACAAGACTCTGCTACTCCAATTATATTAGATTGCCTTTTTCAGCATGTTCCTATAGAACTATCCACGGTGCAGAGTCTGAAGCAGAAAGATGTAGTGCTGCCTACTGGTCTATCAGAGGCTGCAAGTGCCGCAACCTGCGCCATCACAACTGGTTCATTGTTGTTTTCTGTGGAATCTCTTTGGCCAGTTGAATCAGGGAAAATTTCTTCACTTGCTGGAGCAATATATGGCTTGATGCTTTGTGTTCTTCCAGCCTATGTTCGTGGCTGGTTCAGTGATTTGCGTGATCGTAACATGTCATCTGTCATTGAATCCTTTACAAAAACTTGCTGCAGCCCTCCTCTCATTGCAAATGAATTGTCCCAGGTATGAGAAGTTAAATTTGAAAAATTAAAAAAATTGTGAAAAATATCTTCTTATGAGATATGAGGGAGGAAGAAACTGTTGGCTTTAATGAGTTTGGCAACCTATTGAAGTCGACATTTTTTATTATTGTTTATTTACTTAAAGGGTTTAATACGAACAAGTATTTGATGAATGAAAACAGCAGTGAGAAAGAGCAGAAATAGTCTGGTCACCACTTCTATACCCAAGTTATGTCAAAAGTATGAACTTATGAATGGGCGATATGAATAAAATAAGGGCAGTACTACATTGCCCTTGTAGAATTGAGGGATACTTATTACCCCTCTGACAAATGAATCACATTGAAATATGAAAAGAAAATTATAATAAGATAGTTGATTGTAGCCAAGGAAATCCGGCACAATAAGCTTCTTGTTTAGTTATTGCACAGCAGGTTTCAGGCAGCTCACACGGCATAACTTGCATCTGCATCTTCTGACCCAAATAAGAAAAATATTCATGACTAGGCACATCCACTCACTGTAAGTTTCAACCTCTAGCAAACATTGGTGCGTGTGTGTGTATGTGTGAATGTATATATACAGGCACGCTCATAACAAGGAGCAATCAGCCATCACCAACAGTGAAGGCTCATTGCTGTATTCCTGACAAACTTATAACCATTTCCCACAAGTTTACTTCATGCTTTGATAATATGGTCATGTCATTACCCGTTAAAGGCACACCATGGGCATTTATTACCCACAGAAACCGCAAATGGCATGTTTGATGGATAACAGGCAAGTATGATCTACAACCAGATAAATGTAACCTCCTATTTGCAACCTGTTGTTCAGTGGCCAAAAGAGAGAAAGATCTACTATGTTGCCTTTTTGTACATGTATCATAGTATGATTCCTTGTCAGTGGGTATTGAATCTCCCTCAAGACTACAAAAGTGTGATAGAATCCATAACATAAATAAGATTTTATCGAAGTAGGTTAATGGCCTCGCAACTTTTACAGTGTTCTGATAGGAACCCAAGATTGAGATAAACAGAAAGCAGATTTTATTTAAGTAGAAAGCATGACTACAGACTACATAACAAGAATTAAAGACTGAAAGGACTAACAACAGAAATATAAAAACTTTAGAACAATACCAATCTGATAAAAGAATTATCAGACTAATCCCAGTGACTCATTCTTGTAGAGCCAAAGCTCTCCGAGAGCAAATGTTCCTATAACACTCAACATAATATTCAGCCTACCCTCTCTCTCTCCCGTTACCACCTTTTTTATAACACACACTGACCCACAACACTCCCTAAAATACCCCTCTAACAAACTCAAGGATTACACCACAGTCCACACACTATATTCCTGTTAGGTACCTATCATTACCCACCCCTTAAAATCAGCCTTGTCCTCAAGGCTGAAGTAAACTAATAAATTTTTTTAAGGGACCAGTACACTGAAATAGGAAAAAAATAATAATAATAAAAGTCAGCCTACTCCTACTCTTCTCAACAGCTGACATACCTAGAGATACTGGGCCTCACTTGTTTGATTTTGGCCCATAGCTAACTGACCCCTAAGTAGCTGGGTCGGGTTGCCCAAGGTTGGATCCACCAAGATCCACACGCTTCTTGTCAGTCTGCCCACTTCATCATCTTCCTCTCCCGTGCGTTGATCTCGACTCCATGGCCACATATGAGCTCCATCTTTTTCCCTATTTCCTTTTCCTTCAACTTGAGAAAGCTTCGCCATCTTGCGTTTTGAGCATCCCGGTGTGGTGTTCGTTCTTAGCCCTTCTCTTTGGCGTTTTTTTATGGCTGCCAATGAGATCTCCTTCTTCATCTTTCTTTTTCTCTTCACTGATGTCGACCCCCTGCGGCTATTTGCCTGAGACAAAGTGGATCCCTTTGAAGACCCTCCTTCGTTCAAGCAAAGCTTTGCTGTACCCATCGTAACTCCTCTGTTCTTGCCAGAGCTGCCTCTTCGATTGTCCTCTGTAATCCTCGCCATCGGATTCTGTGCTGACTCCACCTCTGACGACCCTCCCATGATGCTTGCCATAGATGATGGGACATCAGCAACTCCATTCGCTCGAGCTTTTGTTACAGAACCTGTCGAAGCCCCTGAAACAGATAAACCCATCGAAGATAAACCCATTCGCAATCGTTTCCTTTTGCGATTGAATTCGAGGGGTAAAGGCTTGTTCCATCTCTCTCCACATTTGGTCGAACACCTCTATCATGCCTCATTCCAACTCTCTTACTCTTTCTTCCTATCTTTCGTCTGCCATTTTTGGGTGACAAGATATATTGGCTCCTCTTGAATAATTTGGCAGGTCAGACCAGTTGATAGGAATCCAAGATTGAGATAAACAAAAAGCAGATTTTATTTAAGTAGAAAGCATGACTACAGACTACATAACAAGAATTAAAGACTGAAAAGACTAAGAACAGAAATATAAAGACTCAAGAACAATATCAATCAAACTAATCCTAGAGACTCAATCTCCTAGAGCCAAAGCCCTCTCTCAGAGCAAATGCTCCTACAATACTCAACATACCACCTTTTTTATAACACACACTGACCCGCAGCACTCCCTAAAATACCCCTCTAACATACTCACAGATTACACCACAGTCCACACACTATATTCCTACTAGGTACCTATCATCTTCTCAGCAGATTGTATCTTGAATAATATATACGAGTTTGCCAGTTTCTATCTCAATTGCATGAAGGATAGCAAGGACTGTCAAGAAGGGTAATAGGGTGGAACAGTGGGAACTTCAATGCTTATTAATGTATTGTCTCAGAGTGCTAGCTTGATTTTGTGCTGTAACAGTTGCTGAGAATAAATTATATATAGTTACGGAGGATCTGTATTAACTTGGTCAGCATACAGTTTCTCATGTATGGATGATATCTAGTTCTGATATATATCATTTGCAATGCAGATTAAGAAAGCAAAATTTGGTGACGATAATTTCTCAGTCAGTGTAAGCAAATCAGCAAATGAGGTTGTTGCTACCTACACCAAGGATGAAACAGGAATGGATCTTGTTATTCGTCTTCCTGCATCTTACCCACTAAGGCCTGTAGACGTTGACTGTACAAGGAGCCTAGGGATCAGTGAGGTCAAGCAAAGAAAATGGTTGATGTCAATGATGTTATTTGTCCGTAATCAGGTAATTTGTTTTGGATTTTAGTTCAATTTTACATCTTGCAGTTTACTTCTGCGGCCCATTTTGGAGAATGCAAGGGAATTTGAATGCAAAGTACTCTCTTTTTTATAGAAAATCTATACTGTAAATGACTAATTTTGTTCCATTGTTGCTGATGAACCCCATGTACACATTTTTTCGTTAAATACTGCTGGAAGTTGAATATTGTGAGAATTATTGGAGGTGGGTGCACTAATTTTTTTCTGGTGCTGCAGAATGGAGCTTTGGCGGAGGCTATAGGAATTTGGAAACGCAATTTTGACAAAGAATTTGAAGGTGTTGAGGAGTGTCCTATCTGTTACAGTGTCATCCACACAACAAATCACTCCCTTCCGCGACTTGCTTGCAAGACTTGCAAGCACAAATTTCATTCTGCCTGCCTTTATAAATGGTTTTCAACTTCTCACAAGTCATCTTGTCCATTGTGTCAGTCACCGTTCTAAGGTTACCCCGGAACTCGCTGTCTGATCTTACTTTCTGGAAGTAGTGGATATTGAGACTGTCAAGTATACAATAATAATTGAATTATATCAAGACGGAGCTTCCTTGTAAACTTCAACTGCTTCAAGGAGCCAAAGGATTTCCAGCTTCGTTCTTCCTAGCGCTTCACGCTGAGCAAAGGGAGTTTCAGCACTAGAAATTTATAAGAGGAAGCTGGTTACAAGTTTTGTAGCGGTGACATAGGTATTCTCTTTTGGCAGCTGTATATTTTTTATTTACCTAGCATTCTATTTAGAGGCCCACTTCTGACCATAGGAAGTTGTCTGAACAACATTTGGTGTTGCACATCTTGAAAGAGAATATCTCTTGGCCATTGGTTGAAATTTTTTGTAATTTTAGTAATTATAATTTACAGTATCATAAAAAAAAAAGTTATCATTCTGGCAGTATTATAATCTCTTTTTTTTTTGGACTTATATTTTAGCAGTGACAAAATTGAACTATATTATTTTTCTATTAAATTCTTCAGTCCTTAGATATATTGTTAAACTTGTTTATTCAGAAATTTTAGACTGAATATATTTCTCTCAAATTAAGATTCATTTCTATAAGATGAATTCATACTAAATTACGACAGAAAATATGATGTTCAAATTATCAAACAACTATTAATATAACTGAATACACGTAAAAGGTGTTTTGTATGATAATCTTTTAAAATATTTTGCTGCTACTATTTATTATTGCTAAAATATAATAATATTTTAACTGACATTTAAAATAGATCAAAAAAATTCTATATCAAATTCAAATGATTAAATTTTGCACAAGTACTCAATTTTTTCCCTACTCGGAAATATACTTCGTCTGGTCCGGCTGGGAACTGTTTTTTTTTTTTTTCTAAAATTTAATACCTGAAAAAGGTCAAGGTTGAATTATTACCCAGCAGCAATTCAATAAAAGTGTTACTATAGCAACATTGACCCACGAAAATTTGGCCTTGCATAGCAAAGGACCAAAACAGTAATATTTCCTCAAGCACCATCCGAAATCGATAAAATAAATTACTAACCTCGTAGATTAAAAAAAGTTCACTGTTCCGCTTTACATTATTTAATAATTATAATAGCAGTTATATGTTCTGTACGTAGACATACCAATAAATGAATATCACACATGACTACAGAAATCCAGTGCACTAAAATTATATATTTTATGAAAAAATATATTTTATTACCTATAAATAACATTGGCCGCCTATGACAGACACAACAGCGAAGAAGATGAATTAAAATCGTGAAATTGTTACTAATTCTCAGACTACAACTGTAAACTACTTTACATAATAGTACATTGCCTATAGCAACATATTTAATGCTCATTTTAACAACTTAATTGGATCATGCAATAAGCCAAAACTCAATGGGAACAGAAAAAATAAGAGGACAACTCTGTCAAAACAACCCTTTTTTGTTTTGTTTTTTTTTTTTTGTTTTCTTTTGAGGGGGGGGGGGGGGGGAAGCATATGTTGTCTGTCACCGCATGAAAGGAGCCAACCCCCTTATCTCTGATCCATTTCCATTAGACAAGAAGTACATCTTTTTCCAATTTTCCTCTGAGAATGCTTCACGACGTATTAGCCTTTGCCTGTCAGAAATGAAAGGAAACAAACTAAGAATCTGACTGAAACACAACTGTCAAGCTATAGAGCTTGATTGCATTTCAAGTAGCGGTTATCTCAAGGCAAAATCAACCTTCTGTTTCAAAAACAAACTAGGTAGGTAGATTATTGCTCAAACAATGACCAAAGGGAGAGAGATCAGGTCAGCAAGTTCAAAAATAGCAGGTTAATATATTGAGACACGAGTGACAAGCATTGAGTAAACAAGATATTATTGACAACAATAATTTTGCTTGAGGATACGACAAAAGACATGAATATGCAAGGACGTTAATCCATTTCCAATTCCAAACTGCACGCAAATGAGTAGAATATGTGGAATGTGCATAGATATATATTGACGTAATAGAATGGATATGGAAAATGTCCAATGGTATTTTTAAAACAAGAAAAATGAACAACCAAAATTAAATTACAGAGGAAGTCAATAAATATCAAATCAATCAAATGATTTAGATTTTTTTTTTTTTAATCAACAAACCATCACAACTGCTGGCTCTTCATCCCGCTATAAACTAGAATGGACACCAAGATGACAATAGCAACGCAATGATAAAGACACTGTAAACATACCTTAAATAATAATGGCAAACAGTCTCTGCTTCATCTAAACTGTATCGAGGAAACATAACACGAGCATCTACTGGAACATCTGGTAAGTCTTTCCGAAGCTTTCCTACTGCTGTTGAATGAGAGAAAGCTCCAACCATCATATCATTATGCATCATTGACCTAAAAGCCTTCACCTGCAATAGTGTCAGGGAAGCATCTAATCATTTGTATTATGTGTAGCTTATCTTCAGTAGCAGAAATAATAGTTGCCTAATATTGCTAACATTGTTCTACAACATAAAAAAGCAATGTACCAACCATCGTAAGTTCTCTTGCATGTATTGGCCGACAAGAACGAATTGACACAGGCTCCTCATACTCACTGAATGTAAACCAGTTATTATACTGAAGAAAGGGGTCCACAGCAAATAAGTCAGATGATCAAATATTGCACAAAAATATTTTGAGAATTGAAAATCATTTTAACATCAATTAAGTAGAATATATGTCATACTTGATCAATTGCAATAAGTACAGGCATATCTTTAACAAGTGACAACTCTTTCCTCAAACGAACCACCACTCCAACAGCTGCATGTGTTTGATCAATTCCAATCTTCACCAGTTCATACAAATTTGTACCTTCAGGAATCGCCAGGGAATCAACATCTTTTAACCATCCAACACCAGCACCCTCACCCAATGGGATTGGATCAAAGATTTGGCATGGTAGCTGCTTTAGGTAGGACTCATTGTAATTCATAAAATCCTGAAAATAAATGACCCATCAGATCCAAAAGAATATTCTAATGATTCCATGGTTTACTAGAAGATGATTTCAAGATTAATCATAGAGGCCATTACTAATATGTATACAATCAAAATTAAACACCCAAAAAAAAAAATGACTGACAGTTTGACACCTATAATACACGAACTCTTCTAATTTGTACACAACAAGCACTAAGATAGTAAAAGAGCTACTGTAATTCTTTGAATAAATAACAAAGGATATTATATATGGATCTCTTCTGGCCTTGAATGGTCATGGCTAAAATATTTTAGCTGGGTATGTAGCAAAGATCAGGTGAAAATTTAGGGTGTGGGTGTCTGGGTGTGCGTGTGTCTGAGAGAGAGAGAGATGAAAAGAGACAGCTACGACAAACATGTACTGATCACTTAGCCTTCAACCATATTTATATTTACGGGTCTGGCTTGTCTTGCCAAGCATGGACCATTGGATGGGGGTGGGCCCCACCTGCCATGTGGAGCCCACATCAAATCCAATGGCTCATGCTTGGCAAGCACCATGCTTGCTAAGCAGAGGAGCTGCTCCCTATATTTACATTCTTTTGTGATAAAATACAACCATGTTTTTACTAATTTATATTGTAAGTATTATCCCCTCTTCCGGAATGTTTAAGTATACTCCTTGTTTCTACAAATAGCTAATTTACAAATCAACTGCCAGGCCTGCTGGGTTACAGCAAGTCTTTGCATATGTAGCCAGAAGGCACTGAAGCAAGAATCAATAGTCCACTTGAACTATCTTTTTTCTTTTGGTACAAACTTGAACCATCAAAACATGGGCAATTGACAACCATCATAAGCATCAGCATGGCATTTGTGGATTAATCTATTTTAACCAGTATGATCATCTATATAAAGTACATTGCATTATTTTGTTTCTCTCTCCTCAGTCAGATACTGAGCTGATAAGTAAATAGAACAGATAACTTTGATTAGCACCATTAAAAACTTTTTACTTTGTTAGTGATACATTATAGTAGGCAAACAAACAATCCTTAATTTGTGATCAATACTTTTTTCTTTTTTGTTAATCTAAAGTATATTCCAGTAGGATTTGGAGTCTTTTATGTTTTGCTCCAAAGAAAATCTCTAGAGGACAGGGGTAGAGATGCAGAGAACAATTATTTACACAACCAATATCATGTTAAGGGTTAGCTGCGGCATTTCAGTGAGAGAGACAAATGATACTGACTGACAAGTGATTACGAGGGTGAATAATATGCCCTTACAGAGACTTTGTTCTGAAATGTTGGTTTAAAATTAGAACTCTTAAATTAATTCATGATATTAGTTTTAAAAATGATGATGTGTTTATTTGAAGTTACTGAGATGAGAATTGAGAATAATTACTTCAGTTAAATCTCAATGTTATAATCCATTAGGCAATAATATGTGTGCCTTAAAAAACAATGACATTGGCTGCTTCTTACACACAACAAAACATACACATACTAAACACAAAGACCACAAGATGACGAGAGATGAAATTTAGCATTCTTGCCTTAAGAACATTTTCAGCCTGGACAGGCGTGTCCCATAGACCAGTTTGTGGATGCTTATAGAAAAATCCTCCATGGGTCCACTCCCGGCCCCTGGGAACATAAAAAACTAGCCAACCTTCTTCTCGAGCCCACTGAACAAGCATTGCAAGTGCAATACTCTTGCCACAGCTAACAGGACCATCTAAGACAATTTGCTTTCTAATCTTGGGACCTGAAAAACTTAATACACATTATATTGACTCTGCCAGATGCATTACCACCTAGATCTACACAGAAGACAGTTGTAATAGGTTTTAAAAATGTGAAAATAACTCACAGCATAGTACTTCTTTGCAACAAAAGAAAAAAACGAAAAAAAAAATAAAAAAGGAGCATCTAACAACAAAATTTCTCACATACTAACCATTATACTCAAAATTAGCCACGCTTTTAATAGTACAGTGAAAAGTATAATGGATCATCAAGCACCAAATAGTTCTTAAAGGTAAAAATAATAATATAATAATATGAAAGGTCCAGGCTGATCTAGGTACAAAAAACCATCCACTAAATTGTAGTGAGTACTCCGTAGAACAGTTAACCTGTTTTTCCATGAAAACTATTTTAACAAGACAAGAATTTGATTTTTAACTTGTGTTGAATACTTGAATTATGAGTAAAATTTTCGGGGTATTCAAAGAAAGACCGTCCTGATTTAAGAGTTACTTTGATTAGATTTTCCACGAAGCATTAATCAGAAAAGAAAAAAAATGGAAAGCATTATGATGAAAATTGCAAAATTTGTAATCTAGGTCCCTTCTAAATTGAATTTGCCCCCAATGATCTTGCAGAAAAAATTCAGGGAAGAATTACTTCATCGAATAATCGTAAATCGTATTACGACAACATCTAGCATCAGGCCACTATTAAAGAAAAACGTATGGAAAAAATGTATACAAAAATTAAATCAAGTCCACACCTTTGGCATTGGAGGGCCACATTGGAGGATCAACCACGCGCCTAAAATTATCACGAAGATCCAAAAAGCTCTGCCGGACAAGCAATGCCGATCGCATAGAGTCCTCGAACTCCTTCGTCATACCCGTCGGCAATCCCTCAGGCAAAACTGCATTCAAATCCCGCCACCTAAATCACGGCAGCACCCCGCAAATGCAAATCCAAATAGGTCATCATTAACAACGGACACAAGCTATACGAGAAAACCACACAGGGGGAAGAAGGGTATTAGAGAGTGTACGCGAACTTGAAGTAGCTGCAGGCGTCTTTACGGGTAAGTTGCGAGAGTGAGGGGGTGGTGGTGAACAGGGGGCGACCGTCGGGACGCACATCAATAGAAGGGTTTTTCTCATCGGCGGCAAGGAGGCGTTGACGTTCCTGCACATCGAACACGGCGTCGCCGGAATCAGAGGCCCGGGAGGCGGAGGCGACGTTGGGGGATTTAGATACATCAGGCTTGAATTTATCCCTCTTGGCCCTAGCGAGAGTGGAGTAGGGGCTCTCAGAAGAGTAAATCACGGCAGGAATTGCAGCATTCTTGAGCTCCCAGGAGTGGATTCTGGTGCTCGTAGCTGCGGCTCTTAAAGTAGACCGCAACATTTTCCGCTTCTCCGAACTAGCAAAGAAAGAAATCTGAGGTTTTGGGTTTTGGGAGAGTAAGTAGGAAATTTGGAAATGATAGAGGGGTATTGGAAGCAAATTTCATCCTATATGTTTTAAGAGCTACGTGGATCATTTGATACATTATATTTAAAAGTTTATACTTTATTATAATTTTTTAAAAAAAATTTACTGATTATACTATTTTGGTCAACAATTATAAAATTAATCAATATTTAATATAATTTTAAAATTTAAAAAAAATATGGACTGTAAAATACATATTCAATATTTTAAATTTGAATAAAAATACCTTTTACTTTTTAAGCATTAGAGGAATTTCGCTTTATATTATCATACTTTAGGATTGGAGACTCTTTGCCCATAAAATATTTCAAACTTCCGCTTTTAACGGTCCATAAAGCTTTGACCCCAAAAAAACAAAATAGAGGAACTTAATGAATCGATTGCAAATTTGAAACAACACACGAGAGCTTAAATTTTTGACTGAGAATGACTTAAATTATTTTAAAATTTATATTTATAATAATTAAAAATTATTTTACATAAATTTCAAGGTGATCTAATAATAAAAATGTTAACTTCGATTGAGCTTGAAAAATAGTTTCCCCTCTTGGATCAAAGAACACATCTTCTCTAAGCTTGAGAGTTGGAAGGAAATTTTACTGAACAAAGCTAACGAGAAACTCTTAGCAATTATACATGCGATTCCAAACTGTGCTATGTTCGTTCTGAGCTTCCCAAGAAAACTCTAACCCTTTATTACTGCCAATATTGCAAACTTTTGGTGGAATAAGTGGCAAGGAGTGTGGTATTCTCTGGATTAAATGAAGAAGATCCAGCTATTCATAGGGGGTTATGGGGTTAGATCTTAAGATGATGAATTTATAAATATTTAAAAAATTAGATCGATCATTGAACAAGTAAAAATATTAGTTCAAGAATTAATAGTTAAATTACAGTAAAACTATGGTATTTAAAAAATATAAAAAAATAAAATATATAATTAAAAACAACAAAATACTTCACATAATAAAAAAAAGGTGAGAGAAAAATGTATTTCCTATTTTTTCCTATCAAATTTATCCACTTATTTTTTTATAATAAATCTTTGAGTAAATAATATTTTTTACTTTCTATAATATTTTAAAAGGATGTGTCCCTCTTTTTAAAATTACCTGATTGCCTAATTCAAAAGCACATCATTTCTTTCGCTCTCTAATCATTTTTTTTATCAAGAGTAAGAGGTCATCTCAATGGATTTGGGTTGCATCCTTGCTAAGTAGCCTTTTTGACAAGGAAAGAAGCGGGTTCCACCTCAATGCCTCATTTCTTTCTCTCTTAAGTTTCCACAATCGGCTTCATCTTTCTCTGTCATCCCAATGCCTCTTGTTAGGTTACTGAAATGCAATTAATCAAGGAGAAGGATAGAGAATAACACACAAAGAAATTACGTGGTTCGGTCAATGCGACCTACGTCCACGGACAGAGAGAATATCTGTATTATTTTCTGAAGGAGGCTACACAGAGAGAAATTATATCAACCACTCTTCTAATGAATTCCCTCACACTCATATATATAGAGATAAATGGGTCGTGGGTCGGGTTACAAACCGGGTCACCCACAAAATTCAAGTCAAACCCAACAATTTCCCTCCTTGACTTGAATTCTCTCAAATTACCAGAACTAAGTACAAATTCATCTCTGTCATTCAAGCCCTGTAGGGCTTCATGGAATGCGAACATTCACCAAGTCCAAGCTATGCTTCAACTTCTCTGAAGGTAGAGCCTTTGTCAACATATCTGCTGGATTATCTGCTGTGGCTATCTTCTCGATGGATAATTTCTTGTCTTCTATCACATCTCGAATAAAATTCAATCTGATATCAATATGCTTCGACCTTTCATGGTAGACTGGATTCTTGGCTAAACTTAATGTACTCTGACTATCACAATAAATGATAGGTCTCTGAATATTTAACCCCAGACTATCAATCAAACCATGTAACCACATACCTTCCTTAACTCCTTCTGCCAATGACATGTATTCTGCTTCAGTGGTAGACAAGGCAACTGTAGATTGAAGTGTTGCCTTCCAACTGACAGCACATCCATTCAGAGTCAAGACATAGCATGTTAAGGATCTCCTTCTCAAAAGATCTCCAGCATAATCTGAATCTGTATAGCCAACCAAGCCACTATCAGATTTATCAGCACCATAAACCAAGCAAATATTACTCGTACCTTTCAGATACCGCATAATCCATTTAACTGCACTCCAGTGAGCTCTCCCAGGATTACTCATAAACCTACTTACCACACTGACTGCATGAGCCAGATCAGGCCTAGTACACACCATTGCATACATCAAGCTTCCAACAGCATTACAGTAGGGCACTGAACTCATGTACCCTTTTTCCTCAGCTGTAATAGGTATTGTACTAGCATCAAGTTTAAAATGTGCCGCCAACGGAGTACTAACCGGCTTAGAATTATTCATTTGGAAAGACTGCAACAATTTTTCTATGTATTTCTGTTGAGATACATACAGTAAACCTGCACTTCTATCTCTCCAAATCTCCATGCCCAGTATCTTCTTGGCTGCACCCAAATCCTTCATCTCAAACTCACTGCTCAACAAGGCTTTCAAACTATCAATTTCAACCTTGTTCTTTGCAGCAATTAACATATCATCAACATATAGCAACAAATAAATATAAGAATCATCTGCAAGTTTCTTAGAGTAGACACAGTTATCAAACTGATTACGCAGAAAACTATGAGAAGTCATGAATGCATCAAATTTCTTGTACCACTGTCTAGGAGACTGCTTCAAACCATACAAGGACTTTTTCAGCAAACATACATGATCTTTCTTCCCAGAATCAAGAAATCCTTCTGACTGTGACATATAGATCTGCTCCTCTAAATTTCCATGTAAGAAAGCAGTTTTCACATCCAATTGTTCCAACTCCAAGTCAAAAACACTTACCATGGACAAAAGGACACGAATGGTTTTATGCTTCACAACCGGGGAGAAAACTTCATGATAATCAATTCCCTCCTTTTGTGAAAAACCCTTTGCCACGAGTCGTGCTTTGAACCTTGCTGGTTCAACTCCAGGAATACCTTCTTTCTTTTTGAAGACCCATTTGCATCCTACCGGTTTCACTCCCTTTGGTAACGGTACAAGATCCCATGTTTCATTCTTCTCAAGAGATTGCATCTCTTCATTCATTGCAACCAGCCATTTTGATGCTTCTCTACTCTCAACTGCTTCTTTATATGATCTCGGGTCATCAGAATCAATGCTTTCACCTACTGCCAAGGCATAAGCAACTGAATTAATATCAACTATATCAACACAATCTGCATACCTTATAGGTTTTCTGATTTCCCTCCTTTCCCTCCTTGTTGCTATAGGTTGTGATTCTTCTTCTTCCCTAGGCTGCTGTACAGGGTTTATTATAACGCTTTTTGAAGTTTGAACTTCAATTTCTACCTTCTGGTTGGCACCTTGATCATTATTACCTGCATGACTACCAAGCTCCTCCTTCTGACCAAACATAGCAGACTCATCAAAAGTTACATCTCTGCTAATAATAAATTTTGGAGTTCTATCCTTTTCAGTACACCACAGTCTGTACCCTTTAACTCCATGTGCATACCCTAGAAATATGCATTTCATTGCCCTAGGCTCTAGTTTACCATCATTCACATGAGCATAAGCAGGACAACCAAATATACGCAGGCCAGAATAATCAGAAGGTTTACCGGACCATACCTCTTGAGGAGTCTTAAAATCAATTGCAGTAGATGGCGATCTATTCACCAGATAACAAGCAGTGTTAACTGCTTCAGCCCAGAATTGTTTTGGCAAGCCAGCGTTTAATCGCATGCATCTCGCACGCTGCAACAGTGTTTGATTCATACGTTCTGCAACTCCATTTTGCTGTGGTGTATGACGTACAGTGCGATGCCTCACTATACCTTCTTTCCTGCAAAACTCATCAAATGGAGCGTTACAGAACTCCAACCCATTATCAGTTCTGAGTGTTTTGACCTGTTTTCCAGTCCGTTTCTCAACCATGGTCTTCCACTCCTTGAACTTCCCAAACACTTCATCTTTGGATTTCAGAAAATATACCCAAACCCTTCTAGAGTAGTCATCAATGAAAGTAACAAAGTACTTGCATTTGCCCTGAGATTCAACTGGAGAAGGACCCCACAAGTCTGAGTGAACATATTGCAGAACATCCGTAGAAGTATGCTTCCCAGAACTGAACTTAACTCTGCGTTGTTTACCCATAACACAAACTTCACAGAATTTCAGTTTCCCAGTTTCTGCTCCTTCTAACAATCCTTGTTTACTTAGAATTGACAGCCCTTTCTCACTCATGTGTCCCAATCGGCAATGCCACAACTTTGTATAATCATCATTCTTCCCTAAAGATTTAGATACAGCCACTGTCCCCATGTCACATCCCAAAAATTGAGCATGTGAAAAGATACTACTCATTTGATATAATTCTCAAACATACGTTATATACATATATTCTGTAAGGTTTTACATTCAACCTTAATCATTCATTCCACACTACAGAATTATATTCATCTGATAAGCAAATATAGACATACATAGTCTGATATTTCTATCTCATCGCAAGCCTAGGAGACCTATAGAAAGTACAGAGCGTTTCTAGGGTCCACATTAATAAGTACTGGTATCCCACCAGACAGAAATAGAGAATAATCCCAAGGGGCTTCTAATCTTCAAACGGATACTCTTGTTCTTTATTTTCTGTATCTGAAAAAAATAATCATAGGGAGTGTGAGTTTATTTAAAAACTCAGTAAGTAAATAACTGTACTATATAAAATATCAAAAGTACAAATACCACATTTACTCATATAATTAATTGTCTTATACATCGAGTAGTATGGGACTCTAACCCTTTCAAACTCATGAATAAGATTTCATAGATATACACCGAGTAGTATGGGACTCTAACCCTTTCAAACTCGTGAATAAGATCTCATAGGTATACGCCGAGTAGTATGGGACTCTAACCCTTTCAACTCGTGTATAGGTTTCATAGATATGCACTGAGTAGTATGGGACTTTAACCCTTTCAAACTCGTGTATAAGATTTCTTAGATATACACCGAGTAGTATGAGACTTTAACCCTTTCCAACTCGTGTATAAGATTTCTTAGATATACACCGAGTAGTATGGGACTTTAACCCTTTCCAACTCGTGTATAAGATTTCTTAGATATACACCGAGTAGTATGGGACTTTAACCCTTTCACACTCGTGTATTAGATCCCGTAGATCTTTACTCATTAATAAAATAGTGAGAATTCATCACATAGTACAATTGTCATGAAATAAATAATTTCTTCATACTCTTATTTCTACTGATCATCATATACTCCCATATGAAAAATTAATTGCTTATTATCCAAATAATATTGTAAATGGGACTTATATTGTACTTTGACTAGTAATATCAAATTAGCTGAGCAAGGTTATTCACTCACCTTGATGTTTGTCCAAGTTTACCTTGTTCCACACTAGAATTTGTGTAGGAAAATTTCCTAGTAAAATATATTACAAGGAAACATAAGAAAGGAAACAAAATCACGAAAATACGTAAAATTTTCTGACTGCTACAGTAACGGGTTGCTACAGTACGGTTTGCTACAGTGTCGGTTCGCTACAGTAACGGTTCGCTACAGTACCGGTTCGCTACAGTAACGTTGACTGCTACAGTACCGTTGACTGCCGACACTACAGTACTGCTACAGTAACCCGAAGAAAATTTTCCAGATTTTGTTTCGAAATCCCTGGTCGCTACAGTAACTCGGTTTTGCAGAAAAATCTTTCAAAAATTCATCCTTTCCTTTCTTGTTTCAAAACCAGAATTTCAACTCTTTTAACCGATTATAACTCAAATATAACTTCTAAAACAACTGAGATTCATGAATTATCATCAAAATCTTCAAGAACAAAACCTCCTCTGATCTTCTACATAAACTGAAATTTAAGGAAAATAATCGGATTAAAGCTTACCTTTGATCCTTACAAAGCTTTTGAACCGAACAAATAATCGAACTTCTGAAGATCAAGGAAAGGATTTGAGAAGAAAATGAAGAACTGAGAGAGAAATCTTTTCTGCTTCCTTCGGCTGAGTGAAAAAGTGAGGTTACTATTGAAACTTTATATTAAATATTTATAATGGGTTATTCAATAACCCATGGGTATCCATAACCCAACATCCAAACCCATCCAGTCAATTTACAATAAATGGATTAATTGACCATTCTGCAACCACTTTTCCATGAATTTCACCATTCTTAGAATATATTCCTCATTGTGCAAATATTTAGTCCAGTCATTTAACTCAATTTTCATAAATAATATTCAAAGAGAACAATTAAATATGAAAATTAAAAATGACCAAAATAAATAACTAAAGTAACGTTGTAGAATTCTAAAATACTCTTAAGCGAATTATATTCTGAAATTAACGGGTATTACACCCCATCACAGAACTACCAATCAGAAAGTAAATGCCATGCTGCAATTTACCCTTCATTATAACCAGAGCACCTTTGGAAATTCTCAACTGTCCATTCTCTCCAGAGTACTTGTACCCTTGTTTGTCTAGAGTACCAAGAGAAATCAAGTTCTTCCGTAGACCAGGAACATACCAAGCATCAAGCGTCCTGACTATTCCATCATACATCTGAATCTGCACAGAACCACTGCCCTTAACACTGAGCTGTTCATCATCACCCAATCTCACAACACCATTCCACTCCTTGAAAGAAGTAAACAGTTCACGTGAGAAAGTCATATGATAAGATGCACCTGTGTCCAAGACCCAAGTATTTGCAGAACCAGAGGTGCTGACTGTGAGAACATCAATGTCTTCTTCAAGGTCAGAACTATCTTGCACCACCGAAGCACTACCACTGGTATTCGGTTCCTTCTCGTCATTTCCCTTCTTCCTCTGTGGACAATTCTTCCTGATGTGCCCCTTCTGTTTACAGTGATAACATCGAGGTCCTCCTTTGTTCCTCGACTTAGACCGTGACTTGCTTCTTTTTCCATCATCCCTTTTAGTGTCTCTGCCTCTGCCAACATACAAACCTGCTTCTGCACCATCCTCATTAGAACTAGAGACTCTTCTCTTCAGCTCTTTAGACTGCAAAGCATCTTTGACATCATTAACAGAGATACTATCTCTACCATACAACATAGTGTCAACAAAGTTCTCATATGAATTTGGTAGAGAACACAAAAGAATGATAGCATGATCTTCATCATCTATCTTAACCCCAACACCCTGTAAATCCAGGATAATTCGGTTAAAATTATCAAGATGATCTTTTACCTGCATATTTTCTGTCATCCGCAGGGTATACAAACGCTGCTTCTGATATAACCGGTTTATGAGAGACTTTTTCTGGTATTTATCATCCAATTTCTTCCACAAACCTGCAGCAGTTGATTCATCAACTACTTCTCTCAACACCTCATCTGTCAGACTCAATAGTAATGCACTATGAGCCTTTGCCAAAATTTCCTTCTTCTCCTCTTCTTTCAACGTGTTAGGTAGACTACTTTCTCCTTCTAATGCCACTGCACATCCCTGCTGAACCAGAAGTGCCCTCATTTTTACCTTCCACAAAGTGAAATCATTCGATCCATTGAACTTCTCAATATCGAATTTATGAGTCGACATCTTCTCAAATAACAGTAGATAAATTACTAGCAAATTTCACAATTAGAAATTGAATTTCACAAAACTGTTCAGAACCTTGCAAACTGACCAGAACTTCACTAACAGAAATTCAACACAGCAGTCCAACAAAATTCACAGCAGTAAACCAGAAATTCAATCCAGCACAATCCAGTAAATTCACACAGAAATTCAGAATTCTTTTCTGAATTAAACATAAACTTACCGGAACTGTGTCGAGGAAACAATAACGATCGCAACAGAAAACTTGGTCCAAACAACAACAATGACCAAACAGCAGCTTTGACCAAACAGCAATTTTTGACCAAACAGCAGCTTTAACTAAACAGCAGCTTTGACCAAACAACAGCTTTGACCAAACAGCAACTTTGACCAAACAGCAACTTTGACCAAATAGTACCGTTGACCGTTGACCGTGCTACAGTGCCTCGCCGTAGAAGACGATGAACAGTGCTTCCGATGAAGATTCTGGCAATGAACAGTACTTCCGATGAAGATTCCGGCGATGAACAGTACTCGCAACCGTAAAAACTCACCGAAACAACTGAAAAACGATCTCCAATGCACTAGAAATGCAATAAACGGTCTCTTTTTCCCAAAAAACAAGCGAATCAAGCTAGATCTGAGATTTAAAACTAGATCTGAAAATTTTCTTACCACCAAAAATTGGTCTCCGACGTTCTTCAACGCACCAAAGATGTAGAGAATGGTCTTCTATGCTCCAGAACAACTAAATCGAGGCAAGATCTAAAATTTTGGAGCCAAATCTGAAAATTTTCGGACGTGCTACAGTAACCGACGAACCAAAAATGAACCGAGGCTCTGATACCACTTGTTAGGTTACTGAAATGCAATTAATCAAGGAGAAGGATAGAGAATAACACACAAAGAAATTACGTGGTTCGGTCAATGCGACCTACGTCCACGGACAGAGAGAATATCTGTATTATTTTCTGAAGGAGGCTATACAGAGAGAAATTATATCAACCACTCTTCTAATGAATTCCCTCACACTCATATATATAGAGATAAATGGGTCGTGGGTCGTGGGTCGTGGGTCGGGTTACAAACCGGGTCACCCACGAAATTCAAGTCAAACCCAACACCTCTCTTTTTGTTTTTTCTTCTGATGCAACATAGCTTCTCTCTATGACTGCAACAAAGCTTCATCTTTCTCCATCATATTTTCATCTAAAGCTTTGTCAACAAGACCGAATCCATGGCAACTTTGATGGTGGGGTGGTGTCTAAACAATCTCTCTCTCTTTATTTTTTTCTCATCGTTGAACGTCACCAAAAAAAAGGAACGGGTGAAATCGATAAACCAATTGGTTTTTTCAATTTTTGATCGATTTTATTTTTTCATCGGTTTTCAATCATATTTCGAACCAGATGACTAGTCGATTCACCAGTTTTTTAGTTCGATTTTCTTAACAATTAAATTTATCCCTTGTGTGAAAAAAACATGGAGAATAATTGAAAAGCATGAGGCGTTTTGGATAGAAGTTTTAAAAAGCCTGTACTTCCCCTAAGGGAAAACGTGGGGTGTGAAGAAAAGAAGAGGTTGTTCTTAGGATGAAAGAAAACAAATCATCTGTTTGACTTTAAAAGCCAAGTAGGGTGCTTGACTTATCTAAACTATTAATTTTTACAATCAATAACTCAAATTTTAGGATGATGTTTTAAAAAAATAAAAAATAAATAAAAATAATATCTTAAAATTTAAGTTATTAATTGTAAAAATTAATAGTCTAAATAGGTCAAGCACCTTACTTGCTTTTCAAAACCAAACAGAATAGCATTTCAACAAGGAAAGAAATTTACTTTGTGAAGACCAGATATCAGGCTAAAGCTTCAAAGTCGATGTTACACTAGGTAAATGCCCTAAGGAGATTTGGAAGGTGTGGTCATCGAGCACTTTTCCAAATATTAAGAACTTATTTGGGATGCTCTTTCAAAAGGGCCAACTTAGTAAGAAGGCATCTTCTGACGAATGGAACTAAGCCCAATTTGTGAAAAAGAAGAGGAAACTATACGTCATCTTTATGCTCCTGTGCCATTGCACGTGTGCAATTTAGGGCCTCCTGGGCGATGAGGAGAGCAATTGTGCTTTTGCTATTTTTTAACAAGCTTTTGAATATTAGTAATATTGTTTGGCTGTGCGTTGGAGGCAAATTGAAGAACTGATTTTTTATGAAAACCTAGGTTATGTTTAACGCATCTTCAGGTAGCTTTTGAGTTCAAGAATTGATAATTGATTTTCTTCAATTATCTCCTTCTCTTTTTTACCCCTCATCCTCCTTCACTGATCCAAAGCAATGAGGGCATGTACAAACAACACAAAGAACAGAGATCGAAGGTGAGAACAGAGACGGATAAACGAGAACAGAGGACGGAAGTGAGAACAGAGACCTAAGCAAGAACATTAACAAAGAGATGAGAACATGAGTAGATAGCACGGCAAGAACAGAGACCAAAGCCGAGAATTTGAGAGAGAGGAAAAATAAAGATAGAGGTGGCGCATAATAAAAAGATGAAGCTAAAAAATGTTGAAATAAGACATTTTAATTATTATTTTAAATAGAATACTTTTTTTGATTAACATCTTATACGTCACCAGGGGCCAACTTAAGAATAAATTATTCATATTAATTTGGTGCATTTGAAATATTAATATTATTAAAAAATTATTTATTTTATTATTAAAATATTAATATAATTTATTTTTTAAAAAAAGAAATATTATTGAAATTAATCAGGCTTTGCTACATCTTTCTCGACTAAAAAAGAAATAGGACTAGGGAAAACATCCTTCCACTTCATAGTTACATCAGAACTAAACTTCTTAGCAAGAGTATGTGCCATCTCATTACAAGCCCCAGGGGAATAAGATAACTCAAAAGCTTCCATCTCTTTAGCCATTCCACGCACATCTTCCAGCAAGGGAAAAGAGATGACCGACGGTTTGGGTTGTCGTACTCCTTTGCCGTTGAAGACAATCGGATTCAAGGATGATTTACATTTAATAATGAGTAAAATTAAATAAGGATAAATGGAGAATTTATTTTATTTATATCATTTTCTGGTAATTACACATTCAAAAGTATTTCTGTTAACAAATATCTAAACGAAATTTATTTTTTAAAATTAATTTTTTGATAATAGTTTTAAAACATAAATCACGTTCATGTAAAATTAATTTTATTTAAAATTAATTATGAAAATCAATTATGCTCAAACATAAGTTTATCCAACAAATTTTTAAATAATGACTTGTTTTGGTTTCTTTTTGTAGATCCTTCCCTCGGAAATGCTTATCTCAACCCTAGATAAGTGGTTTATAGAGGTTCGGGTGATGAGCTTAGCAAATAGAATAAAGTCAAAACAAATGTTGGATAGGATTTTCAACATATGCTGGTCCATTTTACTACTAGGAAAAAAATGGGTAAAATGCACAAAACTTAGTTGTACTTAGGTGTCAATGTATTTTATCCCTAACTTTTAAATTTATTAAAATATTTTTTTTATTAAGTTAACTGTTAGTCAATAACCACATCAACAAAATAGTATTTAGTCAGATAAAATATGTCTACGTGTATGTTGACATGGCAAGGATAATTTGGTCATTTTAATAAAAAATATTTAAATGGAAGTTTTTTTTTTTGACAAGAACATATTTAATCATTGATCAAAGAGACACTGTACATCACGAAAAGCTAAGCTACGATCTGCTCATCTCTCGCCGCGAAAGTCGTTACTGTCGCAAGCCAATCTGCGGCGGCGTTGCCCTCTCTGAGGCTTTGCTCTAGCTTAACCTCCCATCCATTCCTCATTTTCTTCCTGATATTATGCACCTCCGTCACAAGTGGGTGGTCCGGCGCACACACTGCTCTGATGAGCTTGACAGCTTCTCTTAAGTCTGAAGCTAAGTTTTCTGATCCCTTCTCCTAGGCCACATCCAACCCCTTCGATATGCTTCTGATCTCAGCCGAGAGGGTATCCATTTGGCTGAGCTTCACGGTGAATCCTACAATCCAGCTGCCGGTTGAATCACGGATGACACCCCCGCATCCTGCCGTGCTACCTCCCTCTCTGTTGGAGCCATCTACATTGCATTTGGCCCAACCCTCATCTGGCGACTTCCATGCGATGGAGATTTCCTTTCTGATAGAATCCACAAACAGTAATGCCTCGGAGCTCTCTTCAAATTCTTTGGCAGTGACAAATCATATTCAATATAGGTTAGCCGTATCGCAGATCTTAGACAGACCGCCGGAGTAGATGAAGTTCATTTTACAGAGAGATGCAGTTTCGAAGGGAAGGAAGAGATTGGTAGTTTCTAGTGTCTAGGCCTGTTTTGGGTCTCTGTAATAACCCAAAAAAAGGGGGCTAAGCTACTGATTTTGCTTAGGAAAGCATTAGACCAGAAGGAAATTTCTGAAAAGCAGAATCCTTTTTTTTCTAAGCTGTGGGCCACTTCATTGCATGATATGCGCGAGAAGACCATCTCAAAGCTCTTCATCTCCATTTCCAAATCTCTGATATCCATAAGCAGTCCGAATAGTGGAGAGGCAATATTGCATTTGCACAAGATATTTACCTTGACATGTCAACATATACAAAGACATATTTTATTTGATTAAGTACTGTTTTGCTGAGGTGGCTGTTGATTAACCGTCAACTTAATGACAATGAGGTTTTTTGCACAATTACAAAATTTGAAAAGGGTGTTTTAATGAGTTTGAAAATTAAATGGGGTAAAATGCACTAACAGTTAAGTCAAGGGGATTTTGTGCATTTTACCCAAAAAAATTAAGGAAAAAATGTACTTTACTCCTATGAAGTTTATTTTATTTGTAGAAACCCCCCATAAAATTTAAAACTAAGCAAAAAAATCCTTAAGAAGTTTCATATTATGCTAAAAATCACTTATTGGTTAGTTGACTGTTAGTCAACTGAAAGTCAATGCTAACATTGAACTGAAGCACCACATCAACATATGATTCATGTGTCACATCAGTCATCTTTCACTCAATTGTCATATCTAATAGAATTATGACACATAGCATATGTTTAGCTCTTTGGAGAAAAATCAAAGTAATGCATGCACAACAAAATTTAAACTTGGGTTTGAATAAAAGAAGGAAAACTTCTCCAGCTTTTAGCCACTGATGCACATTCAATATATATTTGTAAAATTTAATATATATATATATATATATATATAAACATCTGTTATCGTATTCAAAATTCAAAACAATATAAACCAATTATTATATTTTATAAAATAATAACAAATCTTATAATAAGAAAATATGCTATTATTTTACATAACTCATTTTAAATTATATAAAATTTAAAAATTTTAATAACAAATCTTATAATATATATTTAATTATTATCTATACTTAATAAAAATAAAATTTATATTAAAAAATAATTATAAAAATATACTATGCATATTAAAATTATTTTTTCATATAAGATTTGAAAATTATATTTTAATAATAATTAATTTTTGATATAATTTAAAATAATTTGACATTATAATATAAAATTTTAATATAAGATTTGATATTATAAAATTTAATTAATACTAATAATTATAATATCAAATCTTATATTAAAAAATAATTTTAACATGCATAGTATATCTTTATAATTATTTTACTTAATAAAAATAAAATTTATATTATAAGATTTGTTATTGTTTTATAAGATATAATAATTGGTGTATATTATTTTAAATTTTTAATACAATATTAGAGGTTCTTGTATATATTAAATTTCGCAAATATATGTTGAATTTATATCAGTAGCTAGATAGTGGAGAGTTCTTTCTTTTTTTATCCAATACCAAATTTGAATCCTGCTGTGCATGCTAAGCATATGACACATGTCACAATTCTATTAGATATAGTAATTGAGTGGGAAAAAACTGATGTAACACATGAATCATCTATTAACGTAATGCTTCATTGTCTATATCAGCATTGATCGTCAGTTGACTTATAGTCAACTAACCGATATGTATCTTTTAGCGCAATATGAAAGTTCTTAGGAGTTTTTTTATTAGTTTTAAACTTTATGCAAGTTTTTTACACATAGAACAAACTTTATGGGAATAAAGTGCATTTCTCTAAAAAATTAATGATATCACAAAATTTATCGTTTGTGACAAATTTTTTTAACTTTTTTAAATTTAGTGTCAAATTTAAATTCATTATTAAAATTTGTCATTAAATAGTGACAAATTTAAAATTTAGCATTTATTGATAGAATTTTTGGGTCACTAATTTGTAATTTCCTTAATTTCCTTGGAGCAAGAGCAAGTTTTCTTCCAATCTAATTGTTTGGAGGTAATCCAAGCCTGTAACAATCGCAAGAGATGCTGGGAGATTGAATACGTGCTTGTGAGCACGTTGATATTTTGCCTAACCACGTTTTAGCACCCATGAATCACGTTTGTAAAAAAAAAAAAAAGGATGTTTGGCAACACTAACAAACTAAGGTAGCAACAAACCTGGCTTGGGAAATAGGGCATGTAACGTGGTTTAACCAACTTTCCCCATGGGTAACTTTTTCGTTGGCATCAACGTGAGTTGATGTAGGTCACAAGTGATAGGCCATTTTGGCCCTGCTATGTGTTGTTGTGTGCTGGGGGATTCCATTTACTCGTCACTGACTTTTCTATTTTTGGGTAGCAAAAATAGAGCTTCTGCAATTAAAAAAGAAAGAGGGAGAGAGAGAGGAAGCGAAGAAGACAAAGACTATCATCACTTCTGACGGTGTCTGTGTTTTGCATTGTTTTCTGAGAAATGGGATTTCACGGCGTTTGCGAGACGAAGTGGAAATGTCACGTCCCAAAATCTGAGCACGTGACCTGCACGGAAAGTGAATTTCATTTCACCTCCGTAAGCCTATCTTTCTCTTAAGTATCATATCATTCTTTTAAATACAATTAATCTAAATTACATAATTTAAGAACTAAAATAAGAGAATTATTCATTTTTTCACAAAAGATAAGAAAATACGGTTAAACTGAGTTCTCTATACACACTACAGTTATTCACATTACATCACTGAATGAACCTACCCGATTACAGAGATTTTCTAGATTTATACAACTTAGAATAAGACCTAAACATTATACCTTTACCCTGAACAAATGAAAAGGTAATCATGGGCCAATGATCCATAACTCTTTGTATAGATATTTACCTTCAACTGTCAACTGTGAGCAGACAACACAACACTATAACAAAAAAAAATATCATGCATCATAATGATAACATGCAGCAATCGTACGTAATCGATCATAATATAATATAATATAATTCATAATACTTCACAACAATATCCAAGTAAATCAAATACATTTCAACATAATTCAAATAATTCACAACAGCAAACAGTAAAATCAATTTCACACATTTCCCGTACCAACCGGGTCATCCAGGGTACCTCTTGAACGTTGCCCGCGGCCCCGCCGCATCCACCCTTATCGCTCCATTTATATTCTACACCCTTATTGTAATACCCGTTAATTTCGGAATATAACTCGCTTAAGAGTATTTTAGAATTTTACAACGTTACTTTAGTTATTTATTTTGGTCATATTTAATTTTCATATTTAATTGTTCTCTTTGAATATTATTTATGAAAATTGAGTTAAATGACTGGACTAAATATTTGCACAATGTGGGATATATTCTAAGAATGGTGAAATTCATGGAAAAGTGGTTTCATAATGGTCAATTAGTCCATTTATTGTAAATTGACTGGATGGGTTTGGATGTTGGGTTATGGATACCCATGGGTTATTGAATAACCCATTAGAAATATTTAATATAAAGTTTCAATAGTACCCCCCTCATTTCTCACGCAGAAGGAAAAGCTGAAAACTGAACAGTGGAAGTTTTCTCTCCTTTCTTCATCCTCTTTTCAAATCTTTTCCTTGATTTTCAGAGTTTTGATTGTTTGTTCGGTTCAAAAGCTTTGTAAGGATCAAAGGTAAGCTTTAATCTCATTATTTTCCTTAAATCTAAGTTTATATGGAAGATTAGACCAGGTTTTGTTCTTGAAGATTTTGATGATAATTCGTAAATCTCAGTTGTTTTAGAAGTTATATTTGAGTTATAATCGGTTAAAAGAGTTGAGATTCTGGTTTTGAATCAAAAGAAAGGAAAGGATGAATTTTTTGAAAGATTTTCTGCAAAATTCGAAGTACTGTAGCAACTGAAAATCTGGAATTTTTCTTCGAGTTAATGTAGCGACCAGAAATTTCGGAAAAAAAATCTGGAAAATTTTCTTCGGGTACTATAGCAGTTACTGTAGTGTCGGCAGTCAACGGTACTGTAGCAGTCAACGTTACTGTAGCGAACCGGCACTGTAGCGAACTGTTACTGTAGCGAACCGTTACTGTAGCAATCAGAAAATTTTGCGTATTTTCGTGATTTTGTTTCCTTTCTTATGTTTCCTTATAATATATTTTACTAGGAAATTTTCCTACACAAATTCTAGTGTGGAACAAGGTAAACTTGGACAAACATCAAGGTGAGTGAATAACCTTGCTCAGCTAATTTGATATTGCTAGTCAAAGTACAATATAAGTCCCATTTACAATATTATTTGGGTAATAAGCAATCAATTTTCATATGGGAGTATATGATGATCGGTAGAAATAAGAGTATGTAGAAATTATTTTATTTCATGACAATTGTGTTATGTGATAAATTCTCACTATCTTGTCAATGAGTAAAGATCTACGAGATCTAATACACGAGTTTGAAAGGGTTAAAGTTCCATACTACTCAGTGCATATCTATGAAACCCATACACGAGTTGAAAGGGTTAAAGTCTCATACTACTCGGTGTATATCTAAGAAAGCTTATACACGAGTTGAAAGGGTTAGAGTCCCATACTACTCGGTGTATACCGATGAGATCTTATTCACGAGTTTGAAAGGGTTAGAGTCCTATACTACTCGTTGTATATCTAAGAAATCTTATTCATGAGTTTGAAAGGGTTAGAGTCCCATACTACTCAATGTATAAGACAATTAATTATATGAGTAAATGTAGTATTTGTACTTTTGATATTCTATATAGTACAGTTATTTACTTACTGAGTTTTTAAATAAACTCACACTCCCTATGATTATTTTTCAGATACAGAAAACAAAGAAGAAGAGTATCTGTTGGAAGATTAGAAGCCCCTTGGGATTACACTCTATTTCTGTCTGGTGGGATACCAGTACTTATTAATGTGGATACTAGAAACGCTCTGTACTTTCTATAGGTCTCCTAGGCTTGCGATGAGATAGAAATATCAGACTATGTATGTCTATATTTGCTTATCAGATGAATATAATTCTGTAGTGTGGAATGAATGATTAAGGTTGAATGTAAAACCTTACAGAATATATGTAAACAACGTATGTTTGAGAATTTTATCAAATGAGTAGTATCTTTTCACATGCTCAATTTTTGGGATGTGACACTTATAGCTTCACATAGATTTCTCCATGGGGTGCACCGCCATGCCTTTCATTTTTTGTCAAACACAATCACAATCACATCTAAGAGCATTCTCAATCATAATCATGAGCCACATACACAACTCAGTCATTTACAATTCAAGTCACAATATAATCAATATGGTTTCAGCAACATAGCATGTATACAACATAATAACCCATAATATAGAACAATTATTCAACAATAACATACTTCAACTATCCGTATATGAATGAACTCAACAATCAGAGTATGACACATTTCAATTCAGTTCACATGCCATTCACAATTCATCATATAACCTCTATTCATGAGAAAATAAGAAAATATAATTATATACATCATCAGGCAAGTTTCATAATTGTTTATGCCTCATCGTTCCACATCATCCTCTTCAAACTTGGATATACAACATATTTTCACTATGATGCAAAAAGTCAATAACAAAGATATTTAATCATAGCAAGTATTAACCTACTCACCTGAATTTCACGCTCTCGGCACTCCCACCTTGCGCTTTGACCATTCATATTGTAACCAGATAAAAACCATCAGGGTTACGAAATAGAGAAATTTCTTACTACTATTCCTGACCTTCACTTGCTTCTCAAATCATAACTCCTAACTGGTAATGAATATCCAGATGAAACTTATACCATTGGAAACTAGACTCAAAGAGCTTTTCAACGATATAAAAAAAAATAATGCTACAGTAATGGTCAATGGTCAACACAGCTACAGTATCGTTGACTAAGTTAATGCTACAGTAACGTGAAAATCTGAAAAAAAAAAAAATTTCGGTGAACAGTATTTTCTGAAAATTTTCTGGAAAATTTTCAGAATGAACAGTGACGTTCTTCGTGTTCTTCATCCAAAAATCCTAAAATCACATCTAAAACAACATTTCTTTTGATTTCTTCTATGGGTTTTCATCCTTAATGTCTAAGGAATGTTTTAACACCAAAATCCCCAATTTTTAGCAACAATCAAAGCTCTAATCTCAAATTTTTATCAATAACCCTAATTTTTTTAATTTCTAAATTCTATGGATTTTTCCTAATTTTCTCCAAATTTCTTGCTCCAATAACATCATAGACCACCCAAGAATGTTTTAGATTAACACCCATACTTAAATTCATCCATTGAAATATTGTACAAAAATTTTTCAAATTGATAACCAAGGATTTGGTCTTGAAATAAGAGGAAGAAGAAGAAGAACATCAACTTACCAATCCTCCTAACTTTCATGGCTTCCTTCCCCAAGTAAAAATTGCATGAATAGTTGATGAAGAAATTCCCTTGGATGCATAATCGAGAGAGAGTGAAGAAGCTACTACGGGAGAATAAGAGAAATAAAAGAATAAGAGAGAAATGTATACGTGTGGGCTCCACTACTTTTCTTGGAAAAATTGCTCATAGCCACTCTAACTTTAACATTTGTTCATTTAAATCCTTGATAATTTGTAAAAATTTTATAAATTAAAAATTAAAATTTTTATTTCCAGATTTTCTTCACTAATTCAAAAAGCACATTTTTTACGTAATTAAATTTTTCAATAAACTTCAAAAAAATTTTAAATATTCATAAAAATTATTAGGGTATTACAAGAAATGTGTGAGGCGCTGGTGTTGAGTGATGAGGGCTGAATATGCATTGTGTCATACATATCAAGAAGAAAAATGAGATTTTTTTTTTGTAGGACCAGTAATAATTTGGCACATAGTCCAGCTTTCCCTGATGACTTTTCTTTACTTGCTCATGAGTCATGATGATGTACATCATTTGTTCTTCATGTGAATAGAAGCATTATTGGATTTGATTTAAAAAAAAATGAAATTTACTTAATTAATCTAATTACTTTAATTTAAATTAATCAATTATTAGTAAAAAATAAATTAATGATTCATTTATTAAAAAATTAGTGTACTTTATTAAATCGTTACTATAATTTAGCTTTAAATAAATAATAATAAATAATAATGATACATTAAAAAATAAAATATAAAATTTTGACTAAGGATCTAAGTGAATAAACAGAAAGAATTTTGGTGAATTTTAAAATTAAAATAAAATTTAGTTTAAATTAAATTTATAGGCTGGATAAAGAAGGACTGAACTGAACTTTAATTTAAAACTAATATACCAAGTGAAAACTAATAATATGTATGACAGAGACTCAAGTGAAAGAAATGAAATATTTATAGAGATTGATTTAATTTCAGAAAAATTATTTTTTGGGACTAGGGGCCTAGCTGAAACTAAATATGATTTGGGATCACGTAAAAGACAAAGAAAAAATATTAGCTAAGGACCTAAGTGAATAAAATAAAAAGTTGTAGGTTAGAAGTAAAATATTTGAAAATGAACAGAATTATTTTAATAGGGATTTTAATTAAGATTAGAAGGAGTTTACCAAATTTTAAGTGTTGTTGTATGGTTAAATAATGAGCTTAAATTATCAAATTTAAATAATGGATAATTTATTTTGTTAAAACTTAATTATAATAAATATTTAGTTCATTTTGTTTAAAATTTAATTATTAATAAAAAATTAGTCAATAATTTATTTGTAATTAACACTATAACTAAAAAATTCAGAATATACATCTAAAATATCATGGCTTATCAAAAAATAAAAAATAAAATTTATGTCTTTTTTAATAATTATATATCTAAAACTACGTTTACAAATCAATATTTAAACATTATGATCTACCCCAAATCATATTTATCTAAATGTCTTGTTTCCAATCACATTTAACCAAACCTAATTTGTCAAACACAACAGTAGTCAAAGACATTGCCATAATGCTGCACTCTGCACCTCAGTTCTCCATTGCGTGGATCCTCGTCAAGCGAGTGCGGTTGCTGATAGAGTTACTACCCTTAAACTCCGAGGAACGTTGCCAGTTTCTTGGATCTCTCTTCCTCCACCAAGTCTTCGCCTCTTTGGAGTGTTTTGGAGAAAGACCTTCAGTTGTTTTAGAGGTTGGGCTTTTCTTTTTAATATTTTCTCTTTAACGCCCCCATTTGCTTTGTAAGGCCTTTTGGGCCTTTGAAAGGACTACGCAAATGGTGGCAGTCGTACTCTACGTTAATTTTGAACAATTATAAATTTAAAATATCCCTTTCATGCCAGTAAATTTTGGTTTTTTTTTTGCCGTAAAATATGTCCCATATAAACTGATTTGCCTTCATTTGTTGACACTAAATAAAGATTTCTATATAAAATTAAAATATCATACATAAATCTCTCTATATTTTTGGAGGAATTTGATAATAGGGAGGTTGAACTCTCCACATCAATATTCCCCTATATAACATAGATAACCAACCACATTCATTATATTTATTACACACAACGGAGTAAATGTCTTCAATAAAGTAATCTTCACCAATAACACGAAATCATGCAAATTTAGAAATTTAATTTGACAGCCCCAAGTTCTTTGAAGCGGTGAACCCACCATCCACCACAAGGTTATGTCCACTCACGTACTTGGATTCATCACTAGCCAAATAAAGTGCAGCCTCAGCAATATCAACAGGTTTAAGTGTAACACCCTTGAGATTAGCCAATCCACACACAATCTCAATTTTCTGAACCATCTCTTCACAGGGCAGTGCTGTTGAATCATCCCCAAAACTACTCCTCCACATGGAAGTGGCGACCGCAAAAGGAGATATACAGTTAGCTCTAATCCCATACCTCCCCAGCTCACAGGCCGCATTCTTGGTGAGCCCAACTATGGTGTGCTTCGAGGCCGTGTAGGCGTGTGGGCCCAGGGCACCCATCAGCCCAGCCACGCTGCACGTGGAAATTGTGCACCCTCGTCTTCTCCCATCGCTCTGGCGGCGTGCTTCATCCCCAGTGCGGTTCCTCTGACGTTGACGCTCATGAGGCGATCGAATTCATTGGGGTCGAACTCCTTGATGCTCGCCTTCAGCTTCACGTCTTCCTCTAGTCCCACATCGCAGTGAATGAAGGTGGCAGAAGGAGATAAAAAAGCAGCCACGGCGGTGCCGAAGGCGTCTTCGACGTCGGCGATCACCACCTTGGCTCCTTGTTTTACGAACAGTCTCACGGTGGCTTCTCCGATTCCTCCGGCTCCACCTGTTATGATTGCAACTTGTCCCTCCGGCCAACACATGCAATATCTTATATATCTTTCGTCTACTTCAAACAAATTATTAAATTTTACCACCAAACAGTAAAAAGATTATTTTAACTTAATCAAATATGTTGAATTCAATTATTTAATAATTTATTTATGTTAAAACTTTGTAAATTTTTTTTTATTATTTATTGTGATCTAATCTGACTCGAGTATTGATTAGTCGATATATATATATATATTATGTTTGAATTAAAACTAGATGGTTGTTAAAAAAATTAAATTTTTAATTTCAGAAGTTAGATTCTTCAATTTTTCATTTAATATTGATTTCTCTAAAATAGTAATGATTTTTTTTCTATGATGTTATAATTTTTAGATGTTAAATTTTTTATCCCATCAAACTCTCCAACCATTAAATTTAACATATTAGAAGTTAGATGTGACTAGAATATAACGTTATTAATTAAAAACAAACTAGATAGAATGACCTATTTTTGAAATGTTAAAAGTTAAAGGATCTAATTTTAAAAAAATAATAAATTTACTTCAAAGTATCTAACATTTAAAGAGTGAATTTTATCAATCATATTTGTTTTCCTATAAACAAAAAACTAACTATATTATCAGTTGCAAAAGTTTACTACTTTTTGTACCGATACTGGAGGAGGTATGAAGTAGATGATGACATTTTGGGTAATAACACTTAGGAAATTACAGTTAAATTGGCTCAAAATTAGTTTCACCTCTACAGTGTTTTCAAAGTTTGTTATTTAATATTTTTATGGTTATTTATTTTGTTATCATTTTACCATCATATATAATGTGGGTTTATCTATAATTCTATATATCTCAATTTAATTAATAAGAATAAACCCTGAAAATGATAAAAGTATATTAAACTTACATACTGAATTATATCATATTAGATGCTATGTATATTATATATTATTGCTGCAGTTTAATTAACTATACCGGTTTCAATTTTGAAAGCAGCTAAATATGTAATCTTCCAAAAAAAAAAAACACATATAATTGTATAACAGAAGTACATTTTTATATTACTTTAAATATTTATGTATAATTATTTTTCTGAAAATCAAGATTGAAAACTCACAGTTCTCATACAGAGATTGAATGACATATAGTAAACTAACGAAACTATTAGATTGGGGGCAATAAAAACAGTACTATGAAACGAACAGTAAAGTAGAATGAAATGGAGAAACGGAGAAAAGCTCACCTTTTTGTTATCAGTATCCCTCTCAACAGGGTTGTTATTGATTAGGTTTTTCTCGGTCAATTTACCTTAGTACTATTTTTTTAAAAAAAATTATTTAGATACTAATTATTTAAAGTTATTTTTTTATATATTTATTTTTATTAAATTCGATCAATTGAATTACACTTGATCACACAAAAGCAACTGGAAAATTAGAATTTAGTTAAGTAGATTTTGCAGTTATGACAGCACCATATGGAAATGCAAGCATATGAACCATATTGTTCATGTGTATGTAGCTACTTAATTGGACAGAAGGGTGAATATTCACACATAAAAGATATTGTTAAAAATTTTTAACAACAGTAAAAATAGTTGTTAAAAACTGAGTAGGTAGTATTCCAAACAAAGGATCCGGATCCTTTGATGGGCGCACATAAATAGAACTTACGTGGTACTGTTGTATAGATGAAGATCCGGTTCCATTAACTTTTGCTTTTGTTTTTGGTGAAATTTGTTTTTGTTTTGAAAGAATATGATAGTGGTGGTGGGCTCCTCAGGAAGGGCTAGTCCAAGACTGAAGCCCACGAAAAGTTGGGCATTAAAACTCTATAACTGGCTTTCTCTTGTCTCTGCGGTTTAATGCTTTGACAAAAAGTAAAAACCACTGCGGCACGGGATCGAATGCTGGTAAAACTTTTCAAACCAAAAAAAAAAAATTCTAGGGCTCTATACGATCCAACAGAACGAACATCGCCGTCACAGTCCTCATCGCAGAACTGAGCTTCATCCACCTCCCCCATTTCCTCTTCCCGCAGAGACCATGCTTTCTGGGGACATACCTCCTAATCAGACTATATACGTAAAGAATCTCAATGAGAAGGTCAAGAAAGAAGGTTCACTCCTTGCTCCCTGTTACTATTAGAATACTCAGCGCTTGATTTTCGTGGATTCTGATTTTGTGGATCATCACCACGCTCATTTAGCTTAGTGTGTCTTTACTGATTATTTTTCTTTCTTCTTTCGTTTCTTTTAACTTTTTAAATTCGAAATTCGGTTATTGACCATCACTCCATCAGAAACCTCTTACTGGGTATCTGCCTTCAAAACTTGACTGCGTAGTAACTTCGGGCATGTGAATTTTAAAGAGTTGTCCCTAGACAGTGTATTTTTTTTTCCCCTTTTCTTGACTCCATTTGACAAGTTTCTAATAATATGGGAAAAAACGGTGGCGACATTAACTGCAGAACATGAGTTAGGTTTATGTTTTTGAAGAATTGACTGGTTTGTGGCCAGTGGCCAAGTATGTCTGGTTTTATTTTGTTCTTAGGATAGCTGGCAGCTCTTGATAAATTAGTTTGGCTGTGAATGATACTTAGATTTCATGGTTATAAAGCTGTACAGAGATATCTTTCTTATTTTGAGAAATGAGATTCCATTTTTTGGCGTGAAGGATACATGAATAGCATTAATGAGCTTATCTCAAATTGAAAACACTGAAATATGACTGAAACATGGACCTAATTTATTGGATAATATTTCTATCTCATGTTGCAAATAATACTGCTTATAGTCTAGATAGCTTAAATGGATTAGGTGTATCTCAAAAGTACAGCTTAGAAATATACCATGTATGACATCAACTTGGACTGAATCTCATATATAATGCACCAGATGAAGATACAATTGCCTAGCTTAATAGTTGCCCATGATTTTTGCATTTGAAATATTGTCATTGTCTAGTATTTTCTCTGCTTTTGTCAATAACTTTGGTATGTACTATTTCATGTTTTACTGTTGAACC
This sequence comes from Biancaea sappan, assembly GCA_037074585.1. NCBI lineage: Eukaryota > Viridiplantae > Streptophyta > Magnoliopsida > Fabales > Fabaceae > Biancaea > Biancaea sappan. The sequence continues at coordinate 5,690,254 of CM073498.1, read as the reverse complement.
TATGATGGGGTTTAGTGATAAATTCTGTTTTCTAATGAAAAAATGTCAGAGTTAAAGAGATCATTGTATTGCTTGTTCTCACAATATGGAAGGATTTTGGATGTTGTTGCTCTAAAGACAACCAAGCTTCAAGGACAAGCATGGGTTTGTTTTAGTGAAGTAACTGCTGCCAGCAATGCAGTGCGACAATTGCAGAACTTCCCATTTTATGAAAAACCTATGGTAGTAAACTTTTGTCCCATTTGTAGTTTACTTGCGTTTGTATTCATCAATTTTGTATATCTTCAGACTTTTCTAAATTTCTAAGTTGTTTTGGAGCTGTTCTAATTGCTTGGTCAGGTCTTTTAATGTCTTTCCAGAACATCACAGGTGTACATTGCTGTTTATTGTCTTGTTGTCCATCATGTTTATGCTGAAAAAAAAAATTATTGTGAAAGTTGCCATTTAAATAGTTTAACTTTTGGATCTAAACATCTACTGGGCATTATGCTTCTTATTAAGGGTGAGAGAAAGATCTGGATGGTAAATTTTATGTTCTTTTTTCTTGTTCCCCCTTTTTCCAATATAATTGCTTGCTATTTTGAATTTTTTTAATCAGCAATATTAAAGTATATTATTTTGTGTGACTGATTTGGTGCAGCGAATTCAATATGCAAAAACAAGATCAGATTGTATAGCTAAAGAAGAAGGAAGTTATGTTCCTAGGGAAAAGAAAAAGAAACAAGAGGAAAAAGGTAAACAGTGGTCATTGTGGTTTCCTTTCAAATGAGAAATTACCTTATTTTCTGATTGCATACTTAGAGGTTTAGCATACTCTATATTACTATTAGTATTTGTTACTAAATAATAGTAACCATCTCACACAAATTGATTGTAGCTTTGCTACACTAGCCAATCGAATGATCAACTAATAGGTTGACTCTGGACATGAGAGAATGTAGTATTACCAAAAAGAAAAAAAAGGAATGCTTTATTATGTCATTAAATGGGGAAATTAAATGAATAAATAACAAAAGATGGTTTCACCAAGTAAAGGAGAAAACAATTGATAGTTGATCATTCAAACAAAACTTAAATAATGATAATTGATTGATTTGGATGCAAAACATGATCAGATATCTGGATACAGCATGATAGAAAATCAATTATGATTGCCATTTTCTGCTAAAATCATGTTCAAGTTATATTTCTAGCTTTTCTTCACACTTGTGACGAAATTTCTGCCTATGCATTGCATAACATTTCAAATTTGTGTTATTTGTAGACGACAGTTTTTAAAATTAATGTGTATAGAGTAATGGGCTAAATTAATCCACCCACCTCCTCACCAACTCCACCCCCAAGCCAAAACATAACCACACAAAATAATAATAATAATAATTAGGAAAAGAAGAATGGAAGAAGAAAAGAAAAGATGGGCTTGGAAGTTATGCATCACAAGCAAAAAAAAGTGAATCAGGTCAGGCTTGGTATTTTTTTTGTCCATGGCTCCATGCTTAACTTTTTTGAGGATAATACTAAAACTAAGCATTTGGATATTCTCTTACAGCTGTGTTGGACATTATTGAAAAGGATTTTATACCTGCCTTCTACCATTATTTTCTGATCGTGCTGCATAAGACTCAACATTAATTCCTTACTGTTTGACTAACACAATACTCCATGTGCAGCTGAAAGAAAGCGGCGAACTGAAGAAGCCCAGCAATCTGCTGTGCCTAACGGTACACATGGTGCAAGTAACGGTGGCCCAACGGTATGATTCTTGAAGCAATGTGGCTAGCTATATACTAACCTATAGTACTTCTCCCCCTCAAACCCCCCCTATGTTGTTAAGAGCTTTGGTTGTTGAATATGAACAGTTTGTTAGTGATGATGTGGCGAATCCCCTTTCTTCCTATCCCCTTTGACAAAATTTGGGCTGTTGGAGCAATCTTTGCAGCTCATACATAAAGAAACTTTTGATTTTTGAAAGAAAATAATAATTGTCATAATTTCTTCAGTTTGACCATTGGCCTGGCATGGATGGGAATGTAACTTCTTGAATCTTGACTAAACTGTTTCTGCTTATTATTTGCAGGCTGCATTCCGGCAAGGACCAGGTGCCCAAGAGGCAGCTGCTCCAAACAATATTTTGTTTATAGAGAATTTGCCTCATGAAACCACCAGTAGGATGCTTGAAATGCTCTTCCAACAATATCCAGGTTTTAAGGAGGTGCGTCTGATTGAAGCAAAGCCAGGTATTGCATTTGTAGATTTTGAAGACGACATACAGTCCTCTATGGCTATGCAGGCTCTTCAGGGCTTCAAAATCACTCCTCAAAATCCGATGATTATAAATTTTGCTAAAAAGTAGATTATTTTTTTAGCAGCCAGTAGTATTTTTCCTTCTCTTCCCTGTATTTGTGGAAAGGAACAGTTAAGCATTTTTTTTCGCACTGTACTGAGTGTAGATCATTAAGCAACTAGCTGCAGAAACTGAGAGTTACGAGAATGCAAGAACACTGCAGATGCAATTTGAGAATTAAGCAGAGAACTTGTTGGAAGATTGAGAATTGAGATAGTGCTGGTGTAATGTCTATAATTGCATGTGTATTCAAATTTTCTGAGTAAAACAATGCCATGTTTGCTTTGTTGGAGTAATGAGTTTTTTCTTTTGGACAAATGAGGGACTTCATGAATTGAATGTTATAAAAATCCAATTTCTAGGGCTCTCGCAAAAAGCTTATTTCCTGCGCAGCTCCTTAGCTAGCAACCCGTGAAGATTTTGTCCATAAGCAAAAGGGTGGAGATGTTAAAAGAGTTCATGCCATTTGGAGTTTGAGCTCTTTACTGTTAAATTATTTCGAGTTTTATGTGAGTAGCAATAAAAGATCGTTTTATATAAATCTCAAGGAACGCTGCAAGTAGGTGAGCTTCAGTTTACACTAGTATTACCCTGACTGAAATTTGTTGATTACATGCAGCCTTTTGCAAATAATGAATGGGAACTAGGAGACTTAATTTGACCGAACAAGTGCGTAGTCGCGGGCCCCGCGGCGGGGGGAAAGAGAGAGAGGGGGGGGGGGGGGGTGTGGGGTTGCGGGGAGCGTAATGTTCGTGTTTATGAAAAGAGCTTACGATAAGTTGTCACATCGGATTTGTACTCTCCTTCCTCAATCCTCGAACAGTGACTCCGACATATATAATTTAAGTGAAATTTGAATTTATCAATTCCTTATAAAATTAACAGAATGAAGTTTAAAGGGGAAAAAAGTCTCTAACATGGCAGGATTCACAGCATGTATCTCCTAACCTTTTTTTTGTTAACTGTTTTTGGAGATGTATATCATATAGGGTTTCATTAAAATTGGTGTATTTTTGTTTATTTTAAAATTATTTAGTCAATTAGAGGCTGTTTAATATGCTCACGGAAGCGGGAAAGGAAAGCGCCTTTCTAACAGTGTAGCGTTTTTCCGTCGTTTGATATGCCATACTGTATTGTGGGAAACGGAAGTCGGATTTCACTCTTCCTTTAAAATCAACTTTTTGATTTCCATCGCATTGTGAATGGAAAACCGGTCATTGGAATGGAAAGTAAAATAAAATTCCTTATTTGCCCATTTATTCAAATTCCAGTTGCACGGCACTCGTCCTGCTTGACTCTGATATCGGAGACCATCAGTCGCCGGCTGGTCAGGGACTGCCAGGCGCTTGGCAGTCGCCTGGCAGCCAGTCGACCAGCTGCCACAAAACATAACCGACTGCCACAACAAAGCGTGGCCGGTCGACCGGCTGCTACAAAACATGCAATCCGGTCGACCGGCCATGCCATGGCAACCGGTCGACAGACTCCCGACAATCGGTCGACAGGCCCTGCTGAGGGTTTAATGGCAAAATAATAAATTATTTTTATATTTATTTTTTATTATCTTTAAAAAATATAATAATCTTATTTTTTTCCTTTCTTTTTTAATGTATACCAAACAAGTTTTTTTTTCTTTTCTTTCTCATTTTTCTATTTTCTCTTCCTTTTCATTCCTACTCTTTTTTGGATACCAAACGACCCCTTAATATTTAAGAAAATTATTTGATTAGCGCTTTTACCATTATGTTTGATCAATATTTTTATTATTAGCTTACTAAAAAAGACACATAAAAATAACTATAGAATCCGTTAACGTCCTTGTATTACAGCAGATAAGTTTGTCAAATTGCTCAGTGACTGATATGGGACTTATAGCCCTTGCTAGCATGAGCTGTTTAAATCACACATCCATCTATCACTTAGAATTCAACTTCCAATGGCCTAGCAGCTTTCCTTTGGGCATGTCAAAGTCTGACTAAAGTGAAGCTGAACGTATAAACAGGGATGGATATTTTTGTGAATAAAAGGGGTAACCCGTAACCGTCCCTCTAAAAAATTTTTTAACTACTTTTTTTTAAAAAATATTTATCAATTTAATTATCTTTTATTAACCTTCTCAAAAAAAAAAAATTTAAATCCCTTCAATAATTATGTTCAAGATCTGTCCCTATATATAAGTCATTGCTACCTCAATATATGCAAGCTCGAGGATGTGTGTGCTTGTTTGGAGAGATAGAGCATTCTGAAATTTCCAGGTATTCACACATTCTTTTTCAGTTCTGCCACCAACTCAGCTCTGGTTTGAACTTTTTGTTTGGATTAGATAAAACCTTACATTCCTGCTATTATTCAAGGCATCTTACTGGAAGGGAAGCTACGGACATGTTAACAGGTGGCAATAGATCCAAAAAGATTGAAACTAGATGCTGAAAAGTGTTTTTATTAAAAGCTGGCTTCGTAATTGGGAATAAGGCTTCTTAATTAGTATTTAGTGGCGGTAAGGAAAGAATTCAGGGAGGTCTTAATCATTAGCTAACTTTATGTTTGCAGTTGGCTACTCACATGATCTATATGTCATATTTTCTGGTATACTTTTTTATTTCGAGAAAATGAAAATATGTAGTTTTGGGAACAAATGCTCATTAATTGTTGGTGCGGAATCAATCTACATTTTAAAATTTGATCGCTGGCTCTAGAACTCGTAGATGAGTACAAATTATGAATGATGGCATAATGTAAAGAAAAATATATTATTTGTAGCCTCGGGGAAAACATTTATAAATCGAGTTTCTACTTCTACACAAAGCCTACATTGAGCCAAAGTTTCGTTTGGCCATACTCACCCTTTGTCTCTCAACATGGGATGGAACAAAACGAGGTTTGACTAAGCTCAATCGAACTTTTCCCCGAATGCCCCATACTGGTCAAACTGAACATGATAGGCCTCACCTGAAATTTTTGACTTTGACTGCTTCAAATTAACACTATGAGAAAAGTCGAAGCCTCTCTATCTCTCTTCTATTGGAAATACAGGATAAGTATTGTGGAAGCTGCTTTATTACGTCAAGCCCAAGCTGATGCAAATCTATCGTTTGCGAGTATCTTACTCCCGCGCTATGGGGGACCCCAAGGAAGAAACGGTTGTTACATATATATATATATATATATTATATGCTCAACCTAGTATTATTATATTTTGCTCACTTGTCTCCTTTCAAGGCTTAGGCTAATGGTACTTTCCACACAAACACAGGACATTGTCTGTTACGTTAGGAGAGAAGTAAACCCATAAACACAGTTGATTATGTTTTACGCGAATTACATGTTCTTGTTTTTGTTTTATTATGACAAACTTAAATAAAAACCATAAGATCCTTATTCAGCTACTTGTTAAGAATGCAGATTAAGTAACACAGAAGCAAAGGGCATGAAGAAGATTTTGCTCAACTCAGAACCCCTCGTGCGTGGGAGAAAATTAAGCTTTCTGTGTTGGCCTTGGACTATATAGCAAAGTGACCGGAGGGTTAACTTTGAAAACCACTTGGTGGTCTCAAGAAACATGAACATTTGATAGTGTGTTTTTCTCACATATCATGCTCTTTATTTTTCCCACTAAATTCATTCTTTGGATTGGGAGATTGAATCTTTGAATGAATTATTGGATGAAGTCAACTTTGGAGCCCCGTTAACCCCCCATAATATACTGGGAACGTGAATCTTTTAAAGGGGAAGGTTAAAATATATTTTTAATTCATATAGTTTTAACCAATATTGAATTTAGTCTTTATAATTTTAAAATTTTTAATTTGGTTCCAGTAATTTTCAAAATCATTAAGGATGATCTCTGGTGTTAGTTAACAGTTAGTTAGCTATTATATGTGTACATGTGGCGTTAACTAGAATTCTTCACTCATCATCTAAGGCCATATCAGATGTTATATTAGTCATGTCTAGTCATTTTTTTAAAAAAATTTCTCTTGTTATTATGTGCAATCCAAGCGGGATCTCTCTACCTTCCTCCCTTTCTCTCTATCTCTCTCTCTCTTGGAGGAACGAAGATCCCACTTAGACTGTACATAATAAGAAGAATTTTTTTTTTAAAAAAATGACTAGGCATAACATAGCAAGTGAGTAAAATTAATGTGATATCTTATATGGATTTAGAAGTTGAGTCAAAAATCCTAGTTAACGCCATATATGTCACATCCCAAAAATTGAGCATGTGAAAAGATACTACTCATTTGATATAATTCTCAAACATACGTTATATACATATATTCTGTAAGGTTTTACATTCAACCTTAATCATTCATTCCACACTACAGAATTATATTCATCTGATAAGCAAATATAGACATACATAGTCTGATATTTCTATCTCATCGCAAGCCTAGGAGACCTATAGAAAGTACAGAGCGTTTCTAATATCCACATTAAATAGTACTGGTGTCCCACCAGACAGAAATAGAGAATAGTCCCAAGGGGCTTCTAATCTTCAAACGGATACTCTTGTTCTTTATTTTCTGTATCTGAAAAAAAATCATAGGGAGTGTGAGTTTATTTAAAAACTCAGTAAGTAAATAACTGTACTATATAAAATATCAAAAGTACAAATACCACATTTACTCATATAATTAATTGTCTTATACATCGAGTAGTATGAGACTCTAACCCTTTCAAACTCATGAATAAGATCTCATAAGTATACGCCGAGTAGTATGGGACTTTAACCCTTTCAACTCGTGTATAGGTTTCATAGATATGCACTGAGTAGTATGGGACTTTAACCCTTTCAAACTCGTGTATAAGATTTCTTAGATATACATCGAGTAGTATGAGACTTTAACCCTTTCACATTCGTGTATTAGATCCCGTAGATCTTTACTCATTAATAAAATAGTGAGAATTCATCACATAGTACAATTGTCATGAAATAAATAATTTCTTCATACTCTTATTTCTACTGATCATCATATACTCCCATATGAAAAATTAATTGCTTATTATCCAAATAATATTGTAAATGGGACTTATATTGTACTTTGACTAGTAATATCAATTTAGTTGAGCAAGGTTATTCACTCACCTTGATGTTTGTCCAAGTTTACCTTGTTCCACACTAGAATTTGTGTAGGAAAATTTCCTAGTAAAATATATTACAAGGAATCATAAGAAAGGAAACAAAATCACGAAAATACGTAAAATTTTCTGACTGCTACAGTAACGGGTTGCTACAGTACGGTTTGCTACAGTAACGTTGACTGCTACAGTACCGTTGACTGTCGACACTACAGTACTGCTACAGTAACCCGAAGAAAATTTTCCAGATTTTGTTTCGAAATTTCTGGTCGCTACAGTAACTCGGTTTTGCAGAATTTCTAACAATTTCATCCTTTCCTTTCTTGTTTCAAAACCAGAATTTCAACTCTTTTAACCGATTATAACTCAAATATAACTTCTAAAACAACTGAGACTCATGAATTATCATTAAAATCTTCAAGAACTAAACCTCCTCTGATCTTCTACATAAACTGAAATTTAAGGAAAATAATCGGATTAAAACTTACCTTTGATCCTTACAAAGCTTTTGAACCGAATAAATAATCGAACTTCTGAAGATCGAGGAAAGGATTTGAGAAGAGGATGAAGAAAGGAGAGAGAAAACGAATATCAGTTTCGGTTGCGTGAAGAAAAAATGAGGGGGTACTATTAAAACTTTATATTAAATATTTCTAATGGGTTATTCAATAACCCATGGGTATCCATGACCCAACATCCAAACTCATCCAGTCAATTTACAATAAATGGACTAATTGACCATTCTGAAACCACTTTTCCATGAATTTCACCATTCTTAGAATATATCCCTCATTGTGCAAATATTTAGTCCAGTCATTTAACTCAATTTTCATAAATAATATTCAAAGAGAACAATTAAATATGAAAATTAAAAATGACCAAAATAAATAACTAAAGTAACGTTGTAGAATTCTAAAATACTCTTAAGCGAATTATATTTTGAAATTAACGGGTATTACAATATATGTACATATAACAGTTGACTAATTAACCATTGACTAATACTAAAGACTATCTTTAATGATTTTAGAAATTACAGGAATTAAATTTAACATTTTAAAACTATAAAAACTAACCTTAATATTAGGTAAAACTATATTGTAATATCCCAAGAATTTTCATGAATATTTAAAGTCTATTTGAAGTTTATTGAAAAATTTAATTACATGAGAAATGTTCTTTTTGAATTAGTGAAGGAAATTTGGAAATAGAAATTTCAAAAATTTTAATTTGGGACATTTTACAAATTCTCAAGGACTAAAATGAAAAGAAAAGAAAGTATGGAGTACTTTTGAGAAATGACTAAGTAGGAACCCGAGAAGAAGAATAGAGCTTATGGGAATGAATTATGAGTCCGGTACCGAAAGGATGATAGATTTGGGGTTAAAGTGGAGTTTGAGATATTGAGAGGGACTACAGTGAAAAAAGAAAATATGTGGGCACCTAGGATTTAGAAACACCTGAGGTGAGATTTTATGAATTTGCTTTTGCTAGTCTTGATTGAGGATCAATTGCAGAGCAAGTGATAATTTCACCCCGGGCGAGTATATAGGTGGCCTCACCTATTTTTTTTATTCATTTTTCTCCTTTCCTCTCTCTCTCTTCACTTTCTCTCCTCTCCTTCTCTCTTCCTTCTCTCTAATTTCTCTCTCTACACTCCAACTCTAAAACCGAGCTTTGGAGGGTGGATCTCGGGCTACGGGGCGAGCCTCTAGGAGCCAAGTAACATAGGGAAAGCAAGGAATCGAGGTAGAAATTTCTATTTCTTAAGCTTTTCTCTATTTTCTAGTTTTAAGAGTGTTTGAGGTAAAATCGAGATTCCGGCTTCGTTTTTCGATTAAAATTGGTGATTTTGGTGTCTAAATGCTCCTTAGACATTAAGGGTGAGATCTCATGGAAGAAATCATGAAAAACGGTGAAGATTTGGCCAGATTTGGGCCAAAACCGAGAGAAATCGCGAATGGGTCGCGATCATGGCTCACAGGCGCCAAGGTGAGATGGGAAGAAGAAGGAATTGGCGCCCAGGCGCCAGGCATGGGTGGCGCCCAGGCGCCAGGTGTACCGAGAAATTTTAGTTTATTTTTCAATCAGTCATAACTTCTTCATCCAGACTCCGTTTTGGGCAAACTTTATATCGTTGGAAAGCTCTTTGAGTCTAGTTTCCAATGGTATAAATGTCATTTAGAAATTCATTACCGGTTAGGAGTTATGACTTAAGATGTGAGTAAAGGTCGAGAGTAGTGATAGGAAATTTTTCTATTTTGTAACCCTAATGGTTTTTACCTGGTTACAATAGGAATGTTTGGGGCGCAAGGTGGGAGCGCTGAGAGCGAGGAATCCAGGTGAGTAGGCAACCTTGCAAAATTAATTTAATAAATTAGTCAAAGCACAATATAAATCCCATTTGCGTTATTTGTGAAATTGAGAAGATTATCAGTGTGTGTTCAGGTTGAGAAAAAGTACAATATCATTGGAAGGTATTTTATTACTTTTGAGAATTGATTTCTCTAGTTGACTAAAGAACTAGATGTGATTGTTCCTTGAATAAATTGAAACATTTTGTAAGTGAATAGCCTTACTAAATTAATGTGATCTTATTAGATAAAGTACAATACAAGTCTTGTTTATAACATTATTGAAGTGAGAAAAAATCAGTCTCGCTGTTGATAATATATGATGATTGTTATGGTTGATGATAGACATTCAAGGGAATAAAAGTATGTGTAAATTCATTTATTTCATAGTAATTATATTGTGATAAATTGTCACTATTTTATTGATGAGCAAAAGATCTACGAGATCTAATACACGAGTTTGAAAGGGTTAGAGTCCCATACTACTCGGTGTATAAATGTGAAAACCTATGCACGAGTTTGAAAGGGTTAGAGTCCCATACTACTCGGTGTATAACTGTGAAAACCTAGGCACGAGTTTGAAAGGGTTAGAGTCCTATACTACTCGGTGTATAAATGTGAAGACCTATGCACGAGTTTGAAAGGGTTAGAGTCTCATACCACTCATTGTATAACTGTGAAAACTTATGCACCAAGAGTTTGAGGGTTGAATTCTCAAGTCACTCAGTGCAAGTATCTATGGCATATAATGCAAAGTGATTGAGGGATTGATCACCCAAGAAATCATAAACAAATTCAGACAAGTGTAATACTATAATTATTTACAATAAATGATAGATTGATTGTATTAGTAAATGTGGTGTTTGTGCTTATGATATTTTCATGTACAGTTGTTTACTCACTGAGTTATGATAAACTCACACTCTCCATGATTATCTTTTCAGATACAGTGGTTGAGGAGAAGAATTTATAGCCTTTAAGCATATACTCCACTTTTGTCTGGTAAACAATTGGTAAGGATTAGGAAACGCTCTGTAATCTAGTAGGCCACCTAGGCTTAGGAGATTGTATAGTACTGTATAGTGTTTGAAGGTTGAACATTTTCTGAATATGTATACAAAATATCTTTCTTGGAATATTTATAATTCACATAATTATGGATATTAAGAGTGTTCACAGAGATTATGGGGTACCACGGAGGTACACCCTAGGTATTTTATGTTTATATCAAATGTAATTTTTGGGATGTAACATATATGATGGGGCAATGAAATTATTCCTAGTATGAAAATCTGATGAATAGTGAATATTGATGTCTGACCTATTCTTCTACCTACAACTTTATGGCGGTCAAGAGGACTCATCTCAATCCCAAATCACAACCATAAACTAGGAGCAGAAAATGTCAATTGAAGAAAATGAATCCCAGAAAAAGACAACTGATTAAGGCGTTTTCTCTGTTCTTTCGTTGGCCATCCAGGGTTGAAGTTGAAGATTCTTACTTTTCATTGAATCGTCTTGTTCATATATAAAAAAACATTTTCGGTTGAACTACGGTCTTCTCGTCTGGAATCTTTTGTCAACCCATGCTCAAGTTCAGGATTTGCCACCACATGCAAGCTTAATCAACCCATAATAAAAGATCTCCTTTAACATTCATTTCATTATAACTAACTATAGAATTTATGCCCCCTCGATTTGACCATTAACATTATCAACATTTCCGTAACAATATTAATTTGAGGATGACAAATTACAGAAAATTTTTGAAACTCATGTATATTGAGGAGACGTACGTACGACTGTTCAACTTTCACGATGAATGTATGTCCCAGATACGCCTTGTCCATTTTTCTCTAAAATTAACATCATCAATCTCGAAGAAAACTTAAAAATATTTAAATCTTAAAGCAGATTATTCCATTTCTTGTTGCGTTTGGCCTTTTGCACTACACATGGAGCGAGAAAAAAAAAAAGAAAGAAAGGAAGGAATTAAACATAGTTTGAGCTACAAAGAGATTGCTTTCTTTTTTCTATGTTTCTGCAAAAAGGAGAATGCCTTTTGCTTGAGGATATTTAAGATTTAAGAATGTAAAGAAACCAATAATGTTGAACCATAATTAACCACTTAAAAAAATTGATTATGAATCAAGATTCTGTTGTAAAATTTGGATATTTTAAAATAGTAAGACTTAGTTCAACGTCAATTAAAACATGAGGGGATAAGATGTTATATATGTATATGTTATAATGTATTTATACTACAGGTTTTTTTTTTATTTTAAAATAAAGAAAGACTATGGGTGACTCATAATCTATCTCTATTTATTCTGTTTCTTGAGATATTTTAAAAAAATTTATTTAATCATAAAAAAAAATTTTATCACAAAATTTTTATTTAAAAATAATATTTTATTATAACACAAATCAAATTGCGTTGATAGTTAAAATTCATAATAGATTCATCCATATTATTGTTAAGGTATTAAGACACGTACTTTTTGTTAGGATATTTAAAGAGACTTTGATAATGTCATTTAACTGCTTGATAATATACATTTAAAAAGCAAGCAAATTGGGTGAGAGTCAAAAGAGAAGGGGATCGTTTATTATTAATTATATGAGTTATAAACTGTGCATAGGTTGCTTTTAAAAAACATTATCTCTTGATAGCTGCAAACTTCCAAAAGCAGCCACATTGTGTGGATTTGTAATCTAAATTTTCTAGATGTTCTGGCTAGCTGGCTTAAATGCGACAACATGGGCCTTTATTTATATATAAATATAGCAGGTAAACATATATGCAAATTATGACATTGACAGCGATAAAAAAAAAAAAGGGAAGGAGAAGATAATCAATAAAATGGTGTTTTTTGTTTTTTGTTTTTTGTTTATAACCATTACATTATATATAAGTAATGAGAGAATCATAAGTAACCTCGCTCTTTAATATTAAAACGTGTGGCTACAATGGTTTCCCTTGAATTATTGGATTAGCACAATACACGAGGTTTTGTCGTAATTTTCTTAATTGGGTCATATATAGTTTAATTGGATAGAAACAATATAAAACGAAGAATAATATTTTAGTTAGTGAAGAATGAATAATAATAATAATAATAATAATAATAATAATAATAATAATAAAATACATACACACACAAATAGAAGGTGATAATTTTTTTTCAAAAAAATTTCTGAAATATGTTAGCTAAGACATGGAGAATTATATAAATCTTTTATGCATTATAGTCTATTTATAATTTTCATATACACAAATTTTAAAATATAAAATTTTACTTTTTTAGCTGTGAACAAAATAAAAACATTACATATCACCTACTTAACATTAAAAAAAAAAAATGTGACAACCACGTTATGGCTTATGTCTTTATTATCTTATCAATTTTTTTTCTTGCACACTATTTTTAACTGATATTGTATTTTAATATTCTATATCTATAATTTTTTTAACAAATGGACATCATTTTCATTAAAAGGCATGAAATTAAAGATACATAAGATTTAATAGGACCTAAAAGTAAACTATTAAGTACAATCCTAAACTTATTGGAGAAACGATACATAATTTAAGATAATATTTTAAAAATAGTATCTAAATCTAAGTAACAATAATACTAGAAGATTAAAAAAGTTGGAGTAGATCTGCCTAGCCCAAATCTTGTAGGGCTAATTGTGAATATAAATTGGACCGAATCAAACCTTATATAATTCATAATTAAAAAATTATAATTCATCCCATGGGTTATAGACTAGCTCCATAAACCTATTTATCTAGTTTTAAAAAAGTATTTTTTGTTACTTTAATGATAGAAACTAGATATTGAAGTAATTAAATTTCAAAAAATTAAATTAAACTTTTTAAAAAATATATTAAACCTTAAAAGAAGTAATTTTTATTTTTAAATATAATTTTAATTATTTTATATGATAAAAATTAAGTATTGAAACTATGAAATTTGAAAAAATAGAACTAAATTTCTAAAAAATAGATTAAAACTTAAAATATAAAAAAAAATTTAAAAAAATACCATAAAAGCCACCTCATTACAATCCACTTGAGCTTCCATGGTTTTAATTAGTCAAGCTAAAATTTATTCTTTAAAATTGATCATCTTATCTCATTTGTAAAATTGAAGTAGATTGACAAAATTTATTTTGACAACCCTAAAAGAAAAGATGGAAATAATATGTAGTTGATGAATAAGATAATAGATTGGAAATCAAAGCATGACTATGTTGTAGAATAAAAATGTGGTGCGTATGAAGCACGCATGTGGTGACGAAAACCCTACCCCACAATTTCTCTCCCTTGTGAATTATTTTTATTTTTTCCACTTTGGATAAGAACTGTTTGGGCAAACATAGCTAGGTTGCTTCTAAAATTGATACGAATGAGATCTATTTGTTTTGAAAATTGAGTACAGAAGTGTCCATGTAAAGGGTTATTTAAAATAATTGAAAAGAAAGGCTTTTAATTTGGGAGGAAAAGAGAAAAGCAATAGGGGAAAGTGATAGTAGGGCACAATCCCAAACTCACACACATACACTGAATATGGTTGCAAAATGTCAACAAGCTTCTCAGAAAGAAAGCACTTTGGAATTTTGGACAAAAAGAACCTCCCCAGAAGGTAGGGTTATTGAGCTTACAATTTTGTTATTTGAGAGTTTTTTTTTTGAAAAAAAAACATATTATAAATAATCATCATTATATATATATATATACTAATTTTATGTATAAGTTTTTTATGAGTTGTTTGATTAATAAACAAGTTTTGTTATTTTCATTTCTTGTCAATGAGATGCTAGAGGAATTTTCTTCTTTAAACGTATATTGGCTATTGTGCAATTGTGATTTTGTTGTTGGGGGTCTTTCTGTCATACTTTAATTAAAAATAAAAAAAATTATGTTATGGTTTATGTTATAAATTATTTGAATTAGAAAATTTTTTTCATGAGTTCTTATACTGACAATTGTAAAAAGTTAAAAAAAAAAGAATAAATTAGACCCAAAAAATAAAACCTAAATATAGTATCAGACCATCTAAATTAAACTGTCTAAACCGACAATTTTATGGTTTGATTTGATTTGTTTTACACTTAAAATTAAACCAAACCATTTAATATTTTATAAAATTAAAGTAACAGATGGATTTGGTTTATTTTTGAAATTCTCCTAAAAAAAAAAGTAGTGTGAATATATACAGGACGTGTTTTAGTGTGTAGAATCCAATGCAAAAACATGATAAACCTTTGTAACACGTTGCATGTGTTATAAGATTGGATCGGAGTTTCTACGATGTACTCTACACTTCATACTAACATAAAAGTATCACATGCGATTTATAAGTTTTTAATTATTTATCAACAAAATATTAACTATTATTAAAGATTAGATCAAAATCAACTACAAATATTTAAAGGTTCTAATTTTTTATTAATTATAATTTTATTTTTTAAATTATAATTTAAATTAATTATAATTAAAATCGTACCTAATAAAACATTAGAGTCTCCAAACACATTTTGCGTGACCATTTTCTAATGACAATAAAAATTCAATCTTATAACTATTAATTAAGACAAGATTTATCGTACTGGGTCGTGAAATCACATGACAGCCTCAAATTAAAAGAGCAAAATTAGTTTGATATGTGTCCATACCAACAAAGCTAAAAGACAAAAAGGACTGACGTCTATTTTACTTTTCCCAGATTTTTTTTCCCCTTAAACTGTTTGTTTCTCTTGTCTTCCTATCTTTCCCAAATTCCTGAGTAGAAAGTGCAATCGGTCGGAAGATAAATATATATGATTAATAACGAGAAATATCAACATATATAATTTATACTCTTTTTAAAACATAATAAAATGAAATGAATAACAGAGTAGCAACGTTGGGATTAAAACGGGATACAAATATAAATCAGTATCTCTCTATCTAAAATTAGTATGGCATATATGTAAACTTCCATCTGCCAACTTTATTGAATTGGTGATTTCCCCACATTCTCAATTCTCCATATTATAAATTATTGTGTCATCATACTTATAAATTATCAATATTATATTTGCTAATTTAGTAAAAAGAGGAAAAAAGAAGAGGATAAATCTGTACTTTTAACTGCAGATATAATCCAAAACCGCTGCCGCAGCAATCAGCGTAGCCTCTAACGGCTGCTACATGGCATCTTCAATCTGCAATACAGTTGCAGCAGTGTGCAGAGCCTGCATCCTTCGTCCACAACTTACAAACACCAAAACTGTGCATAGTTTTTTTTATATTTTTTCATTATTATATTACATCCAAATTGTATAAAATACATTTTTATTATCTCATATATATCAATATCTCCAAAAATCCAAATAGAAAACCAAAGATTTTAGTTAATAAGTTTATGAAAAATTTAACTTTTAAATCATCTCAAAATTTATATATATGTGAATTAAAAAATATTGTACAAATTTCAATATGATCCCCTTAAAGTTACACAAATCCCTCTATTCTCTTGTGTTGTGATGTCTTAACCACCAGACCAGGCTGCAGTCAAACCCACGAGGTTTGACCACAATTATTATAATTACAAAGAAACTGTACAGCGTGGCACATTTTCAACGGTCAAACTTCCCCTCATCTCCTCGCTTGCTTCCCAGAAAGACCCCCCCCCTCCCCCAATTCAATTCATATCAAAGCCTTGCGCAATACGTGACTATCTTCTTCACCTCCTCCTCTTCTTATTAAACTCTCCTTTCTTTCTCTCTCTAAAGCTTTTCCTCTCCTCCTCTCACCCCTCTGCTTCCTCCTCTTCTTCTTTCTCTTATGGCATCTTCTTCTGGTAGTCTCGATACCTCTGCCAACTCCCACCCCACCTTCACTTTCTCCCCCCTCCCATTCATGACCACCTCCTTCTCCGACCTCCTGGCTTCTCCCACCGACGACAACTCCCCCGCCGATAAGCCACGCGGACTGTCGGACCGCATAGCCGAGCGAACCGGGTCAGGTATCCCCAAGTTCAAGTCGATCCCACCTCCTTCTCTGCCTCTCTCTCCTCCTGCCATTTCTCCCTCTTCATATTTTGCTATCCCTGCCGGGTTGAGCCCGGCTGAGCTTCTCGACTCTCCTGTTCTCCTTAATGGTTCTAACGTAAGTTTCACTCGCTTAACTGTTTGCTTCTTCTTCGGTGTTTGTTGAGTCTGTTTGGTGGCTCGGAAATGAAGAAATTTTTTGAAGGTTTACATCGGGAAATTGACCAAATCTTTGTTGACTTTGTGATTTCAGTTTTCGTTGAGATTTTTTGTTTTTTTGGGTTAAAAAAGATTTGGAAGAAGAGAATTGCTTGAAACACGGAAATTTAACTGTTTCGAGCTGGGTTATGAATTTTCTGTTTTTGGTGATTTTGCCTCATTGTATTCTGGTCTACCTTTTGCTTTATGATTATACCGTTTCATCTGGTAAACTAAATGTCGTAGTTGAATTAACGGGTGTGCGTGAACTCAATTTTTGTTTCAGCTAGATTTTAAAGGAAGAGAGTTACTCAAAACATGGAATTTTAACTATTTGAGTGATTGCGTCTCTATTCAAAATTTTCTGTTTTTGGTGTTTTTTCATTTTTTGTGGTAATTTGATGTCACTGAATTAACATTTACGCGTCTCTTTTGGATTTTGTGAATCCAGATTTTGCCATCCCCAACTACTGGAGCATTCGCTGCTCAGGCCTACAATTGGAAAAGCAGCACCGCCCAGAACCACCGAAACATCAAAGAAGAAGAGAAGAACTTCTCAAGCTTCTCGTTCCAACCCCAACCTAGGCCTCCTCTTCCACCCACCACAACATTTCAACCCTCAGCCGCCTCGAATCAAACTGTATGTCACCAATTTCGATACAGATGAGATGCTCTTTTCCCCACTTTTTATATTACTATTTTATCTGATTTCTTCAACCTTGATTTCTTGTACAGCAACAGGCATGGAGTTTTCAAGAAGCGAGCAAGCAAGAGAGTTATTCTTCAGGAAAGAGTATGGTGAAAAGCGAAAACGCTAATATGCAGAGGCAGCAGAGCTATTCCACCGAGATGGTTAACAATGTCCAAACAAACCAAAACAGCGGGTTTCAACCGGATTACCCCAATTACCAACCACAAGCTCAGACCTTGAGCAGAAGATCAGATGATGGGTACAACTGGAGAAAGTATGGGCAGAAGCAAGTGAAAGGAAGCGAGAATCCGAGAAGCTACTACAAATGCACATACCCCAATTGCCCCACAAAGAAGAAGGTTGAGAGGTCTTTGGATGGTCAAATCACTGAGATAGTTTACAAGGGGACACATAACCATCCCAAGCCTCAGTCTACTAGGAGAAACTCATCATCTGCCTCTTCTCTTGCAATTCCTGCATCAAATTCTTTGACTGCTGAAATCCCAGATCAGCCCTTTGCTTCCCACGGAAATGGACAAATGGATTCGGCTGCAACGCCTGAGAACTCATCGATATCAATGGGAGATGATGATTTTGAGCAGAGTTCCCAGAGGAGTAGATCAGGAGGAGATGAGTTCGATGAAGATGAACCTGACGCCAAAAGATGGTAAGTTTCAATTTAATTTTCCCTTTAATTATTTGTGTGGGTCACTTCAATTCCATGTTAAATTTTCCCATTTAATTTTCCAGGAAAATAGAAGGTGAAAATGAGGGTATGTCGGCGGCTGGAAGTAGAACAGTGAGAGAGCCAAGAGTTGTAGTCCAGACAACCAGTGACATAGATATTCTAGATGATGGATACAGATGGAGGAAATACGGGCAGAAAGTAGTCAAGGGCAATCCAAATCCAAGGTAAAGATAAAAAGCTCACTTTTCGCATAAGAAAATAGAAAAAACTTTGTCTAACTTTTTCAAACTTGTTCTACTTTAAGTTCCATTAAAAATAGGGGTTCCATATTCTCATCAAGATTTCCTCTCTCTCATGCTAATGCTAATAATAGTACACAATCCTTAACTACATGATGGGTACTATTTTCGTATATCATACCCTTGTCCAATTAAAGTACCTCACGTGTGCAATATTTGTGGTGATGATGTGGGTAATTTGTGAATTGCAGGAGTTACTACAAATGCACACATCCAGGATGTCCAGTGAGGAAGCACGTAGAGAGAGCCTCACATGACCTAAGGGCAGTGATCACAACCTACGAGGGGAAGCATAACCATGACGTGCCTGCAGCCAGAGGCAGTGGAAACCATTCTGTGAACAGGCCTCTGTTAAACAATACCACAAACACCAACAATGCACCCACAGCCATAAGGCCTTCGGCTGTCGTACACAACACTAACAATAATTCCATTCAGAGTTTTAGGGCCCCACCATCTGCACCAGAAGGGCAATCACCCTTCACTCTGGAGATGCTTCAGAGTCCAGGAAGCTTTGGGTTCTCAGGGTTTGGGAATCCAATGGGGTCTTACATGAATCATCATCATCAGCCACAGCAGCAGCAGCAACCACAATCTGAAAATGGATTTTCTTCCAGAGCCAAGGAAGAGCCCAGAGATGACATGTTTCTTGAGTCCCTGCTATGCTGAAGAAAGTGAGTTTTCTTCTGCATGAGAGGGAGGTGGTGGATTAGGTTTTTATATGACAAATAAGATTTAGAAGAAAAAGATCAGGTTCATTTCATTTATTGCATTTTTTCTTTCTTTTAGGTTTTGCTTTGTTGTATATTTCCACAGGATTGATATATTACTGTATATTTTCCATTTTCCGTAATGGTTTTATGCTAGCTACACATGGTGCTTGTACAATTTTTTGATTGTTTTGAGGCTTCTCTTGGGAGAGAGAGAGCCCCAATGTAATCTTTTGTAGAATTTAGTGTTAGTTTGAACACTCTTATTCTTCCTGATCACAAGAAAGAATAGGGAATATTTTTCACCAGAAATCTGCTGTTATTGTTAATTGTACAACAACTTCCCCATTAAGCTCAGTATCATTTATCAATTATCAAACGGTGCCTCTCGGTCTCCTTCCTAGTACTACTATAACTACTATAACCTAAAAGATACCCAGTGAATTGGGAGGTCCCACTGGAAACATGTGTGTTTGGTGATTGGAAGTGTGTGCACTGTGCACACATGTGACGAGATTGTATTGGTGTGGATTGTTAGGCTGAGTCAAAGATGGAGAGCTGGGAATTGCTTGGAGGGTAAGTTAGTCAAGGTCAACTTTGGCTTTTCAAATAGAAATTATAATATAATTTATAAATAGAAGAAACAAAAGGATCTTTGGAGGCTACTAGAGGGCAGCCAGGTGGGGCCTTGCTATCTAACCCACTTGGAATTCCTATATTATCCTTCTCTTGGGAAGGAACCAGGTTCAAAGCATGAGGAGGGAAGGCCAAGTGTGTGAAAGGGGCTGTTTGTGTTTACAAGTGGGGATGGGAACATTGACGTGATGCACACGTTGCCCCCTCTTGTCTGGGCCTTACCCCCGGGGCCCACATTGGCCCACACCGCCTTACCGACCCGCCGTCCTATCATCCCTGCACTTCGTTTATTTCTTTGTTTCCCATATGTGATTTAAGGTTTAGTTTTGTTAATTTCTGTTTGCCTCCTATCATCATCCTTCTTTCCTATTTCTTAATTTTCTAGTTGACCATACAGCTGCCACCAGCGTAGATTTAGTGCTTTTTTCTGAGTTTTAGATTTAATAAGTTCATAGAGTATAAAAGTCAAGAGTGAACTCATAATTTGATATCACCAAGTGGGTTGCTTAATTAATAAGAAGTTGATATAATTTAATCAAAAGTTTTAAATTTGAGTTTTTAAAAATATAATTGCGTTAAAACTTAGTAAAAAGAGTTTTTCTATCTATTGTAATTTTATTCAGTTTAAATTCTAATTAGTTGACACTTATAGTTAGATGTTTGGATATTATATAATTGTTTATAAAAAAATTGTAATTTAATTATTTTTAAAAATACCAAATAAAGCAAATTACATTACAAAGAGATATTCAAATTACATGAACATTCTTTCTACTTTAAAAAAATATATAAATATTTTGAAAATTTATATATAACTATAATATTCTTTAATTATGATAATATTAGTTTTTATTAAAAAATGAACTTATCGAAACTATTGTTCTTAAAATTTTATTATTTCAATTTTATTTTTTAAAATATAAATTTAATTTTATATTGATTAAATATATATTTAATACATATTTCATTATATAAATAATTAATATAAAGATAATTTAATCAAAGTAAGTGTTGCTGTAATTTATTTTTATCTTAGGAGAAGTTACTATATGTAATCCCTATTTTGACCTTGGAGATGAGAGTATATATAATTTTAAAATAAAGAAAAGCATTATAAAAATTTTAACATCTCTAAAGAAAACTAACAATAATTTACTTTAATTATTATAAGTTTTCTCTTTCTCTATAATTCCGACATGTTCTTTCCAAGCTACTTTTCTTTGTTTTATCCTTTGCCCCGAAGTTAACCAATACCCCAGGGATTGAATCGTTTAATAGAGGGGGTGAGAAAATAATTTTTGTTTTGTTTTGTTTTGATTAAAGGGAAGAGAGAGAAGAAAAAATAATTTTTTTTGTTTGATTTGGAAGGAGAAGGGAGGAAAAATAAAACAAAATTACTATTATGATTTTTTGATTATATGATCAATAAAATATGATAAATTTGTTATCACTTATATTTCAGTAGTAATTAAAAATAAATTTATAAAGTGCATGCTAATTGAAACTTTGATAACTAATTAAAATATTCCAGAACATATTAAAAGAATATTTAAAAATAAATAGCTAGTAGAATTTATAAAGTGTATGCCAATTGAAATATTTAAAAATTTTAAAATATTCATGTCGTTTATGCGATTAGAACTTTGATGATCAATTTTATTAGTTATTTTGTAATACCCATGAAAAATAAAATATAAATGCGTGTTTACAAACTATTGTTACTATTTCAGTATACGGTACTATTCACCCATATAATACTATTTACGTATATGATACTATTTATTTATACAATCAAAATGTCAAGTACTAGATGTAGTTTGGTAATAAGAGAAAACTGGAAAGAAATTTGTAGGAGAAAATAACGTTTTATGTGTAAAAATACCCTCAGGGACTAAAATGAAAGGACTTATTTGAAAAGAAACTTAAAGATTTAGGGTGAAAGAATAGTTTTCTCTTTAAGTTCTAATAGTAACAATAATTCAACCGCCTTTAGAAATATTTTATTAGAAATGTCATTTTTATAAATAGTAAATTGAATATTTTATTAACGTATAGTGTCAAATAATACTCTTGACTTTTCTTATAAATAGGCCCTTACATTTCACTTTTAAACTCACACATTCAACTTCTCTTTTTCTCTGCTTAAGTTTTTCTTGCTCCGACGTTAGGCCTTTGAGATTTTGGGCATTTCCTTTTCTGCTTAGGTAAGAATACTATACCCTTTCTATGTCTTTCAAATTTTATAAGTTATTTTCTTAAGTATATTCTGTGGTTGCGGCTTTGACTGATCTTCCACATCAGAAAAACTGTCCTTAGCTGTCTATATGTTATTTTAATTCTCTAATTACCAAAATAGGATGTAAACTGTGAAGAATACATGTCTAGGAAAGTTCTGGCTAAGGAAAGACCTAGTTTTTAAGTGTGTTGTAATATCCCAAGAATTTATATGAGTATTTAAAGTCTAATTTGAAGTTTAGTGAAAAATTTAATTACGCGAAAAATTTACTTTTTGAATTAGTGAAGAAAATGTGGGAATAGAAATTTTAATTTAGGAAATTTTTACAAATTCTCAAGGACTAAAGTGAAAAGAAAAGAAAATATGGATTACTTTTGAGAAATGACCAAATAGGAACCTGAGAGCAAGAATGAAGCTTATGAGAATGAATTGAGTCCGGTACCGAAAAGATGATGGATTCGAGGTTAAAGTGGTATTGAGACATCGATAGGGATTAAAGTGAACAAATCTTATAAACTAAGGTGGCTATGAGTGATTTTATCGAAAAAGAAATTGGTGGGGCCCACGCGTATACATTTCTCTCTTATTCTTTTCTTTCTCTCATTTCTCCCGTATACTTCCTCACTTTCTCTCTCTCTCGATTATGCTTGCAAAGGAATTTCTTCATCAATCATTCATGCAATTTTTGCTTGGGGAAGGAAGCCATGAAAGTTAGGAGGATTGGTAAGTTGATGTTCTTCTTCTTCCTCCTCTTATTACAAGACCAAATCCTTGGTTATCATTTTACAAAATTTTTGTAGAATATTTTAATGGATGAATTTAAGTGTGGATGTTAATCTAAAACATTCCTAGGTAGTTTATGATGTTATTAGAACAAGAAATTTGGAAAAAAACTAGGAGAAATTCGTAAAATTTGGATATTTGAAAAAAAGTTAGTGTTCTTGATGAAAATTTGAGATTTGAGCTTGGATTGTTGGTAGAAATTGAGGGTTTTGGTGTTAAAACACTCCTTAGACATTAAGGATGAAAACCCATGAAAGAAATCAAAAGAAATGTTGTTTTAGATATGATTTTAGGATTTTTGGATGAAGAACACGAAGAACATCGAAAATTTTCCCCAGAAATTACTGTTCACCGAGAAAATTTTTCCAGATTTTCTCGTTACTGTAGCGTTGACTCGGTCAACGTTACTGTATCATTGACTCGGTCAACGTTACTGTAGTTGTGTTGACCGTTGACCGTTACTGTAGCATCAGTTTTTTTTTTTTTTAAATATCGTTGAAAAGCTCTTTGAGTCTAGTTTCCAATGGTATAAGTTTCATCTGGATATTCATTACCAGTTAGGAGTTATGATTTGAGAAGTGGATGAAGGTCGGGAGTAGTGGTAAAGAATTTCTCTATTTCGTAACCCTGATGATTTTTATCTGGTTACAATAGGAATGGTCAAGGTGCAAGGTGGAAGTGCCGAGAGCGTGAAATCCAGGTGAGTGGGTTAATACTTGCTATGATTAAATATCTGTTATTGACTTTTTGCATCATAGTGAAAATATGTTGTATATCCAAGTTTGAAGAGGATGATGTGGAACGATGAGGCATAAACAATTGTGGAACGTGTCTGGTAATGTATATAATTATATTTTCTTATTTTCTCATGAATGGAGGTTATATGATGGTTTGTCAATGGCATGTGAACTGAGTTGAAATATATCATACTTTGATTGTTGAGTTCGTTCATATGCGGATAGTTGAAGTATGTTATTGTTGAATAATTGTTCTATATTATGGATTATGTTGTATACATGCTATGTTGCTGGAACCATATTGATTATGTTGTGACTTGAATTGTAAATGACTGAGTTGTGTGTGTGGCTCAAGATTATGATTGAGCATGTTCTTGGATGTGATTGTGATTGTGTTTGACTAGAAAGGAAAGGCATGGTGGTGCACCCCATGGAGAAATTTATATGAAGTTATAAGGGTGGAGATTATAAATAGAGCGATAAGGGTGGATGCGGCGGGGGTCGCGGGCAACGATCCAAAGGTATTCTGGACGACCCGCTTGGTACGGGAAATGTGTGTGAATTGATTTCACCGATTGGTGTTGTGAATTTTGAATTATGTTGAAATGTATTTGATTTACTTGGATATTGTTGTGAAGTATTATGAATAATATTATATCATATGATGATCGATTTACGTATGATTGCTGCATATTATCATTATGATGCATGATATTTTTTTGTCATAGTGTTGTGTTATCTACTCACTGGGCACGTGGTTTACTCATACCCCTCTTATTGATATTTTTTTTTCAGAGTTGACAGCTGAAGGTAAATATCGGAACAAGGAATTATGGATCCTTAGTCTATGATTACCTTTTTATTTGTTCAGGATAAAGGTATAATAGTTAAGTCTTATTCTAAGATGTATAAATCTAGAAATCTCTGTAATCGGGTAGGTTCATTCAGTGATGTAATGTGAATGACTGTAGTGTGTATAGAGAACTCGGTTTGGTTGCATGAAAAAAAAAAGAATGGTATGATGCTTAATAGAAAGATAGGCTTACGGAGGTGAAATGAAATTCACTTTCCGTGCCGGTCACGTGCTCAGATTTTGGGACGTGACAAGTTGGTATCAGAGCTTTGGGATTAGGTCTCCTACCGATTACAGAGTAATGTAACCTTAGTGGGATCTCCTCCATCGTGGTGAACCCGGGCACAACTATAGAGAGATGGCTCCACTGAAGGTCCTGTAGGATGTTTTCATTTCCTTTTCCTCCGAAACTTGTCTTTTCTTATGAATTAAGTTTTTAGTTTTAGTTTTAGACAGATATGGCTATACTTTTGAACTCGGTAAAGGAAAGGTTATTATTTGTTTTGATTCCATTGCTGTCGGATCAAATTGTATGTATGGGGCTTTATATGTTGAATTTATGATTGATTTTGTGTGACTGATTTCTTTTATCTTTCTTACTTTTATTATTATTATTTTTTTTGAGTACCATCTCATAAAATAAACCACTGGCATTAAAAGCGGAAGGATTACATTGCAAAAAAAAAAAGAAAATTACTCATGCATGAGTAATCTAAAAGCGAGGTGGTCTCGGATTAGGAGGGTTGCACTGTATCATCACCCCTCGACCATTCTTTGGAGCGAGAGACAGAGCAATGTCGCGGAGGGTAGTGTAAATCCTATTCATACAATCAACACTTCTTTGTTGTTGATTGCAGAAGCACTGGGTAGACCAATAGAAGAACCTGTCTATTCTTGAAGTCATTGCCGCATTATTGCGTTTAGTTAACTTCTCCAGGTCTTCTATCATCTTTTTCAGATTTTTGACCTCCTGCTCTAGACAGGCGATTTTGTCCTCCGAGGTATGGCCCGTGCTAGTCTCCTCAGCTTCCTCGATCTTCTTCATTTTCTTCTCCTTCTGCTTCTCTGGAGACCTCTCAAAAGGTCTTTTGCCCTTGTCTTTGCCTAGACTTAAGTTTAAGTCGAGCTCTTCTCTCCTGGCATCCACTGTAAGATCAATTTACTTCCTTGTGGCCATGATTTGGAAAATTTAGAAATTTATGTAGGAGTATGAGAAGAGAGGAATGCTGGGAAGTTGTAGGCTCAGAGATGATTACTCTTTGTGGTGTGGTAAATGAGAACGTTGGGACAGTTTTTATAGAGGAAAAATTTGAACTTAGAGAGAAAGAAGATATCTCTTCGCCGCACCCTACACGCTTAACCTATGGATTTTTGCAAGCTGGAAGCTAGAAGTCTAGGATAGGCATGCACACCAAAAATGCGTCGCATTAATGGCAAAACCACGAAAGTCAATATTCGGTGGATTTGCGGCCGATTTACACTTGATTTTTCCATTTTTCTTGTTGGCATTTTCTGAAATTAAAAGAAGTCAACAATGTAGCCATTACAGAGTGTCTTGGATGTTTTCACGATGAACTAAAATGTATTTCTTTGTTTTATTGCGTTGTTCTTGAAAGCCTTCAGTTGAGTATAATATACAAGATTGATTGAATCATACTGTGATTATATGTATCTAAAAACATATGGTATGTATGTTATTCATGCATAGAGAGTGAAGGCAATTTGTTATGGCCAGTAATAATATATAATGATTCTACATATATTCAGAGAATGAGAAGTCTGAAATTTAAAAGGACTTGAATAGATGAAGATATATAGATAATGATGTATCTCCATGTTTATACATATATACATATATGCTCGTAGAGGCAAGTGAAAGGTAAAATTTTTCTCACTTTATGGAACGCTTGATGTGTAGATGTGAGAAGTTTTTATTTTAATATGTATGTTTGAAAATGTGTAAGCCTAGGGCAAAGCCACGGATTAGAAACCTAGATAATGTTAGTATGAAGCTACCCGTTCATGGAGTAATATCTCGATTTAGGATTATTGGATAAAACAAATACAGAGTTAAGAAGTCATAAATTGAAGCGGCGATTAGTTGAATAATTTGAGCAAGAATCAAAAGTTAGCCGAAATTTTTGAGGAAATCTTTTGTATTAAATTATATTTTGTTATTTTCTGGCATGCTTATCAGAGACCGTTGGCATTGCGTCGGATAAGGTCTGTAGGTCATCTTTAGAGTATGATGTAAATGTTTTGTAGCCCTAAATTTCGTCTATATATAATGGATGCCCCATTACGCTGCTCACTACACTAAGAGTTTATATCTATAAGCTTTCTAGCATCAAACTTCTCCTTCTATACAACCTTTATAGCTCAGAAAAATATGGTCGGTAATAAATCTTTCAATTTAAACTTTGAGGCTGGCAAGGTAGAGCTGGATCTAAATCTTAGCCTGGAGAATTATAAGAATAAGAGATCCATGGAAGAGTCACCAGAGGCTAAGAAAAGAAAAAGGGATGTAGTATAGCTAGAGGATGTTAGCACAGCAACATCTTTTAATAATGAGCTTGCGCTTATGAGACAAAAGATGGAGGACTTGGAAAAATTGATAAACCGCCACTTTGAGGACCAGGGGAGATTGATAAATCGTCTCTTTGTAGAACAAGAGAAGCTTTTGAATCGTCATTTTAGGGAGTTGGCGAATGGAGTTGATAGACATTCGATGTTTGCAACTCAAAATTTTCGTGACCAACAAGCGAGATGTATTGACTGTATGAATGGAGTGACTTCTGCACTTCACCAAATTTCCCAGACGTTTCCTCCAGAAACTCTTTTTAGGCTGCAACGATTAGCTTCCTCCTTAAGGTCTGAATCACCTTCCTCTTCTAGACCTGGAACACCTTCTGCATTTCAAAAGCCTCCTCGTTCTTAATTTATCCTTTCTTTTATTTGTACTTAAAGCTGATGTTTGATCTAAGGTTTACGTATTAAAATTATCTGTTTTGTAGCTCGAGTTAAGCTTGTTGCCTATAGCTTATATAATAGAAATAAAATTTAAGTTTTCGAATATTCTTTTGTTAAGGTGATTCTTTTATTGAAGGAACTTAAAAAAAAAAAATGGACTTGTTATATTTTGTACTTGATTGTGAAAATTCCAAAAGAGAGAATGAGATATAGACAAAATACCTGCATTTGTTTCAATCTTGAGTTTTGAATTCGGAGGACCGAATTCTATTAAGGGGGAAAGAATGTAATATCCCAAGAATTTATATGAGTATTTAAATTCTAATTTGAAGTTTAGTGAAAAATTTAATTACGCGGAAAATTTACTTTTTGAAATAGTGAAGAAAATGTGGGAATAGAAATTTTAATTTTTAGTTTAGGAAATTTTTACAAATTCTCAAGGACTAAAGTGAAAAGAAAAGAAAATATGGATTACTTTTGAGAAATGACCAAATAGGAACCTGAGACGAAGAATAAAGCTTATAAGAATGAATTATGAGTCCGGTACCGAAAAGATGATGGATTCGAGGTTAAAGTGGTATTGAGACATCGAAAGGGATTAAAGTGAACAAATCTTATAAGCTAAGTGTAATATCCCAAGAATTTTTTATGAATATTTAAAGTCTGATTTGAAGTTTAGTGAAAAATTTAATTATGTGAAAAATTTTCTTTTTGAATTAGTGAAAAAAATGTGGGAATAGAAATTTTTATTTTTAATTTAGGAAATTTTTACAAATTCTCAAGAACTAAAGTGAAAAGAAAAGAAAGTATAGAGGACTTTTGAGAAATGACCAAGTAGGAACCCGAGAAGAAGAATAGAGCTTATGGGAATGAATTATGAGTCCGGTACCGAAAAGATGATGGATTCGAGGTTAAAGTGGAGTTTGAGATATTGAGAGGGACTAAAGTGAATAAGGAAATTTGTGGGGCACCGAGGATTTAGAAACACCTGAGGTGAGATTTTATGAATTTGCTTTTGCTAGTCTTGACTGAGGGTCAATTGCAGAGCAAGTGATAATTTCACCCCGGGCGAGTATATACGTGGCCTCACCTATTTTTTATTCATTTTTCTCCTTTCCTCTCTCTCTCTTCACTTTCTCTCCTCTCCTTCTCTCTTCCTTCTCTCTAATTTCTCTCTCTACACTCCAACTCTACAACCGGGCTTTGGAGGGTGGATTTCGGGCTACGGGGCGAGCCTCTAGGAGCCAAGCAACATAGGGAAAGCAAGGAATCGAGGTAGAAATTTCTATTTCTTAAGCTTTTCTCTATTTTCTAGTTTTAAGAGTGTTTGAGGTAAAATCGAGATTCCGGCTTCTTTTCTCGATTAAAATTGGTGATTTTGGTGTCTAAATGCTCCTTAGACATTAAGGGTGAGATCTCATGGAAGAAATCATGAAAAACGGTGAAGATTTGGCCAGATTTGGGCCAAAACCGAGAGAAATCACGAATGGGTCGCGATCGTGGCGCCCAGGCGCCATGTGTGGTGCCTAGGCGCCAAGGTGAGATGAGAAGAAGAAGGAATTGGCGCCCAGGCGCCAGGCATGTGTGGCGCCCAGGCGCCATAGGTGGCGCCCAGGCGCCAGGTGTACCGGAAAATTTTAGTTTATTTTTCAATCGGCCATAACTTCTTCATCCGAACTCCGTTTTGGGCAAACTTTATATCGTTGGAAAGCTCTTTAAGTCTAGTTTCCAATGGTATAAGTTTCATTTGAATATTCATTACCAGTTATGAGTTATGATTCGAGAAGTAAGTGAAGGTCGAGAGTAGTGGTAGGAAATTTCTCTATTTCGTAACTCTAATGATTTTTGTCTGGTTACAATAGGAATGGTCAAAGTGCAAAGTGTGAGTGCCGAGAGCGTGAAATCCAGGTGAGTGGGTTAATACTTGCTATGATTAAATATCTGTTATTGACTTTTTGCATCATAGTGGAAATATGTTGTATATCCAAGTTTGAAGAGAATGATGTGGAACGATGAGGCATAAACAAATGTGGAACGTGTCTGGTAATGTATATAATTATATTTTCTTATTTTCCCATGAATGGAGGTTATATGATGGATTGTGAATGGCATGTGAACTGAGTTGAATAATTGTTCTATATTATGGGTTATGTTATATACATGCTATGTTGCTGGAACCACATTGATTATGTTGTGGCTTGAATTGTAAATGACTGAGTTGTGTATGTGGCTCAAGATTATGATTGAGGATGTTTTTATATGTGATTGTGATTGTGTTTGACTGGAAAGGAAAGGCATGGTGGTGCACCCCATGGAGAAATCTATGTGAAGCTATAAAGGTGGAGAATATAAATGGAGCGATAAAGGTGGATGCGGCGGGGGCCGCGGGCAACGATCTAGAGGTATTCTGAACGACCCGGTTGGTACGAGAATTGTGTGTGAAATTGATTTCATCGATTGCTGTTGTGAATTTTGAATTTTGTTGAAATGCATTTGATTCACTTGGATATTGTTGTAAAGTATTATGAATAATATTATATCATATGATGATCGATCTACGTATGATTGCTGCATGTTATCATTATGATGCATGATTTTTATTTTGTCATAGTATTGTGTTATCTACTCAATGGGCACGTGGTTTGCTCATACCCCTCTTATTGATATTTTTTTTCAAAGTTGACAGCTGAAGGTAAATATCGGAACAAGGAATTATGGATCCTTAGTCCATAATTACCTTTTCATTTGTTCAGGATAAAGGTATAATATTTAAGTTTTATTCTAAGTTGTATAAATTTAGAAATCTCTGTAATCGGGTAGGTTCATTCAGTGATGTAATGTGAGTAATTGTAGTATGTATAGAGAACTCGTTTTGGTTGCATGAAAAAGAATTGTATGATTTTTAAGAGAAAGATAGGCTTACGGAGGTGAAATGAAATTCACTTTCCGTGCCGGTCACGTGCTCAAATTTTGGGACGTGACACTAAGGTGGCTATGAGTGATTTTATCGAAAAAGAAATTGGTGGGGCCCACGCGTATACATTTCTCTCTTATTCTTTTCTTTCTCTCATTTCTCCCGTATACTTCCTCACTTTCTCTCTCTCTCGATTATGCTTGCAAAGGAATTTCTTCATCAATCATTCATGCAATTTTTGCTTGGGGAAGGAAGCCAGGAAAGTTAGGAGGATTGGTAAGTTGATGTTTTTCTTCTTCCTCCTCTTATTACAAGACCAAATCCTTGGTTATCATTTTGCAAAATTTTTGTAGAATATTTTAATGGATGAATTTAAGTGTGGATGTTAATCTAAAACATTCCTAGGTAGTTTATGATGTTATTAGAAAAAAGAAATTTGGAAAAAAACTAGGAGAAATTCGTAAAATTTGGATATTTGAAAAAAAGTTAGTGTTCTTGATGAAAATTTGAGATTTGAGCTTGGATTGTTGGTAGAAATTGAGGGTTTTGGTGTTAAAACACTCCTTAGACATTAAGGATGAAAACCCATGGCAGAAATCAAAAGAAATGTTGTTTTAGATATGATTTTAGGATTTTTGGATGAAGAACACGAAGAACATCGAAAATTTTCCCCAGAAATTACTGTTCACCGAGAAAATTTTTCCAGATTTTCTCGTTACTGTAGCGTTGACTTGGTCAACGTTACTGTATCATTGACTCAGTTAACGTTACTGTAGCTGTGTTGACCGTTGACCGTTACTGTAGCATCAGTTTTTTTTTTTTTTAAATATCGTTGAAAAGCTCTTTGAGTCTAGTTTCCAATGGTATAAGTTTCATCTGGATATTCATTACCAGTTAGGAGTTATGATTTGAGAAGTGGATGAAGGTCGGGAGTAGTGGTAAAGAATTTCTCTATTTCGTAACCCTGATGATTTTTATCTTGTTACAATAGGAATGGTCAAGGTGCAAGGTGGAAGTGCCGAGAGCGTGAAATCCAGGTGAGTGGGTTAATACTTGCTATGATTAAATATCTGTTATTGACTTTTTGCATCATAGTGAAAATATGTTGTATATCCAAGTTTGAAGAGGATGATGTGGAACGATGAGGCATAAACAATTGTGGAACGTGTCTGGTAATGTATATAATTATATTTTCTTATTTTCTCATGAATGGAGGTTATATGATGGTTTGTCAATGGCATGTGAACTGAATTGAAATATATCATACTTTGATTGTTGAGTTCGTTCATATGCGGATAGTTGAAGTATGTTATTGTTGAATAATTGTTCTATATTATGAATTATGTTGTATACATGCTATGTTGCTGGAACCATATTGATTATGTTGTGACTTGAATTGTAAATGACTGAGTTGTGTGTGTGGCTCAAGATTATGATTGAGCATGTTCTTGGATGTGATTGTGATTGTGTTTGACTAGAAAGGAAAGGCATGGTGGTGCACCCTATGGAGAAATTTATATGAAGTTATAAGGGTGGAGATTATAAATAGAGCGATAAGGGTGGATGCGGCGGGGGTCGCAGGCAACGATCCAGAGGTATTATGGACGACCCGCTTGGTACGGGAAATGTGTGTGAATTGATTTCACCGATTGGTGTTGTGAATTTTGAATTATGTTGAAATGTATTTGATTTACTTGGATATTGTTGTGAAATATTATGAATAATATTATATCATATGATGATCGATTTACGTATGATTGCTGCATGTTATCATTATGATGCATGATATTTTTTTGTCATAGTGTTGTGTTATCTACTCACTGGGCACGTGGTTTGCTCATACCCCTCTTATTGATATTTTTTTTCAGAGTTGACAACTGAAGGTAAATATCGGAACAAGGAATTATGGATCCTTAGTCCATGATTACCTTTTTATTTGTTCAGGATAAAGGTATAATAGTTAAGTTTTATTCTAAGATGTATAAATCTAGAAATCTCTGTAATCGGGTAGGTTCATTCAGTGATGTAATGTGAATGACTGTAGTGTGTATAGAGAACTCGGTTTGGTTGCATGAAAAAAAAAAAGAATGGTATGATGCTTAAGAGAAAGATAGGCTTACGGAGGTGAAATGAAATTCACTTTCCGTGCCGGTCACGTGCTCAGATTTTGGGATGTGACATGTGTCCATTGTGACCCTCCACTCTTTCCTGGCAACTTACCTGATGTACTCTTTTATAGATTGTATTCTCTATTTCTGGTATGAATAGTAACCGTACGTATGAACAGTATCTATACGAAAACAATCTTAACGTATTTTCTCTAATCTTTCATGAAAATCTCCGTAGCGGAACACTGAAATTCACATGGGTACTCTTGTCTGTAACGACTTAGAGAAGCGATACTCGTACGGAATCCAGGTGAGTGGAACGACCCCTTTTTAATAAGGTTTTAGCATTACTGGTGATAAAAAATATGTCGTAGGATACTCGCAAAATTCATAGGGGTAAACTGGATTCAGAGTGGCAAATCTGGGGAGATAATTAATCCAGAAGTATGGATAAAATGACATAAGTATCTCATGATGATGTGAAGTTTGAATCTTTTCAAAAACAGATTAATTGTTATCTTGATTTGTGATTTATAAATCTATAATATAGTTATATACTATACATGTTATATGGATGAAAATTATATTGTGTTTCTGATTATGATATGAAATACTATACTATTGATTGTGATTGAGCGGGACAGTACCCCCTCTCACGGCAAGGCGGAAAACCCGATGTAAAAGGGTGTCTTGACCAACGAGTGTGGAGACAACGATTCCCTCAGTAGGGATATAGCCCAGATCGGTGACAGATCCGTAAGGCGCCCTAGCTAAAAGGATGGGGTTGTGCGTCATGGTGGAAATATACAAATTGGTGAGCCGGCCTGTGTGCGCTCTCTGGGATATATTGTCATTGATGAGTACTAGTAACGTTTGTTGAATTGGATGAATTTTTATCTTCCAGTATGTATTTTCTAACTATGTCTATTGGTTGAGTTTGAGCCTTCGCATATACTTGCATGACTGGTGATGTATTTCAATTTTATTAACGCGAGACTGATTCGCTCATTGAGTTTAAAAGCTCACACTCTCTGTACAATTTTTTTGTTCAGATCAGGTTGCCAGCGAAGAACATCCGTTAGAGGAGTAGATCACTTTGGACCTTCCCGCTGTCGGGTAGGCCCCTCTTTTGTTATAGATTATGTTGCTCTGTAACCGTTTAGGACATCTAGGTCAGGGGATTGGTATTTGGCTTGTATTTCAGTATGATAATGTATTTTGTATTGAAAATCTATTATTTTTAATTCAGAAAATTTGATGTATTTTCTTTGTATTTATTAAGAAATGATATTTTGAGAATATAGAGATAATGACTAATAATTTTACTTGTGGATAGAATTTATCGAAAGGCTTACAGTGATGGGATATTAATCATTGTACCGGTCATGTGTATAGAAAATGGGTCGTGACATATTTCAACTCTAGAACATCCACGTTAGTTTACATATAATAATAATAATAATAATAATAATAATAATAATAATAATAATAATAATAATAAATTCAAATTTATTTAAAGATAGAAGAAATTGATCTTTCTATATTTGTTTAGTTTTTTGTTGTGTTTGTATTTTTATTTCAAATATATGTTTCAATTCTTGTAAAGAAACTTGAATACTAGAGAATAAGAGTAAAATGATGGCGCAGAGAAATTTGAATATTAGAAGACGAGAGTTAAAGCACACGAGGAAAAAAAGAAAAAAAATTGTTAAGAATACTTATGTCGTTATAATTTTTCTTCCTTCCAAATTCTACCATTTTCGAAAAAAAAAAGAGAGGAAATGAGAGATTATTTTACCTCTATTTTTTCTTCTCTTCCCTCCAATTAATTAAAATAAAAAAGATCAATTTAAAAAATATCTCCCTCCTCTCCATTCCCTTCCAAAGATAAAAAACGTACTTATTATTCTTGAAAAAGTCGTTTGTTAATTTGACAGGCAGCAGTGAAATATTTTTATCAGACCTTATGTTTCCAAAGTATATTGAGCTTAGTCCCTCTTCTATTTCGATACTTGATACCCTTTTCAATCCTGACCATAATGACAGAAACACCCAAAATTCATGGAGGACCAAACACAATGGATCTTCGAAGATCAAGGTCTGGAAGGAGTTAACATGTGTAGAAAAAGCCTAGTTGGCAAAGTTCTTACTCAAAAGCCAATCAACAAGAAAGCGCTCAAGATGGCGTTCAAGAACATCTGGAATAACCCATTTGGCTTGAAATTTGATGAAATAAAGCCACAAATATCCCAGATTTTCTTCAATGAAGAAGAGGATAAACTAAGAATCCTAAATGGCAGTCCCTGAATCTTCCGTAATTCTTGGCTGATCCTAAAATAATTGGCAAGGGGAATTAATCTACAAAAAGAATCTTTCATGAAAATTATGCTTTGGATCCAAATATGGAATCTAGAGCCCATTTCAAAACAACTCTGATTTGCAAGAAAGTGGCAGGAGTAGTCATCAAGGTCCTCTAAGTAGGGATTTACATCTCGAGGACAAACCAGACCATCTTTCCTGAAGCTTTAATCGACAGGAGTATGGTGTGGCAAAATTTCCTTCTCCCATGTATTGAAGCAATTGTAATCTTTGAGATCCGTAATGAATGATATGTTCCTTCCCCATAAAAAAAATTTATACTGGGCTTAGTCGTGTGTGCACTATAAATGAAGACTTCTTTAATAGTCCAGTGTTTTGGTTGTTATTAGTTGTTTGATCATCCTTGAATGGTTAAACATACATAATTCTTACCAACTACTATTCAATATTCTCATACATACATATATACAAAAAGTTAAATTTTCAAAAAATGTTAAATATTTTTTTTATTGAATCATCTTGAGATTTGTATAAATTATTATTTTTTAATTATTATACACATAAATTTTAAAATAATCTAAATAGAGAAACACTCAACTTTTGAGGTTGAGTTTTTTATTTGCCCAATCCAAAGTGCAATGGACAAAACAATTCATAAATCTTAAATCCTTAACAGCTGCACTGTGCTTGGGCTTGGGTGTTCAAAACTTGTGGCACTTTTCTTCAGTGGCCCAATATAATAATACCTCCTATGGATTTTTGTCCTTCAATAATGCTGAACGTGTGTCATAAAAATAAAAAAGGGAATACTGAATGTGTAAATTAGCCATCGGTTTGGGCCCAACTATCTAATGACCCAAAATTTAAAAAAAAAAAGAAGGTACGCATTACAATGGCAGTGTCGTTATTCCAGAACAATATAATGGTACTTTTGGCAGAGAAATTCTTACTTCCACGACGCCGAGTCCTAGTCATAACGCCGTTTTCGTAGACGAT
Source organism: Biancaea sappan (assembly GCA_037074585.1). Classification (NCBI taxonomy): domain Eukaryota; kingdom Viridiplantae; phylum Streptophyta; class Magnoliopsida; order Fabales; family Fabaceae; genus Biancaea; species Biancaea sappan. The sequence goes on along the minus strand of CM073498.1, from coordinate 5,654,295 downwards.
TAACGGATTCACCGGTGAGAACCGCGCCGCCGCAAGTACAAATCTCCCGCGTGACGCTACGCGTTGATTTTCCTATTTTGCCCTCAAACTTTGCTTAATTTTTCACCCCTTCCTTCCCGTCCGTCCTTCTTCTGCCATTGCTTAAGCGACGATTCATGGAGCCCCCCACAGTGAAACAGAGCTTCTTGAGAAACATTCTTGTTCGTTTGTTTTCCTTTGGCGTTCTTGTCTTCTTCGCACGCTTCGCTTATATCATCACCGTCAAAGGCGGATCCTGCGACTCCGGCGATTTCTGTTTCTTCCCTCAAAATATCAACTTCCCCGGTCCGAAAGTGCGCATTCACTCCTCTTCCGCCGTCGTCTCAGGCGACGGTGGTACTTTGCCCGCTAAGAAATGGCGCAGATCCGTCGAATTCTATACCGCCATATTCCAGGATTTGATCGCCGAGGGTTCTCTCCTTCCCAATTCCAGAGCTCTCTGCGTCGACACTCCCACCGGCGAGGATGTCCTGGCGCTGAAAGAAGTCGGCGTCGTTGATTCCATAGGAATTTTCAAGAAACCATCGCTGCCGTTGATCATCCTCGGAGAGGGACGCCGGCAACCCTTCGACGGGGACACATTCGATTTCGTCTTTTCTGGCAACGGAGGTCTGGAACAGTCGACCCGGCCGGCGGAATTCACCGACGAGATCGGCCGGACCCTCAAACCGGGCGGATTCCTCGTCGTTCATACCGCGGCGGCAAAAGACGCATACAGTTTCAGTTCTTTGCTGGAGTTGTTCAACTGTTGTGAATTCATCAGGTCCCGCAAGATCAACGGGGTGGATTCGCCGTCCATTCTCGAGATTGTGATGAAGAAAAGAGCTAAGATCCTCACAGAAAAATCTCCCAGTGGTAATTCAATCATCAAGTGCTCCATTCCAGGGTACAAACGGGAAATTGTAGGGAATGCAGAGCCATTAATACTGAAAGAGCCATTGAAGCCTTGGATCACACTAAAGAGGAACATAAAGAACATAAAGTACATTACTTCTATGGTTGACATTAACTATAAGAATAGGTATGTCTATATTGATGTAGGAGCTAGGAGCTATGGTTCAAGTATAGGTAGCTGGTTTAGGAAGCAGTATCCAAAACAGAACAGAACATTTGAGGTTTATGCAATTGAGGCTGACAAGTCATTTCATGGAGAGTACAGAACAAAGAAAGGGGTCACATTGTTACCTTATGCAGCTTGGGTGAGGAATGAGACATTGTTCTTTCAGATTACGAGAGACCCAAGTAACACGATCATGGGGCAAGGTAGAGGAATGGGCAGAATCAATCCAGTTCAGACGTCTTCTAGTCATATGGGTGATGACAATAGTAAGATTCAGGGTTTTGATTTTGCAAACTGGGTAAAAAGTTCTGTGACGTCAAGGGATTTTGTGGTGATGAAGATGGATGTGGAAGGGACAGAGTTTCATTTGATTCCGAGGTTGATTGAGACAGGGGCTATCTGTTCGATTGATGAGATCTTCCTCGAGTGCCATTACAATAGATGGCAGAGATGCTGCCCAGGCCAGAGGAGTCCCAAGTACCAGAAGACATATGATGAATGCTTGGATTTGTTTACATCACTGAGAAATAATGGAGTTCTTGTACATCAATGGTGGTGACAACTGACATGTAATATTTTTTTTGGGACAAACTGACAAGTAATTAAAAACAACTTGTCACCATTTTTTTCCCATTTCTGGTATAGTATTTTTCTTATTTTAGTCTCGAAATTGATTGTTTCGTTGATTCTTTTGTTCATTATGTCATCCCCGAAAGTGAGGAGTTGAATATATGGAAGACACTTGTTTATTCTCTTTGGGGTGTCTACTAGTTGAATATATGGAAGACTTTACACTATTTGCAATTGTACATACCACAGTATCCGAGAAGATTCTAGATTCTAGTCTGTTTGAATATATGAAAGTGCAAACTTCAAACTAGTCCAAGAAAGACAAGACTAAGAAAAAGGTATTCAGTGTAGGCAAGACAGATTCAAAAGCAAAACCAATGAGAATGGCAATGCAATGAGGAAAGATGACGGTCAGGCTGTAATCATAAGTAGAGTTAGTCCTTTGATATTGTCTAAGCTTACGAGACAGTTCACTCTCAATAAACACATACTTAAGACGTAAAATCCCAGTAGGACACCAGTTTGAGCATTGAAGCATCATCAACGTTGTAGAAAAATAGGCTCATCAGTGGTAAAGTTAAACAACTCAGGTACTAGTTTTTTTATTAGTACACAACGAAATAAGAATTTGAACTTAAAATTATTTGTAAGATGTTGGCCTTAAAGTAAATCATTACAAAGCATTTGGGGAAGAACTCTTTACTCTCATTTTTGAGGTTGAAATTGTACTTGTCAAATATCATGTCGTAAGGAAACGCATCCTGAATTTTCATCTGAAGTCCTATATTATTTATATAGAAGGACAATACTTCTCGTAAACAAGTAATTTTTTTTTATTACAAGTAAATATTTTCAGTCCAGAGAAAAACTTCATTTACTACAACATTTAATGTTATTTCAGTTTTTCAAATTTATCTATAAATCAATGCAAATCTAATGTGTGTGTGTGTGTGTCTATATATATATATATATATATATATATGACAAAACTACTCATTATTATCTTATCTTAGAAAAATTATCCATACTTGGATACATGTATATTTAACAGTAAGCTACTTACTTAGTTTTTAAAATATTATAATTATTTTAATCCAATTCACAGAACATTTTTTTTTTAAATTACATTGATCTCAATTTAATTATTTTTGTTATTGAATTATTAAATTTATTATTGCCATAGTTAAAATATTACTTTAACAAAACAAAGATAAAATTAAAATAAACGTAATTTTTTTAAATATTAAATTAAAATATTTAACTTTTAACAATCAAATTAAAATAAATAGTTAAATACAATGTTTTGAGATTAAATTAGAATCACTAAATACATCTTTGTATTATTTTTAGCATCTGCCTTATTTTCATGCAATTAATCACGCCGTAAAAGGGAACCATCAGCTGCAGCTCTCTCTGTTTCTCTCTCCCTCTCGTCCATCCGTGATCTCTCCATCCTCTCCCTAATGGCATCTCTGGCATTCCTTCCATTCCTCTGCTTTTCGCTCTTTTCCTCCCAAAATGTCTCTCAACGACTCTCATGCCACTCCGTCCATGGAGGCAGGCCGCCAGAAGCTGCTTCACAATGTTCTCCTCTCTGCAACCGACGCCTCGGTCAAGTTTGGAGTCTCCGACGTTTGCCATGCCCTTAGTCTTGTCAACTCTAAGGGTTTTTGGTGCGGCGATAACCCACTTGACTTCTCTCTCCCCCTCTTGTTGCTCCAGCTTTCACTCGTCTCCATTCTCTCTGGCATTTTTTATCTTATCCTCAAGCCCCTGGGTCAACCCCCCGTTATTTCTCAGATTCTCGTAAGTTCACACCCTTCCTTGTTATTAATTTTCATTTTGATGTTAAAATTACTATTACGGCTATTACTATTGCCTGTTATGTATGGTAATTGGTCCAACAACTTGAGTTTTAAGACCCTATATTGGAAGTTGATTATTGTTATATAATGTTTTAAAAGGGATTTTCTGATAGGATTTGGTGTCCCTTGACAAATTCAATTCAATTGATAAGAAATAAAAACAAAAGTAGTAAAAATTATAGCATAGTGCTGCAAAAACAGTTCCTCAATTGGACGCATTTTGCTTTTGTAGATACTAATGGAGAGGATGATGTGAGAAATGAAAAACCACAGCTACTTTTTTGACCCAAGTCATTTTGCAAGAGTCTGCACTAAATATTCTGCTGAAAAAGTGGCAGGTCCTCCACAGCATTCTCACTGATTCTTGTAGTTGCTTAAGCACTGACCAATGTCTCAATGCCCTTGCTAGTTGATAACAAAGTTAGATATATAGGACTAGCAACCGCCAAAGTTTTTTGTTGCCTACTATTATTCTTTGATTTGATGATTTTATTTTGAATCTGAATCATCAGCGACCTGGCTACTTGTAATTGACAGTTATTATTGCTGGTTTATATTTGTGAGGTAATGTTAGTGATTTATGTCTTATTTCTCAATCATCTATGTTCACCAGGGCGGTTTGACTTTAGGACCTTCAATTCTTGGGCGTAACTCAGAATTTGCCAACAGACTTTTCCCACCCAAAGGAAGACTTGTGCTTGATACCTTTGCTTTTTTTGGTTTAATGATATTCATCTTCCTAATTGGGGTAAAGATAGATCCAACTATCATTTCTAGATCAGGTAAAAGGACCTTCATCGCAGGAGTTTTAGGCTTCACTGTTCCTTACACCTTAGCTGAAACGGTTGTCATTGTCCTCAACCAGATTTTTTCGTTGGATCATGATATTTCTCAGGCGCTCCCTACTGTGGTACTACTTGCATCTATGACAGCCTCTCCAGTAATCACTTGTTTTCTTGCTGAACTCCAGATCCTTAATTCAGAGGTTGGGCGATTGGCCTATTCTTCTTCATTAGTATGTGATGTTTTCTACTGGTCAACGAGGGGAATGAAGTTTGCTTTGAATTTAGCCCACATGAAATCAAGAGAAAAAGTTTTGGGATTTTTCTTATCAACCACTGCTCTTATTTTGTTCATTGTGTTTGTAGTGCGTCCTGCAGCATTATGGGCAATTCGACACACCCCAGAGGGGAAACCTGTTAAAGGAATCTATATTTTTGGGTTTCTCATGACAGTTATGGTCTGTGCATTGATGGGTGAACTAATTGGCTTACATGCATTTTTTGTGTCTTTCTTGCTGGGGTTGGCTATACCAGATGGGCCACCATTAGGAGCTGCACTGGTAGACAAGCTAGACTGCTTTATTTCAGTAACTCTCGTACCTACTTTATTTATCATATGTGGATTAAGAACTGATGTTTATGCCATAAAGGAGCTGAAGAATGTGGGTGTAATTTATTTAGTAATTTTTGTTGGCTTTTTTGGGAAGATTGTAGCAGTGCTATTGCCTCTCCTTTTCTGTAGGATGCCTTTCCGGGATGCCCTTTCTCTTGGTCTTTTGATGAACTCCAAAGGCATTGTTGAATTGACCATATTGATGGACTGGCAAGCACGAAATGTAAGTGATTCCAAAAAAAAAAAAAATAACTTGTGCATAATACAACTTACTTAATAGTGTGTGCGTTTGTATGCTAATAACGGGTACTCCTATGCATCTGCAGGTCTTGAATGAAGAATATTTTGCAATTATGATTCTTTCTTTAGTGCTTGTAACCGGAATTGTGTCACCTGTTGTGAAAGTCCTTTATGATCCTTCCAGGAGGTTTCTTGCTTATAAAAGGAGGACATTTTTTCATCACAACAACAATGAACCACTGCGCGTACTTGCTTGCATCCACAGACCAGATAATGTCTTGGCAATTCTCAACCTCCTTGCTGCTTCCAATCCCACCATAAGAAGTCCCATTGATTTGTTTGTGCTACATCTTGTTAAGCTTGCAGGCCGTGCCTCCTCTCTACTTGTTGCACATGTGCCACGTGAAAATTCTTGTCAACTACTCCCTACTAGATCTGAAAAAATTTTCAACGCATTTATGAAATTTGAACGTGAGCTAAGAGGCCTGGTGACACTGCATTGCTTTAAAGGCATATCCCCATATGAAACAATGCACAATGATGTGTGCTACATGACACTTGAAAAGAGAATAATCTTTATAATCATGCCGTTTCATAAGAAGTGGGTCTCCGGGGGGAAACCAGTGTCATCATTTGCCTTCAAACACCTCAACAAGAATGTGCTAGAGAAAGCTCCTTGCTCAGTTGGGATCCTTGTCGATCGTGGCAGTCCGCATCCTTGGTGTCATCATTATGTCAAGGAACCGATATATAAGGTAGCTGTGTTCTTCTTTGGGGGTGCAGATGATCGGGAAGCTCTTGCCCTTGCAAGGCGCATGTCGGAACAACCCCATGTACATATCACTCTCATTCATTTTTCTTCTTCAACAGACATTGTTGCTGGCACAGAAAGGAGCAAAATGCTTGATACCCAGATCTTGACTGACTTTAGGCTCAATGCCTTTCGGAATGATAGAGTTTCTTACCAAGAAATGCGAGTCACAGATGGGAGGGGTGTGCTCTCAGTTGTTGAAGACATGGACAATGTTCATGACCTTGTTTTAGTTGGAAGAAGGCATGGAGGTTCTCATGTGATGTCTGAACTTAGGAAATGGACAGATGGAGAATTAGGAGCTGTAGGAGAGATTCTTGCCTCCTTAGACATTGGAGCAAGAACATCAGTTTTGGTAGTGCAACAACAAACCAAAGTATGGGGATTACGTGACCCAGAGGATTCCACGCACTTGAGAAGCGAACAAAATTTGGAAACTGTTGAGATTTGACAAAAATTGCCTTTTTTTTTTTTTTATTTCCATTTCCCTTTGTGTGGTTGAAGTTCATTCTAAAGTAATTACTAGAGAGGTGATCACATTTCATGTCCATTATTAGAATTATTATTCAGAGCTTTAGTCTAGCAGCAACCATGATCAATGCCTGTAAAGTGGAGGATCTCTTTACTGGTGATATATACAAATTAAAATCTTTAGGTACTCGTGCTTGTTATTGTGTTTTCTAATTAAGATTATTCGCTTGACAGGCTTTTTTTAAAAAGTTATTCAGTGCTGATTTATATGAACAATCAACTTCTCACATTTGTTATTTGTTATTAGATAATTAGATAATAAATGCACAAGTAAATTAACACCTTTTTGTCTGTTTTTAAAGTTAATATATTCACAGGAATGCAGAGGGAAGGCATAGCTGTTAAGAAATAAGAAACCAAGGTAAATGAGGGAATATCTTTAAGTGGATTGATGAAGTGTGGGATCACATATGGCTGCTTCACATTCCATACTGTCAAAAGCTAGGAGATACAGAGCCATAATGGATCCTAGTCACTGAGAGTAGTCTTGTAGGGAAAAGGCGAAGACTCTAACTAACAAGAATGTGTGTATGTATATGGGGTTTGGAGTGTACGTAGGTAAAGTAAATAAAATGAAGGGAGCATAATCCATAGTTATGAATATAGTATTAAGAACAGGTACCCTAAAGCAATACATAATCTACGCTTTTGAAGTTGAAGATGCATGATACCATCCGCTAAACAAACCACAAGGGAAGACAATTACGGCGATGAAAAACGAGGATGCTTCATTATAAAAAATGTGAAATGAGCTCAAATGGAAGCATCTTGGTTTAATCATGCTCGACAAGGCAGCACAGATCAGTTACCTGCAGGATGGATGACTCTCTCTCTCTCTCTCTCTATATATATATATATATACATATAGCAACTAAGAATACTCATCATGGTACGGATTGGTGCATGGATGAATGGCACACATGTTCTTTGCCAGTTTGCCACCCGGTTTTGTATCTTGTTTCTTAAGAAAGTAGATTAGCGTAGCTCTAACGTGAATCATTAGATACGTTATATTTAACGGTTTATGTTTTTTTTACATTTTTTTGTTATTTTTTTTAAAATACTAATCGTCCAATATCAGTCAATGGTCATCAAATCTAACAGTTAATATAATTTTTAAAAAATTAAAAAAAGAAAAAATAGAAAAAAATGTAGGTCATTGAAAGTACATTTGACAGTTTATGTTTGGAGTTGGAACTTCTTTGAGGGAATTCGCTTCCTTTTCTCTTGGGATAGTCTTATATGGGAAGTAGATTTGCTCCTACACATAGGATGAGAAATCCAATGACTCCGGTTCATTTAGTATTTTTTTGTTTTTTATTTTTTTATAAGTAACAACTGATTCAATAATAATTATAAACACAATAATAAACATGAAATAATAATTTTAATTTTTTTTAAAAAAAATAAATAAATAAAAATTGTTGAATCAATTTTGATTCAAGGTGCTCTTCCGCATAGGAGCATATATGCTTTCTTTTATGTGTGGCCATGAATTCAAAGTTTTCTTATTGTAATGGGTGGATTAACACTAAATTTGAAACAAATTATTGTGATTAAACCCTAAATATACTTTTAGTTTTTCAAATATTATATAAAGTTTATTTTCGTCACTTTAGTTTTATTGAACTTTTATGCACCTGAATTAGTTTAGTAGAATATCTTTAACACATAAGATAACATATTAAATGATGACATCCATAATTTATTGAGTTCGTCCAAAGAAAATATTTTGAACGAAAGGGTACAACCGGTTTGACTCAATTTTTTTTCCATTTATATTACTTGAATTAAAAGCAATACTTACGAAATATTATTTTTTTCCTTTATCAGAAAATAATTAATTTAGAGTCATGATTCGTACGGACAGGTATATATATTGAACAGAATATATATATTAATTTAACGCCACCTGCACTATATATATATATTAATTTAACGCCACTTGCACTTCGAACCTTAGATCTAACAAGACTACATAAGAGTAGAGAATTGTTCTTGTTATGATTTTTTATGTTTGGTCATGTCACAATTATTATCAAGAATAGTGGTGATTCGAGGAAAAAAAGCACTTACAAAGGGGAATCACTTTGACGTCTTAATCTGCTTGTCATTAAAGTTTGTTGTAACTATTAAGATTTGACAATTGATGATTAAGTAAGTGCATCAAAGGACTAAAATGGAGATAAGAGATAAATTAAATGTGACATATATATTCAAAATGTGGGTTGGGTAGAGATTGATGGATTGAGACATGGCCTTTAGCCTTAAAAGTGATTCCCCTGTGGTGGCTTATGTAGCCACCACCAAGCTCATTCATGTAGGTTCGTCCTATGATGAAGAAGATGAGATTGGATCTACACATTGTGGTTCTAAATTTCTAATCAATCACCTCGTCCAATTCAATTTAGAAGCGTAAGCTGTCAAAATATCTATTTTTCTTTTTTCATCTCAAACTTTCAACTTTCACAATTCTTTCTAATGTGTATGTCTGGCATGAGAATTTTATATTAGGCGTCGTATACTTAATAAAATGTTAAATTTATCAACCGTTTAATGTTTGTAAATTTCATAATCCCACATAAACTTTATTAGCATTAGATGGCTGATGGGCATTCAACACGAAATCTAAGTTTGTGTGTGTATATATTATCATGTGAAAATTGAGTAACATGTTTTTATAATTATAGTTTAATTATAATTTTAATATACAATGTTAAAAATTATCATAAAATAAAAATACTACATATATCAATGGTATTAACTTTAAAAAAGTTATGTAATTATCGCATAATATTTTATATTTTCATTTTTATAATTTTTCTCTCTCATTCAATAAATAAAAGATTAATTTCTTTTGAGTTTACAATGTCTAAAAGTAGAGTTTTTACCAAATTAACAATTTTAAAAATTGTGAATTTTATATTCAAATAGCTATTACTATTATAATCAGTCAACCTTAGGTTATATATATATATATATATTTATTTATTTATTTATCTTTCACAAATATTTATCATTAAAAGTAGTTTTACTTGAAGTATTATTGGACATTAAATATATATACCTCTTTTCATAAAAATTTAAACTATGATTCGCAACATGTGAGGAATTACCATTTTTCTCTAGATCTAATCTTGTTGGTAACTTATATATATATATATATATACAAAAGTATATTTTTTTTGTTACTAATATTTATCTTGAGTTTCGATTTTGTCCCTAATATTTTTGTGTGTGCTGATTTCGTCTCACATTTTTTTTTTTGGTTTCAATTTTGGTTTTAAGGCTATTGTCTTTAACATAATTGATAAAAAATGTTAACGTAGACCTCTCCATGTAACCTATCTACTACGAACGTGTTATATTAATTTATTTTAATTTTGATTGTGTTTTAAACATTTGACTAAATTTTAATTTTTCCCAAATGATACTTTTATCATTTCTTTAATTTTTCACAAATTAACAATTAAATGTTTAATATATCGTATAGAAGAATCTAAATATCACTTAAGAGAGTTCTCATTAGTATTTTTTTGTCAATTTTGTTAATAATGTTAACGGTAAGAATAAAATTAAAAAAAATAGGATAAAATTAGTACAAAAAAATGTCATAAATGAAATTAAAACTCAAGTTAAATGTGAAGAATGAAAAATATATTTTTGATATATATATATATATAGAGGTAGAAAAAGTGAGATTAGAGGGAAACAAAGTGAAGAAAGAGTGAACCAGAATGACGGGGTGTGTGTAGAATTAATGGAGAGGGAAAGGCATGGGATTGGCGAATGAAGGGCGTGAACTCAGCCTTTTGATCTGCTTTGTCCTAACCATCTCCTTGCCAGCCTCAATGCCCACTTTCTTAATTCCTTGGGATCTCCCTCCCTCTTTTCCTTTTTTTATTATTTTTATTATCCCAATCAACAAAATTAAATTTAAACCAACGTTGTGATGCTTTCAAGAAATTAATTAGTCTCTGACTCCTAACAAGTTAATACGTTTTGTCACACATATATAACCCACTTTTAATTTGTTAACTTGGATGTCACTTAATCATCACTCCATGCTTCAATTAACCCATATATTTATTTACATTGTAATCCATATCAAGATCTTACGTATAATTAGATAAAAAATTGTAAGATTTTATAAATTTTTTATAAACATATATAAAAATGTATATATTTGACTTATACAAGTACAAAATTTATATAAATGTCAATATATATTCATAAAATATGCTATATATTGCAAAAGTGACAAAAAATTATACATAACTATATATAAAATTCATCAAAATATAAATTTTATACATTAAACAAGTTATTGAAATATATATATATATATATATATATATATATACAAGAACTACTAAATAAGACTTTAATCCCATGAAAATAAATATTTACTTTTTACTTAAAAAATAGAAAAAATGATTAGACGTAATCAGAATTGCGATCCTGATTAAGATCGTAATTTTATGCAATCTTGATGTAGTTTTATTTTTATTTGTGCTTTTGTAAGTAAAATTTTTGTAAGATCGTAATTTTGAACAATCTTACGATAAAGATCTCGATCTTGGTTAGAATGTTTATTTATCAACTATTTGGTTAATTTTGCAAAAAGAGAATTGCATACCGATAATTTCTGGACATGGTTCGCCAATACAAATACACATCAATCTATCAAAATGGTGTGGAGGACCACAACCAAAGGAGTCAACTAATTAGATATATATATATATATATATATATATATATGCGTGTGTGTGTGTATACGTATATACGTATATATATATATATATATATATATATATTTGGATATGAGTTGGAGTTAGAGAAAGGGCAGTGTAGAGAATTGTCTAATACATAGTATGTGGGAGAGAGAAGAGGGAATCCATGTGAAGAAGTGAGTAATTATTAATTAATAGAAGCCAGCTTGTTTGCTTTTGTTTTTACGAGCCTTACGTGTATATGTCGCTATTTGAGAACTTGATGGGGGGTTCAATCACTGCAACACATAATTAACCTCGCTATTTCTTTTTGAAAATCATAATTACTAATTAATAATACAATTAACCTTAATTAAGATTTAAGACACAATCCACAGTTGTGCATGATATTTTAATGTGGTTGTTAGCGAAATTCCCTCCCTTTGTTGCCCTCACAAAATTTCATGTGTCCTTTGAGTTCTATCTTGACTTTCTGTTATAAACAATAATGTTGCTCTGATTATTTAAGTTTTGTTTCCGTTCTTACAAATATTTATCACCATACCACTGCCTAACTACCGAATTATTTAGTAACACAAATACCAATTTGGGTCGATTTGAGCATTATTTATTATTGGCATCATTATTATTGGTAATAGCCAGATTCCCTTAAGTAGACATATTAATTTGTGTACAAGGAACAAGCATGTTCCATTTGATCAACCATAGGGAACTTGAACTCGGTTTCATCCACGAAATATGGATCTAATTAATATTCAAAGCCTTTCATCGTTTGGTTAATTATATGGATCTCTGTCCAAAAACTGTCACAGTGAAAAAGAGGCTCAGAAATCATTTATTTGCCTTTCAAAAATAATTATTGTACTTATCTTTTCATAATCGTTGAATCTATGATTTAATAACTATTAGCTAATGTGTATAAAATTGACTTTATTTTTTTTTCATACTATCTATTTTATTTAGTGACTGTTGAATTATGAAAGTTGGTTCTCTCTTTGTCCTTAATTTTCTTTAACTCTTTTAAACTGTTAGATGGTTATAGATCGGAGAGTTAAAAAAGCTCAAGAACAAGAAAAAAACATAAATTTATCACGAGAAAGAATTTTCTCTCAAAATACTTTGCACTTTGAATACAGTAATTCTGGGTGCGAGATTAATGCATTGAATACATTAATTCTCTAATAAACTTCATATACTGTAACATGAGATCGAAGGGAAGGAAAAGGAAGATGTTCACGCGCAATTTGAGGTTGATGAACAAACTTAAAAAATTTGAAGACCCCTTGAGATTTTTTTTTTACTTCAAAAGCCAGTAGATTAAACTCGATATTCAATCATATCTGCCATGGCAATCAGAGCAGCCCAAATCAAGAAAACGGAGGTCAAATGGGAAAATGAACAAGGTAAATTTTTTATCCACAAAAATAAAAAACCCACATACATTTCTCAAAAGGGACACCAAAAAGGAAAAAAGAGTCTCTGTTTTGCTCTGTAACCGTTTTTGGGTCCCTTCTGCTTTCCCAGAACGTCAGATTCGGAACCGGCAAACTCAAACACCAAAAAAAAAAAGTACGAAAAAAAAGAAGAAAAAACTACTAGTCCTCGGAGATACTCTCCAAATGAGGCCGCCATACTGAGACAGGGCCGCTCCGGCGATCCCGGCGGGAGGATTTCTTCTCGGAGGAGGCGATCCCGGTGAGGGCGGTGAAGTATTTATCGCATTGGGAGGAGAAATCAGAATCGCACTTGTTGTTGGTGTTATGAGAGTGATTAGGTTTCTTGGTGAGATCGGAATTTAGAGGCAGGCGTTTTCTGTGAGGCAAGGAGGAGGCGGGGATCAGGAAGTAGATGCTGCCTCGCTTTAGCTCAGAGTCGGGGGAGAGGACGAGAATCCGGCGGACGACTCCCTGAGAAGTGGGTTTGGTGAGGAGGTGATTGGGGTTGGCCTTGAGGACTTCACCGGCGGTGATGGGACGCGTGATTTCTTCGACGAAGCCGTTGAGATGAACTATGCGGATCAAGTCGAGAGCTCCGCAGGGAAGGACGCAAGCCAAACAACACCTTAAGCTATTCCCCATAGGGAGGGATTGGGATGAAGGAATAGAAAAGAAGGGATTACGTGTGTTTGTTTTCAGGGAAAGCCTGAACTGAACAAGAGACGGGTGGGAGGAAGGGATGTGTATATATAGCAGAAACCGTACTCTACTGAAAAACTCTCCCATGAGGGTGTTAATAATAATGCAAGTGGATGGGAATTGACGAAATTGCCCTCTCATAGGTTGTCACTAATTAATAATTAGTGCTGCTATGAGAACTGAGCTAAATTTATTGATTTGACTAAAAATTAATCAAAAAATTAATTTAAAATAATACTTAAAATTAATGAGTAATCTATTAAGAACGATCAAAAATTAATTAAATTGGACAAAAATCAATACTAAATAAATCAATTGAATTAATTTATTTGATTTTTAAATTTTTCTATTTTATAATTAAAATATTACAAATCATAATAAAAATATCAATATATTAATATTTTATAGATTTGATATAATAAATATTATATTAAATAATAACATTTTCTTATTATTTTGTTAATTTTTTTACTGTCTTCTATATTTTGATAATGTCATTTTTTATTGTTAAATTCTATATAATTTAATATCAAATGTTATTTTGTATAATTTAAAATCAAATTTTATTTTTTATTGAAATTATAAACTTATATTTATAATATTTAATTATATATATATATTTAATATTTTAAAGTAAAGTAATTTAATCACAATTTAATTATGATTTAATTATTAATCTTTAATTTGATGCGTTACTAGTTTAATAATTTAGTGTGATTTTCAAAAATTTGCTAATTAAAATGAATAAGGGAGTTTGAATGCATGGATTGGACATGGTGGTGGGGTTGCTTTACCTCTCTCTCGGATTCACTTTGAGCCGCCATCTGTTACTCTTTGTGACTACTCAACTTTCCCACCATCCCTGTAACCTTTTTTTCTCCCACACCATTGCTTCACTTAAATTATTTTCGCAAAACACATTCCTTAATTTATAATTTTGACATTAATGTTTATTACATTTAACAAAGAAAGAAATTTAAAAGCCAAACACACGCACGTATAGTGCTGTGTGAAAAATCTATAACTAACCGATTAGATTAAGATCGAGATCATTTGTAAATGAACAGTTTTAAATTAAATAGTTTAAACTAGTTTTTAACTTGTTTAAGTTCGACTGGCCTTTTTTTCTTTTTATTTAATATTTTAAAAAATATTATTTAATATAAATAATTATATTTTATTATATTTTTATATTTTATGACCTTATATTTAATAAATATAATAAATTTAGATATAAAAATTTTTGTAATTTTTTAAAAATAAATATAGAGTTTTTCAAATTTAAATATAATATAATTAATTTAAAAATATAAAAAAGTTAAAATTATTAGTTATTTAATTACTGCTAGTAAACATGAACGAGAAACCAATTACACAAAATATAATGCATCAACCACAGACGACAGTTGGCATAACAATATACGCATGAATATTACTCTATATGTAAATGTAAGTAATTATGTCTATTATTTTTCTGCTCTTAAAATTATTCAATAATATACTCATAATTGTTTTCTGTATCGTATAATTATGCTTATTATTTTCCTATTCTGACCATACACACAATTATTAACGAAATAAAGAAACAGAAGAAACAAATCACAATTTCCCATAAACTCAGACCTTGGTTGATTAGTTAGGATTAATATTTATGGTAGATCCAGAAGCAGCCATGGAAAGTAATGTGCAGGTTTATGAAAAAAATATTGGCCCCTGAACAAGAAACACATTCACCCATAAAAGAGACAAAGAAAGAAAGAAACAATAAGCCCTTAATTAATCATTTTCTAATTGATCTAATGCACCACAACGATAAGGGCTATAAGACCTGAAAAAATTATGTAATCCCGCGTTTCAATGAGGTGAACTGTGGGTAAAGCTGTACATTTTTTTTAAAAAAAGAAATTGAGATATACAATTTTAATATATAAAATGCTTATGATTAACAAAACATCAAAAATAAAAAAATACGTCATCATGAGGATTAAGGAATCACTACATATATCCACAACATGCACGACCAAAAGGATAAGAGATGTGAGTTTATGCATATATAAAGCGTAACTTCCAAGCATCGATCTCTAATTAATGAACCTTATAAGAAACCAGGTATTTAATGAAAATAATTAATATATATATATATATATATATATATATATATATATTGCATTTAGTTACATGTTGTTTTGTGTAAAAGAATCAAACTCTAATACTATATTAAAAAATATATTTGCATTAACATGATGATGTCGATTTTTTTTTTCTTCAATGAAGATTCTAAATTGCTAATGTATAGACTTACATATATATATATATATATATATATATATGTATATATAAATTAGTTGTATATGTATTAATGCAAATTTTATTTTAATTTATCGTACAGTAGAAGAAAGCCAATTAACAGTTATATTTCTGTCTAATAATATTGAAAAATTGAAATAAGTTCCTCTTTTTTTCGTATTCGTAAAACTAAGAATAATTCCGGAAATATAATTAGATGATCTACCTATTCTCTGCAGTTCTTGGTAGAAGGATATCTCATTGGAACAGTCTGGCTAGTGACTCGATATAATTATTGAAACCATCATTTTCATGGTTTAGCATTAAATTATTTTCTAAAAAATGTGGGAATCACTAAACTTTCTGCATTTTTTCTGTTTAGTTAAATGTGGACCTATAAGCTACCTGTTTCATATAATTGGAGGAATGGGGACTACCATGATGTGATAGCCATATATTTTTTGCGATGAAATTAGGTGATAGAAATAATTATTGATGATATTTAATTAGGTATATATGTATTTGTATCTTTGGCTTTAGAAAATTAACTAATTATTAATCAGAAAACTTCAGATTAAAGCGTGTGGAAAATTATATGTATATACCTCTCATTCTTCGCTTACAACCAAAAAGGTCTAGCTGTATTCTTTGAGATGATCTACCTTAATATTAAACAGTATATATAGTTTTGGATCAGAATACGTGTTTCTGCAAAATTAAAACTTTTCTGAGAGGACTGGAGATGTTAGAAATTTGTTAAAGTATTTTATTTCTCGTATCCATTAATTTCATTCAAAAATGAATGTTAGCTTTCCTCGTTATATTTTGTTGTCCTTTTTGTACTGGAGATTGGCGTCTTTTGTTGAACTGTTATGTTGCTGGCTATTTCAAATATGCTGTACATCATTTTCTTTATTTGTGTTTTTTTTTTGAATTTTTATTTGATGTATAATATGGACCAGAAAAAAGTCCGAAATCATATGGAAAATAAAAAAATATATCACCCTTACCTCCTATATATGCCATGCAACAAATTAGAGATGAGTTTCATTTAGGCTTATTTTAACTAAAATATATTTAGATCTATTACTTATAAAAAGAATTAGTATTAATTAAATATTATGTCTTTGATTAATAAAAGGCAATTAAACCAAATTATCCATTTAAAGCATAAATATTATCATAAATTTAGTTAAATTATGCAATAAATTAATTTTACATTTTTAATTAAAATATTAATGTTATTGCTTCAAGAAAAATTTTTTATTTATTATAAAATAAAATATCATATAATTTGAATATTTCTTACAAAGAAAGAAAGAATAATTCCAAGAGTAAATTACCAGTTTAGTCCTGATCAAAATATTATAGTTGTCTCTATTTGTGAATTAAATCAAGTGTTTTGATTTATTCTTTAAAATATTACATTTATTTCAACTTGATTTTGTCAACAAAAAATTTAAGATTTAGCCATGTTAAATTTTGTAATTTAGTAACCAAAATGACTAACATAAAATAAATATAATATTTTAAGACTAAGTTAAGACATTTGACATTTTCGAAGATTAGATTAATACAATTATAATACTTTAAGAACTACATCAAACTTCACTCTAATTATATAATATTTTGTGAGGTGATGTTGGGGAGGAGGAAGCTTCGTAGCACTGAGGAATCAGGCACCGACCACAACAGCAGAAACCTCAATCAAGGTTTGAGTGCATTAACAAATAACATTAGTTATAAGATTCCCAATTAATATACACAATGTACCCTTAATTTAAATCTAATTAAGTAACACTATATATACATAGAAGAAATTGAGCCATTGGGAAAAGTGGGACTTGGGGAACTTGCTGTACTATTAATCCATTATTGAACAACGTGACCTGACCCTGTCTTTACACTCAAGCCAATGTGCAATTGCAAATACCCACTTTAATTATTCTATCCCACTTTCTATTTTAATCCTTCTCAACTACACCATAATAACAATGCTAACTGTATCAATTATAGGTAATCATCATTTTCGTATGTCTGTTTTGCTATATCATTATGACTGATTATTTTATATATATTCACTTTACACTGTGATCCCAAAGAGTTGAGTATTTCTTTTTAGTATTTTAATTGGGTAAATTCATTTAAATGTCCATTAATTGAATTATAAATTGCAACTTTAATTAATGCATGAATTTCTAAATGTATTCAATAGTCAGAGAATTCTATTTTTTAATATGTTGAACTTTACATAAGAGGTATAATCTATTCAAAGCATACGGACTAAATTAATTGATTATAAAAAAATATATACAAGCATATTAGATGCGATTAATTTTGTTTAAAATATAATTAACATGTTTATCTTGATTTATTTTCCAATTAATAAGATTTATATATCTGAGATTTTTTCCCTCTATGCATTATTAAAATATTCTCCAAATTAAATCACTGCTATACCATGCATAATACTGTATATTAATTGTTGCAGTAACATTCACAAATCACATCACCACCTCTGAGGTTTGTTTGTTATAATAGCCCGAACTGAAATGGAAATTCTTTTTTTTTTTGGCCCCTCGCAATATGGTTCTGACCCAATTAAGTTGTATATTTTGTAAATGATTCTATGATTTCATGATATATTTATAACATTTTTATCTAAAGAATAAGAGACTTTTTTTTTATCCCGTAAATATAGGTCACATTGGCCAAATTATATATATAAATCTGTGTGTGTACTATAATTTTATTTTATTTTTTTAATATTTTCTCTGTAATTTTTGTGACTATATATATATATATATATTATGTCAATCAAATGCATATTCTGCAAATCAAGTATTTTGGATCCCTAGAAAACCACCATCTCTAGGTACAGGAACTGAGATGCTCAATACTCCTAATTAAAATCGATGACATATTCATGTTGAGCCATATGCCTATAAGTGCCAATAGCTGGCAATGTTGGCCATATATACCATGAAGGCCAATCCGAGGGCTGCCACTTGCGGACAAAACCCAAATCCAATGGGAGTATATCCTTGGTGCCTAATTTAATGTAGGTTCAATGTATTTGGATTGCCATAAAACCATATGTAGTTAACTAGTTCATGCGTGTGACCTTAGTTAATATAACTTATAAAGAAGACATTGAAGTGCATGAGCGTGTTAAGTACAAAACCATTCAAAATACAGTTGGTACATTGCTGACAAATCCTACGTACGTTAACGTGGGTGACTACATTTTTTAATATGTACATGCAAATGAGGAGAACCAAATCCTAAGTGAGTTTATAGTACACGACAAATTATCATATCGGACCCGTAAGTTCTGCCTTGACTGGTTTAGAACTTGAGATTAGATTGTACATCTCAACTAGGAAATTAAAGGACAAAGTCATATTTTTCAACTACAAGCTTAATCTTCCATCTATTTTTCTTTGTTTAAAAATTTATGGTACCATGTAAAAATAATGTACCACTCTCTGAATACTTGTTTGGGAACGAACTTGCATAAGAAAATAGTTAAAAGATATATTTCATCTCTGGATTATTACTATTGTTTGTTTCACTTTCTTTCTTTTAACCTATATAACTTGCATAAGAAAGTCAGCCACATGATTCTTTTGTGAGTCAAAATCATTGGCTCTAATAAAAATTAACTATATACATAGATAAATAAATAAATACATATAAATTTGAGAAACAAAAAAAAATATTTAGACCGTAAAAAGATAGTAACATATACAATCCAAAATGATGACATGGAACATAAATCAATTTCATCCACAAATTTGGTGTGTTGGTCTGCAAAGATCAATTAATAATTGACAAGTGCAGTATATATAATGGAGATCTAGCTAGGGAGCATTGATATACAAGAAGAAGAGGCTATATGGAAGGATTGTAGTCCCATCAAATTAATTCGGGAAGGGACCCAGAAATGAATCTGATAAAATGTGGATCACTCGGTATGTAAAACAAGTGAGGCTTGATTTCCGGCACCATCCATGTCATGAAAATAGTTGGAAAGATTATTGAAGAATGAAATAAAATGGACCCTTTATTTAGGGCATCACATTCACACCTTATATGGCTATCTTTTCTCAGGGACCCACATGCATGTTAAAGATTTGTGTTTCTGACTACATGGTTTTTGCGTCCGTGGTGTTCTCACTTGATATTATGCAAATAATAATGTAAGTGATATGGCTAGCTAGTCTGATATTGTAGTTAGCTTTTAGTTTGTGGTATATGGAACTTACTTTTATTGGATCATGTTGATATGGATATCTTGCTCCAATTATAAATCCAAATACATTGGATTCAAAACGAGTTAGATCATCCATGCATGGATTGAGTAGACGTGTTATGGTCCATTATATATATTAGCTATATATCTATGTGTTTGGAACGTTTATTTCTTAGTGGAATCGAATGCACTGTGTTTATGTATAGGAATTGGTTTGTAAGTTATATATATATATATATAGTGATAGAAGTAGGAATTCACATACATTACTGACAACAAGACTTATATATGAATATCGACTGGTGCATATGATTCAATAGGTTTCGAAATAAAATGATTATATATGAAATGACTAATGATATGTTTAAAGAGTTCTAAACAATTATCATTAAATTGTTTAATGTAAAGAAAAATGTATTTATTTATATTAAATATAAGTTTTGAGATATTTGGAAAAAAATTAAAGTAACTTTATACAGTTATATTATAACAATCAAATATTTATCAACAAATGTTATGATTGAGACAAAGATTTTTTTGGTTGGAACTACTATACTATCCAAAATTTTATTAGGTTTCACTTGCTGCAGTTTAAGTTGAATATGACCACAAAATGTCTAAAGCTTTCATAACATTAATTTTCTACATACGCGCGGTGTAAGTGGCAAACTAATACTTTCATAATTATAATTGATCCTAGCCGGAAGATGCTCTTAAATTAATTAGATATATACATGAGGGACACACAGATACATGCATATATTTAACGATTATCCTGATACTGAAGTTTATTACAAGTTTGCAACTATAAGAAGAGAGATAGCTAATTTAAAGGCCGAGGCTTCAATAAGGCAACAGTCGAAAGCGAAGCATTATTATGACCATTCAAAATTTTAAGTTGTTACATATGATAACAAAAAACACCAACCAACCCCAACGATAAAAAGGTTTAGAACCATATTTTGAGTAGATCAGGAAGAGATTCTATGCTTATAATAAATATATAAAAGAGAAATTAATGGAGGGCGCATTTCTGCAAGCACAAAAGTAAGCAATTGCATCTTCAACTTTTTGTCACATTGTGAATTTGATGGGTGGAATATATCAGTGGTAGGTGAGATTATACTACCTTCCCTTTATCACATGATTATTTATATGTATGATAGTACTTGTTTAAAGACATTGAATGGTATCTTAATTGGAGTGATTTTGAAAAATGTGACAGCACAATCAAATCTAGTAACAAAATCCATCTTTCGGCCCTTCAGTATTTTGATGTAGTAATATCAGTTTCCATGAATTTTCCTACCACATCTTTCAGGTCCTATCTCCATAAGAGGTCTAACTACTGCAAATTAATCAACGCAACACCCATATATGATATATCCTGAGCGTATCTTCATCATATTTGGAAAATTTTTTTTTTCTGTTTGTCTTATAAATAATCTTGTGACAAAAGTATTGAATGCCTTGAATTATGTGGGGAACTGAATTATAACTCGACCTGGTATTTTAGGAATTTGAGCGACTTCGTCTGGGAGTACTTATGTATTTTTCAAATGTATGATTTATTTTCAGTTTTCATCATGTATGAAATGATTTTTGCTAATGAAATAATAAAAATTATCTTTGTTTATATATGTAGGTCACATTAATCGAATCATATTAAATCGATGTGTTTTTTGCATTTTCTTTCCATTTATCTTCTTTGTTGTGTACTTTTTTTGTAACAAAAACAAATTTCTTGCATTTGTTTCGTTAAAACAAATTCACTAATTTAATTTCTTGCATTTGTTTCGTTAAAAAAAATTCACTAATTTAATTTTTGCTTTATTTCTTAAAAAAAAATAGAGAAGTCATTTTCATCTTTACTTCATTGTTATAAACTTACTACCGCCGCTATTATTTACTATGTGCCGACATTATTAGAGGACGATAAAAAGTTCTTAATCGAGAAAAAAATAGAAAAATTTTCTTTTGAATATATTTTGAAAAGATTTTCTTAAAAATTTTAATTTTTCTAAGAAAAAAAAATCGAGCTTATACTTTTACAGGCCAAATAAGTTTGAGTAAATTGTTGACTTGATCTTCTAGATTAAATTTTTGAAAAGTAATGTTGGTTTTAATTCGTCATATTATTTATTGAAAGGATTTTTTTATAATAAAAATTAAAATATAACGACAATAAATTTTACAATTTAACTATAAAAAAATAAAATTAAAATAAACATAATATTTTAAGAATTAAATTGAAGCTAGCTTTTTATAATTAAATTAAGATGAAAATAATATTCCAGACATTAAATTAAATCAGCAATTTGTTCAAGAAGTTTTTTTTCTGGTTTGACTGTTTTTGGCTTCCTCTCTGCTCCATTGCAGATAGGAACTGGACAGTAATTCCCACCTAGATTTTTTATGGGACAAAACAGCCTTTTATATTGGAGTAATTTCAAGGGCTCAAAAAGATGTATCATATGTTGGACTTGTAATGAATAATGTTAATGTGGTCCAGGCCTGCAATTTCTGGGGCTCTACATTGTGCACATGTCAGTAAAGTGAAGCTCCCAAAGCACCACCACCACACCGCAGGGGAGAGTCACTTTATTAGTGACCAACCCAAATGGTCAAACCCAGTACTGCACATTTGGGCTTTTCTGACTTCCCCCTTGTTCTTTTCTTGTTTCTTTTATTTTCTGCTTAATGCACACACTGCAAAATAATTATTTCTCTACTCTCTTATATTGAAAGCTTGGTAGGTAAAAGAGAATAATTCATGCTAGCTTTTTGTATTGCCTAAATAATGCTTGCCAACGCTCACAGAACTGGGATAGAGGGAGGTTGTGAAAGCGAAAGCTTGAACTATAACTTCCTCCCTCCATGAGATGAAACATTCGAGTGATCGCTACTGGGGAAATAACCCCCAGAAATTTAATTTCTTCATGTCGTTTTCACTTACCTATAATGGTTAGCTTAGCATCTATCTCACGTTTTGATTCCTTAAAGATTGTTTTCTTGCAACTCACAAATTTTATCAGGAAAGAAATTAACTTTTGGCTTCATATTAATTACTGCTAAAGAAGGCAAAGCCATGTAACATAGCATTCCTTAACAGCCGTGAAAAAGTCAGCAATGGCACCCACCACCACCAGCCACTTAATCATTCGATCGCTCATCTTCGCCATTCTTGTTGCCACAAGCAATGCCTGGAGACCCAAGTTCTCATCCATTCTGGTCTTTGGGGATTCAACTGTGGACACAGGCACTAACAACTTCATCCCCACATTGTTCAAGGGAAACCATTTCCCTTACGGCAGAGACTTCCCTGGTCACGTGCCTACTGGTAGATTCTCCGATGGAAAACTTGTTCCTGACTTCATTGCCTCTCTTCTAGGCATCAAAGAGACCATCCCTCCTTTCCTAGACCCACGTCTATCAGATCATGAACTTCTAACCGGAGTCAGCTTTGCCTCTGGTGGATCAGGATTTGATGACTTGACCACAGCTGTTTCTGGGGTCATCCCTGTTTCCAAGCAAATTGAGTACTTCAGAGCTTATGTAGCCAAAATCAAGCGTATTGTGGGGGAAGCAGAAGCTAAAAAGATACTTGAATGTGCTCTGGTTATCATCAGTGCTGGAACTAACGACTTCATTTTCAATTTTTATGACATTCCCACAAGAAGGAACGAATTCGACATAAGTGGGTACCAAGATTATCTGCAGAATAGGCTGCAAATCTTCATAACGGTAACTGCTTTGTAAAGTTTTTGAAATACCCAATTCTTCTAACAGCTCACAGAGGATCAAGCTACACCAACTGATATAATATAATGGGTAGCATAATTCAATATTAATTCTTGTCTAATATCGTAGGAGCTATACAACCTTGGATGCAGGAAGATAGCTATCGTTGGGCTTCCTCCAATCGGTTGCATACCCCTTCAGATAACAGCAAACTTCAAGGATCCAAAGGATCGAAAATGTATAGAGCAAGAGAATCTAGACTCTCAACTCTACAATAAGAAATTGGCAAGGCTCTTGCTTCAGGTACAAGCATTGCTTCCAGGAAGCAGAGTTGTTTATACAGACGCATATGTCCCTTTAATCAACCTCATCAATCAACCTGAAAAATACGGTGAGATATATTACATTTTTACATACAGACACCACATCCACAATGAAGGGAATTTGTGCATTTTCTCCGTCTCACGGGCATTTCATCAAACAGGTTTCGAGTTATCCAAGAAAGGGTGCTGTGGGAGTGGCTTTTTCGAAGCAGGCCCTCTGTGTAATGAAATCACACCAACATGTAGTGATCCTTCAAAGTATGTATTCTGGGATAGTGTCCATCCAACTGAAGCAGCCTACAAGTATATCGCCAAGTACGTGGAGGAGGAAGTGCTGCCTAAGTTTCTGTATAATAGCAGCGAAGTGCCTTCGGAGACATTATATCTGTGAATGACTTATGCCTCTTGAATTGGCAACAAGGAAGGCATTAGACTTGGTATTGCTGTCATGTCAGGACATTGACATTGTGTAGTTGTCTTTCAAGTTTCAATGGACACGGGCAGGTTGTAGCGTGATGTATAGTGCGTTATGGAGTTGCACGATATTTTTGTGGGTTACTGATTTCACGGCATAATTCATGTTAAACAGTTATATTGATAAATATTATATGTTTGATTATTTCTATAACATTAATTGCTCTTTAGAAATTTATTGGAAAGAATATAAATAACTCTCATAAATTTTTTTAATGTGCAAATAACTCCCATTAATTATAAAATTCAACACAAGATTCCTTTATATTTTTTTACTGTAATAAGTTCCTTTCGTCCATAAAACTTTTAGTTTGACTAATAATTAATACTAATTAAAATTTATAAACTGCCACTTATATTAATTAATCGTGATCCTCTAACGTGAAAAAAATCTATAAATTATACACATTTTGAAATTAATAAAAACCAACTCCCGTGGCATGGATTCAAACTCGTGACTCAAAAGGTAGTGGTAGAAGACTTATGCCATCCAACCAAACATCTATTCTTATCTTATATTCTCAATATTTAATATCTAAAGAAATTATGTTATTATATACAAAACTCAAAATAATATAAGCAAATTATTATATGTTATAAAACAATGTATAACAAATGTTATAATAGAAGAATATGTTATTATTTTACATAACTCATTTTAAATTACATAAAAGTTTAAAAATTTTAATAACAAATATTATAATATAAATTGAATTGACCAAAACATCATTATGGTCCCTCATAAATTGTTATGTCATCAATTCAGTCCCTCATAAATTTTTATTTTCAATATGTTCTCTTACAAATTGATATGTTATTAATTTAGTCTCTCACATGTTTTTATTTTTAATTTGGTCATTTATAAATTTATATGTTAGCAAATCAATCCCTTCATCAAAAGTTGTCTCCCGCTTCCTTTGAGTCACAAATTTGAATCCATGTTGTAGGAGTTGGTTTTTTATTAATTTCAAAATTTGTGCCACGTGACATGATTTGATTAGTCATGTCAGATAATGTAGATTCTTCTCATGTTAGAGGATCGCTACTCCATCTCAGTATGTGCACATCAACAGATGACATAACTACAATATTGAGCTAGGCGAAAAAGTTTGAAGAGGTCTTATATTAAGTTTTATTGTTGATGGGGTTATTAGCGCATTGAAAAAAGTTCATGGGATTACTTGCATTTTTCCCAAATTTATTTTAGTTAAAGTCATCACATTTACAAATTACCTTCTCAATTTCTCAAAATAATTGATATGATGGAGTTAGCAGATCTAGAGAGAGATAGTAATGTTTGATAATCTGATATTACGTATTTTTTGACAGAAATACCCTCTGCTAACCTAATTGAAGTATAAATAGGTAAAAATGGTAAACACAAAAGAGGTTATCACAAATAATCCAGAATAGGAAGTGGCAAACATTCAACTTTTTGGCATCCCATCAATGGCAATAATAAGAAGGAAGTTGAGTATGTTGAGTTTGGTGGTAATTTCAGCCACCATTATCGTCAACAGTAACACAAGCAACGCCAAGAAACAATTCTCGTCCATTCTGATATTCGGAGATTCAACGGTGGACACAGGGAACAACAACTTCATCCCGGTGTGTCCGGTGAAGGCCAATTTCCCCCCTTACGGCAAAGACTTCCCTGGCCACAAGGCCACTGGTAGATTCTGCAATGGAAGATTACTTTCTGACCTTATTGCCGATATCTTAGACATCAAAGAGACTGTTCGTCCATACTTTGACCCTAGACTCTCCGACCGTGACCTCCTCACCGGCGTCAACTTCGCGTCGTCCGGCTCCGGAATCGATGACTGGACCATGCATGCGGTCTTTGTTGTCCCTCTGTCCCAACAGGTAGAGCACTTCAAGAACTATCGCAAAAGGTTGAAGAAGGTTGCAGGGGAAGAAGACGCTACGAGAATGCTTCAAAATGCTTTCGTTCTCGTTAGTTCGGGGAATAATGATTTTGGTATTAGCTTCTATGACATGCCCGCAAGGAGCATAGAGTTCGGCTTCAACGCCAGTAGGTACCAAGATTTTCTGCTCCAAAGGCTTCAATCCATCATTGAGGTAAGGTACCTACATCTTTCGTACTTTTTTTCTCCCTTTTTTTTTTTCCCAAGTGAGACATGTTCGATCCTCTTATTTATCGATGCGGCATGCTTCTTTCTCGTTGGGGTACCTTTTTTTTTTTTTTTTTAATGCATCTTTTTATCTTTTTTTAAATTGTATTGATGATTTGATCTTAATTAATAATTATCAGATTTAATGATTAGTATAATTTTTTAGTTTTTTTTAAATTATTAAATTTTTTTATAATTATTAATTGATTTAATGATAGTTGTAAGTACAATAATAAACATAGAATGATAAAATAATTATAATTTTTTTGTAAAATTTTTTAAAAAAAACACTAAAAAAATTAGAACTGTTGGATCAAATGATCCAATGGCTCTGGAGAGAACAAAAGGGCGCTGAAGATGATTCAAATCCATCTACTTCCATATCTATCCCAGTGTAGGTTCTTTTTGCAGGCAATGTTATGGTGTTAAACAAGAAGTTAAAAAGAAAAAAAATGCTGTCTCATCTAATTCATTGTGCAAACTCCTTTGAGTTTTTGTTCCTTTCACATTAATTAAAGCTTTTGAATTTGAAGTTTAGATTATTTACATGCGCTTTAGTTTTGATCAGGAAGTATCAAACTCTTCTTCATTTTGTAGGTTCTCATATCATATAAATGAAATTTTAATTCCAAAATTTCATATTAATATTTATTCTTAATTAGTATTTTGGTTCTTTAATTAATTAATTTGTTCTAATTTGGTTCCTTATTTTCATTATTTATTAGCATTCGTGGTAGAGAAATATACCTTTAGGGAGTTCATTTCCCTTCAACTTGAACTGTAAGAGTTTCATATGTATATAATCTATTTTTCAAAAACTAAAGAAAGTTAAGCAACTATTTTTAAATACTAAATAAAATTAAATATTGTTAATTATGAAACATTAGAAGATGTGAAGAGCTATTCTGAAACTAGGTCAATGGATACCTTATAAAAACTGCTTGTTCAGCTCATATGGCATGCATGCAGGCAACATTAATCGCATTATTAGTAAAAGATGAATATATATATATATATATATATATATATATATGACACAATTTGAAGTAAAATATGTTAAGGAAATAAAACACAATAATGAATTAATTAAGGCTTGGTATTTATTATCAATCAAAGTTATGTGAAGCAGGAATTGCATGAACTTGGTTTGCGTAGAATGGCCCTGACGGGGCTTATTCCCTTGGGATGTCTACCCTTTCAAATAACCTTACATAAAGTGACCAGAAGCTGCGTAAGCAACCATAACTCAGACTCTAGACTATACAATCGAAAGCTGAAAAAGCTTTTGTCTCACTTACAACGACAACTTCCAGGAAGCAGGCTAGTTTATGCTGACACTTACACCCCAGTGATCGACATGGTCAATAATCCTGCAAAATACGGTGATTAATTCAGTTCATGTCTTTGTATTTCTTTTTACTTTTCTTTTTTCCTTTCTTCTACGTACTGCTTCAATTTAATTAGTGTTGTTACGTTGTTTCTACTTGTGCGGCAGATTTTAAGGTAGTAGATATGGGATGTTGTGGGACGGGACTAGTGGAATTTGGTCCTCTGTGTAATGTGTTAACACCAACCTGTGATGATGCTTCCAAGTATTTGTTTTGGGATGCTAATCATCCATCTGAAGCCGCCAATCTTCACATTGCTCAATATTTCAAGAAACATGTCATCCCCAAGTTTAAACTTCAACACTAAATTGCTCATCATGAGTTCATAAATCATAAACCTCAAAAGTACTTGTGTACCAAGTTGAATAATCCTAAATTGTACCCTCCTTTCTAGCAAGTATTTAAAATTACATGTTATTATTATTATTATTATTATTATTATTATTATTATTATTATTATTATTATTATTATTTTTTGGTTTCATTTGGTAACTTATAATGCCATAACTGTTTTTCATTTGGTAGCTTATAACATAAAAAAAAAAAAGACTACAATGAATCTCTTTAATAGAAAAAAAAATTAGACTAAAATGTAACAATTTCCTAATTATAAGAAAAAAAACGTATATTTTAAAAATAAGAGGAATAGTTAGCCGTAAAATTTTAAATACTTATGGAAAAAAAAAGTGTAACTGAGTTGTTGAATAATGCTTTTTGGAAATTCCCTTTCGCCAAAATTCCACATTAAGGAATAAAGCAACACCACTTACAAATCATATATCATCTCCAAAAATATTCAGTTAGACACATCGTCCAAGTAAGCTGGAATATTCATCTATAAAACAATCAGTTATCATTTTAAGGAGGTACATCAAGGAAACAATAGGAGCAAGTGCATACAAGTGCTAAACTTGAGGAGAAAATTTAAAATACAAAGAACGAGTCAGGGAATGTTAAAGAGTATTTTACTTTCTTCATTGTTAATGAGGTATTAAAATGTAAGAGAAGGGTATTTATATATGTTATTTTGGGCAGTTGAGTTTGTTATCAATCTGTTAGAAACAAAAATGTAGTTATAAATAGGAGAAATTCAGTGTCAAATGCTATGAATGAAATGGATTGATTCTCTGTTCTCTTTTTCCTCTCTCTCATATATATATATATATATATATATATATATGTGTGTGTTTTCTAATCTTATCCTCTTTTCTTTCTCTACTCGTCTGAATCTTTTTCTAAATAATATTCTTCTTCTTTTCTCTTGTGTCGTTGGAATATATATCTTGGTTCCTAATTTGTAAGATTGTTAATAAGGGGAAGAAAAGAGTAACTGAGTTGTTGAATAGTGCTTCAAAGTATATATTTTGGGACACTGTACAATTGCAGTGAAGTGCATTTGGAGATGAGATTGGATCCATTCTAATATTGAAATTTTTTGAATGAATTCTGACCGTCTATCAAAATTCATCAAAACAACACAAAAAGTGCACGTCTTTTGAGTATAATAAGTAATCGATAAACAATTAAATCTGTTTAAGAGATTCTAAGAACGGAAAGGATTTGCATGTTTCTGAGACATTGTATCTGTGAATGATTTATGCAGCTTGAATTGGCAACCAAGGAAGGCGTTTTGGTATTGCTGTGAGGATAACATTGTGTGTCTTTCAGTATATACAGGGAAGTTTATAGTGGATCTGGAGTTCCACGATCTTTTTGTGGGCCACGGATTCCAAGGCGTAATTCATGTTAAACAGTTATACTAATGAATATTATAACTTCGGGTTATTTCTGCAACATTCATTGCTCTTAGAAGTTTATTTTTTTAATTATAGTCATGACATCTACATTAGAGCCATAAAAGATATGTACGAGGGGGCTACGACTAGTGTGAGAACGTCTGGAGGGGAGACTAGAGACTTTCCTATTAAAATTGGCCTACATCAGGGATCATCCTTAAGCCCTTATTTGTTTGACTTGGTTTTAGATGTTCTGACGAAACACATCCAAGAAGATATTCCTAAGTGCATGCTTTTTGCAGATGACGTTGTTCTCATAGCAGAGACAAGGGAAGAGATTAATTCTAAACTTGAGTTATGGAGAGCTACTTTGGAATCGAAGGGTTTTCGTCTGAGCAGGAGTAAGACCGAATATATGCATTGTAAGTTTAACAAGCGACAAGCTAGGAACGAGCTGGAGGTTAAACTTGGTGATCAGGTCGTATCACAAGTGTCAACGTTTAGGTATTTGGGATCAATTATACAAGATGATGGCGAAGTTATTAGAGATGTGGAACATAGGATACAAGCTGGGTGGTTGAAGTGGAGAATGGCATCAGGGGTTGTTTGTGATCGGAAAGTACCTGATAAACTCAAAGGAAAGTTTTATCGTACTGCTATAAGACCAGCGATTTTATATGGGAGTGAATGTTGGGCAATGAAAGGACAACAAGAACATAAAATTGGAGTGGCGGAGATGAGGATGTTGCGTTGGATGTGTGGTCATACACGAAGAGATAAGATCCGTAATGATCATATACGAGGTAGAGTTGGGGTGGCACCTATTGAGGAAAAAATGGCTGAAAATCGTTTAAGATGGTTTGGGCATGTGCAAAGGAGACCGTTGGAAGCGCCAGTTAGGAGAGTTGAGCAGATAGTTTGGAGCCCTATGAAAAAAGGTCGAGGAAGACCAAAAAGGACACTTAGAGAAATTATTGAACGGGATCTTTTAGTAAATGAGATATCTAAAGAGTTGGTCATTGATAGAGCTCAATGGCGTCGTGCGATCCATGTAGCCGACCCCACTTAGTGGGATAAGGCTATGTTGTTGTTGTTGTTGTATAGTCATGACATCTACAAATTCATTTCACATTCATTTTATATTTTCATATTTAGAGGTATATCATAATTTTTTTTTAATATTTGGTAACTAATCAATATTACATTTTTTTAACTGAAATACTCTCTATCAACCTAATTAAAGTATGAACAGATTTAAATAAGATATTAACAAAAAGAAAGGGTATTACAAACAATTCATAATAAGCAGTTGTAAACATTCTATTTTTTTAATTAAAAAAGCAGCAGATATTAATATTATAAGTCCTTTGAATATGAAAAATAATCTAAAATAATTAGACCTTTGGATGTTGAAAATATCAGATTAGATTAAAGTATAGTGCATATTATAATTATAGAATAGTATTACGTCATTTTAAAAGGTTACAATAGAGGGGAATATTATTTACTCTTATAATATTTGTAAACTAGACGAGAAAAGGTAAACATCTGTAAATAATTTTCCCCCTGTCACCACTGGCCAAAGGACTAGGCTTATCTGTATTTTTTTTTATACGTATGATATCAAGTTCTTCGTTAAAGATAAAATCTGTATACAAATTTTTGAAAATTCCAATTATATAATAATTAAATTATAAAAATATACATTTATTTTTAAATGACACAATTAAGTTTTTTCTCTTGTTTTTATTATAATTAAAATAGTCACATGCGTGTTGATATTAAATTTGATGAGTTTGGTCTAAGTTTTCATAATGACTATTGGACTTAATTAACTATTTATAATGTGTTGGCTAGTGTCCTAAATGCTTAAAACAATTAATTTGGCTTTGGCTCCTTCACATTTCATAAGCTCTTATAGATTTCCTTAACTTATCAATCATGTGAGATTTTTATTCTCTTTCCAATGCATCATTACAAAGAAACTTCGTCACTAAAAGTGTTTAAATAATGACATACGATCATCAGATAAAATTTTGTTGTTGAATGTTTTTAGTGGTGACATTGGTCGTCACTGAAACCAATTTTTCAATGGCGACATATAATTACCACTGATAGTATCAGTTTCACTTTCAGTGACAGTTTTAGTGGTGACATATAATCACCATTGATAGTATTACTTTCAGTGACGACATAAAGTCGCTACAAAAAATCTTTTTATATATATATTTATGTACAACCAACTATTAATTTAATATTGAAATAATATATCATACTAAATTCACACAAACAAATCATCATATATTATAAAATGGTTTCAAATACATAGTGTTTAATTTTAAAAAGTACTTAATACAAATAACCTAATATAAAAAGTATTTAATTAATACAACTTGTCTTTCATTTTCTATGTTTTCTTTCATCTTTGATGGTTGCAGAATTTTCAACAATATTTATATTTGGTGCATGACTTTGTTCTTATTATGATACAAGTAAAACAAACATCACTTAACATATTCCATAGAAAGAGAATTATATCATTGTGATTAAGACAAAAAATTGCAGGCAGCCAAAATATAAAAAACATTCATATAACGTGATTGTCCAAACTTAAGAGTAAGATAATGAAGATAAAAAGTAATTAGAGCAAGATATTGGCCTGGCATCCCATCGATGGAAATATTCAGTAGGCATTTTAGTATGTTGAGTTTGGTTACCATAATCGTCGACACATGCAACGCCCAGATACGAAGATTGTCATCCATTCTGATATTCGGAGATTCGCTTTTGGACACAGGCAACAACAACTACATCGAGGAGACACCAATGAAGGCCAATTTCCTGCCTTATGGTAGAGACTTTTTCTGGACCATATAGCCTCTGGAAGATTCTCCAACGCAAGATTAATTTCAGCCCTTCTTGCCTCTATCTTATACCTCAAACCCACTGTTCCTCCATACCTTGACCCGAACCTCAACATCCATGACCTCTTCACCGGTGTCAACTTTGCATCGGCCGGCGGAGGAATCGATGACTTGACCTTGGCTCTTTCCTTTGTTATCCCTGTGTCGCAACAGATATATCACTTTAAAAACTATCGCACAAAGTTGAAGAGGATTGTAGGGGAAGCAGCAGCTGACAGAATGCTTCAAAATGCTTTTGTTATCATCGGTGTGGGGACCAATGATGTTATTATGAACTTCTATTTCACACCCAGAAGAAGAGTAGAGTTCGGCTTCAACATCAGTAGGTACCAAGATTTTCTTTTCGATAGGCTTCAATCCATTATTCAGGTACCTACATCTTTTTTCATACTTTCTTTCCTCCGTATCAAAACTACTTCAAATCGAAAATTTATTTAGATTTTTTTTGTTGAGGATTAAAGTGAGAGATGTCCTTCCTTGGTATTAATTATATATCGCAGTCTAGCTAGGTTCTTTGGATTCAGATTTGCTCAAGTATACAAGAGAGTTTGCAAGCTACAATTTTAACTGTGGTTAAAATAACTACGATTTTAATTGTAACTAAAATAACCAGTTATAGCTAAAAGTGATTATAAAAATTATGATTAAAGGTGAATTTTGTCACAGTAAGCGCACAATATCCACACGCAGGTTCCTTTGCATGCAGTTTTAAGGTATGTAAAAAAAATTATTCTGTCTCATCTAAATAACCAATTGAGCAAATTCCTTGAGTAATTTTTTTTAATAATTTAAAGCTTTCTGAATTTGAAGTATAGATTATTTACATGAGCTTCAGTTTTGATTTAGGTAGCATCAAAACCTTTTTTCGTTAAGCAGGCTCTCATATCATATAAATGAAAGTTTAATTCCAAAACTTCATATTAATATTTGAGTTAATTAGTATTTTGGTTCTTTAATTAATTTATTAGTTTTTATCATGGTTCCTTATTTTCAATTTGTGCCATACTTATTCGATACTGCCAATATTAATATTTACGTGTCATTCATGGTAGACAAGTGTCATTTTCCTTCAAATTGATCGTGTAACTTTTTCTTAGTGTCTCAAAAGTGCTTCTAATATGAACATAAGTCCAAAGGGAGAGTCTATATCAAAAGACTTGTTTATTAAGTGGAAGAACCCCTTGAGCTTATAATTAAACCCTACCGCTTTGGTGAGGCTCCCCAATGTGAGACTCATAATAATGTCATTTCCTTTATGAGCCGACGTCCAAGGCGGCCTCACACTATCGACACTGATCAAGTGATAGCCTTTTCTCTTTGGTGTATTCTTTTGGGTATGGCACCTTAATCCAGTTTATAAGTAGTAATTTTTATAGCTCGTCTCTCAATGAAAGCCCCAATTGATAGAACATAAGCTTAAAAAGAGAGTGGATCTCAAAATACTAGTTTATTAAGTGAGAGAACTCCTTGAGCTTATAAATCTCACTACTTTGGTGAGATTCCCCGATGTGGGACTCATAATAGCTTCCCTTAGTGATTAGCTTGAAGTAATTAACATGAAAGAAACGCAAAGAAGATATTGAAGAAAATTAGTCTTCTATTATAATATCAATTAACGCATGATATATTTATTTCAAATAGTTCTGAGGAGCAAAATGTAAAGCAGAAACTACATGAACTTGATTTGCGTAGAGTGACCATATTGGGGCTTCCTGCCCTGGGATGTATATATACCCAATCAAATAGCTTAAAAAAGTCCAAACAGAAGAAGCTGCGTAACAATGCTGAACTCAGACGCCAAACTATACAACGCAAAGCTGGAAAAGCTTTGCCTCAGTTACAACAGCAACTTCCTGGAAGCAGGCTAGTTTATGGTGACATTTGCAACATGACACTAGACATGAACAATCATCCTGCAAAATATGGTAATTAGTTCAGTTAATGTCTTCTTTTTTTTTTTTCCTTTCTTAATTTCTTTTTCTTCCTTTCTTCTACGTACTTCAGTTAGTGTTGCTCCTTAATTTGTAATTGTGAGGACCAAAAGTGCAGGTTTTGAGGTAGTAAAGAGGGGATGTTGTTGGACAACGGTTGTTTCCTTAGCGCCGTACGCTAAGGACACACGACAAGTGCCCACAAGGCCACAACCAAAGACTCACCCTTTTGGGAGAGAATCCGCGTCATGTTTGTAGTGCTGTTGTCTGTGATGTGTTATCACCAACTTGTGATGATGCTTCCACGTTTCTTTTGGGATGCTAGCCATCCAACTGAAGCCGCCAATCTTTACATGGCTCAATATTTGAAGCTGCATGTCATCCCCAAGTTTCAACTTCAACACTAAATTGCTCATCATGAGTTCATATATAAACCTCAAAGCTTGATCTGCAAAGATGAATATAAATATATATATATATATAACCCTAAATTACACTCCCTTATTTGTCAAGTATTCAAAATTACATGTTTTTACCTTTTTTACTTTAAAATATACACTCCCCCTTTATTGCAGTTATAAACTACATTACATTTTAGTCTAATTATATTTTTATTTTTTAATTTAAAGAGATTCATCATATTACAGTATTTTTTTTATGTTCAGTAACTTAACACCATGCTTTTTTTTTTTTTAAATCTAGTAGTTACTCCATATTTTTTATTTCATTAACAATTTACAACTAGAAAAATGAAATATAATAACAATCAAAATTGCTACTAAAAACAATAAAACCCGCTGCTAAAATTTATATCAATAATTTTTTGTAACTGCAACTATTAAATTAAGAGCTGCTTCAATATCTCAATTGAGATATCTTTTCACTAACAAATATCTAATAGTTGGTTTATAATTACTTTTTACTAGCACAAACACTACCTTGTTTTTTTTTTTTTTTAAAAAAATACAAGTAACTCTTACCTTTATAATATTAATTTATGCTGCCATAGTAAAAAAATGTTATTAAATTTTATTTTTGATATCAATTGCTAGTAAAATCAAACTATTGGAAGCTTTCTTCGAATATTAAAAAAACACATATACAATTTAAACTTATTAGAACATGAAAAAAAATGTTTACATCATTGAATTATGATAATTCATATAACAATAAAAAATCAACCATATTATTAATGCCATTAAAAAAATGAGCATGCAATGGGACAAACTAGGAGTGTGTTTAGCAAAATTAGCTTATAATCTAGCTGAAAGCTTATAAGCTAATTTTTAGCTTATAGGTGATAGCTGAAAACTTATAAGTTAATTTATTGAATTAGAAGTGTTTGATAAAAGTAACTATTGAATTGGCTGAAAAATGTAAAATAATATAAAAGAACATATATTTTATAATTTCAAAATGATACAAATAAACATTATTTTTTGTTTTTTAATTAATATAATTTAAATTATTACATATATAATTAATTAAATATATTTATATATTTTATTATATTAATTTAAATATTTAAATTATTACATATATAAAATTCAATAAATATATGTTTTTTTATTATATTATATATAAATATATTATATAAAATATATTATTTTTTGTTTATTATATATATAATATTAATTAAATATATATTTTTATTTTATATATATATATATATATATATATATATATATATATATATATATATATATATATATATATATATATATATATAAAATGTATGTGAGATAAGAGTATAATGAGTATTTATAAAATGATAAGGGTAAAATAGAAAGAAAATACAAAAACTATAAGTTATAAGTTATAAACTAATCAA
Source organism: Biancaea sappan (assembly GCA_037074585.1). Lineage (NCBI taxonomy): Eukaryota > Viridiplantae > Streptophyta > Magnoliopsida > Fabales > Fabaceae > Biancaea > Biancaea sappan. The sequence goes on along the minus strand of CM073498.1, from coordinate 5,617,892 downwards.
AGTAGCATATCAGAATAAATTATAAGTTAATGAAATAAATTTGTTTACCAAATACTTCTAACAAACTTATAATCTAGTCAAATAAATTATAAACTAGTCAAATAAACTATAAGTTAATTTATTTTACTAGCCAAACATAACATGAGCCAGAGCAAGAACATTGACAAGTGCAGCAAGAAGGGCAAGAAGGACGATCATATATGTATTTGAATTCTGAGCATATCGTCTTTCACTTTAAGGTCATCAATTATAATTAACATGAAATATGCGTTACTCATCTTTGTTTATGTTTCGTCTGCGTACTGATCATTGCCCCTTCTTTGCAAATTATATGAAAAAAAAATTATATAATTTTATATCTCAGAGCAAATTTACCTATATCTTAAGTACTGTAAACTTCATGGAAAGATATTTTAGGCAAGTTTTCAAGTATGACACGCATAGGACCTCTGAGAGGAGCCCATATCTTCCAATGTGGATTAAGAAAAGCATCCTACTCTTTCATATCTAAATTTTTGAATCTACTACTTCGACGTTTTATATTTTTTAAATAATATTTATTAATAAATTTTAAAATATTAATATCTTTTAAAGTTATAAAAAAATATTTTTTAAAATTTATTTAAAAATATTTTTTTTATATTTTATAATTTTAAAATATATAAATATTATTTAAAAGATTTAAACTGTCAAAATAACTCATTATACGGACTAAATTTAAAAAAATAAAGTGTTCTTTCTCTAATAAAAAAGGGAGAAGACTCAATCCCTTCTAATGTGGAGGAAGTTATGTCTCTTTGATGTGAAGTATTATGAGCTGTTTGATTTGTTTTGCCGTTGGATGCGTGGCATGTGACAGAAGAGAACATCAAGAAAGAAATAGTGAGTGAGCAGGCTTTTGGTTGTGGTGGTCAAAGAGGTTTAGAAAGACCAATTGTAAATCATAAAAAGTTGACCTAATTGAGAGAGAGAGAGAGAAAGAAAGAAGAAAGTATCGATAGAGAAAGAGTGAGCAGAGACAAAACTAATAGAATAGAGCAAGAGAGGATGTGGGCTTAAGAGTAGAGAGTTTCGAAATTGAGAGAAAGAGGGGGAGAGAGAGAGAGATAAGTGAATTCAAGGGAGATAGAGAGAGAGAAAGTTGTCGTGTTAGAAAGTTTGAAGGAGAAAAAGACAAGAAAAGAAAAAAGAAGAGGAAGAAGAAGAGAAGGAAAAAAGAAGATGGAAAGAACATGCAAGAAAAAACACAGAAGTAAAGGCTGAATGGAGCTCCAAAACCCCAAAAATGAGTTCATGTCCTGGTTTAAATTACGGATTTGTGGCCTTCTTTGATAAATTTCACTTGGACCTAGATTTGAAATTTGTATTTCATTTTGGTCCCTGTTTAATTTGAAATTTAACCCATTACCTGTTATTTTATTTTCATTTTAACCCTTAGTTTTGGTTGATGTAAAATGTGATTTGCACCCCTAGATTTTATTTTTTTGCAATTAGGTCCACTTTTTGATATTTAATATTTGATCCTTCTAAACCTCTCAGACTACCGTCAAATCAAATGGCTCACAGTACTTCATGTGAAGGGACGTAATTTCTTCCACGTTAGGGATCCGGGCTCCTCTGAGAGTCTAATCTAGGTCAAAAGCTCAGAGAATATTTAAAAAAAAGAAAAAGGGCTTAGATTTTGTTCATACGTACCTAAATCATCAAACACCGCCGAAGGTCTTCTAAACCTCAAATTCACTCGGATATGAAGAAAAAATGGCAAAACCCAGAAACTTGAATTCATCAAGCCATAATGGCTATCGTTCTGGTGTAAAATTGTAGGAATTAGCATTGGGACCGTGCAAGTCTTATCAATTAATAAATTATGAAAAAGAATAAAATTATTCGTGTTTCTTTCACCAACATATCTATCGTTGGAGTTGCACAATCTTTTTATGGGGACTGATTCCAAGGCATAATTCATGTTAAACAGTTATATATATATATATATATATATATATTTATTTATGAATATTATATTTTTGGATTTATTTATTTCTATAACATTAATAGCTCTTAGAAATTTATTTTAATTGATTAAAGTCAGCCATGACATCTACAAATTCATTTCACATAAAAAAAAAAAAGCTTAAAACTCTTGTAAATCTGGCTCTATAATTATAACATATGATATATTTTAATTAGTCTAATATTATATTTTTCACATTTAGAAGTCCATTATAGAATACAAATAATCCAAAATAAATTAAAAATTTGCAAAGATTCTACTTTTTTATTAAAAAGAAAAAAGCATAACACATCTTATAAGACATTTGGACATGAAAAAAAAATCTAGAATAAGCTATTTGGATGTTGAAAATGTAAAAATGAATTGAAATGTAAAGTATTTTATAATTATAAGAAAAGAAAGAGTATATTTTAAAAATAGAAAAGAACACCTATAATTTTAAAAAACTTACAAAAAAGTGAAATATAACTTATTTTTATAAACTAATAATGTAATATTGAAGTGTAAAAAATTTATAATTATTTCTAAAAACAATATTAAGTTTTATATCTCCTTCTCCTTATTAATTAATTAAAATAGCCACTTGCATGCACGCAAAAATTAAGAAAGGTATGGAGATGAAGATGTATAAAGAGAAATGGTTAGAGTTAGAGCAAGCTATATATATTGGCCTTCCATCCCATCAATGGCAATATTCACTGGGCATTTCAGTATGTTGAATTTGTTGGTAATTTCAGCTTCCATAATCGTCAATACATGCAACTCCGAGACACCAAAATTCTCAACCATTCTGGTATTCGGAGATTCAACAGTGGACACAGGCAACAACAACTACATCGGGGAGTGTCTGATAAGGGCCAACTAATTCCTGCCTTATGGCAGAGACTTCCCTGGCCATATGGGCTCTGGAAGATTCTCCAACGCCAGATTAATCCCTGACCTTCTTGCCTCTCTCTTAGACCTCAAACACACTGTTCCTCCAGTCCTTGACCCTTCCCTCTCCGACCATGACCTCCTCACCGGCGTCACCTTTGCGTCGGCCACCTCGGGAATCGATGAAGTGACCTCCGCTGCCGCCTTTGTTATCTCTACGTCCCAACAGATAGTTCACTTTAAACTCTACTGCACAAGGTTGAAGGAGATTGCAGGGGAAGAGAATGCGGCAATAATCAAGGTTTTAAATTGCGGTTGCGGTCGCGGTTGCGGTTGCGTTGCGGGTTATTGCGATTGCGGGTATTGCGAACGCTGCGATGCGGTTGCTGTCATTGCGGCCGTGAATTTTTTTTAAGTTGTACAAAATGTAAAAAAGTATAAAAAAATGTATATAATTGTTATATTTCTTAATTTTAATTATATAATATATTATATTTAATATCTAAATTAATTTAATAAATATATACTCTATGCAGATATATTAAAGACATTTGTGAAATTTATTTAAAAGATAAATAATTAATATGTTAATAAGTCTCAAAAAAATCTTTTTCTCTTTCAATTTTTTTTTATTTTCTTTAATTTTTTAAATTTTTCCTTCTATTTTTTTTGGACAAATTTTCCCTCTTATTTTTTTGATATTCCTTTTCTAAAATTTACAAATATTTCCCTCCAAAATTTGCTAAATTTTCTTTTCCCTCCTTAATTAATTGTTATTTATAATTATGTTTTAATTTAATTTTAATTTTTTTTATTTTTCTAACTACACCAATCATCTCACGCCACAATTCTCCTGAGAGTCACACTCTCACACGCTAACTCAGAAGTCAGATTGAGCCATCAGACCCTTCACTTTCATGGCTTCGATGTCTAACTCTCAGTGTCTCAACTGACTCTCAAGTCTCATCCAATAAGCTCATCTTCCTTCTCTCAGTTCTCATACTCTAGAAGCCTCTTTGTTCTTCTCTTCTAAGTTCTATTCTAAATCTCTCTCAATTTTCAGATCTGACTGCCCACTATACCAGAATAGAACGAAACAGAAGTGCAAAACAGAGAGAAGCCGGTGAGGCATTGAGGCTGTGAGGACGAAGGCAGCATGGGTCACCGGTCACTGGAGGACGAATTCGAGGGGAGGTTGGGAGGAGAGGCCGAGAGTCGAGAGGCATGAAACTGAACAAAGACCACGAACTCCACAACACCAAAGTCCAGATGGAGGAAATCAAGCCATAGAGGATGAGAGAAGAAGAGGTGCGACTGCGAACAGCAACCTCTGAGGCTTCAATGGACGACAGCGACGGCAAGGTAAGTGGTTTTTCTCTTCTTTGGATTAGATCTAGGGCTGATTCGACTGAAATCTGTGTGCTCTGTTGTTTTTTTTTATCCTTTTCTTCAAAAAACGTAATAGAACGCCGTGGTGGCCGCAACTCCATTCCGTTGCGACCGTAACAACGTTCTATTACGCCGCAACTCGGTGAAACTTAATCACCCCGCAATTGCGGGGTGATGCGGATGCGGAGGCCACCACATCCGCAATATTGCGGCCGCATCGCGATGATGCGGCCACAATTTAGAACCTTGGCAATAATACTTGAAAATGCTCTTGTTCTCTTTAGTACGGGGACTAATGATTATACTAATAACTTCTATAACATGCCATTAAGGGTTGTAGAGTTCGACTTCAACATCAGTAGGTACCAAGATTTTCTGCTCGATAGGCTTCAATCCATTATTCAGGTACTACATGTTCTTTCCTTTTCTTTTTTCCTCCGGATCAAAACTACTTGAAATCAAAAGTACTCTATTTAGCTGTTTTTATCTTAAAGTATTAAAGTTGAGAGATGTCCTTCGTATTTAAGTCCAGGATCCTTTTTCAGGCAATTTTAAGGTGTAGAAAAATGTTATTAATTATGAACTAATTAATTGAGCAAACTCCTCTAGTAATGTTTTTTTTTTCTTTTTTTAATTTAAAATATCAATCCACATCAAAGCTTTTTTGTATTTGAATTTTGAAGTATAGATTATTTACATGAGCTTGAAATTCTTGTTCATTTAGCAAGCTCTCATATTATAAAAATGAAAATTAAATTCTAAATCTTCGTATTAATATTTGAGTTAATTAGTATTTTGGATCTTTAATTAATTTTTTGTTTTAATTTGGTTCCTTATTTTCAATTTGTGCCATATTTATTTATTTTTTGGTTATGTACCAGTCAAGATGTATACTTAATCGATATTGTTAACATTATTTACGTGTCATTCATGGTACAATCTTTAAGGTGTTTATTTTCCTTCAAATTTGATCCTTTTAACTGTTATTAGTGTTTCAAAAATGCATCCTTGTGATTAGCATGAAATAACATGGAAACAAATGCAAATAACACATTTAAGAAAGATTACAAAATGATTCTTCAATTTGAATTAAATGACACGATCTGTGGTTTTATGATTTACCTTGTAAGTCAAAGAGTTAAACTTATTCTTTATTAAATGTCAACTAGTTAAAAATTAGTCTTCTTTCATAATGTCAATTTACAGTATCGTATTATATATATATATATATATATATATATATATATATATATATATATATATATATATATATATATATATGTATATATGTATATAATTATATAAACTAATTTTCAAATACCCGAGTTAAGGAACTATTTTTAAACACTAAACACTAAATAAATTTATTGTTACGAAACATTAAAGGATGTACTTAAGAGAGAGTATACTTGGAAGTGGATCGTTGGATATATATATATATATATATATATATATATATATATATATATATACCTTATAAAAACTGTTTGTTCAACTCAACATTGACGGAATGATGGCATTAGTAAAATATGAATACGACACAAATTGAAGTAAAATATCTATATCTAGAGTCAGCAAAATGAGTTTGACCCAACCCAATTCTGTAAATAAAATGGACCAATAATTTAATAGTTTATTTTAAAAAAAAAATTTTAGCCTAATCCATCAAAGTCATTGAGAATTAGATGGATTGGAGTAAGCTGGCCCTTGTGAACTTATATATATATATATATATATATATATATATATATATATATATATATATATATATATATGTATGTATATGAAGTTTTAAAAAAAGTTTAATTATATTTTTTTGAATTTCATAGTGCCAATGCCTAATTTTTATCATTCAAAATGATTAAAATTACATTTAAAAAAAGAAAAATGACATATTTTAATGTTTAATATATATTTTTTAGAAGTTTAATTTAATTTTTTAAAATTTGATTGTTCTAATATCTAGTTTCTATCATTAAAATAATTAAAAGTATATTTTTTAAATAAGATAAATAAGCTTAGAACTAACAAGTAGTTCATGATGGGTTGAGATGAATTATAATTTTTCAATCATAAATTATATAAGGTTTAGTCTAACCCAACTCATATTCATCATTAACTCTATAAGAATTGGGTTGGGTGAATCGACCTGGCCCATTTGACATTTGACAGTTATATTATGTCAAGGAAGTAAAATATTATATGATAAATAACCAAGGCATGATATTTTTATTTCAAGTAATCCTGAGAAGCAAATCGTAAAGCAGGAACTGCATGAACTTGGTTTGCGTAAAATAGTGGTGGTGGGGCTTCCTCCCGTGGGATGCTTACCCTTTTAAATAACTTTGAAAGCATGGAGACCAAGCGGTAGAAATTGCATAGCGATTCAGAACTCAGACTCCAAACAATACAATCAAAAGCTGACAAAGCTTTTGCCTCTGCTACAACAACTTCTTCCAGGAAGCAGGCTGGTTTATGCTGACATTTACGACATATTATTAGAAATACACGATCATCCTGCAAAATACGGTAATTAATTAATGAAGTTCGTGCATGTCTTCCTTTTTTTTTTTTTAATTACCTTTCTTCCACTTCAATTCAAATAATTAATGCAGGTTTGGAGGAGGTAGAGAGGGGATGTTGTGGGACTGGGACGTTGGAACTTGGTCCTTTCTGTAATATCCTAACGCCAACCTGTGATGAAGCTTCCAAGTTTATGTTTTGGGATTCTATCCATCCAACTGAAACCGTGTATCGTTACATTGCTCAATATTTGTATCAGCATGTCATCCCAAGTTTCAATTTCAGCAATTAATAAATTAAATTGCTGATCATTAGTTTATAAACCTCAAGACTAGTTGATCTACAAAGTTGAATCACCCTATGTTACGCTCTTCTATTTTATTTCTAAAAAATGTACTCCTCTCTATTGTAACAATATAAAATAAACTATTTTAATCTAATTTTATATTTTTTTATTCAAATAAGTCTATTACAATATGTTATTTAAATTTTGGTAACTTGATGCCATGGTTTTCTTTTCAGTAGAATACTTTCTATTAGTTTAAATTAAATATTAAATTTTACGTATTGTGATACTCTTCTTTGATGTAGTTAATTTATATAAGATTTCACAACTTTTTTTAAAAAAAGCACCAAATATTTACTTAAATAATAGATAGTATATATTTTGGTAGAAAAAAATTGATATTACGTAATCGAACGTAAAAAAAAGGACTGTCTTGCTCTTTCTTTCCTCCATAATATATTCCAGAATACCATTTAATTTACAAAACAAATATCATCTCTCTGTCAAAAATTTCAGTTGGACAGTGCCCAACTAAGCTGGAATGTTAATTTACCGATAAGATATAGAGTAAATTATATTTAATTAATTATCTTTTGAAGTTTGGCTAACTTAATTATACTTGATATTGACTCGTATTTTTTTTTTCTTTTACTTGGCTCCCTCTAATTTATCTATTTTCTAGTCATTAAGGTTAACTGTATGCATATGTAGTTTTTTTTATAATAAAATTACTTAACAAACTCCTCCCGTGTTCTGATGTTCTATTGTTTTCCACCCTTTAAGCTTCCCTAAAATAATTTTTTTGTGATTGATCCTCAACGTCTTTCATCACCCCATGGCTATAGTAAATAATAATTTGTAACCTCACCAGAAAACCAAATGAGAAGACTGAGATGCTCACCATTTAATGCTTCTTTCGAGATATTGTTGCAGCCACGTACATTATACCCATTCTTGTTGAGGAATTCTCTCACTCCATAAAAGTTGCATGGAAAACTTGAACTGACAACATGTGGAGTTATCCTGCATATTGGAGAAACTATAGCTGAGGATAATGAGTGAAGATTATCTCAGTCAGATATTATATTTTAAATTATTTTTATTTTTTCCTAATCAGTTATTTGATTTTTTTTTTGAATTTTTTCATTTAGTATAGGATTATTTCTTCGTATCTTGTGTATATAAAGAAACTATTGAGCGGTTTGAATTATGATGAATCAGATTATGACTTGATATAATATTTTGAGAGCATGATTTGAAAAAAAAATTTTGAAAAACCCATTAGAGCGACCCACGATCTATTTTATTATCTGAGCAGTTATGTATTTTTTTTTATATATGTTTTTCAATTTTCATCATATTCTGTATAGTTTTTTCCAGTGAATAACAAAAAATTCTTTTTGTATGTGGATGTAAATCACATTAACTGAATCACATTAAATCCACATGTTTCATGCGTTTTTTCTTTCTGTTGATCATCTCTATTTGTATATTAATTTCGTAACAGTCTATCACAATCCTTTAGACTATGAACAAGAAAAGCAAGCCTTAATTTATTCATTTTACCTCTTTATGCTATCAAAGCAAATTCTATACTCAAACAAGGTAAGCCTTAAGATCCTATGACCTCTTTAGTAATACGCATGAGCCTCCTGTGCAAAATGTCAGTTGTTGGATGCTTTTCTATATTTTTTTTTGAAAAATTTTAGTAACCATTAGATTTGATCTAATTCTTACTAAATCTAATGGTTAATATAATTGAAAAATTAAAAATAAAAAATTTGCAAAAAAAAAAAAAATTACAGCCGTAGTTGAATGCATTCTGCGCAAGAACAAATCCTTACGCCATGTATGTTCTCACCACACAAACTGAAGTCATGGCAACTCTTAGAACACAACTATTGTTAATCCTATAATAATCAATCCAAATTCATCTGTCATTTCCATAAATACAAATTACCAAATACTAGTTTAGTTCAATCCAGCCTCACAGCAAACTCTGTAGGAGTACCAACTTTGCAACATGGAAAGCTTAAATCTCAACTCTAATTCATCCTCATGATCTATTCTCATATCTGGATGGCTTGTTCCCTACACCACCTGACAAGATCACAGAAAATGACCAAAGAGGCATTGGCAATTCAAACTTAATTAAAAAGTGTGGTTTCGACAGGGCATGGAGTTGCACGATCTTTTTGTGGATGACTGATTCCACGGCATAATTCATGTTAAATAGTTATTTTGATGAATATTATATATTTGATTATTTCTATAACATTAATTTCTCTTAGAATTTTCTTTTTCAAATTAAAGCCATGGCATCTACAAATTCATTTCACATAAAAATAAATGTTGAGTAACTTGAATATATGGTAACTCAAATTATAATTTAAACTTATTTTTGTGAGCACAATCTAAAAAAAGAAAAATGTGAAGGTTTGTAAGGTTTGCTTATAAGCTAGACCTATGACTTATTTTATGGTCTGAACAGTTATATAAATTTTTAATGTATGTATTTTGATTTTTATCATATAACAAATATAGTTTTTTGTCAATGAATATTAAAAAATTTTCTTTATATATTTATTTATAGACATAAATCACGTTAATTGAATTATGTTAAATTTATGTGTTTTCTATTTTTTACTTTGTTCTGTGCAATTTTTTCTTGACAATAAAGCTTAATAACTCTTGCAACTTTGTCCTATAATTGTAAGATGCACTATATATAGTTTGATATTTGATAATCTTATACTATATATTTTTTGACTGAGACGCTCTCCATTAATTAACCAGCCTAATTGAAATATAAATAGATAAATTTGATAACTAAAAAAGAAAAGAGTGCCACAAATAATTCAGACTAAGAAGTTACAAATAATCTATTTTTTTTTATAACAAAAAGTGTGTATAGCACACATCTTATAAAATCTTTAAACTTGAAAATTAATCCAAAATAAGACCTTTGAATATTGAAATATACAATTAAACTAAAATGTGCACATTTTATAATCATAAGAGAGAAGGGTATATATTTTAAAACTAAAGAAGAATACCATCCCGCAATCTTAAAAACTTATAAAAGATCGGAGAATATGTTACCATTAATTAAAAGATTAGACTCGTGTAGTTTTTGAATAAATTTTTATTAAAAACAAAATGTGTAAATATTTTTATAAAATATTCAATAATGTAATATTAAATTATAAAATTGACACTAATTATAAAAATGTGGAATAAAATTGGTAAAAAAAAAGAATTTTTGAACAAAATTGAAGTTTTAGTAAAAATTTAGAAAACGAAAATGATTCTTTTTGCATACACACACACACACACACACACAAAATTGAATTACTTGTATTTTTGTCCCAGAAAGATTTATAGGTTGAGTAATTGATCTTCAAACTCATTGATACACAAACAAAAACAGTTTTAAGAACTAATTTGGGCTTCACTAAGGTGAACTAGTGATTGAACAAACAATATTCTGAATTCAATTTCTAAAACTGCCAAATCCATTCAAAACCTCAAACGAAAACAGAGCATAATAAGTAATTCAATTCAATAATTTGACGCAGTATATTGTGAGTCACATAAACATTCTGCTTGATGCTTGAAGTCAACATTGATTGTTCAAAACATGAATGTTAACATCATCTTTGAATCTTCAGGGAGAGAGAGGGACACACATGATGTTGATTCCAATCGGATCCACAGCTATAACAAAACTGATTTCCACACCTGCATAATGCAAACCCACACATCCTTTAATTTGAAATTTGTATAATTACCACATATCAAGATATCCAAATCTTATCTAATATGCATGTAACAAACAAAAAAGAATCGTTCTGTTAAGTATTAACCAACAAAAAAGAAAACACAAACCTGCAAGCAATATGAGGGCATCCCTCAACCCTCTCCACATAGAATTTGTAGTGAGGGCATGATGTGATCTTTCCCGACAAGTATATCGGGTCGCACAAGTAGTAAAGTGAGAGAAAGAGTTATTATCCTCAGGAATTGACTTTTAACAATTACCAATTTCACTAGCTTAAGTTATATTTGGACTATTGAAATAGTTGGGTAAACTGAGACTAAATTTGATTAAAAGCAAATTAGATTAAGAATAAGAAATTACTAGCACAACGAGAAATAACACGATAACAAAGCGGATATAGGGGATTGACTTTGTTTGACTTATAATCCGATTGATTCGTAGACAAACCCACCTTTGAGTCATAAAAGAATACTTTAATATAATTGCAAATTCATTTTTAAGTTGATTAAGCTCTCTAAAATATTTGAACAAATGTCTTGGAGAAACAAAACCTTCCTTACTCAAACAATTAACTAATGTTTTAGTCCAACTATTTGATTCGGAGTTTAAGCTTGAGAACTTATAAAATTTATGCAAACAAGGTTATCTATGTCTAGTATAACCTGATCTATGGTAAAAATTAAAAAGTCATGTTTATATCAAACTATGTCTAGCATTAAAACAAACCCTAGATTCATTGAAGATGGTAGCCAAGAGAAATTAAAATAGTAAATTCTACTCCAAAAATCAGAATTGCATTTATATTAAAGCATTCAATTACAAAGCTTCATAGGATTTCAAAATACATCAATCCACTAAACCCTAGAGGTTTAGTTACACATGGTGGAAGAGAAGAAAAACATCACAAATACATAAAATAACATAATATAAGAGGAAGGAGAGAAGGAAACAAGCATCAAACTCAGTGAAGAAGAGGTCTCCCAACTCCTCCAACGTGCCGTAGCAGAGCCCTTTGATCTCCAGCCAAAAGATGCCCCAAAATTTCTCAGAAATCTAATTTATAGGTTCAGTCACGTACAGGTCAGGATCCAGGCGCCTAAGTGCCATGCAGAAAATAAGCAGAAAAATATGGATTGGCACCTGAGGCATCACCTTCAGAATTCAAGGCAGAGAGTTTGGTAGCTGGCGCCTCTAGGCACCCTGTGTGGCGCCTGAGGCGCTAGCCATAATTTGTCAGGCCGAGAGTTGAAGGCATGGCGCCTGAGGTGCCAGACTTCAAACTTGCTGCAACACAGCACTTGCATCAGAATTCTTCAGCTTTCTAACTTATATCATACCAAAAATATACACCTACATGAAAATACAACAAAGTGCATCAGAAATCAAGGAAAAAGGGAAATAGAACAAGGAAAATAAGAAAATTACAATGCGAGAGTAAACTAAGCTAAAACTAAGGTAAATTGTGCCAAAGGAGAGCACAATAAGACCAAGGGAGAGAAAAAGCCCAATAAAACCATATGAAAATAACCAAAATAAAGGTCCCATCAGGGCATCTCCTCCATTGCTTATCCTTAACAAGCTTCATCAACAACAGATCATCCCTCTCTCTCTCACCTTTCTTCAAGGCCTGAAACTCCCCACACTCACCTCCGCCAGAATTATTAATATCTAAGCTAAATGATCATTCAGAGTAACATTCCCAATTTCCATTTGGGAATCCAAAGAGGAACAAAGAAGGATGAGGGTATAGATAAAAGCCGCTCCAATTAAAGCTAACATCAAATTAATCTTCATCAGTTGAAGGGTAACACATCCAAGGAAAAAGTAAAGCAGATCCACTCTGAATCTAAGCTCAATCTGCCTTGACAAGCTAAACGACATAAAAGCAAAGCAAGCACAGGCCTAATACATCAGGTTTTGATCTATTCACGACTTTATCGTAGAAGAAGGAGTAGAAAGAGGTAAGCATTAGAACCAAATATCTCAGCTGAGATTTCAGCAACAAACTCTTTGATAGTTTCCATTTCTTTGCAAATAACAAGATGCTGCATATGATTAAACAAACCGCATTATGGATTATGATCTTTGAGAGGTTCTAGTCCCCTAAGAGGCGAGTAAAAGTGGAGCTCAGAGCATAACAAAGCAGTGTTGCTACACTTGATGCAAAACCCACAAATTGCCATAAGATAGGCTGAATTAGTAATTTAGGGACCCAGATAGGCATCACCATCTTTCGGATTGCTTCAAAATTAGTTAAGGGTTTGCGATAGATGGGAGGGAAGAGTAATTTGTGTAAGCATACTTGTAAGCATAAAGTGTTTGAAAATTCCATGGAACGATCCTTGAAGTTTCTAGGAAGCTCTATATTATGGACGTGGCCCAGTTCTTAAACATAAACTCTTTTTAAATTAAGTGATTTAGTGTTTGTATATATACTTGAAGAATAAAAAAGTGCTTTTAAATTATGATTAAGAAAGTATATGATATTTAGGAGGAAAACACATACTTGTATACACTACAAAATCACAATCCTTGGGGACTAGATTTTGTGAAAAATCAAAACTTTATATTCTAACTTACACTACCAAATACATGCACACAACAATCAGTAGCTCTTTAGTTTATACATCACTTTTAGCTACCAACTGATTCACTGCTTCCGCGAAACAAATCTCTAAGTCTTGCTTTAATGATGTGTAGATTGATTGCTTGTTTTCAAAGATAAGTAATCTATTTGTCTCTCTATAGATTATTATATCTATGATCTAACTGTTCAGTAACATTTTTTTTATTTTTTTTAAAATATACTAAAATCTGAATTGTTAGATTTCAAATCTAACGATCTATAGAAAGACAAATAGATTGGTTGTCTTTGAAGACAAACAGCCGATCTACACTCGCTTCAACCTCCTCTACTCTATACCTAATATACTTATCAGCATGCTTTGCCATTTTTGGAAGATTCTGGAACATCACAATGAAGTTTCTATATGCCGGTAACAATATCTTTTTCAGGGAAATCCTAATCTCTTCCCTCAACTGCTCATCAAATACAAACCATGTTGATTGAACCCTCCATATCTCCTCAAACTGCATGTTGAACAACTTGAGCTTCTCCTTCATGGTCTTTGCAGCATTAGGTGCAGCCGATGATCCATCGTCTAGCTTCAACAAACTCAGCACCTCATTCCATGAGCTTCTTTGATAGTTCACATGGTATTTTCGAACTTTCGCATTGTGTTTTCGGATCCAATCATCGCCCAATAGTGTTCCCAGCTCGCTATTTTTTGCCTTCTGAACAATGTACCTCTCATTGTTCATCATGAAAACAGAGCACAAAGCAGGGTCCATATAGATTTTGGCCTTGGCTTCCAGATTGCTCTCTAATACCTCCATAATCGAAGCCATTTGCACAGATAGTGAAGAAGTGGATGCCACTCGATCGTCAAGCTTCTGGTACTCCTTCCATGGAAATCCATTATCTCGAAACACTTGCTCGAGGGTCTGCCGGTATTTGCAAGCGGTGAGAAGGTAGTTCGCCACGCATCGCGTAACGGGATCAATCCCACCGACGAAAACGACTGGACTTGCTAGGTCACGACGAAGTACAATCTCCACTTCCGTGATAGTGCCTCTGATTGCTTCACCAAGCCTCTTGCAGATTGTGAGTGCCTCGTTTCTCAGGAAAACACAGTAATGATCGGAGAACAACGATTCAAATTCTGGAATTAGGTCACTCAATGCCTCAAACATGTCCAGTATTCTCAGCAAACGCTCCGGCGCTCTTCTCCCGGTTGCGACGGCATAGGCGAAATTCAGAAGCTGAATCGTCCAATCCCGGCAGATCTCCATGAAAGAGAGATCGGAAGCAGAGGAAAATCCGAAGAACTCGCGGTCGCAAAGCCGCCGTTCACTCGGGAAAAGTATCCGAAGAGCCTCCTTGGAAGCTTTAATCCATATTTTAATCTCTTTTTGAAGCTCACACCACGACATCTTGTGAACGTCTTCGATGCTGAGCTTCCGCAACCCCAACCTCGAGAAGCTCTCCTCCAAGAATTCTCTGCGGCAGCTGCTGTACACGTGCGAGCACTCCTTCCCATCATCTGACGTTCTGTGTAACGACTGTAATTCCTGGCGGTGACTGCTGTAATCACCTCCATTTCCAGAATCAATAATATCTACGGCTAAATGATCGGTCACACTAACATTCCCGGTCTCCATTTGGGAATCCAAGCAGGAACGAAGAAGGATGAGGGTATAACTAAAAGCCGCTCCAACTAAAGACAACATCAAATTGATCTTCATTAATTGAAGGATAACACATCCAAGGAAAAAGTTAAGCAATTCCACATCGAACCCAAGCTCAGTCTGCCTTGACAAGCTAAACGACATGACAGCAAAGGAAACACACGAAATCAAGCTTAATACGTCTGGTTTTGATCCATTCAAAGCTTTATCGTAGAAGAAGGAGTAGAAAGAGGTGAGCATCAAAACCAAAAATCCCAGTTGAGATTTCAGTAATAAGTTCCTTGATAGTTTCCATTTCTTTGCAAATAACATGATGCTGCATATCGTTAAACCTACCAAACTGTAGATTATGATCTTCAAGAGGTTCCAGTCCCCGAAGAGACGAGTGAAAGAGGAGCTCAGAGCGTAACAGAGCAGTCCCACTACACTTGACGCAAAACCCACAAATCGCCATAGGATAGGCTTAATTAGCAATTTCGGGACCCAGATAAGCGTCATCATTTTTTGGATTGCTTCAAAGTTAGATGAGGAATTGAGAGAGATGGAGGGAAGTGTAATCTGTGTAAGCGTATTTGTGTTATGCACAATTTGACTTAGAGAGTCCTTTTTTTCATTGTTTGGCTAAAGTGTATGAAAATTTCATGGAACGACTGCTGAAGTTTCCAGGAAAACTCCGTATGACGCGCACGAGCACTGTGAGCGTTTGCAAAATGACCCAAAGATGAAAAGGAAAGCTTTTGTTGACGTTGAATGGTTAGCAGACATCTAAAAATTTCTTGTTAGTTAGCGTAATCTTTGGGGTTGACTGAAACTTTTTCCAGTGATGTTCCATTATTTCAAAGAAAAGGGCGGATTTACCTACTAATCTTCCATTTCACATCAAGCTTCTAGCCTGGAACTTCTAAGCAAACAGTTGAAAAAGAAAACACCAATTTGAAATTCTACAGCGAAATTGATTAATCTGATAACCCAGATGGTTTTCGCTTCAAAAAACAGTTGCCTACATAATGTATCACTGAAAAAGAAAAAAAGTTTTTGTTGGTGCTAATCAAAGTTATTTGTTCTCTTTACTTATCAGCTCAGTATGTGACCGAGAGGAGAGAAACAAAATAATGCCATGTACTTTATATACATGATCATACCAGTTAAAATAGAACAATACATAAATGCCATGATGCTTAAGATGGTTGTCAATTGCCAAGTTTTGAGTAGAGTTGTGAAAACGGGCCAACTCATTTTTAAACGGATTAGTATAATACTAACTCGATTTGCTAGGTGTGGGCTAGCTGGTCAAACGAATTAGTCCGCCGGCATGCACTTTTTTTTTAATTTTTAATTTTTAATTTAAATAAAAATAAATAAAGAATAATTCATTTACTTCAAAAAAATAAAAAAATATATGAATTTAGAGATTTGAAATTTAAAAAAAAGCTAAAATGAAACTATTCTTTATTTTTTAATTATTTTTTCTTTTTTAGTATTATATTTTCTCATTAATTAATAATTAAGACCAAATAATTATACAAATTTAATATAAAATTATCTTTAAATGATTTTGTTTTACTTCATTTGTATTTTTTAATTTAATATATATATTATTATTATTTAACATATGTATATAAATTAAATATAAAAATGTAAAAAAAAAAAAGAAAACGGGCCAACCCGCATAACCCGCGAGTTATGCGGGCTGGGCCAATTCGGCCTGGTTCTAAACAGGCCAGTAAAATACTAGCCCGATCCTCATTTTATGTCAGATTGAGCCCATTTTGGCACCTCTAGTTTTGGGAATTCATGTTTGTATCAAAAGAAAAAAGAGAGTTGAAGTGGACTACCGATTCATGCTTCGGTGCAGGGACAGATCTAGTGTGGGGGCAATTTTTTTTTTTAAATTAGTATATGTAGTATTTTTTTAGTGTCCACAACAATTTTAAATGTTTTCCTCACATAATAAATCATAACCATTCATTTTATTAAAAATATCTCATCCACTCATTTAAATTTTTTTTTATCTATACATAGTAAATCATGACCATTTATTTTATTAAAAATAATCTATCTAATAAAATTTTTTTAAGTTAAATTTTAAAATGAGTTGTACCCACCTCCTTTAAGTCTTTAACTTCTCCAAGACTCCAATACTTCCAACTTTTTAACTTCTCTTGTCAGTGTCACTGGTGCTTTTGTCTACTGAAGTAAGTGTGCGCCATTTCTTTGCTATTTTGCGTTTTCGCAGCTACACTATCATTTCTTTTCTTTTTGGCGTCAAGGGAAAGGGGAGTAGGGGACTATTCGTGATAATGAGTAATGACCCTTAATATCTTTAGTGAAATTTTTCTCTGCAAGTTTGCCACTTCGCCTAATTTCAATTAGGACTTTGTGATTCATTCATTCATTGTTCTATAATTCTATTTGTATGATTCATTCATTCCTTCTCTGTGAGTTTGCCAATTTCAATACTGTCAGTTTCAGTCTCAGAACTTTGCTTGAGCTTTGACCCTTGAGTTATGATATATATTGATATTCAATTTGTCTTTTTTGACTTCAATAACAATTAACAAGTCAATGAAAAGCTAAGAAAAAAATAAGAAGTTAATGAAATTGTATTATATATATATATATATATATATATATATATATATATATATATTATGTTCCGTTGTATTTTTATTTCATGAATTTTGACATTCATAAGATACAATTAAAAAACAGTAATATATATTACTATTTTTTAATTGTATCTTGTGTTTGACTATTTTGATTCTTCACAATTATTTATTTCTCTCTTTTTGTTGTATTATTAAAAAAATAGACAAAGAAACTATTTGAATTTGATCAAAGATTCACTTTGAGATTTTTCGAGAAAGAAGAAGACTTGAATATTTCATGCTCTAGCCTCGAAAGCTACAAATTACTTTATATATTATTGTTTGTAGAGTTAAGAAATGTAGTATGTTGTTTTAATTTCAATTAGTTATTAAGTATCTAATTAACTTTATATTATTTTTAGTGTACTAAAAATGGACAAATATTTTAAAAGGAAATCAATATCATAGTCTCAAAATCAAGAAGTTATTGAAAGTGAAAATTCACCAACACCATTAGGGTCATCCTTTTCTATAAAAAAGAGATTCTTAGAAGTTGATTTGAAAAATCTTCCTACTAATCCAAGAGAGAGGAGAAAAATATGGATGACATCTGTAAAAAGGACCTTGTCAACCAAGAGAGCATGATTTCCCACAACAACAAATTGGGACTCTTTTTCGAAAGTTTAACCCTGATTGGTTTCTAGAATTTGGCAATTAGTTGAATATAGTGTATCAAAAGATGCCATATTTTGTTTATGTTGTTATCTCATGAGATCTGACATTGGAGAACAAAAAAGTGGTGATATTTTTTTTACTGAGGGATTTTCAAATTGAAAAAAAAAAGATAGGTTGAAAATTGATGTTGGAGGCTCTAATAATGCTCACAATATGTCGAGCATTCATGAATCAAAAACAACATATTGAAGTTGCTATTAGCAAATAGTCGGAGTTGATCAAAAGAGAATATAGAATTCATTTAATTGCAACAGTTGATTATGAAAGAAATGGTTGGATCCCAAGAGGGGGGGTGAATTGGGTTTTATAAAAATTTTCACAAAACTTAATTGGAAGTTAAAATGATTTTCTGAAATTGGATAATGTTAAAGATAATAATTTAATTCAGAAAATCAAAATGTTTATCAAGATGAATAATTTTATACTGCAAGGAATTAAGGAGCAAATATAAATCTACACAAATTAATTAATACTTGAGGTAGAAATCAAATATAAACGCAAAGCATTAATTAATTAACTTCAAATGTAAATAGAGTAGGGATAGAGAAAGCAAACTCGGAGATTTATACTGGTTCGGCTAATCCCAAGCCTACATCCAGTCCTCAAGAGACCACTTGAGTATTTCCACTATAATTGCAAGTTTAATCCGGGTACTTGCAAACCACTACAACATACTTTTCTCCCTCAAGGGTGTCTCTCCCCCTTACAACGTGTTTTCTCTCAAACACTAACTCAAGGAACCAATCCTTGAGAAACTAAATTTAAAGGCTTAAGGAAAATAATGGTAAACACTCTCAAAGTGTAGATAATGCAGAAATTAAGCTCAGAATATTTCTCTAGCAATTTAGAGAGAATGAAACTCAAGATAATATGAGAAATGAACAATTGAAGCTTGATGTAAATGGTGTTGTGAAGTCCCCTTTATATAGTGAAACCTTGCTGCTACAGTGACTGCTTTAGTCAGAATTGCTACAGTAAGCTTCATCATCATTTTTCAACCTTTCTACAACAACCAAAAAACTTTATCAACCTTTTTCAACAATCAATATTCTTTTTCAAATTTGCTACAGTAAAAAGTATTCTTTTTCAAAGTTTATTACAACAACTAATAAACTTTATCATACTTTTTCAACAATCAAATTCATTTTTCAAAAGTGCTACAATAAAAGATATTCTTTTTCAAAGTTGATTACAACAACCAATAAACTTTATCATACTTTTTCAACAATCAAATTTCTTTTTCAAAAGTGGTACAGGAAAAAGTATTCTTTTTCAAATTATATTACAACAATCAATAAACTTTATCATACTTTTTCAATAACCAATAAAGTTTATCATACTTCTTCAACAATCAAATTTCTTTTTCAAAAGTGCTACAGTAAAAATATTCTTTTTCAAATTATATTATAACAACCAATAAATTTTATCAAAAATCAATTTATACTACTATATTTAAATATATAAAGCATTAAATATATTTGGGCCAAGAAAGATTGAATCATGCATTTGGGCCAATAAGATTAAATCATTCATTTGGGTCAAGAAGATTAAATCATACTATTTGGGCTAAGAAAGATTAAATCATATATTGGGCCAAGAAGATTAAATCATTCATTTGGGTCAAGAAGATTAAATCATTCATTTGGGCCAAGAAGATTAAGTCATACTATAATTCCCACATATTTGTCATCATCAAAACTTATAGCATAATACATTAGGGCAAACAATCTCCCCCTTTTTGATGATGACAAATCACCAAAGAAAAATATGTTACAATGTAATAATCATTATACAATATACACATATTTTTTTTTCCATATTCTTCTCCCCCTATTTGACATCAACAAAAATGTATAAGGAAGGCAATATATAAAGGCTAAAGCGTATTCCTTCTTTAAGCAAGAATATCATATGACGTCATAGGGTAAAATTTCATCAAAACTTATCATTGATATGCCAAAAATATATAGTTAAGGAAACATTGCATCTCATATAAAGTGACCCTAAAAATATAGAGCATTTAAGTATAGATTAGGCTCCCCCTCAATCAATGCATATTAAACAAATGTAATTTTCAAGATGTATTCATATATGTATCTTGAGGATGAGCACCTACAAAAATTTTGACAACCACTCCGATGCTTAAGTTAGTAATGTAAATCAAGGATTAAAGGCAAAATTAACTGCTTACGGTCGCATGCATCAAGCATTATCATAATGCAAGGAAATCATTGCCTTTCATTTGCCCACAAAAGCATTATAAGTAAGTATGTGTAACTATGAAGATGTATTATCCTCTACACATTTCATTTTATTTAAAAAAAAATTTTTTTTTTGACTTCTCATTTTCTATGAGTGCATGTGGAATCATGACATATTATTCATAGCCTTCGCTCATGATGCATGAATAGCATACACAACATATGTTCTTAGATACATGTAATCATAGCATGATGCAATCAATCATGTATATTATACTGAAAGCTCTCAAGAACAACACAACAAAGCAGAGAAATACGGTTCTGTTTATCACCATTTTATTAATCCTTAAAATTTTTAATCAAAACAAATTAAATCAGCCGCAAATCCACCGAAAATTGACTTTCGTGGTTTTGCCATTAATGCGACGCGTTGTTGGTGTGCATGCGTACCCTAGAGTTCTGGCTTCCAGCTTGCAAAATCCGTAGGATGAACGTGTAGGGGTGCGGCGAAGAGATATCTTCGTTGGCTCTAAGTCATCATTTTCTCTCTATAAAGACTGCCCCAGAGTTGTCAATTATCACACCACAAAGAGTATTCATCTCTGAGCCTACAACTTTCTGACATTCCTCTCTCTTCATACTCCAAAAAAAATTTCAAACCATGGCAGCAAGAAAGTTCATTGATCTCACAGTAGAGGCCAGGGAGGAAGAGCTCGACTTAAACTTGAGTCTAGGTAAGGACAAAGGCAAAAGACCTTTAGAAGGATCTCAAGAGAACCGAAAGAAGAAGATGAAGATCGAAGAAGCTGAGGAGATTAGTACAGGTCATACGTCAGAAGACAAAATTGCTTGTCTGGAGCAGGAGGTGAAGAAACTCAAGAAGATGATAGAGGACCAAGAGAAGTTAGCTAAACGCAACAATGCGGCACTGACTTCAAGAATAGATAGGTTCTTCTATTGGTCTACCCAATGCTTCTGCAATCAACAACAAAGAAGTGTTGATTGTATGAATGGGATTTACACTACCCTCCGTGACATTGCTCAGTCTCTTGCTCCAAGGAATGGCCGAGGGGTGATGATACAATACGGGCCTCCTAATCCAAGACCACCTCGCCTGTAGATTGCTCATGCATGAGCAAACTTTCCCTTCTTTTTTTTTTAATTATGCAATGTAATCCTTCGGTTTTTTTTTAATGCAAGTGGTTTCTTTTATTTGACGGTACAAAAAAATAATAATAAAGAAAGATAAAATAAATCAGCTACACAAATTCAGCACAGTATATATATATTGAAAAATATATATCCATTTTAAAGATGGAAAGAATTTTCTGACATGGACATATATATATCATCATTTCAAAGCAAAAGCAAGTTACATACTTATCAAGATAAAACATATTATAACCTGAGTATGTAGTACAATAATTGAGGTAATATGGATTAATAAGATATAATCAGATATAAATTATAATCCATAAACAATCGTTCATAAGCTATATCTTATACAAAGGATATGACATGTATAATGCTCAAACCATGATGAATGGTATAAAGACAATATCTTTATATACAATGATATGATCAAATATGTAAGATATTAGAGAACAATATATCATTGCAATGAAAGTGTGTCAGTAAAAAAATTGCCAACATAGCCAATTATGATCAAGGAGTATCACTTAATTAAATAGTAAAGTGGTAAAGAATAGAGATACTCATCAATTTTGGCAAACTCTTATTACTTCTTGAAGTTTCTCCTCAAGATTTTGATATCCTTGTTTTGCTCATTGCTCTTCTTTTGATTCTATCTTCTTGCAATTTTAATAAACTTAATTGATTGATTATTTGCAAGATCCTCTTGAAAACAATCTCTTATAAGATCACTGTCAAGCATTGGTCGACAATTAGGAATGAGCTTAGAGGATAGATTTGAGGACTAACTCCTGCAAAACACTTTTGGTGGAGCACTTTGATATTCAAATCAGTAATGTTCAAATAAATCTCAAGTACTAGGAGCAACATTATGTTCAAGATATGCCATATTAATAAAAGTGCTATGCTTTCATGAAATGCAATTTTACAAAATATTTGATTTCATTGAAAATATTTAAATAAGATTACAGCAAGGATAAATACTATAGGTAGGAGGAATCTTATTGTTATGAAGACAAGAAAAATGTGCGTGTAATGGAAGCAAGTTTTCATGATGCGGTAAAAAGGATAGTTTGAGCAAAATTTGGAAGAAAGATTTTAGCTCAAAACAAAATTCGAATCTATAATCTGCATACCTAACAATTGTTTTCAGATATAGCATGCATGAGTATCAAGGATAGATGTAAGGCATATTAGAGAACAGACAAAAGCATTAGAGAGCAGTAAACATATCAGTCAAATTTCTTACAATGCATTCTAGCTTATATGTTTACTTATCCATTGCCTCCTTTTGATGCAAGGAAGTGGAGTTTAAATGATGTAGCCATTAAAATGTCATTTCCGCTCCTTGCTTCGAGATGAATCTGCAAATTAATCTTTTGTTTTTGGTACCCAAATTTCTTTGGGTCCGCCTGGGTCATGAGTTCCTTTTTGAACCCATTTCATTTTTACTCCATGAACAAGATTTTTCTTATAAAAGCATGAGTAAGATTTGTGTCCTTTCAGTCCACAATAAAAACAAGTGCAAGTTGGACTATTGGACATCTTTACAGAAACAAAGAAGTTTTTAGAATGTTTTTGGTTTGATTTCCTTTTAGAAACAAGACCAACTTTGTTAAACCTTCTTCTTTGTTTCAAAACTGAGGTATTTAAAATTTCTCTACCTTGAGAAAATTTTACAAGTGTGTTTTTAAGATTATTATTTTCCTTTTTCAAGGAATCACACTTGGTACAAAAGCAATTTTTGTTGGTAGAGATATTTGCTTTTAAAATCAAATTCTCTTCTTGCAAAGTTTTGTTTTGATTTTCAAAAACAAAATTCTCTTCCTTGGAAATAGAAAATTCGTTTTTCAATGTTTCCAACTCATTTTCAAGAGAAGAGTTTTTCTGTTTTGAAACATTTAGTTTCTTTGCAAGTATTAGAGATTCTTTATGTAAATTATCAAAGGCATCTTGTAATTCTTCAAAAGAGTAGTCAAATGAATTTACCTCATCTTTATTTCTGGCCACAAGACAAGTGTTGGCTTCTTCATTTGTGTTCTCCTCATCAGAATTGCTATTTCCCCAAATGGAAGATAGGTAAGCTTTCTTTGATGATTCAACTTTTGGTTGTGGTTTCCCTTTTTCTCCTTTTTCTTTTTCTTCTATCTCTTTGGTGATTTGAGATTTTTCTGTAAGTTCAACACCAAGAGCTTGCAATTGATTAAGCACAAGTTGTATCTCATTAATGGTTTTACAATTGTTCATTTGAGCAATTTCAAGTTCATTAATGAAACTTCTATACCTTAATTCCTCAGCAATAAGATCTTCCTCATGTGCAACTTCAAGAATTTCCCACATTTCTTTTGCAGTTGCACAGTTGGAGATTTTGAAAAATTCATCTTGACTCAATGCACAAGAAATAATCAATTTTGCCTTAGCATTGAGTTGCATTAAACTTCTTTCAGTATCATTCCATTTACTCTTGGGTTTTGGAATGCATTTTCCTTGTTCTTCCTTGACAGGCATATAAAAACCATTTTCTATAACTTCCCAGAGTTTATGGTCTACTGAAATTAAAAACATTTTCATTTCATACTTCCAATATTGAAAATGATTAGCATCAAAAACTGGAGGTTCTGTGAAAGAATAATTTTCAGACATAAACCAATCACTAAATCCAACCATGTTTACTCTTAGACGGTTAAGTCTCAAATCAAGAGCCCAAGCTCTGATACCAATTGAAAGAAATGGTTGGATCCCAAGAGGGGGGGTGAATTGGGTTTTATAAAAATTTTCACAAAACTTAATTGGAAGTTAAAATGATTTTCTGAAATTGGATAATGTTAAAGATAATAATTTAATTCAGAAAATCAAAATGTTTATCAAGATGAATAATTTTATACTGCAAGGAATTAAGGAGCAAATATAAATCTACACAAATTAATTAATACTTGAGGTAGAAATCAAATATAAACGCAAAGCATTAATTAATTAACTTCAAATGTAAATAGAGTAGGGATAGAGAAAGCAAACTCGGAGATTTATACTGGTTCGGCTAATCCCAAGCCTACATCCAGTCCTCAAGAGACCACTTGAGTATTTCCACTATAATTGCAAGTTTAATCCGGGTACTTGCAAACCACTACAACATACTTTTCTCCCTCAAGGGTGTCTCTCCCCCTTACAACGTGTTTTCTCTCAAACACTAACTCAAGGAACCAATCCTTGAGAAACTAAATTTAAAGGCTTAAGGAAAATAATGGTAAACACTCTCAAAGTGTAGATAATGCAGAAATTAAGCTCAGAATATTTCTCTAGCAATTTAGAGAGAATGAAACTCAAGATAATATGAGAAATGAACAATTGAAGCTTGATGTAAATGGTGTTGTGAAGTCCCCTTTATATAGTGAAACCTTGCTGCTACAGTGACTGCTTTAGTCAGAATTGCTACAGTAAGCTTCATCATCATTTTTCAACCTTTCTACAACAACCAAAAAACTTTATCAACCTTTTTCAACAATCAATATTCTTTTTCAAATTTGCTACAGTAAAAAGTATTCTTTTTCAAAGTTTATTACAACAACTAATAAACTTTATCATACTTTTTCAACAATCAAATTCATTTTTCAAAAGTGCTACAATAAAAGATATTCTTTTTCAAAGTTGATTACAACAACCAATAAACTTTATCATACTTTTTCAACAATCAAATTTCTTTTTCAAAAGTGGTACAGGAAAAAGTATTCTTTTTCAAATTATATTACAACAATCAATAAACTTTATCATACTTTTTCAATAACCAATAAAGTTTATCATACTTCTTCAACAATCAAATTTCTTTTTCAAAAGTGCTACAGTAAAAATATTCTTTTTCAAATTATATTATAACAACCAATAAATTTTATCAAAAATCAATTTATACTACTATATTTAAATATATAAAGCATTAAATATATTTGGGCCAAGAAAGATTGAATCATGCATTTGGGCCAATAAGATTAAATCATTCATTTGGGTCAAGAAGATTAAATCATACTATTTGGGCTAAGAAAGATTAAATCATATATTGGGCCAAGAAGATTAAATCATTCATTTGGGTCAAGAAGATTAAATCATTCATTTGGGCCAAGAAGATTAAGTCATACTATAATTCCCACATATTTGTCATCATCAAAACTTATAGCATAATACATTAGGGCAAACAGATTATATTCAATTTCTATTGAGGCAAGGGTTGGCATTCCATGGTAATGATGAGCCGGTTCATTAAAAAAACCAATGTAATTTTCATGAGCTTCTACATTTTCTTGCCAATCATAATGAAGAGATTGATATAGTTTTGAAAAATGCTCGTGACAATCTTAAATTAGTGGCACCTAATATTCAAAAAGATATTGTGATAGTTGCTGCTTGTGAAACTATAAAAATAATTATTGATGATCTTAGAGATGATTTCTTTGCCATTTTAATTGATGAATCTTGCGATATATCAATTAAGGAGCAAATGTCTATTGTTTTACGTTATATAGATAAAAAAAGGAAGGTGATTGAGCAGTTTCTTGGTCTTGTTCACATTTCAAATGCAAGTGCTATATCTTTAAAATTAGCATTGGAGTCATTGTTTGCAAAACATAGTTTAAGCTTGTCAAGAGTGCGTAGACAAGGATATGATGGGGCTAGTAATATGCAAAGTGAATACAATGGCCTTAAAAGTTTGATCTTGAAAGAAAATAATTCTGCATTCTATATTCATTGCTTTGCTCACCAACTTCAATTGGCACTTGTGACGGTTGCCAAAAAAACATGTTGAAATTAGTTAGTTTTTAGTTTGGTTAACAATCTATCTAATGTTGTTGCAGCTTCATGTAAACGCCGAGAGATTCTTAGAGAAAGCCAAATCCTTAATGAAGCACTAAATAATGGAGAAATTTCTAGTGGTTGTGGCTTGAATCAAGAAACTACATTGAAATGAGCTGGAGATACTAGGTGAGGCTCACATTATAGTATGTTACTTTTTCTTCAATGATTGATTTGCTTGAATTTGTTGAGAAATATGGCATAAGCTCATAGCAATAAGTTGAAGCGTGTCATTTATTGAAATTTATGCAATCTTGTGAATTTATTTTTAACTTGCACTTGATGAGGAATATATTGGGAATTACTAATGAGTTGTCTAAAGCACTACCAAAAAGTGATCAAGATATTGTAAATGCTATAACATTAGTTAGAGTGTCCAAGGAAAGATTGCAAAGCATGAGAGACGATAGTTGGCATAATTTATTAAATGAAGTATCATTATTTTGTGAGAAGTAAGATATTGACATTCCAAATATGGATGATGTGTTCATTATACAAGGAAGATCAAGGCGTAAAGTTCAAAAAGTTTCAAATTTGCATCACTTGCAAGTTGAGTTATTTTATGAAATAATTGATAGACAATTTCAAGAGCTTAACAATAGATTCACAGAGGTGAGCACTAAATTGCTTATTTGTGTAGCAAGTTTAAATCCAAGATATTCATCTTTTGCATTTGACAAGGAGAAGTTGATTCATTTAGCTAAGTTTTATCGATCAAAATTTTCTTCAATGGAGCCTATCGGAACCTACATCATATATGTTCGGTCTGATGATCAATTTTCAAAGTTAAATAGGATTAATGATATTTCTGAAATGTTGGTGAAAACTAAAAAGCATATTGTGTATCTAATGGTTTATTTACTTCTGAAATTAGCTTTGATTTTGTCTGTGGCAACTGCAACAGTTGAAAGATGTTTCTCTATAATGTTTCTCTACAATGAATTTTGTGAAGAATATAATACGCAATTGTATAGGAGATGAATGGTTGAATGATTGTTTGGTTACATACATAGAGAGAGATATTTTTGATCGTGTTGAAAATGAAAAAATCATACAACATTTTCAAAATATGAAAATACGTAGAAAACAATTATAATTTGAAAAAGCTTAGGTATCTTGTGTTTTTTTATCATAAGATAATATATTTTGTATTTGAGATATTGGATGTAATTGAGAATTTGGTGAAAGCAAAAATTACTTTTGTAATTTCACATATTTTGCTTAGTGAATTGCTTCTTATTTTTCACCGTGGATATAGGTTTCATATTGAAACCAAATCTCATTATATTTTGTGTATTTTATATCATTTTTTATCGCTTATGCATATTTATAATTTTTTAATAAAAATATTTATAGATTATTTTTTGCCTCTACTAACAAAAATTTTTTAGATCCGTCCCTGCTTTGGTGCCATCTGGGGACATATGCAAAGACCTGCTGTAACCCAGCTGGCCTAGCAGTTAATTGTAAATTAGCTATTTGTAGAAACAAGAAGTATACTTCAATAATCTGAAAGAGGGGATAATACTTACAATATAAATTAGTAAAAACATGGTTGAATTTTATCACAAAAGAATATAAATATAAATATGGTTGAAGGCTAAGTGACCAGTACATGTTTGTTATAGCTCTCTCTCTCTCTCTCTTACTCATACACATACACTGAATAATTCGACTAAATACTAAATTTTCACCTGATCTTTTCTATATGCCCAGCTGATGCGATTTTTCTTGACAAGTGTATCGAGTCGCAACTAGTAGTAAAATAATGAGAGCGTTATCGTCTTCAAGGATCAACTTCTAACAACTACTAATTTCACTAATTGAAGTTATATTTGGACAGATGACACGGTTGTGTGAATTGCAGTTAAATTTAACTAAAGCCAACTAAATTAAAAGTAAAAGAAGTTAACTAAAACACGAAGAGTTACACAATAACAAAGCGGGTATAGGGGATTGATTCACTTGACTCCTAATCTGATTAATTCATAGACAAATCAATCTTTGAACCGTTAGAGAATACTTCAATATAATTGTAAATTCCTTTTAATGTTGATTAAGTTCTCTAAAATATTTGAACCCAATACCTTAGAGAGATAAATCTTCCTCACTTAAATAATTAGCTAATGTCTTAGTCAATTTATTCGGTTCGAAGTTTAAGCTTAGGAACTTGTAAAGATCATGCAAATAAGATTATCTATGTTTAGAATAACCTGATTTACAATAGAAGTTACAAAGGCGTGTCTATATCAAGCTATGTCTAGCATTGATACAAACCCTAGTTTCATTGAAGATGGTAGCTAAGCATCCAAGAGTAAATTAAAGCAGTAAAATCCACTCCAAAAATTAGAATTGCATTCATATTAAAGTATTTAATAACAAAGCTTCATAGAAAGTCAATATACACCAACCCCCCAAACCCTAGAGATCTAGTTACACATAGAAAGAGAGAAGAACAACATCACAAATCTACAATAAAACATGATACAAGAGGATAGAGAAAGAAAAAGAGGCTTCAAACTCAGTTAAGAAGAGGTTTCCCTTCTCCTCCAATGTGCCCTAGCAAAGCTTCTTCCTTCTCCAGCCAAAAGATCCCATTTTTTACTTCAGATTTCCAATTTATAGCTACTGTCACGTGCAAGTCAGGAGCAAGGCACCTAGGCGCCTGAGGTGCCACTCTAGAAACAGCAGAAGCTTCACAGATTGGCGCCTGAGGTGCCACCTTCAGAACCTTGGATAGAGAGTTTATGGGTTGGCACCAAGAGTCAAAGCTGCAGCAGATCTTCACTTCTCTAACTTGTATCAGCCAAAAATAACACCTACAAGAAAAGAGCAATAAATTACTTCAAAAGACAAGGAAAAAGGGGATTAAAACAAGCTACAAAGGAAAATTACAATGCACAAAATAAACTAAGTAAAAACTAAAATAAAGAGTGCAAAAGGAAAGCAAGATAGGACAAAGGGGAAGAAAAAGCCTAATAAAACCCTAAGAAATTACCAAAATAAAGGACTTATAAACTCCTCCAAACTTAGACTTTTGCTAGTCCTCAAGCAAAACACTAACTAATCACAAAAAAAAAATTAAAAACTAAACTAAGCCTAAGGTTTTTTCAAGATAAAAAAGAGTGTTGAACAACATGAAACATTAAAACTAAAATAAGTCAATTTCATACAATCATCTTAATAAAACTAACTTGGCAATTGGTAATTGAGAATTCAAAGATAGAAAATGAGAAATTTCAAAAGTTTTAAAGACAAATTGCAAACACTCTCACTTTCTCAAATTACTCTTTCAAAAACTTAAAAAAAAAATTATCTTACCATGAGGAAATTGGCTCTCAAGGAAAACTTCTCAAGCAAAATAATGTTTAAGATAAAATGATTCAAGTGAAGACAATGTGCCTAACCCATACATCTCCCCCTCAATCTACACAACCGGAAAAGATAGTGAGCTTAAGGACACAAAGAGTTGCCCGTACGCCTAATCTACATAACAATGGCTTGTCTGTCACCTTTATTTGCTCGAAAGATGTGATTCATTGGTTAGAACAAGCATTGTGCGCCTAATCCATACTACACTTCCTCAACTTAAATCACATTTCGATTTTATTTTATTTTAATTGATGCATTTTGTTTTTGTTATCCTTTTTTTTTAGAGAAACAAATCCCTTATTGAGCAACAAGCGTAATAAAAATTAAAAATTTTCTAAGATTTTGAAGAGTGCTTAAGGAAAATTAAGAGGGTCATCAATTTTTAATTAGAAAGATTGAAATTTTTCAAATTAATCCAAAAATTCTGAAAAACCCATTTTAAGCTAGATTTTAAATAAGATGACATTGCATGAAATTAATTGAAATTGGAATAATATAAAATCTATAAAGCACTATCCAATTTATCAAGAAAAATCCACTCTTCTCCCCCAAACCTAAACTAGACATTGTCCTCATTGTCAAACCAACCCAAAAACATAGTTTGAACACCCAAAAAGGGGCAATCAAAAATAGGGTCGGGGTCTAAAAAAGAATGCTATGTACCAAAAGAAACCATCAACAATTATTTCTAAATAACGACAAAAGTAAACAGAAGTAAAGATCTAATGATAAAATGAAATTCAAACGAGCTAACATCCGTTAAAACAAAAAGAGTCTAGACGGAAATAAAAAGCATCAACTAAACAAAATTTCACAAAAACACTAAACATCACAAAGTTGTTCAAAACACTAATACAAACTAAAATGAAACTAAACAAAAGTGCAAAGTACACCAGGCCTTGGGGATTTGTTTTATTTTAGATTTTTTAAAGCTTGTTGCTTTCCCCTCGGCGTTCAATTCCCAACTTGCTTCCTCTCGACAAAGAGTGGCGACAATGTGGGGAGCCTTAACATATCTATGTGTCACATCCCAAAACTTACATGTGATATAAACATAAAATACCTAGGGTGTACCTCCGTGGTACCCCATAATCTCTGTGAACATTCTTAATATCCATAATTATGTGAATCATAAATATTCCAAGAAAGATATTTTGTATACATATTCAGAAAATGTTTAACCTTCAAACACTATACAACCTCCCAAGCCTAGGTGACCTACTAGATTACAGAGCGTTTCCTAATCCTTACCAATTGTTTACCAGACAAAAGTAGAGTATATCCTTAAAGGCTATAAATTCTTCTCCTCAACCACTGTATCTGAAAAGATAATCATAGAGAGTGTGAGTTTATCATAACTCAGTGAGTAAACAACTGTACATGAAAATATCATAAGCACAAACACCACATTTACTAATACAATCAATCTATCATTTATTGTAAATAATTATAGTAATACACTTGTCTAAATTTTGCGTATGATTTCTTGGGTGATCAATCCCTCAATCACTTTGCATTATATGTCATAGATACTTGCACTGAGTGACTTGGGAATTTAACCCTCAAACTCTTGGTGCATAAGTTTTCACAGTTATACACTGAGTGGTATGGGACTCTAACCCTTTCAAACTCGTGCATAGGTCTTCACATTTATACACTGAGTAGTATGGGACTCTAACCCTTTCAAACTCGTGCATAGGTTTTCACAGTTATACACCGAGTAGTATGGGACTCTAACCCTTTCAAACTCATGTATTAGATCTCATAGATCTTTTGCTCGTCAATAAAATAGTGACAATTTATCACAATATAATTACTATGAAATAAATGAATTTACACATACTTTTATTCTCTTGAATGTCTATCATCAACCATAACAATCATCATATATTATCAACAACGAGATTGATTATTTCTCACTTCAATAATGTTATAAACAAGACTTGTATTGTACTTTATCTAATAAGATCACATTAGTTTAGTAAAGTTATTTACTTACAAAATGTTCCAATTTATTCAAGGAACAATCACATCTAGTTCTTTAGTCAACTAGAGAAATCAATTCTCAAAGGTAATAAAATACCTTCCAATGATATTGTACTTTTTCTCAACCTGAACACACACTGATAATCTTCTCAATTTCACAAATAACGCAAATGGGATTTATATTGTGCTTTGACTAATTTATTAAATTAATTTTGCAAGGTTGCCTACTCACCTGGATTCCACGCTCTCAGCGCTCCCACCTTGCGCCCCCAAAAATCCCTATTGTAACCAGGTAAAAACCATTAGGGTTACAAAATAGAGAAATTTTCTATCACTACTCTCGACCTTTACTCACATATTAAGTCATAACTCCTAACTGTTAATGAATTTCTAAATGAAATTTATACCATTGGAAACTAGACTCAAAGAGCTTTCCAACGATATAAAGTTTGCCCAAAACGGAGTCCGGATGAAGAAGTTATGACTGATTGAAAAATAAGCTAAGGCTTTTCAGCATACCTGGCGCCTGGGCGCCACACATGGCGCCTGGGCGCCAACACAAGCCTGGCGCCTGGGCGCCACACCGGGCGTCTGGGCGCCAAGTCCCTTTTCTTCCCAAAATTTTCTGAACCTTGGCGCCTGGGCGCCAGAGCTGGCGCCTGGGCGCCAGGATCACAACCTTTCGCGATTCCTCTCGGTTTTGGCTCAGATCCGGCCAAATCTTCACCGTTTTCCATGATTTCTTCCATAGGATCTCACCCTTAATGTCTAAAGAGCATTTAGACACCAAAAACACCAATTTTAATCGAGAAACGAAGCCGGAATCTCGATTTTTACCCCAAACTTTCTGAAAACTATAAAATAGGAAAAAGCTTGAGAAATAGAAATTTCTACCTCAATTCCTTGCTTTCCCTACGTTGCTTGGCTCCTAGAGGCTCGCCCCGTAGCCCGAGATCCACCCTCCAAGCTCGGTTGTGGAGTTGGAGTGTAGAGAGAAAGAGAGGAGAGAAAGTGAAGAGAGAGAGAGGAAATGAGAAAATGAAGAAAATTTAGGTGAGGCCGCCTATTTACTCGCCCGGGGTGAAATTATCACTTGCTCTTCAGTTGACCCTCAATCAAGATTAGTAAAAACAAATTCATAAAATCTCACCTCGGGTGATTCTAAATCCTAATTGCCCCACAATTTTCTTC
The DNA here is from genome assembly GCA_037074585.1 of Biancaea sappan. Classification (NCBI taxonomy): domain Eukaryota; kingdom Viridiplantae; phylum Streptophyta; class Magnoliopsida; order Fabales; family Fabaceae; genus Biancaea; species Biancaea sappan. Next base: position 5,584,717 of record CM073498.1, on the reverse strand, counting down.
TTTCACTTTAGTCCCTCTCAAAGTCTCAAACTCCACTTTAACCTCGAATCCGGCATCCTTTTGGTACCGGACTCATAATTCATTCCCATAAGCTCTATTCTTCTTCTCAGGTTCCTACTTGGTCATTTCTCAAAAGTACTCCATACTTTCTTTTCTTTTCGTTTTAGTCCTTGAGAATTTGTAAAATGTCCTAAATTAAAATTTTTGAAATTTCTATTTCCAAATTTCCTTCACTAATTCAAAAAAACATTTCTCATGTAATTAAATTTTTCAATAAACTTCAAATAGACTTTAAATATTCATGAAAATTCTTGGGATATTACATTCTTCCCCCCTTAATAGAATTCGGTCCTCCGAATTCAAAACTTAACTCAAGGTTGAAACAAATGCAGATATTTTATCCAAATCTCGTTCTCTCTTTTAGAATTTTCACAATCAAGTACAAAATATAACAAGTTCAACATATTCATTTTTTTTTCTCTCGAGCTTCTTCAGTACAAGGATTGCCTTATTTCTAGTACATAAGTTACAGGCAACAAACTGAACTTGATTTACAAAACAGATAATCTTAATACGCGAAGCTCAGATCAAATATTAGCTTAAGGTACAAATAAAAGAAAGAATAAATTAAGGACGAGGAGGCTTCTGAAATGCAGAAAGTGCTCCAAGTCTAGAAGAGGAAGGTGCTTCAGATCTTAAGGAGGAGGCTAATCGTTGCAGCCTAGAAAGAGTTTCTGGAGGAAACGTTTGGGAAATTTGGCGAAGTGAAGAGGTCACTCCATTCATACAGTCAATACACCTCGCTTGTTGGTCACGAAAATTTTGAGTTGCAAACATCGAATGTCTATCAACTCTATTCGCCAATTCCCTAAAATGACGATTCAAGAGCTTCTCTTGTTCTACAAAGAGATGATTTATCAATCTTCCCTGGTCCTCAAAGTGGCGGTTTATCAACCTTTCCAAGTCCTCCATCTTTTTTCTCATAAGCGCAAGCTCATCATTTGAAGATGTTGCTGTGCTAACATCCTCTAGTTCTACTACATCCCTTTTTCTTTTCTTAGCCTCTGGTGACTCTTCCATGGATCTCTTATTCTTATAGTTCTCCAGACTAAGATTTAGATCCAGCTCTACCTTGCCAGCCTCAAAGTTTAAATTGAAAGACTTATTGCCGGCCATATTTTTCTGAGCTATAAGGGTTGTATGGAATGAGGGGTTTGATGCTAGAAAGCTTATAAGTAATGAACCCTTAGTGTAATGAGCGGCGTAATGGGGCATCCATTATTTATAGACGAAATTTAGGGCTACCAAAACCCTTACATCACACTCTAAAGATGGCCTCCAGACCTTATCCGTCGCAATGCCAACGGTCTATAATACGTATGCTAGAGAATAATAAATATAATCTCATGCAAAAGATTTTCTCAAAAAAATTCGGCTAACTTTTGTGTAATACCCAAGAAAAATAAAATATAAATATTTGTTTACAAACTACTGTTACTATTTCAGTATATGGTACTATTCACATGTATAATACTATTTACGTATATGATACTGTTCATTTATACAATCGAAATGTCAAGTACTAGATGTTGTTTGGTCATAAGAGAAAACTAGAAAGAAGTTCGTAGGAGAAACTGACGTTTTATGTGTGAAAATACCCTTAGGGACTAAAGTGAAAGGACTGAATTGAAAAGAAACTTAAAGGTTTAAGGTGAAAGGATATTTTTCCCTTTTAAGTTTCCAATAGTAATAACAAAAAAATTTTCCATCGTACGCGTGAGGTGTACAGTAACTGCATTATTAAAAATGTCATTTTCATGAATAGTAAATTGAATATTTTATTAACGTATAGTATCAAATAGTACCCTTGACTTTTCCTATAAATAGGCGCTTTCATTTCACTTCTAAACTCACACCTTCAACTTCTCTTCTTCTCTCCTTAAGTTTCTCTTACTTCAATGCTAGGCCTCTGAGATTGTGGGCCTTTCCTTTTCAGCTTAGGTAAGGATACTATGCCCTTTCTATGTCTTTCAAATTTTAGAAGTTATTTTCTTAAGTATGCTCTGTGGTTGCGGCCTTGGCTGATCTTCCACATCAGAAAAACTGTCCTTAGCTGTTTATATGTTATTTTGATTCTCTGATTACCGAAATAGAATGTAAACTGTGAAGAATACATGTCTAGGAAAGTTCTGGCTAAGGAAAGACCTGGTTTTTAAGTGTGTCCAGTGTGACCCTCCACTCTTTCCTGGGAACTTACCTGGTGTACTCTTTTACAGATTGTATTCTCTATTTCTGGTATGAATAGTAACCGTACGTATGAATAGTGATCGTACATATGAATAGTGATCGTATAAATAGTAACCGTATATATGAACAGTAATCGTACATATGAACAGTATCTGTACGAAAACAATCCTGACGTATTTTCTCTAATCTTTCATGAAAATCTCCGTAGCAGAACACCGAAATTCACCTGAGAACTCTTGTCTGTAATGACTTAGAGAAGCGATGTTCGTACGGAATCCAGGTGAGTGAAACGACCCCGTTTTAATAGAGTTTTAGCATTACTGGTGATAAAAAGTATGTCGTAGGACACTCCCAAGATTCATAGGGGGAAATTGGATTCAGAATAACGAATCTAAATGAGATAATTAATCCATAAGTATGGATAAAATGAAATAAGTATCTTATGATGATGTGAAGTTTGAATGTTTTCAAAAATGGATTAATTGTTATCTTGATATGTGGTTTATAAATCCATAATATAGTAATATACTATACCTGTTATATGGATGAATATTATATTGAGCTTCTGATTATGATATGAAATGCTATTGATTGTGATTGAGCGGGACAGTACCCCCTCTCACGGCAAGGCGGAAAATCCGGTTGACAGGGTGTCTTGACCAATGAGTGTGGAGACAACGATTCCCTCAGTAGGGATATAGCCCGGATTGGTGATAAATCCGTGAGGCGCCCTAGCTAAGAGGATGAGGTTGTGCGTCATGGCAGAAATATACATAATTGGTGAGCCGGCCTGTGTGCGCCCTCCGGGATATATTGCCATTGACGAGTACTAGTAACGTTTGTTGAATTGGATGAATTTTTATCTTGTATGTAAGAGGATGATGTTGTGCGTCATGGCGGAAATATACATAATTGGTGAGCCGGCCTGTGTGCGCTCTCCGGGATATATTGCCATTGACGAGTACTAGTAACGTTTGTTGAATTGGATAAATTTTTATCTTCTGTCTATTGGTTGAGTATGAGCCTTTGGATATGCTTGCATGACTGGTAATGTATTTGAATTTTATTAATGCGAGGCCGATTCGCTCGTTGAGTTTAAAAGCTCACATTGTTTGTACAACCTTTTTGTTCAGATCAGGTTGCCATCGAAGAATATCTGCTAGAGGAGTAGATCACTTTGGACCTTCCCGTTGTCGGGTAGACCTCTCTTCTGTTATAGATTATGTTGCTCTGTAATCTTCTAGGACATCTAGTTCAGGGGTTCGACATTTGGCTTGTATGTCAGTATAATAATGTATTTTAAATTGATAATCTATGATTTTCAGATAAGAAAATTTGATATATTTATCGGAAGGCTTACAGTGATGAGAGATTCATCATTGTGCCGGTCATGTGCCCAGAAAACGGGTCGTGACATTTTGACTCTTGCTCAAATCATTCAACTAATCGCCGCTTCAATCTATGACTTCCTAACTCTGTATTTGTCTTATCAAATAATCCTAGATCGAGATATTACTCGATGAACGGGTAACTTCATACTAGCCTTATCTAGGTTTCTAATCCGTGGCTTTGCTCTAGGCTTACACATTTTCAAAAAAAAATACATATTAAAATAAAAACTTCTCACATTTACACATATCAAGTGTTACTATAAAGTGAGAAAATTTTTTTACCTTTCTCTTGCCTCTACGAGCATATATGTATGTATGTATCAATATGGAGATACATCCTTATCTATATATTTTCATCTATTCAAGTCCTTTCTAAATTTCAGACTTCTCAATCTCTGAATGTATGTAGAATCATTACATATTATTCCTGGCTACAACAAATAGCCTTCACTCTCAATGCATGGATAACATACATACATGTCATATGTATTTAAATACATATAATCACAATATAATTCAATCAATCATGTATATTATACTCAACTGAAGGCTTTCAAGAACAATACAAGAAAGCAGAGAAATACATTTTAGTTCATCATAAAAGCATCCAAGGCAATCTTTAATGGCTACGCTGTCGGCTTCTTAGAATTTCAGAAAATGCCAACAAGAGATATGAAAAATAAACAAGTATAAATCGGCCGCAAATCCACCGAATATTGACTTACGTGGTTTTGCCATTAATGTGACACACTGTTGACACGCATGCCTACCCTAGACTTCTGGCTTCCAGCTTGCAGAAATCCATAGGTTGAGCGTGTAGGAGTGCGGCGAAGAGATATCTTCTTTGGCTCTAAGTCTAAATTTTTCTCTATAAAAACTGCCCCGGAGTTCTCAGTTACTACACCACAAAGAGTAATCATCTCTGAGCCTACAATTTTTCAGCATTTCTCTCTCATCATACTCCTGCAAAAACTTCTAAATTTTCTAAACCATGGCCACCAGAAAGTACATTGATCTCACAGTGGAGGCCAAGGAAGAAGAGCTCGACTTAAACTTAAGTCTGGGCAAAGACAAGGGCAAGAGACCTTTTGAGGGGTCTCAAGAGGATCAAAAGGAGAAGAAGATAAAAATTGAGGAAGCTGAGGAGATTAGCACTGGCCACACGTCAGAAAACAAAATCGCTTGTCTAGAGAAGGAGGTGAAAAATCTGAAAAAGATGATAGAAGACCTGGAGAAGTTAACTAAACGCAATAATGCGGCAATGACTTCAAGAATAGACAGGTTCTTCTATTGGTCTACCCAATGCTTCTGCAATCAACAACAAAGAAGTGTTGATTGTATGAATGGGATTTACACTACCCTTCGTGACATTGCTCAGTCTCTTGTTCCAAGAAATGGTCGAGGGGTGATGATACAATACAACCCTCCTAATCCGAGACCACCTCGCTTTTAGATTACTCATGCATGAGTAATTTCTCTTTTTTTTTTGCAATGTAATCCTTCCTCTTTTAATGCCAATAGTTTCTTTTACTAGATGGTACTCTAAATAATAATAATAATAATAAAATGAAGAAAGATAAAAGAAATTAACCACATAAAATCAATAACAAATTTAGCTTATAAAGCCAATCACATAAAAATTTAATGACCCTATAAGCTGTCACAGAGACAAACATAAGTTCTGTACAAGTCTCATTATCTTTCCTCTTATCATACAGGAGTAGATGAAGGCTTACCGTATAGATCTATTTAACTCGATATTATGCCCTCGAATTGTCATGAATTCTTGCTTAAGAGCCTCAACTCGCAAGCTTTCCTTAAACTAACACTCTGAGGCACGAACTACTATAAGAACGTCTTTCTAGACCATTCCAATCATACATCACGTTTAACAATTAAGAATGTTCATACGCCAACAGCCTACCTATAACATGCTCTAATGGTTCCAATGTTACAAAACTTCTACACTGTATATATATATTTTTTTGAAACACTTCTATCACATAGTACCATCATGCCAATCCCTAACTAAACAAGTGCAACTTTGGCAAGTCGCCCCTAAAGAAAACTTATAGTTTATCCCAATATCTCTTATGTTAGGTTCCACTTTACCGTAGTATTTCCCTTAGGAAAAACTACCTAGCCCACATCTATTTTCTCAACCAAGCTTTTATCAAGGAACATATTATTTAGGACTTACATCCTCTTCCATAAATTACATCTGTCTGGCATCTATCAAAATCAAATCTTGATCTGCCTTACAAGGGTTCTTTCCCTTTCCTGCATTAGTAATCTGCTCTATATTCTTTGCAAAAATCTTTCTTGAACTCTAGCCCATGCCTCATAATCAACTTTACCCCATCTAATACATCACTCTTGGCCCAGCCCTCAAGCCATATTCTAGTAATTACTAATCCTCAGCTTTCAGAGTACACTACAGAGTTATGTTCCCAATTTCTCAAAAAGAAAAATTTCATACAGAGATCACCTTTTCCATCGGTATAAAGATCATACCTCCAACAAGTTCCAAAGTTCCACATATGAAATCAATTACCTCATATTGTAACAAAATTATCTCTAACTAACTCCATCGAAGGGTAAGTTATGACAAGAACACTCAACTTTACAAGGTCTTTTATGGAACCTAATCCCATGGTCATGCCGCGGTTCATGACAATGGAAAAGGGCCCACAAAGAACACTTTGCTCTGTAATCTATAGGGGACCTAAAAACCACCTCTGATACCAATTTGTCACATCCCAAAACTTACATGTGATATAAACATAAAATACCTAGGGTGTACCTCCGTGGTACCCCATAATCTCTGTGAACATTCTTAATATCCATAATTATGTGAATCATAAATATTCCAAGAAAGATATTTTGTATACATATTCAGAAAATGTTTAACCTTCAAACACTATACAACCTCCCAAGCCTAGGTGACCTACTAGATTACAGAGCGTTTCCTAATCCTTACCAATTGTTTACCAGACAAAAGTAGAGTATATCCTTAAAGGCTATAAATTCTTCTCCTCAACCACTGTATCTGAAAAGATAATCATAGAGAGTGTGAGTTTATCATAACTCAGTGAGTAAACAACTGTACATGGAAATATCATAAGCACAAACACCACATTTACTAATACAATCAATCTATCATTTATTGTAAATAATTATAGTAATACACTTGTCTAAATTTTGCGTATGATTTCTTGGGTGATCAATCCCTCAATCACTTTGCATTATATGTCATAGATACTTGCACTGAGTGACTTGGGAATTTAACCCTCAAACTCTTGGTGCATAAGTTTTCACAGTTATACACTGAGTGGTATGGGACTCTAACCCTTTCAAACTCGTGCATAGGTCTTCACATTTATACACTGAGTAGTATGGGACTCTAACCCTTTCAAACTCGTGCATAGGTTTTCACAGTTATACACCGAGTAGTATGGGACTCTAACCCTTTCAAACTCGTGCATAGGTTTTCACAATTATACACCGAGTAGTATGGGACTCTAACCCTTTCAAACTCGTGTATTAGATCTCATAGATCTTTTGCTCGTCAACAAAATAGTGACAATTTATCACAATATAATTACTATGAAATAAATGAATTTACACATACTTTTATTCCCTTGAATGTCTATCATCAACCATAACAATCATCATATATTATCAACAGCGAGATTGATTATTTCTCACTTCAATAATGTTATAAACAAGACTTGTATTGTACTTTATCTAATAAGATCACATTAGTTTAGTAAAGTTATTTACTTACAAAATGTTCCAATTTATTCAAGGAACAATCACATCTAGTTCTTTAGTCAACTAGAGAAATCAATTCTCAAAGGTAATAAAATACCTTCCAATGATATTGTACTTTTTCTCAACCTGAACACACACTGATAATCTTCTCAATTTCACAAATAACGCAAATGGGATTTATATTGTGCTTTGACTAATTTATTAAATTAATTTTGCAAGGTTGCCTACTCACCTGGATTCCACGCTCTCAGCGCTCCCACCTTGCGCCCCCAAAAATCCCTATTGTAACCAGGTAAAAACCATTAGGGTTACAAAATAGAGAAATTTTCTATCACTACTCTCGACCTTTACTCACATCTTAAGTCATAACTCCTAACCGGTAATGAATTTCTAAATGAAATTTATACCATTGGAAACTAGACTCAAAGAGCTTTCCAACGATATAAAGTTTGCCCAAAACGGAGTCCGGATGAAGAAGTTATGACTGATTGAAAAATAAGCTAAGGCTTTTCAGCATACCTGGCGCCTGGGCGCCACACATGGCGCCTGGGCGCCACACCTGGCGCCTGGGCGCCAAGTCCCTTTTCTTCCCAAAATTTTCTGAACCTTGGCGCCTGGGCGCCAGGATCGCGACCTTTCGCGATTCCTCTCGGTTTTGGCTCAGATCCGGCCAAATCTTCACCGTTTTCCATGATTTCTTCCATAGGATCTCACCCTTAATGTCTAAGGAGCATTTAGACACCAAAAACACCAATTTTAATCGAGAAACGAAGCCGGAATCTCGATTTTTACCCCAAACTTTCTGAAAACTATAAAATAGGAAAAAGCTTGAGAAATAGAAATTTCTACCTCAATTCCTTGCTTTCCCTACGTTGCTTGGCTCCTAGAGGCTCGCCCCGTAGCCCGAGATCCACCCTCCAAGCTCGGTTGTGGAGTTGGAGTGTAGAGAGAAAGAGAGGAGAGAAAGTGAAGAGAGAGAGAAGAAATGAGAAAATGAAGAAAATTTAGGTGAGGCCGCCTATTTACTCGCCCGGGGTGAAATTATCACTTGCTCTTCAGTTGACCCTCAGTCAAGATTAGTAAAAACAAATTCATAAAATCTCACCTCGGGTGATTCTAAATCCTAATTGCCCCACAATTTTCTTCTTTCACTTTAGTCCCTCTCAAAGTCTCAAACTCCACTTTAACCTCGAATCCGTCATCCTTTTGGTACCGGACTCATAATTCATTCCCATAAGCTCTATTCTTCTTCTCAGGTTCCTACTTGGTCATTTCTCAAAAGTACTCCATACTTTCTTTTCTTTTCGTTTTAGTCCTTGAGAATTTGTAAAATGTCCTAAATTAAAATTTTTGAAATTTCTATTTCCAAATTTCCTTCACTAATTCAAAAAAACATTTCTCATGTAATTAAATTTTTCAATAAACTTCAAATAGACTTTAAATATTCATGAAAATTCTTGGGATATTACACTATGCCTCATCCATTCATCAAAACACAAACATAAGCCATGGTAATTATTGAGACTGTTAATCGAAAAATGAATGCCTTTTCCTCTAACAAAGGAAATACAAGCATCCTTAACACCCTCGTCACTCCTCAACCAGTAAACATTTGCATAAAATTATTTAACAACATTTGGGCAAAAATGGGAAGCTGGCTCACACAATTTGTCCCACCCCTACTCGCTAATCCGGTTCAAAATTTTAGGGTGTTTTCCCTCTCGCAGGTTGAATCCATATTCGGTAATAAATTCTCTAGATTGTAATCGTCAAACCTTTTGCTATGTTCTATGGATCTAAACCTAGACTGCTCAAAATTTTGATGAGATGAAGATTCTCTTTGATTTTTCCTTTGGCATTTACCAGATATATTCAACAATTACAGAACCTAAACATACCAAGAGGAAAGTCTAAATTTAAGCACAAGCCCTAAAATTCCAAACCTGAAATTTTTCAATTCCCCCTCTTTTTATTTTTTGAAAATAAAAACTGAGGGGTAGAACATTCATCCAACATCAAAACTAACAGAGATAAAGAAGAAAAATTTACAAAAATGAAAACAAAATGTTTAGATGAAAATTCTTCCCACATTATTAATTTCCTTAATTTCTTTTTTTTTAAAGTTTTCTGAACAATAAAAGAAAAGGGAAAGGAAAAATGGATTACCAGAAATTAGAGGGGAGGGACACGCCTGGAACACCAAACAGCAACACCCAAATCAAGACTCAAGATGGAGGATGCGAGAACGTGATGGAAGAGGTCAAAAATTTGTGGAAAGTGAAAAGAATGTGCATTGAGGATGAACGGTGGAAGGTGGTGTGCGAAAAATGGCAGAAAGAAGGGGGGAAGTGGCGTAGCACGGCGGAAGAGATAGAGAGCTTCAGAGAAAAAGAGGTTGCTAGGGCTTGAGGGAAGTGAAAATGAAGGTTGAAAGGCATATTTGGCTTAAATATGGGCGTGGTACCTCGGGCACAGAATTTCAAGGACAAGGCACCCAGGCACCGGTGTACTTGAGAATCAGGCCCCTAGCGCCTTCAGATGCCCTGTGTGGCACCTCAGGCGCCCACATGACAGATATGGACAATTTTTACAGAAATCCCACCAAGCAGCATGACAAAGGTTCAAGGTCAAATAATGGAGTTTATGATTCATAATTTACTACTAGCAACACAAAATTTACAACACAACATATGTTTAATGGAAGCAAATGGAAAACATAAAATACTCAATCAATTTATGAATTTCAACCAATTTCCCAAATCAAACAAACAACACAATAAACAACAGAGCAAGCACAAGAATACTAGAAAGTATTAAATTACAGAAAGTAAAAGAGAAAGGTAAAGAAACTTGGGTTGCATCTCAAGAAGTGCTAAGTTTATAGTCTTTAGCTAGACTTTACCTGGCTTCTTCATGATGGAGTTAAAAGGAGCATAGATGAGTACTTGGGTCAGCTCTCCTCTTCCAAATAATGCTTTAGCTGCTATCCGTTGACTTTGAAGCTTGTCTCCATTTCCATGTTGGACAGTAGCACAACTTAATGAGGAAAAACTTCCTTGATTACAAATGGGCCAAACCATCTTGATTTTAATTTTCCTAGGAAGAGCCTTAATCTTGAATTGTACAAAAGTACCAATTGCCTGGGCTCAAAACTCCTAGGAATGATTTTCCTATCATGTCATTGCTTAATCTTTTCTTTGTAGATCCGTGCACTTTCATACGCTTGAATCCTAAACTCATCTAATTCATGAAGTTGCAGGATCCTCTTTTCTTCGGCTGCCTTCAAATCGAAGTTGAGAAACTTAATGGCCCAGAAGGCTTTATGCTCTAATTATATAGGTAGATGGCAAGCTTTCCCATACAATAATTGATATGGGGACATACCAAGTGGTGTTTTCAAAGCAGTCTAGTAGGCCTATAGTGCATCATCTAACTTTAAAGCCCAATCTTTCCTTAAGAAGTTGACTGTTTTCTCCAAAATTCGCTTTAATTCTCTATTCGAAACTTTTACTTGCTCGCTTGTTTGCCGATGATAAGAAGTTACAACTCGATGCTTTACGCCATACTTCCCCAATAAAGAATCTAGTTTCTTATTACAAAAATATGTGCCTTCGTCACTAATCAAGGTCCTAGGCACGCCAAATCTCGAGAATATTCTTTTTTTTTTAGGAAGCTCATCACTACATAAGCATCATTGGTCCTAGTTACAGATGCTTCAACCCATTTTGACATGTAATCAACGGCTACAAGTATGTAAACATTAGAATAGGATGATGGAAAAGGGGCCCATAAAATCAATCCCCCAAACGTCAAACAACTCCACTTCAAGTATTGAATTCAAAGATATCTCATATCTTTTAAAGATGTTCCCTGTCCTTTGACATCTATCACATTGCTTTACATACTTATAGGTATCTTGAAAAATGGTTGGCCAATACAATCCTGATTGCAATACCTTTGCGGTTGTCTGGTCTTCACTAAAGTGACCCCCATATCCCGAAGCATGGCAATGCCATAGGATGTCCTTAACCTCCTCTTGTGGCACACATCTTCTTAACAGCCCATCCTTACATCGTTTCAGCATGTATGGTTCATCCCAAACATAGAATTTGGCTTCATGAAGAAATTTTTTTAATTGTTGTCCATTCAAATCAATTAGGAGAACTTTTGTCGCTTTAAAATTTACTATATCAGCATACCATGGCAGCTCTTAGATGACGAAGAGTTATTCATCTGGGAATTCTGCCTTGATAGGAAGATGGTGATTATTGTGTCCTTCTTGGGGTTCAATCCATGATAAGTGATTATTATGTCCTTGATAGCCGTGGCTTGGAGTCTTGTTTCCCGACCAAGTACTTGATTGTTGCATGGTCAGTGTAAATAACCACTTTAGCTCCAACCAAATAATGACGAAATTTATCAAAAGCATAGACAATAGCTAAAAGTTCTTTTTAGTCGGGGTGGCATCAAGCACATGACTAGCATAATAAATCACATGCAACAATTTATCTTTCTTCTGTCCCAAAACAACACCTACAGCTACATCACTGGCATCACACATTAATTCAAAAGGGAGGCTCCAATCAGGGGGGTAACTACAGGAGCACTAACCAATTTTTCCTTCAAAATGTTGAATGCTGATAAACATGCTTCATAAAAAACAAAAGGCTCATTCTTAATTAGGAGGTCGCACAATGATTTGGCAATTTTTAAAAAATCTTTGATAAACCTCATACAAAATCTCAAATGCCCTAAGAAGGTTCGTACCCTTTTAACATTAGTGGAAGGGGGTAGTTTTTCTATGATTTTAACCTTAGCCCTATCTACCTCTATGCCCTTAAACGATACTTTGTAGCCTAACACTATCCCCTCTTTCACCATCAAATGGCATTTTTCCTAATTTAGGACCAAATTTATTTCTTGACACCTTTTTAACATTAAAGATAAATTGTGCAAACACTTATCAAAAGAAGAGCCAATAATAGAAAAGTCATCCATAAAAATTTCAATGCATTTTTCATTCATATCAGAAAAGATGGAAAGCATACACCTTTGGAATGTGGCTGGTGCATTGCAAAGTTCGAAAGGCATCCTCGGGTATATGAAGACTCTATATGGGCAAATAAAGGCTATCTTTTCTTAGTCTTTGGGAGCAATTGCTATTTGGTTATAGCCGGAATAACCATCCAAAAAGTAATAGTAATCATGACCGGCTAGCCGCTCTAACATTTGATCAATGAATAGAAGAGGGAAATGGTCCTTCCGAGTGGCATCATTTAATCTTCTGTAATCAATGTACACTCTCCACCCAGTCACGGTTCTTATGGGAATTAGCTCATTGTTTTCATTCAACACAACTGTCGTCCCACTCTTTTTGGGCATTACTTGAATTGGACTAACCCAAGAGCTATCAAAAATCGAGTAAATCACACCGCATCCAGTAGTTTCACCACTTCCTTCCTCACTGCCTCCTTCATCACAGGGTTCAGTCACCTATGTGGTTGTACAACTGCCTTGTAATTTTCTTCCATGAGGACTTTATGCATGCATATAGAGGGGCTTATGCCCTTCAAATCAGAAATGGACCATCCTATGACACTTTTAAATTCCTTAAGAACCCTTAGCAATTTCTCTTCTTTTAACCCACTCAACTCTGAATTCATGATTATGGGAGAGGAGTTACCTTCATCAAGAAATGTGTATTTTAGATTAGTAGGCAAGGATTTGAGCTCTAACTTGGGAGCTTCTACTTTCGACGCTTCCTTGTGAAGTTCTTCTATCTTGGGAGAAGAAGAGGTGGAGTAAGCTGGAGTGGATTCTAGCAAGGCCACTTGTTCAAATCATCTATGGGTCTTCATCATCCCCATATGTACTTCTTACTTGCACTAAGGCCTTCTCAAGGGGGGATTCATAAAGATTTTCCATAAATGTGCTATGGATGATGGAGTCTAGCATACCAATTCTAAAACAATCCTCATTCCTCATGGGGTGCTTCATTGCATGAAACACATTGAAGATTACATTTTCGTCTCTAACTTTCAAGGTCAAAGTTCCATCGGCTACATTGATAAATGCTCTACTAATAGCTACAAAGTCTACTGGGAATATAAATTTGTCAACTTTGACCAAGACATCTTCTATTATCCTATAAGGGTGCTTGAGTGATTGATCAGTAAGTTAGAGGGTCATCATAGTGGGCTTGACTTGCCCAATCCTAAGTTTCATAAAAATAGAGTGAGGTATAAGGTTAATGCTTGCCCCAAGATCACATAAAGCTTTGCCAAAAGTAATCTCCCCAATAGTGTATGGAAGAGAGAAACTCCCCTGGTCTTTGAGCTTAGGAGGTAATTTCTTTTGGATTATGGCGCTACACTATTCCATTAGTATAATTGTTTCATCATCGGCAATCCTTCTCTTGTTGGATAGAAGCTCCTTCATGAACTTCACATAGGATGGCATTTGTTCCAGGGCCTCTGTAAAAGGTATGTTGATGTGGAGTTTCTTGAAAACTTCCAAAAATTTACTAAATTGTTTCTCATATTTTTGCTTGTGGAGGTGTTGGTAAATGGCACCTTGAGTGGTGGTATAGGAGGGCATGCTTTACTTATCTTCTCATTCTTTTGTTCATCCCTTATACCTTTTGGAGAAGTGTCTTGACTTCTAAAGCTTTCACCTTCAACTAGCTCCTCATCCTCTTTTTCAATTGTCATTTCTTTTCTAGGACTTGGTTCTTTACCTTTCTACTTCTTGTAGTGATAGCCTTTACATATTCCTTTGGGTTGACTATTGTATCACTTGGTAGAGAACCTTGAGGTTTATTGGCAAGTTGTCTTGCAATTTAGCCAACTTGAGTCTCCAAATTATGGATGGAAGCTTCTTGATTCTGAAAACTGGCCCGAGTTTCATCCATGAATATAGAAGTTTGTTGCATGAAAGTGGTAGTTTGTACAGTCAAATTCTCTAAATCACTTTCCAACAAAGATATTTTCTCATTAGATTGGGGTTGAGAGGAGGAGTTCTAATATTATTAAGGTGGCTTATAAGGGGCACTCAGACTATTTTGATTTTCCCATGAGAAATTTGAATGATTTCTCCATCCCGGGTTGTATGTCTAAGAATAAGGATTGTTTTGACCCTTGTAATTATTCACATATAATTGACTTGCTCAGATGTAGCATTAATAATATTGCCTGTGTAATATCCCAAGAATTTTCATGAATATTTAAAGTCTATTTGAAGTTTATTGAAAAATTTAATTACATGAGAAATGTTCTTTTGAATTAGTGAAGGAAATTTGGAAATAGAAATTTCAAAAATTTTAATTTGGGACATTTTACAAATTCTCAAGGACTAAAATGAAAAGAAAAGAAAGTATGGAGTACTTTTGAGAAATGACCAAGTAGGAACTCGAGAAGAAAAATAGAGCTTATGGGAATGAATTATGAGTCCGGTACCGAAAGGATGATAGATTTGGGGTTAAAGTGGAGTTTGAGATATTGAGAGGGACTAAAGTGAAATAAGAAAATCTGTGGGGCACCTAGGATTTAGAAACACCTGAGGTGAGATTTTATGAATTTGCTTTTGCTAGTCTTGATTGAGGGTCAATTGCAGAGCAAGTGATAATTTCACCCCGGGCGAGTATATAGGTGGCCTCACCTATTTTTTTATTCATTTTTCTCCTTTCCTCTCTCTCTCTTCACTTTCTCTCCTCTCCTTCTCTCTTCCTTCTCTCTAATTTCTCTCTCTACACTCCAACTCTACAACCAGGCTTGGAGGGTGGATCTCGGGCTACGAGGCGAGCCTCTAGGAGCCAAGCAGCTTAGGGAAAGCAAGGAATTGAGGTAGAAATTTCTATTTCTCAAGCTTTTCCCTATTTTATAGTTTTCAGAAAGTTTGGGGTAAAAATAGAGATTCCGGCTTCGTTTCTCGATTAAAATTGGTGTTTTTGGTGTCTAAATGCTCCTTAGACATTAAGGGTGAGATCCTATAGAAGAAATCATGAAAAACGGTGAAGATTTGGCCAGATTTGGGCCAAAACCGAGAGGAATCGCGAAAGGTCGCGATCCTGGGAACCAGGCGCCAGGTATGCTGAAAAGCCTTAGCTTATTTTCAATCAGTCATAACTTCTTCATCCGGACTCCGTTTTGGGCAAACTTTATATCGTTGGAAAGCTCTTTGAGTCTAGTTTCCAATGGTATAAATTTCATTTAGAAATTCATTACCAGTTAGGAGTTATGACTTAAGATGTGAGTAAAGGTCGAGAGTAGTGATATGAAATTTTTCTATTTTGTAACCCTAATGGTTTTTACCTGGTTACAATAGGGATGTTTGGGGCGCAAGGTGGGAGCGCTGAGAGCGTGGAATCCAGGTGAGTAGGCAACCTTGCAAAATTAATTTAATAAATTAGTCAAAGCACAATATAAATCCCATTTGCGTTATTTGTGAAATTGAGAAGATTATTAGTGTGTGTTCAGGTTGAGAAAAAGTACAATATCATTGGAAGGTATTTTATTACCTTTGAGAATTGATTTCTCTAGTTGACTAAAGAACTAGATGTGATTGTTCCTTGAATAAATTGGAACATTTTGTAAGTGAATAACCTTATTAAACTAATGTGATCTTATTAGATAAAGTACAATACAAGTCTTGTTTATAACATTATTGAAGTGAGAAATAATCAATCTCGCTGTTGATAATATATGATGATTGTTATGGTTGATGATAGACATTCAAGGGAATAAAAGTATGTGTAAATTCATTTATTTCATAGTAATTATATTGTGATAAATTGTCACTATTTTATTGATGAGCAAAAGATCTACGAGATCTAATACACGAGTTTGAAAGGGTTAGAGTCCCATACTACTCGGTGTATAAATGTGAAAACCTATGCACGAGTTTGAAAGGGTTAGAGTCTCATACTACTCGGTGTATAACTGTGAAAACCTAGGCACGAGTTTGAAAGGGTTAGAGTCCCATACTACTCGGTGTATAAATGTGAAGACCTATGCACGAGTTTGAAAGGGTTAGAGTCTCATACCACTCAGTGTATAACTGTGAAAACTTATGCACCAAGAGTTTGAGGGTTGAATTCCCAAGTCACTCAGTGCAAATATCTATGGCATATAATGCAAAGTGATTGAGGGATTGATCACCCAAGAAATCATACGTAAATTCAGACAAGTGTAATACTATAATTATTTACAATAAATGTGGTGTTTGTGCTTATGATATTTTCATGTACAGTTGTTTACTCACTGAGTTATGATAAACTCACACTCTCCATGATTATCTTTTCAGATACAGTGGTTGAGGAGAAGAATTTATAGCCTTTAAGGATATACTCCACTTTTGTCTGGTAAACAATTGGTAAGGATTAGGAAACGCTCTGTAATCTAGTAGGTCACCTAGGCTTGGGAGGTTGTATAGTACTGTATAGTGTTTGAAGGTTGAACATTTTCTGAATATGTATACAAAATATCTTTCTTGGAATATTTATGATTCACATAATTATGGATATTAAGAATGTTCACAGAGATTATGGGGTACCACGGAGGTACACCATAGGTATTTTATGTTTATATCACATGTAAGTTTTGGAATGTGACAGCCTGGGCAATTCTCATTAGAGTGGCTTCCAAAGCAAAAATCACAGACAATGGTTAGATGGTTGATGGCACTCACATTGGCTGAATCAAGTTTCTTGTTTAACTCAGCTATATGTTGGGTTATCGACTTACTTTGTGCTAAAAGTGCATCAAGAGTGCCGACTTCCAATATTCTAGCACTCTTCTTGGCTAATGTCCTCTCCCCATGGCTTTGGTAGTCATTGCAAGCCATTGTGGCAAATAATTCCATTGCTTGCTAAGGGGTCTTGCTGCTTAAAGCTCCTTCAACTGCAACATCTATCATGGTTCTTATTTAGGGAAGTAATCCATCATAAAAACTTTGAGCTTAGATCCAAAGTTCAAATGAGTGATGAGGACATTTCCTTAAAAATCTCATTGTACCTCTCCCATGCTTCACTCAAGGACTCTGTTTCTTGTTGCTTAAATAAAGTGATTTCAGTTCTTATCTTTGATGATCTATACGAAGGAAAGTACTGAGTGAGGAATTTCTGTGCTAAGTCTATCCAAGTGGTGACACTACCCTTTGGTAAAGAATCCAGCCAATTACTTGCTTTATCCCTCAATGAAAATGGGAAACATCGGAGTCTAATTGCTTCTTCAAAAACCCCATTCAACTTCTCTGTATCACAAATTTGTAGGAACCGTGAGATATGTGTGCTGAGGTCTTTAGAAGGATGCCCACTAAACTGATTATGCTAAATTAATTGGAGTATGACAATTTTAGCTCGAAGTTGTTTGCTTCCATGGGTGGTTGAGCTATGCTCACACCATATCCCTCCATAGTTGGGATATTATAATCCATGAGAGTTCTTAGGGGAGGAGGTGGTAGATTTTCCCTCAATTTTGATTGTTTTCTACCATTATTGCGGGTTGAGCTTGTTGAGCTTGCCTAGCTTCTCTAGTTCGCCTTCGACGTTTGCAAGCCGACCTTTCAATTTTCGGGTCGAAGATCAATGTATTAGGGTCAGTGGTACCTCGCATAAACCAAACAAATGTGTAAGAAAGAGAATATAAAAGAAAAACAAAAGTATGATAAGGTATGAAAGTAAAACTGAAGTATAACTATGAAAATAAAAAAGTAAAGTCCAAACTATAACTTTACTAGTTACTCTTAATATTCCTAAATACCGTCGATGCCCAGCAACAGTGTCGAAACTTTGATGTGATTTTTCCCAACAAGTGTATCGGGTCACAACTAGTAGTAAAATGATAAGAGAGTTATCGTCCTCAAGGATCAACTTTTAACAACTACTAATTTCACTAATTGAATTTATATTTGGACAGGTGACATGGTTGTGTGAATTGCGGTTAAATTTAACTAAAAGCCAACTAAATTAAAAGTAAAAGAAGTTAACTAAAACACGAAGAGTTACATAATAACAAATCGGGTATATGGGATTGATTTACTTGACTCCTAATCCAATTAATTCATAGACAAATCAATCTTTGAGTCGTTAGAGAATACTTAATATAATTACAAATTCCTTTTAATGTTGATTAAGTTTTCTAAAATATTTAAACCCAATATGTAATACCCATGAAAAATAAAATATAAATATTTCTTTACAAACTACTGTTACTATTTCAGTATACGATACTATTCACCTGTATAATACTATTTACATATACGATACTGTTCATTTATACAATCGAAATGTCAAGTACTAGATGTGGTTTGGTCATAAGAGAAAACTAGAAAGAAGTTTGTAGGAGAAAATGACGTTTTATGTGTAAAAATACCCTCAAGGACTAAATTGAAAGGACTGATTTGAAAAGAAACTTAAAGATTTAAGGTGAAAGGATATTTTTCCTTTTAAGTTTCCAATAGTAGTAAAAGAAAAAATGTCAGTCGTACGCATAAGGTGCACAGTAACTGCATTATTAGAAATGTCATTTTCATGAATAGTAAATTGAATATTTTATTAATGCATAGTGTTAAATAGTACTTTTCCTATAAATAGGCACTTTCATTTCACTTCTAAACTCACACCTTCAATTTCTCTTCTTCTCTCCTTAAGTTTCTCTTACTTTAATGCTAGGCCTATGAGATTTTGGGCCTTTCCTTTTCAGCTTAGGTAAGGATACTATGCCCTTTCTATGTCTTTTAAATTTTAGAAGTTATTTTCTTAAGTATGCTCTGTGGTTGCGGCCTTGGCTGATCTTCCACATCAGAAAAACTGTCGTTAGTTGTTTATATGTTATTTTGATTCTCTGATTACCGAAATAGAATGTAAACTGTGAAGAATACATGTCTAGGAAAGTTCTGGCTAAGGAAAGATCTGGTTTTTTAGTGTGTCCAGTATGACCCTCCACTCTTTCCTGGGAACTTACCTGGTGTACTCTTTTACAGATTGTATTCTCTATTTCTGGTATGAATAGTAACCATACGTATGAATAGTAACTATATAAATAGTAACTGTATATATGAATAGTAACCGTATGTATGAACAGTTACCGTATATATGAACAGTATCTGTACAAAAACAATCCTAACGTATTTTCTCTAATCTTTCATGAAAATCTCCGTAGCAGAACACCGAAATTTACCTGAGCACTCTTGTCTGTAATGACTTAGAGAAGCGATGCTCGTACGGAATCCAAGTGAGTGAAACGACCCCGTTTTAATAGAGTTTTAGCATTACTGGTGATAAAAAGTATGTCGTAGGACACTCCCAAGATTCATAAGGGGAAATTGGATTCAGAATGGCGAATATAATGAGATAATTAATCCAGAAGTATGGATAAGAAAAAGCAAGTATCTCATGATGATGTGAAGATTGAATCTCTTGAATTGTGGTTTATAAAGCTATAATATAGTTATATACTATACCTGTTATATGGATGAATATTATATTGAGCTTCTGATTATGATATGAAATGCTATTGATTGTGATTGAGCGGGACAGTACCCCCTCTCACGGCAAGGCGGAAAAACCGGTTGACAGGGTGTCTTGACCAATGAGTGTGGAGACAACGATTCCCTTAGTAGGGATATAGCCCGGATTGGTGATAAATCCGTGAGGCGCCCTAGCTAAGAGGATGAGGTTGTGCGTCATGGCGGAAATATACATAATTGGTGAGCCGGCCTGAGTGCGTTCTCCGGGATATATTGCCATTGACGAGTACTAGTAACGTTTGTTGAATTGGATGAATTTTTATCTTCTTGTATGTAAGAGGATGATGTTGTGCGTCATGGCAGAAATATATATAATTGGTGAGCCGGCCTATGTGCGCTCTCTGGGATATATTGCCATTGACGAGTACTAGTAACGTTTGTTGAATTGGATGAATTTTTATCTTCTGTCTATTGGTTGAGTATGAGCCTTTGGATATGCTTGCATGACTGGTAATGTATTTGAATTTTATTAACGCGAGGTCGATTCGCTCATTGAGTTTAAAAGCTCACACTGTTTGTACAACCTTTTTGTTCAGATCAGGTTGCCAGCGAAGAATATCTGCTAGAGGAGTAGATCACTTTGGACCTTTCCGTTGTCGGGTAGACCCCTATTTTGTTATAGATTATGTTGCTCTGTAATCTTCTAGGACATCTAGGTCAGGGGTTTGATATTTGGTTTGTATGTCAGCAAAATAATATATTTTATACTGATAATCTATTATTACATGCAAATCATCTCTATGATTTTTAGATAAGAAAATTTGATATATTTATCGGAAGGCTTACAGTGATGAGAAATTCATCATTGTGCCGGTCATGTGCCCAGAAAACGGGTCGTGACAAAGTTGGTATCAAAGCAATGGTTGTTAGGTCTCCTAGTGATTACAGAGCAAGGTAACCTTAGTGGGACCTCCTCTATCGTTGTGAACCCGGGCACAACTATAGAGAGACGGCTCTACTGAAGGTCCTATAGGATGTTTTCATTTCCTTTCCCTCCGAGACTTATCTCTTCTTAGGAATTATGTTCTCAGTTTTAGTTTCAGACAAATGTGGCTACACTTTTGAACTTAGTAAAAGAAAGGTTATTACTTGTTTTGATTCTGTTGCTGTTGGATCAAAATTTTATATGGTGGATTTTATAAGCTGAATTCATGATTGATTTTGTGTAGCTATATTATTTTAGGGTACCAGCCAATAAAAGAAGCCACTTGCATTAAAAACAAAAAAACTGAAGGATTACATTGCAAAAAAGAAGAAGTTTACTCATGTATGAGTAATCTAAAAGCGAGGTGGTCTTGGATTAGGAGGGTTGTATTGTATCATCACCCCTCGACCATTCCTTGGAGCAAGAGACATAGCAATGTCGCGGAGGGTAATGTAAATTCCATTCATACAATCAACACTTCTCTGCTGTTGATTGCAGAAGCACTGGGTGGACCAATAGAAGAACCTATCTATTCTCGAAGTCATTGCCACGTTATTGCGTTTGGTTAACTTCTCCAGGTCCTCTATCATCTTCTTGAGAATCTTTACCTCTTGCTCTAAACAGGCGATTTTGTCCTCTAAGCTATGGCCTGTGCTAATCTCCTCGACTTCCTCAATCTTCTTCATCTTCTTCTCCTTTTGAATTTCTTGAGATCCCTCGAGAGGTCTTTTGCCTTTGTCCCTGCCTAAACTTAAGTTTAAGTCAAGATCTTCTTCCTTAGCCTCTACTGTGAGATCAATGTACTTCCTTGAGGCCATAATTTGGAAAAATTTAGAAATTTTTGTAAGAGTATGAGGCGAGAGGAATACTAGGGGATTGTAGGCTCAGAGATTATTACTCTTTGTGGTGTGGTAACTGAGAACGCTGAGAAGGTTTTTATAGAGAAAAAATTTGGACTAAGAGACAAAGAAGATATCTCTTCACCGCACCCCTACACGATCAACCTATGGATTTCTGCAAGCTGGAAGCCAGAAGTCTAGGGTAGGCGTGCACATCGATAGCGCGTTGCATTAATGCCAAAACCACGAAAGTTAGTATTCGGTGGATTTGCGGCCGATTTTACTTGGTTTTCCCATTTCTCCCGTTGGCATTTTCCGAAATTCAAAGAAGTTAAGAATATAGCCATTAAAGATTGTCTTGGATGCTTTTATGATGAACTGAAATGCATTTCTCTGTTTTATTTTGTTGTTCTTGAGAGCCTTCAGTTGAGTATAATATACATAACTGATTGAATCATGTTGTAATTACATGTATGTATGTTATTCATGCATAATGAGTGAAGGGTACGATCAAGGAGAATATGTGATGATCCTACATATACTCATAGAGAATGTGAAATCAAAATGACTTGGATAGAATGAAATGTGTAGAGGATGATATATCTTCATGGTTACACATACTTACATATAATGCTCTCGTGGGCAAATGAAAGGCAGTGATTTCCTTACATCATGATAATGCTTAAGGCATGCGACCGTAAGCAGTTAACTTTGTTTTAAAATATACATATTTACATATATATTATGTGTAAATCCAGAATAAAGACACCGATTAGAATATAAGATAAGGCTAATATGAGACTACTCGATCATAGAGTGATATCGTGATCTGAGATTACACTATAAGACAAGTATGGAGTGAGGAAATTATAGATTGAAACGGCGATTAGTCGAAAATTTTGAGAAAGGTCAAGATTAGCCGAAAATTTTTTGAGGAAATCTTTGACTTATGTTAATTGCATTAAATTATATTTACTATTTACTTGCATGTCCGACATTAATTACTGGCATCGCGACGTATGTGATCTGTAAACCTTATAGCGAGCGGCGTATAGGTTGTGGTGGCTTTAGCTTCAGGGGCTTCGGTTTTCCTATAAATCTTGTATGCCCGTTACCCTACTCATTGCACCAAGCAAACCTACTTCTTTCACTACATACCTATTTCTCAATTTTCATTCCTTTCTCATTCGAAGTTATTTCTGAGATCCTTAGAGCAATGGCTGATAATAAGTCTTTCAACTTGAATTTTGAGACTGGCAATGTAGAGCTTGATTTAAATCTAAGTCTCGGAAACAACAAAGGGAAGAGACCTGTAGACAGGTCACCAGAAATTAAGAAGAGAAAGAAGGATGTAATAGAGTTGGAGGAAGACAGTACTGCAACATCCTCAGAAAATAAGCTTGCGTTCCTGGAGCGTAAGATCAAAAATCTAGAGCATAAGATAGAGAGCCTAGAATACAAGATAGAAGACCAGAAGTGACTAATAAGTCGTCTCTTTGAAAACCAAGAGAAACTGATAAATCGTCGTTTCGGGGAACTGGCCAATCGAGTTGATAGACATTCAATGTTTGCAACTCAAAATTTTCGTGACCAACAAGCAAGGTGTATTGACTGTATGAACGGAGTGACTTATGCTCTTCGCCAAATTTCTCAGGCGCTTCCTCCAGAAACTCTTTCTAGGCTACAACGATTAGCTTCCTCCTTAAGGTTTGAAGCACCTTCCTCTTCTAGACCTGGAGTACCTTTTACATTTCAAAAGCCTCATCGTCCTTAATTTATTTTTTCTTTTGTTTGTACTTAAAGCTACATTTGGTGTAAGCTTCATGTATTAAAATTATCTATGTACTAGAAATAAAATTTAAGTTAGTATCTAGATCTTCTTTGTTGAAGTGATTCATTTTACTGAAAGAACTTGAGGAATGAGAAGATGTTGGACTTATATTTCGTACTTGATTATGGAAATTCTAAAGCAGAGTATGGTAATATCCTTTTGACTGAGAAGAGTTACTAAAATGATATTTCATTGCACTTTTGAGCTATGGAGGAATGCTAAATAAGTATTTTATGAACCTATGTATAGAGAACTATGGGTTTGCCCTAAGCATTGAAGGGATACGACTCTATATGAGTCATTGAGGTGAGAAGAATTTCTATATATATTTATTTTATAATTATGCATGAGGAGTATTTATTTACTTAACACATTTTCTGGGATTGTTCTTCCTAGAGATTTATGTAATAATTTTACGTGATTTTTCCTTTTATATGACGCATTCAGCTGAGAGTATCGCCTTAAGGTAGAAGGATCGCCTTGGGGCAAGAGTATTGCCTATGGCCAAAATGATGCTTTCGGGTAGGGTACTTGTATTCGTAAAAGTTATAAGCTATGTGTATGGTAGCTTGTGTTCTGATATTCAGTATAAACTGGAAAGACCACGTGCCATTGTTAAGAAGACACCTATTTGAGGTTTTACATAGAGACAGAGTTCGTCTCTGATTAGGTGGTTTGAGTTTGGTAAAGGTTATGAGGATGAGACACTTTATGGTACAAAAGGTTGTGGAGAAGATCAAACTGATAAGGAAGAGATTACTTGCTGTTTAGAAAAGGCAAAAGTCTTATGAAAATTATTGATAATGCGGTTTAGAGTTCATAGTCAATGGTATAATGTTCTTGTAAATCTCACAAAGGGTGTGATGTGGTTTTGGAAGAAAGAGATGCAAAGGATGAGATATAGACGAAGTAATCACACTTATTTCAGTCTTGAGATGAGTTTTGAATTCGGGGGACCGAATTCTCTTAAGGGGGTGATAATGTAATACCCATGAAAAATAAAATATAAATATTTGTTTACAAACTACTGTTACTATTTCAGTATACGGTACTATTCACCTATATAACACTATTTACGTATACGATACTGTTCATTTATACAATCGAAATGTCAAGTACTAGATGTGGTTTGGTCATAAGAGAAAACTAGAAAGAAGTTTGTAGGAGAAAATGACGTTTTATGTGTAAAAATACCCTCAGGGACTAAATTGAAAGGACTGATTTGAAAAGAAACTTAAAGATTTAAGGTGAAAGGATAGTTTTCCTTTTAAGTTTCCAATAGTAATAAAAGAAAAAATGTCAGTCGTACGCATAAGGTGCACAGTAACTGCATTATTAGAAATGTCATTTTCATGAATAGTAAATTAAATATTTTATTAACGCATAGTGTCAAATAGTACCCTTGACTTTTCCTATAAATAGGCGCTTTCATTTCACTTCTAAACTCACACCTTCAACTTCTCTTCTTCTCTCCTTAAGTTTCTCTTACTTTAATGCTAGGCCTATGAGATTTTGGACCTTTCCTTTTCAACTTAGGTAAGGATACTATGCCCTTTCTATGTCTTTTAAATTTTAGAAGTTATTTTCTTAAGTATGCTCTGTGGTTGCGGCCTTGGCTGATCTTCCACATCAGAAAAATTGTCGTTAGTTGTTTATATGTTATTTTGATTCTCTGATTACCGAAATAGAATGTAAACTGTGAAGAATACATGTCTAGGAAAGTTCTGGCTAAGGAAAGACCTGGTTTTTTAGTGTGTCCAGTGTGACCCTCCACTCTTTCCTGGGAACTTACCTGGTGTACTCTTTTACAGATTGTATTCTCTATTTCTGGTATGAATAGTAACCGTACATATGAATAGTAACTGTATGAATAGTAACTGTATGTATGAACAGTTACCGTACATATGAACAGTATCTGTACAAAAACAATCCTAACGTATTTTCTCTAATCTTTCATGAAAATCTCCGTAGCAGAACACCGAAATTCACCTGAGCACTCTTGTCTGTAATGACTTAGAGAAGCGATGCTCGTACGGAATCCAAGTGAGTGAAACGACCCCGTTTTAATAGAGTTTTAGCATTACTGGTGATAAAAATTATGTCGTAGGACACTCCCAAGATTCATAAGGGGAAATTGGATTCAGAATGGCGAATATAATGAGATAATTAATCCAGAAGTATGAATAAGAAAAAGCAAGTATCTCATGATGATGTGAAGATTGAATCTCTTGAATTGTGGTTTATAAAGCTATAATATAGTTATATACTATACCTGTTATATGGATGAATATTATATTGAGCTTCTGATTATGATATGAAATGCTATTGATTGTGATTGAGCGGGACAGTACCCCCTCTCACGGCAAGGCGGAAAACCCGGTTGACAGGGTGTCTTGACCAATGAGTGTGGAGACAACGATTCCCTCAGTAGGGATATAGCCCGGATTGGTGATAAATCCGTGAGGCGCCCTAGCTAAGAGGATGAGGTTGTGCGTCATGGCGGAAATATACATAATTGGTGAGCCGGCCTGAGTGCGTTCTCCGGGATATATTGCCATTGACGAGTACTAGTAACGTTTGTTGAATTGGATGAATTTTTATCTTCTTGTATGTAAGAGGATGATGTTGTGCGTCATGGCGGAAATATACATAATTGGTGAGCCGGCCTATGTGCGCTCTCTGGGATATATTGCCATTGACGAGTACTAGTAACGTTTGTTGAATTGGATGAATTTTTATCTTCTGTCTATTGGTTGAGTATGAGCCTTTGGATATGCTTGCATGACTGGTAATGTATTTGAATTTTATTAACGCGAGGTCGATTCGCTCATTGAGTTTAAAAGCTCACACTGTTTGTACAACCTTTTTGTTCAGATCAGGTTGCCAGCGAAGAATATCTGCTAGAGGAGTAGATCACTTTGGACCTTTCCGTTGTCGGGTAGACCCCTATTTTGTTATAGATTATGTTGCTCTGTAATCGTCTAGGACATCTAGGTCAGGGGTTTGATATTTGGTTTGTATTTCAGCAAAATAATGTATTTTATACTGATAATCTATTATTACATGCAAATCATCTCTATGATTTTCAGATAAGAAAATTTGATATATTTATCGGAAGGCTTACAGTGATGAGAAATTCATCATTGTGCCGGTCATGTGCCCAGAAAACGGGTCGTGACACAATACCTTGGAGAGATAAATCTTCCTCACTCAAATAATTAGCTAATATCTTAATCAAATTATTTGGTTCGGAGTTTAATCTTAAGAACTTATAAAAATCACGCAAATAAAATTATCTATGTCTAGAATAACCTGATTTACAGTAGAAGTTACAAAGACGTGTCTATATCAAGCTATGTCCAACATTGATAGAAACCCTAGTTTTATTGAAGATGGTAGCTAAGCATCCAAGAGTAAATTAAAGCAGTAAAATCCACTCCAAAAATCAAAATTGCATTCATATTAAAGTATTCAATAACAAAGCTTTATAGGAAGTCAATATACACTAATTCCCCAAACCCTAGAGATCTAGTTACACATAGAAAGAGAGAAGAACAACATCACAAATCTACAATAAAACATGATACAAGAGGATAGAGAAAGAAAAAGAGGCTTCAAACTCAGTAGAGAAGAGGTTCCCCTTCTCCTCCAGTGTGCCCTAACAGAGCTTCTTCCTTCTCCAGCCAAAAGATCCCATTTTTTACTTCAAATTTCCAATTTATAACTGCTGTCATGTGCAAGTTAGGAGCAGGGCCACTCTGGAAACAACAAAAACTTCATGAATTGGCACTTGGGGCGCCACCTTCAGAACCTTGGACAAAGAGTTTGTGGGCTGGCACCTGAGGTGCCGAGAGTCAAAGTTGCAGTAGATCTTCACTTCTCCAACTTGTATCAGCCAAAAATAACACCTACAGGAAAAGAGCAATAAATTACTCCAAAAGGCAAGGAAAAAGGGATTAAAACAAGTTACAAAGAAAAACTACAATGCACAAAATAAACTAAGTAAAAACTAATATAAAGAGTGCAAAAGGAAAGTAAGAGAGGACAAAGGGGAAGAAAAAGCCCAAAAACCCTAATAAATTAACCAAAATAAGGGACTTATCACTAGCTAAAATATTTTAGCCACGACCATTCATTATTCAAGGCCAGAAGGGATCCATATATAATATGCTATGTTATTTATTCAAAGAATTACTGTAGCTCCTCTCCTATCTTAGTACTTGGTTGTGTAAAAATTAGAAGAGTTCGTGTATTATAGGTATCAAACTGTCAGTCTGTTTTTGTTTTTTTTTTTTTGTGGTTTAATTTTGATTGTATACATATTAGTAATGGCCTCTATGATTAATCTTGAAATCATCTTCTAGTAAACCATGGAATCATTGGAATACTCTTGGATCTGATGGGTCATTTATTTTCAGGATTTTATGAAGTACAATGAGTCCCTACCTAAAGCAGCTACCATGCCAAATCTTTGATCCAATCCCTCTGGGTGAGGGTGCTGGTGTTGGATTTTTAAAAGATTTTCATTCCTTGGCAATTCCTGAAGGTACAAATTTGTATGAACTGGTGAAGATTGGAATTGATCGAACACATGCAGCTGTTAGAGTGGTGGTTCGTTTGAGGAAAGAGTTATCACTTGTTAAAGATATGCCTGTACTTATTGCAACTGATCAAGTATGACACATATTCCACTTAAATGATGTTAAAATAATTTTCAATTCTTAAAATATTTTTGAGCAATATTTTGATCATCTTACTTATTTGCTGTGGACACCTTTCTTCAGTATAATAACTGGTTTACATTCAGTGAGTATGAGGAGCCTGTGTCAATTCGTGCTTGTCGGCCAATACATGCTAGAGAACTTACAATGGTTGGTACATTGCTTTTTTATATTGTAGAATGTTAGCAATATTAGGCAACTATTATTTCTGCTTCTGAAGATAAGCTACATATAATACATATGATTAGATGCTTCCACGACACTATTGCAGGTGAAGGCTTTTAGGTCAATATGCATAATGATAATATGATATGATGGATGAAGCTTTCTCTCATTCAACAGCAGAAGGAAAGCTTCGGAAAGACTTACCAGATGTTCCAGTAGATCCTCGTGTTATGTTTCCTCGATACAGTTTACATGAAGCAGACACTGTTTGACATTATTGTTTAAGATATGTTTTGCAGGGTCTTTATCATTGCGTTGCTATTGTCATCTTGGTGTCCATTCTAGTTTATAGCGGATGCAGAGCCAGCAGGCGTGATGGCTAGTTGATTAAAAAAAAAAATCTAAATCATTTGACTGATTTGATATTTATTGACTTTCCTCTGTAATTTAATTTTGGTTGTTTATTTTTCTTGTTTTAAAAATACCACTGGACATTTTCCATATCCATATCTATATACACATTCCACATACATACATTCTACTAATTTTGGTTGTGTCTGTAATGGGCGGCCAATGTTATTTATAGGTAATAACAAAATATATTTTTTTCATAAAATATATAACTTTAGTGCACTGGGTTTCCGTAGTCATGTGTGATATTCATTTTTTGGTATTTCTGCATAGTTGCTACTTATTGAAAATCACAGAAAACATATTCGACAAATGAATGCAGGTAGGTATCGGCAGAGCATATAACCTAATGATCAGTGCTACTGCTATTAGTAAATAATGTATAGCGGAACTGTGTGAACTTTTTTTAATCTACGAGGTTGACCAATTTATTTTGTCGATTTCAGATGGTGCTTCGGGAAATATAACTGTTTTGGTCCTCCTTGTTATGCAACGCCAAATTTGCGTACTCAATTCCAAAGGGTTAGTAACACCGTTTTATTGAATTGCTGCTGGGTAATAATTAAAGCTTTACCTTTCTCAGGTGTTAAATGTTAAAAAAAAAAAACTGTTCCCAACCTAACCAGACGAAGTATATTTTCGAGTGGGAGAAATATTTTAAATACTTGCAAAATTTAATTTGGTGTTATAGGATCTAGCTCAGTTGTTGATCCGAGTTGACTTTTATATTATTGGACCACTGGTTTAACTTCTGGATCATCAGATTAATTGCTGAACCAGATAAATAAATTTAAAAACTATATATACTTATATATATGTTTACAAATAAATTTTTAAACAAGTAAAATCAATAATTTAATGTAAATTTTATACTTTAAAATCTTAAAACTATGATCATTAGTCATAAAATAATTAAAATGTAAATATCTATAAAGTCATAAACATTTATAATAATTTGAACATAAAGTCAATTATTTATTAAATAATAAAATAAAAAAGAACAAAAAAGACTAAAATGTAAGAATTTAAAGGACCAAAGTGCTATTAACTCAATTTTTTTGGATCAAATAAGTCAATAATTACCTGTCATCTCCATACACTAATACTATTTCATAATCTACATCCTATACTCCACAGTCTTTTCTATATGCTTCTAATATTTCCATATTTCAATATCCTTTTTTACTGTTTTCAATGTTGAGACTTGACTCTTAAGAGCCTGAGATTGCGAAATGCAGAGTGCCGTATCTAAGCTGAGGAGAAAGGCAGGAACGAAAGCAATTTTCAAGATTGGAAAAAACAAATTTGTTTTTTCTTCTTCTTCTTTCAACTCATCATTTCTTTCTTCTTCTTTCTTCTTTCAGTCTACTTCTTCTTCTTCTTCATCAGCATGACAGCCTTAGTCTTTTTCTTCTTCTTTTCAAATCGTTTTTTGCTAGTTTCTCTCTCTTTCTCTCGAGACGACTCTGCAAAAAAAATTTTTTAAAGAGAAAGGTGGGTCAACCGAGTTGTGGGTCACCAGTTTTAACTAAGACCCAATTAGATCGATCGGATTTTAACCGGGCTAACTGTTGGTCAGTCTGAAAGGGTCACTTGACCCAAAACTAAACTTAGGTCATCAGTTTTCGGTTCGACCCGCCAGTTTGAGCCGAGTCCTATAACACTGAACTTAATCATTTGAATTTTGATATAGAATTTTTTTTGATCTATTTTAAGCGTTACTTAAAATATTATAATAGTTATTATATTTTAGCAATAATAAATAGTAGCAGCAAAAAATTTTAAAAGATTATCATACAAAACACCTTTTATGTGTATTCATTTATATTAATAGTTGTTTGATAATTTGAACATTGTATTTTCTATTGTAATTTAGAATGAATTCATCTTATAGAAATGAATCTTAATTTAAGAGAAATGTATTCAGCATAAAATTTCTGAATAAATAAGTTTAAGGATACATTTAAGGATTGAAGTATTTAATAGAAAAAGAAGAAATGTGCAACCACCTTCAAATTCTTTGTCAAAACTGCGTTTCAAATTCCAATAGCCTACGCCAAAGCTCCATTCTGCAGCACCAGAAAAAATTTAGTGCACCCACCTCCAATAATTCTCACAATATTCAACTTCCAGCAGTATTTAACGAACAAATGTGCACATGGGGTTCAGCAACAACGCAACAAAATTAGTCATTTACAGTATAGATTTTCTATAAAAAAGAGAGTACTTTGCATTCAAATTCCCTTGCATTCTCCAAAATGGGCCGCAGAAGTAAACTGCAAGATGTAAAATTGAACTAAAATCCAAAACAAATTACCTGATTACGGACAAATAACATCATTGACATCAACCATTTTCTTTGCTTGACCTCACTGATCCCTAGGCTCCTTGTACAGTCAACGTCTACAGGCCTTAGTGGGTAAGATGCAGGAAGACGAATAACAAGATCCATTCCTGTTTCATCCTTGGTGTAGGTAGCAACAACCTCATTTGCTGATTTGCTTACACTGACTGAGAAATTATCGTCACCAAATTTTGCTTTCTTAATCTGCATTGCAAATGATATATATCAGAACTAGATATCATCCATACATGAGAAACTGTATGCTGACCAAGTTAATACAGATCCTCCGTAACTATATATAATTTATTCTCAGCAACTGTTAGAGCACAAAATCAAGCTGGCACTCTGAGACAATACATTAATAAGAAATTGCCAAGCATTGAAGTTCCCACTGTTCCACCCTATTACCCTTCTTCACAGTCCTTGCTATCCTTCGTGCAATCGAGATAGAAACTGGCAAACTCGGATATATTATTCAAGATACAATCTGCTGAGAAGACTGTAAAAGTTGCAAGGCCATTAACCTACTCTGGTAAAATCATATTTATGTTATGGATAGTCCTATCACACCTTTGTAGTCTTGAGTGAGATTCAATACCCTCTGACAAAGGAATCATACTATGATACATGTACAAAAAGGCAATAGGATAGTTGACCAAGGACGTGGAAAACCAACATAGTAGATCTTTCTCTCTTTTGGCCACAGAACATCGGGTTGCAATTAGGAGGTCACATTTATCCGATTGTAGATTATACTTGCCTGTTATCCATCAAACATGCCATTTGTGATTTCTGTTGAGCAATAAATGCCCATGGCGTGCCTTTAACGGCTAAATGACATGACCATATGTTAGAAAAATATGCAGCTATATACATTACATAGACCACAATCCTTGAGGACTAGATTTTGTAAAAAATCAGAACTTTCTATTCTAACTTGCACTACCAGATACATACACACAATAGTCCGTAGCTTCGGTTAATGCCTTCTCACTTTCGGCTACCAGATGATCCACTGTTTCCCTGAAAACAAATCGCTAAGGCCTGCTTTAACGTCCTCTACTCGATATCTAATATACTTATCAGCATGCTTTCCCATCTCTGGAAGATACCGGAACCTCACAATGAAGTTTCCATATGCCGGCAACAATATCTTTTTCAGGGAAATCCTTATCCCTTCCCTTAACTGCTCATCAAATACAAACTATGTTGATTGAACCCTACATATCTCCTCAAACTGCGTGTTCAACAACTTGAGCCTCTCTATCATGGTCTTTGCAGCAACATTAGGTGCAGCCGATGATCCATTGTCTAGCTTCAACAAACTCAGCACCTTATTCCACGAGCTTCTTTGATAGTTCACATGGTATTGTCGGACTTTCGCATTGTGTTTTCGAATCCAATCATCGCCCGGTAGTGTTCCCAGCTCACTATTTTTTGCCTTCTGAACAATGTACCTCCCATTGTTCATCATGAAAACAGAGCACAAAGCAGGGTCTGTAACGTCCTCCTATTTACTATTTTCTTATTATCCATTTTCTTCTTATTATATAATTATTGATATCGTTTTAAATTACTTGAACGAAATTGGATCATAATTATGGGTAATACTTTGATGTACTCTTCAAATTTTTCTCAAAATATAAGAAAGGTTTATTCAAATATAATACAGAAATGTTGTCAGGTGTATAACTGGTCGACTGATCACATATTGATTAAACTTCTAGCTGTGTTTAACAGGCTGGCGCCGACTACTTTCTTGCTAAATGCCACATCTTTATATATATTGAGCCTTCATTTCCCCTGTAATTCATAAATCATTTGTCAATCAATATATGTTGATAAACCTAACCTTAGCATTAAGTATCTTTTCCATAAACTTATTTACATTAGTAACATCCTGTAAATTAATTGTCATGATTATGTATATATATATATATATATATTTTCTTGTTACAGAACTTCTATATTATTTTGCTTTTCAGATTAATATAATTGATCTTATTATAACTTTATCCATAATACATATACCATCTAATAGAATGGATTATATATTAATCTCTTGTTCAAACTGATCTTCATCCAAGGTCAAAAAATATCTTTCTCACATACGTAAAATTCTTAAGACAACGTTATTTCACTTATGCCTAAGAATTATTCTAATAATCAAAACATATGTATTACTAATAATATAGTTATGTCTCCCATACATTGCAGCATTGCGTAATACTTAGTATAAGCTATTTGCAGTCACTATATTAAGGGTTAAAAACATCTAATGATGCATAGTTATATCTATATATATAATCTATATGAATATTTCAAGCTTGAACGATGATAGATAGTTCTACAACATTATTTAGTAACCATTTCCCCTCTTAAGATTTATTCCACAACAGATACAGCAACATATATTTAGATTTTCTTTCTCATTTACATAACCACACTTACAACTAAGTTTACACAACTACTACAGTCCAAAAATTTACATTAATCTATGCCAACTGACTGGTTTTATTTCATTACACGTGTATATAGATATATAATTACAACAACAACAACAACAGCCTTATCCCACTAGGTGGGGTCGGCTATATGGATCGCCTGATACCATTGAGCTCTATCAATGATTAACTTTTTAGGGATCTCATTTACCAGAAGATCCCTCTTAATAAGTGTCCTTCTTGGTCTTCCTCGACCTTTTTTTACAAGGCTCCAAACTATCTGCTCAACTCTCCTTACTGGCGCTTCTAATGGTCTTCTTTGAACAAGTCCAAACCACCTTAAACGGTTTTCAGTCATTTTTTCCTCAATAGGTGTCACGACCCATTTTCTAGGCACATGACCGGCACAATGATGAATATCCCATCACTGTAAGCCTTTCGATAAATTCTTCCCACAAGTAAAATCGTTAGTCATTATCTCTATATTCTCAAAATACCATTCCTTAATAAATACAAAGAAAATACATCAGATTTTCTTAATTAAAAATAATAGATCCTCAGTACAAAATACATTATCATACTGAAATACAAGCCAAATACCAAACCCCTGACCTAGATGTCCTAGACAGTTACAGAGCAACATACTGTATAACAAAAGAAGGGCCTACCCGACAGCGGGAAGGTCCAACGTGATCTACTCCTCTAGCGGATGTACTTCGGCGGCAACCTGATCTGAACAAAAAGTTTGTACAAACAGTGTGAGCTTTTAAACTCAGTGAGCAAATCGGCCTTGCGTTAATAAAATTCAAATACATCATCAGTCATGCAAGCATATCCGAAGGCTCAAGCTCAACCAATAGACATAGTTAGAAATTACATACAAGAAAAATCCATCCAATTCAACAAACGATACTAGTACTCGTCAATGGCAATATATCCCGGAGAGCGCACACAGGCCGGCTCACCAATTTTGTATTTTTCCGCCATGACGCACAACCTCATCCTCTTAGCTAGGGCGCCTCACGGATTTATCACCAATCCGGGCTATATCTCTACTGAGGGAATCGTTGTCTCCACACTCATTGGTCAAGACACCCTTTAACCCGGGTTTTCCGCCTTGCCGTGAGAGGGGGTACTGTACCGCTCAATCACAATCAATAGTACAACAGTTCATATCATAATCAGAAGCACAATATAATACTCATCCATATAACAGGTATAGTATATAACTATATGATTCAAATTTCATATCATCATGAGATACTTGCTTTGTCTTATCCATACTTCTGGATTAATTATCTCATTATATTCGTCATTCTGAATCCAATTTCTCCCTATGAATCTTGGGAGTGTCCTACGACATACTTTTTATCACCAGTAATGCTAAAACTCTATTAAAACAGGGTCGTTTCACTCACCTGGATTCCGTACGAGTATCACTTCTCTAAATCGTTACGGACAAGAGTACGCAGGTGAATTTCAGTGTTCCGCTACAGAGATTTTCATGAAAGATTACAGAAAGTACGTTAAGATCATTTTCGTACAGATACTGTTCATACGTACGGGTACTATTCATACGGTCACTATTCATACGTACGGTACTATTCATATGGTTACTATTCATACGTACGAGTACTATTCATACCGAAAATACAGAATACAATCTGTAAAAGAGTACACCAGGTAAGTTCCCAGGAAATAGTGGAGGGTCACACTGGACACACTTAAAAACCAGGTCTTTCCTTAGCCAGAACTTTCCTAGACATGTATTCTCCACAGATTATATTCTATTTCGGTAATCAGAGAATCAAAATAACAGCTAACGACAGTTTTTCTGATGTGGAAGATCGGCCAAAGCCGCAACCACAGAGCATACTTAAGAAAATAACTTCTAAAATTTGAAAGACATAGAAAGGGCATAGTATCCTTACCTAAGCAAAAACGGAAAGGCCCAAAATCTCAGAAGCCTAGCGTCGGAGCAAGAGAAACTTAAGGAGGGAAGAAGAGAAGTTGAAGGTGTGAGTTTAGAAGTGAAATGGAAGGGCCTATTTATAGCAAAAGTCAAGGGTACTATTTGACACTATGCGCTAATAAAATATTCAATTTACTATTCATGAAAATGACATTTCTAATAATGCAGTTACTGTGCACCTTACGCGTACGATGGAAAATTTTCGTTTATTTACTATTAGAAACTTTAAAGGGAAAACTATCCTTTCACCTTAAACCTTTAAGTTTCTTTTCAATTCAGTCCTTTCAATTTAGTCCCTGAGGGTATTTTTACACATAAAACGTCATTTTCTCCTACAAACTTCTTTCTAGTTTTCTCTTATAACCAAACCACATCTAGTATTTGACATTTTGATTGTATAAATGAACAGTACCATATACGTAAATAGTAACAGTAGTTTGAAAACACGCATTTATATTTTATTTTTCATGGGTATTACATTATCACCCCCTTTAAGAAATTCGGTCCTCCGAATTTAAATTACCTCAAGTCGTAAAAAGATGGGGATATCTAGAACGCATGTCGGCCTCGGCTTCCCATGTGGCTTCTTCGTGAGTTTGATTCCTCCACAAAACCTTGACGGATGGAATCTCCTTAGATCGGAGTTTCTTTACTTGACTATCGAGGATAGCTACCGGTATCTCCTCGTATGACAAGTTTTCATCTACTAGGATAGAATCATTCTGAGAAGGGTGAAGTATGTGAGAAGGGTCATGAAGGTACTTCCTTAACATGGATACGTGAAAAACAGGGTGAATCCCTTCCAGATCCATAGGTAGGGCAAGCCGATAAGCCACTTTTCCCACTCGTTCTAGAATCTCATAAGGCCCGATGTATCTAGGACTCAACTTTCCTTTCCTTCCAAATCTCAACACACCTTTCATTGGAGAGACCTTAAGGAATACCATATCGCCGACTGAGAACTCTAAATCACGTCGTCTGTGGTCAGCGTATGCCTTTTGTCTACTTTGAGCTGCTCGCATCCTATTTTGTATTGTCTTAACCTTGGTTAGGGCATCCTGGGCCAAGTCAGGTCCTAATGCTTTCGCTTCACCTACCTCGAACCAATCGATCGGAGATCTGCAACGTCTCCCATACAAGGCCTCAAAGGGTGTCATCCCAATAGTGGCCTGGTAGCTGTTGTTATATGCGAACTCTACAAGATACAAATGCTTTTCCCAGCTACCACTGAAATCTAGAATACAAGCTCGTAACATATCCTCTAGCGTCTGAATCGTCCGCTCTGACTGTCCGTCTGTCTGTGGGTGAAAAGCGGTACTAAGGTCCACTCGAGTACCTAATGCCTCCTGAAAACTTCTCCAGAAACGAGAGGTAAATTGAGGACCTCTATCAGAAATGATAGATATAGGTACTCCATGCAACTTTACTATTTCTTTAATATACAATTGTGCCAACGTTACTACACCATAAGTGGTTTTGACTGGAATGAAGTGTGCTGATTTGGTTAGTCGGTCAACAATTGAAAGAAATGGTTGGATCCCAAGAGGGGGGGTGAATTGGGTTTTATAAAAATTTTCACAAAACTTAATTGGAAGTTAAAATGATTTTCTGAAATTGGATAATGTTAAAGATAATAATTTAATTCAGAAAATCAAAATGTTTATCAAGATGAATAATTTTATAGTGCAAGGAATTAAGGAGCAAATATAAATCTACACAAATTAATTAATACTTGAGGTAGAAATCAAATATAAACGCAAAGCATTAATTAATTAACTTCAAATGTAAATAGAGTAGGGATAGAGAAAGCAAACTCGGAGATTTATACTGGTTCGGCTAATCCCAAGCCTACATCCAGTCCTCAAGAGACCACTTGAGTATTTCCACTATAATTGCAAGTTTAATCCGGGTACTTGCAAACCACTACAACATACTTTTCTCCCTCAAGGGTATCTCTCCCCCTTACAACGTGTTTTCTCTCAAACACTAACTCAAGGAACCAATCCTTGAGAAACTAAATTTAAAGGCTTAAAGAAAATAATGGTAAACACTCTCAAAGTGTAGATAACGCAGAAATTAAGCTCAGAATATTTCTCTAGCAATTTAGAGAGAATGAAACTCAAGATAATATGAGAAATGAACAATTGAAGCTTGATACAAATGGTGTTGTGAAGTCCCCTTTATATAGTGAAACCTTGCTGCTACAGTGACTGCTTTAGTCAGAATTGCTACAGTAAGCTTCATCATCATTTTTCAACCTTTCTACAACAACCAAAAAACTTTATCAACCTTTTTCAACAATCAATATTCTTTTTCAAATTTGCTACAGTAAAAAGTATTCTTTTTCAAAGTTTATTACAACAACCAATAAACTTTATCATACTTTTTCAACAATCAAATTCATTTTTCAAAAGTGCTACAGTAAAAGGTATTCTTTTTCAAAGTTTATTACAACAACCAATAAACTTTATCATACTTTTTCAACAATCAAATTCATTTTTCAAAAGTGCTACAGTAAAAGATATTCTTTTTCAAAGTTGATTACAACAACCAATAAACTTTATCATACTTTTTCAACAATCAAATTTCTTTTTCAAAAGTGGTACAGGAAAAAGTATTCTTTTTCAAATTATATTACAACAATCAATAAACTTTATCATACTTTTTCAATAACCAATAAAGTTTATCATACTTCTTCAACAATCAAATTTCTTTTTCAAAAGTGCTACAGTAAAAATATTCTTTTTCAAATTATATTATAACAACCAATAAATTTTATCAAAAATCAATTTATACTACTATATTTAAATATATAAAGCATTAAATATATTTGGGCCAAGAAAGATTGAATCATGCATTTGGGCCAATAAGATTAAATCATTCATTTGGGTTAAGAAGATTAAATCATACTATTTGGGCTAAGAAAGATTAAATCATATATTGGGCCAAGAAGATTAAATCATTCATTTGGGTCAAGAAGATTAAATCATTCATTTGGGCCAAGAAGATTAAGTCATACTATAATTCCCACATATTTGTCATCATCAAAACTTATAGCATAATACATTATGGCTAACAACAATGACCCAAACTGAGTCATAACCTCCTGTGGAACGAGGTAGACCAACAACAAAGTCCATCGTCACTCGTTCCCATTTCCATTCAGGAATCTCTAATCGTTGTAACGAGCCTCCTGGCTTTAGATGCTCAGCCTTAACCTGTTGACAGGTTAAACAACGAGACACAAATTCTACTATGTCTTGTTTCATTCCTTTCCACCAGTAGATCTGTTTCAGATCCTGATACATCTTGGTGGCTCCTGGATGTACAGCATATGCAGCACGATGACCTTCTTCCATGATGTCTCGTTTAAGAGTTCCAACATGTGGTACACACAACCGTTGTTCAAAATGTAAGACTCCTGTATCGTCGAGTGTGAAACTATTCACTTCACCAATCTTCACCTTTTCCATAATTTGGACAAGCTCAGGATCCTCCATTTGAGATATCCGTATCTGGTCAACAAGGGAAGATCTAGCCCTGATATGGGCTAAGAATGATCCTGTCCTTGTAACCTCAAGAGTAGCACCTTTTGCTCTCATCTCTTGTAGTTCTTGGATCAAGGGTCTTTTTGTTACTGCTATATGGGCCAGACTACCCATAGATTTTCGACTCAAGGCATCTGCTACCACGTTTGCTTTGCCTGGGTGGTAAAGAATATTGCAATCATAATCTTTTAGTAATTCTACCCATCTCCTCTGCCTCAAGTTTAAGTCCTTTTGGTCGAAAATATATTTTAGACTTTTATGGTCAGTGTAGATTTCGCAAGTTTCTCCGTATAGATAATGTCGCCATATCTTTAAAGCGAAAACTACTGCTGCCATTTCCAGATCGTGGGTGGGGTAGTTTTGTTCATGTTTCTTAAGTTGTCTCGATGCATATGCCACTACCTGGCCATGCTGCATGAGAACACATCCCAACCCTACTCTTGATGCATCGCAGTATACTGTAAAATCTCCTGGTCCTGAGGGTAAGACTAATACAGGTGCGGAGATTAACCTTTTCTTGAGTTCTTGGAAGCTTTCTTCACAAGCGTCATCCCATTGGTACTTTACCCCTTTCCTAGTCAGTCGTGTGAGAGGGGCGGCTAACTGGGAAAAATTTTGGATGAAACGACGATAATATCCTGCCAATCCCAAGAAGCTGCGAATCTCCGTGACGGAGGTAGGTCTAGGCCACATTTTGACCGCTTCTACTTTGCTTGGGTCTGCTTGGATGCCATCTTTGGAGATCACATGTCCCAAGAAAGTTACACGATCAATCCAAAACTCGCATTTAGAGAATTTGGCATACAATTGATGATCCCTCAATGTCTGCAACACAACACGAAGGTGTTGTTCGTGCTCTTCTGAAGTCTTTGAGTACACCAGAATGTCGTCTATGAAGACAATGACAAATTTGTCTAAAAAGGATTTAAAAATCCTATTCATTAAATCCATGAAAGCAGCTGGTGCATTCGTTAATCCAAATGACATCACCAAGAACTCGTAGTGCCCATATCTGGTACGGAAGGCTGTTTTAGACACATCCTCCTCCTTGATCTTGAGTTGGTGATAACCAGACCTCAAGTCAATCTTTGAAAAACACTTGGCTCCTTGAAGTTGATCGAAAAGGTCGTCGATGCGAGGCAACGGGTATTTATTTTTGATAGTTACCTTATTCAGTTGCCTGTAATCTATGCATAGTCTCATCGATCCGTCCTTCTTTTTCACGAACAGAACAGGAGCTCCCCAAGGTGAATAACTTGGCCTTATAAAGCCTTTGTCTAGCAAGTCCTGTAACTGAGTTTTTAACTCTTTTAATTCTGTTGGTGCCATTCTATAAGGGGGTATGGAGATTGGGCGAGTATCTGGTGCTAACTCTATCTGGAACTCAATCTCTCGATCTGGGGGTATACCTGGTAGATCATCTGGGAAGACATCTACAAACTCCTGGACTACTGGAACGTCTTCTACTTTTAGTTCTTCTTTCTTAATATCTTTAACGAATGCCAAGTATCCTTTACAGCCCTTTCGCAATAAACGTTGGGCACACATTAAAGATATAAGATTCCCAGAAATTTCACTCCGTTCACCATGAAATACGAAAGAAGGCTCCCCCGGAATATTAAATTTAACTATCTTATTATAGCAATCCAGGGTGGCATGACAAGATGCCAGCCAATCCATGCCCAAGATGACATCAAAGTCTGTCATATCTAACAGCATTAGGTCTACTGTTGTATTTATTTCTCCGACTCTTACCTTGCAAGCTCGATAGCCTCGTTCTATTAGTAAGGTGCCTCCAGTAGGCGTAGTTACTAAAAACGGACATTCTAATCTAACAACTTTTTGCTTAAAGTTCTTAGCAAAGAATGGTGACACATAGGAATGCGTAGAGCCAGAGTCAAACAAAACATGTGCAAAATTTGATTCAATCAGAAGAGTACCTGCTACCACCGTATTAGACGCCTGAGCATCTTGACAGGTTAAAGCGAATACTCGAGCGTTCCCTCGGCCTGCTGAAGCCTGCCCTCGACCACCTTGTCCTCTGCCAGCACCTCTTCCGATTCCATTGCCTCCTACAGTTACAGGGGATCTGTTGGCAACAGTAGCCTCTGATTGATTAGGGCGTACTGACCCTTGGCCAGATCTCGTGTAGAGTTGGGGGCAATCTCTTTTGATGTGGCCCTGTTGACCACATTGGTAACAGACCCTAGTGTTGTTGTTGACAAAACAAGCTCCGAAGTGATTTCTTTCACATTTAGAGCACCAGGGCCTTTGTTGACCCCCTGTACCACTTTGTTGACGCTGTGGTGCACTAGCAGTAGAGGCTACACGTCCAGAACTCTCTCCGTGGTAGCGTGATTTCTCATCTTGCTTCCTCTTTCTTTTGTTATTCCATTTTTCTTTTTGCATATCTCTTTCTTCCATCATACGGGCGATGTCGACGGCTTCTGTGTAAAATGAAAAATCTCGTATTTTCAATCCCACCCTGTCAAATAAAGACTCTCGAAGGCCTTTAATAAATCGTCGGATCTTTTCTTTCTCAGTTAGGACCATGTGAGTAGCATATTCAGACAACTCTATAAACAGATTGTCGTATTCATCGACGGTTCGTGATCCTTGCCGGAGTGCCTCAAACTCATTCATCTTTGCTTCTCGTATACTCTCCGGAATAAATTGTTCTCGAAAAATTCTTTTAAAGTCATTCCATTTAATGGGTGGGGCATTTCTGGCCATGCCCTTCTTCCATGTTCGCCACCAGCGGTCGGCCTTACCTCTTAACTGAAAGGTAACAAGGGTTACTTTTCGAGGTTCAGGGCATTCTAACGTGTCAAGGATTTTCTCACAGTCATTTAGAAAACGTTGTGGGTCTTCATTAACATCTCCTGCAAAGGTTGGCGGATTCAGCTTCATAAATTTCGAGATTTTGACCTCTGTACCTACCCAATCCTGAGGAGGGGGTGGAGGTGGCATCTGGTCTGTCTCTTGTACTTTTGCAGCATGTACTGATGCCTGTGAGCCATCTTCAGATGATTGTCCCATCAAAAGTTTCTTTAGCCCATTCACCTCATTCTGCATTGCAGCTAATGCTTCCATCACTACAGTCGCGTCAATTTGTGATGGTTCTCCAGCATTTCTTCCAGGGTTTTCAGTGGATATTTCTCTGTTTTGTGCATGGTTATCTTCTGCACGATTAGGCATCTCCAGTCTTGCATTTGCTGACTGAGCAGCTGGAGGGACCAAGGCCCTGCCAGATCTTGTGCGGATTCCAGAAGCGTTTGATTTTCTTGGTGCCATCTAAACTTATTCTACAATTAAGAATAATATATATCGTCACTATTATGCTTCAAGTAAAGACACGAAAGAAATGGATTTTAATCTCTACAGGGCTTTTGGTGGATCTTCATCCTATGGTCGTGCTGCAGTCACGACAATAGGGGAAGGCCCACTAAAGACACCTTGCTCTGTAATCACTAGGAGACCTAACAACCTATGCTCTGTAATCACTAGGAGACCTAACAACCTATGCTCTAATACCAACTTTGTCACGACCCATTTTCTAGGCACATGACCGGCACAATGATGAATATCCCATCACTGTAAGCCTTTCGATAAATTCTTCCCACAAGTAAAATCGTTAGTCATTATCTCTATATTCTCAAAATACCATTCCTTAATAAATACAAAGAAAATACATCAGATTTTCTTAATTAAAAATAATAGATCCTCAGTACGAAATACATTATCATACTAAAATACAAGCCAAATACCAAACCCCTGACCTAGATGTCCTAGACGGTTACAGAGCAACATACTGTATAACAAAAGAAGGGCCTACGCGACAGCGGGAAGGTCCAACGTGATCTACTCCTCTAGCGGATGTACTTCGGCGGCAACCTGATCTGAACAAAAAGTTTGTACAAACAGTGTGAGCTTTTAAACTCAGTGAGCAAATCAGCCTTGCGTTAATAAAATTCAAATACATCACCAGTCATGCAAGCATATCCGAAGGCTCAAGCTCAACCAATAGACATAGTTAGAAATTACATACAAGAAAAATCCATCCAATTCAACAAACGATACTAGTACTCGTCAATGGCAATATATCCCGGAGAGCGCACACAGGCTGGCTCACCAATTTTGTATTTTTCCGCCATGACGCACAACCTCATCCTCTTAGCTAGGGCGCCTCACGGATTTATCACCAATCCGGGCTATATCCCTACTGAGGGAATCGTTGTCTCCACACTCATTGGTCAAGACACCCTTTAACCCGGGTTTTCCGCCTTGCCGTGAGAGGGGGTACTGTACCGCTCAATCACAATCAATAGTACAACAGTTCATATCATAATCAGAAGCACAATATAATACTCATCCATATAACAGGTATAGTATATAACTATATGATTCAAATTTCATATCATCATGAGATACTTGCTTTGTCTTATCCATACTTCTGGATTAATTATCTCATTATATTCGTCATTCTGAATCCAATTTCTCCCTATGAATCTTGGGAGTGTCCTACGACATACTTTTTATCACCAGTAATGCTAAAACTCTATTAAAACAGGGTCGTTTCACTCACTTGGATTCTGTACGAGTATCACTTCTCTAAATCGTTACGGACAAGAGTACGCAAGTGAATTTCAGTGTTCCACTACAGAGATTTTCATGAAAGATTACAGAAAGTACGTTAAGATCATTTTCGTACAGATACTGTTCATACGTACGGGTACTATTCATACGGTCACTATTTATACGTACGGTACTATTCATACGGTCACTGTTCATACGTACAGGTACTATTCATACCGGAAATACAGAATACAATCTGTAAAAGAGTACACCAGGTAAGTTCCCAGGAAATAGTGGAGGGTCACACTGGACACACTTAAAAACCAGGTCTTTCCTTAGCCAGAACTTTCCTAGACATGTATTCTCCACAGATTATATTCTATTTCGGTAATCAGAGAATCAAAATAACAGCTAACGACAGTTTTTCTGATGTGGAAGATCGGCCAAAGCCGCAACCACAGAGCAT
This sequence comes from Biancaea sappan, assembly GCA_037074585.1. NCBI lineage: Eukaryota > Viridiplantae > Streptophyta > Magnoliopsida > Fabales > Fabaceae > Biancaea > Biancaea sappan. The sequence goes on along the minus strand of CM073498.1, from coordinate 5,540,539 downwards.
ACTTAAGAAAATAACTTCTAAAATTTGAAAGACATAGAAAGGGCATAGTATCCTTACCTAAGCAAAAACGGAAAGGCCCAAAATCTCAGAAGCCTAGCGTCGGAGCAAGAGAAACTTAAGGAGGGAAGAAGAGAAGTTGAAGGTGTGAGTTTAGAAGTGAAATGGAAGGGCCTATTTATAGCAAAAGTCAAGGGTACTATTTGACACTATGCACTAATAAAATATTCAATTTACTATTCATGAAAATGACATTTCTAATAATGCAGTTACTGTGCACCTTACGCGTACGATGAAAAATTTTCGTTTATTTACTATTAGAAACTTTAAAGGAAAAACTATCCTTTCACCTTAAACCTTTAAGTTTCTTTTCAATTCAGTCCTTTCAATTTAGTCCCTGAGGGTATTTTTACACATAAAACGTCATTTTCTCCTACAAACTTCTTTCTAGTTTTCTCTTATAACCAAACCACATCTAGTATTTGACATTTTGATTGTATAAATGAACAGTACCATATACGTAAATAGTAACAGTAGTTTGAAAACACGCATTTATATTTTATTTTTCATGGGTATTACAATAGGTGTCACTCCAATTCTCCCTCGTATACGATTATTATGAATCATATCTCTTCTTGTATGACTACACATCCAACGCAACATCCTCATATCCGCAACTCCAATTTTATGCTCTTGTTATCCTTTCATCGCCCAACATTCGCTTCCATATAAAATCGCAGGTCTTATAGCAGTACGATAAAACTTTCCTTTGAGCTTATCCGGTACTTTCCTATCACAAACAACTCCTGATGCCATTCTCCACTTTAACCACCCAGCTTGTATCATATGTGTCACATCACCAATAATTTCACCGTCATCTTGTATAACAGATCCCAGATACCTAAATTTTGACACTTGTGATACAACATTATCTCCAATTTTAACTTCCAACTCGTTTCTAACTTATCGCTTGTTAAACTTACAATGCATATACTCTGTCTTACTCCTGTTCAAACGAAAACCCTTCGATTCCAAAGTAGCTCTCCATAACTCAAGTTTAACATTAATCTCTCATGAATATAGATATAACTCCGCCTATGTTTTATAGCACGTCCCAAGCCCGGGTAAAGGAGGAGGGTTGTAGTAGGCCATCGACAGCCAACGTAAAACTTTGTCGAATCTCTCATGAATATAGATATATAATTACATAATACAAAATAACAAATAACTTCTTTAGCACCATATAACTTTTTACAGCATTTCCTTTACTCTCACTTTCTCTTTCACTGGAAAAGGTTAATTATAAAGAAATAATAGTGAGACAATAAGCCTCAGTAGCTAGCATGTATAATTCATAAGAAGCAGTTCCTTTTCCAGCCATAAAAACATACACTGTAATATAAATAAGTTCAATCATTCTGAATGGTTCTTACATCCTGTATTCTGAATTAATATGGTGTCTACTCCAATTTCAACCACCATATTTCATGGAGTTTACTCTTGAAATTAACTTTCATATCTTTCAAGCTTGTCCGTTAGTTGACAACGATAAGGATTCATTTAAATATGACATTTACTCTAAATTTCAATGGCCATATATAACATGGAACTACTGAGTTTTCAACTTCCATGTTTCTTACTTAACTTCTGGAATCCCCATCCTAAGCCAGCCACAACTATCCCTCACTACTTAAAGCTTGTCTTATACTTTCATAAATAACTCATACATGTAAAACCATCGAAAAACGATAGCATATAACATAAATGATCAAGTCTAATAGAGGAAAATCATAACACACAGCATCACTTTGTTTTTATGGAGAACTAACTAGCTACCTGGAATTACAACCATCTTTTTCCTTGTTTAGTAATTTTCTTCCTTAGTTCTATCTTCTCACTTCTCGTTGGCATTCAACACCAATTCTGCAAATTTCCGCTTTTCTTTCCTCTATTTCATCTCTCTCTTTTTTCTATCTTCAGATTTCCACTTCGACCAAGCTTCTACTAATTCTGGTACGAATTTTGGCCAAAAGGACTGCTACCTAAAGTGCCCAAAATCTGAAACTCCACCGTTGGATTTCCTCTCTCTCGACTACACCCTGTTTCCACCGAGAAGGATTGACAGAACTAGTTCAGGCTCTCTCTCACTCTTTCTCGAATTTGCTCATGATAACAAGGAAAGAAAGGTCTACAAGAGTAAGATGGAAGGAGTCAGAATTTTTCTCCTTCTCTGATGAGAGCGAATTTGCTACCTATCTAGGGGAGATAGGTAGCGTGCTTGGTCAAATCTCTACCATCCAATCTTCAGATCGAACATGGAGGAAAATTTAACGACTACAATTAGAGTTAATGACTTTTTTTTTAATCTGTAACTCCCAGCCAATCCAAGCTCGCCATGTGTCCTCCATACCAAATTTGTTCGCCTAAACCATTATACCACGACTCGACCGCATGGACACCACCCTCTTCCCCACACATTGTCTGAATTCGGTGCTTTAAAAAGGAAACTGATCGATGATTATTACTTTTGCTCTATTGTAATTAATTTTTCTTATCCAATCAATCAGTGTCGGAGTTCAAGAGTGAATGAAGCTCTGTAATAGCAATTTGCAGCCTTTGTTATGGAAATTGCTGTGTTATGCTGTGAGTTCCTCATTCTTTGGGAAGTGAAACTCGTGCAAGAGCATTCTCTATACGACTATACCGTCCAAAGTTTCATTATCTGCAGCATCATGTGTAATTTTTGGGGATGACGCAGGAGGAGGACATAAGTCTTAATACTATGGATAGGCATCTATAAAAATATCTTCAGTAGGAACAGTGCAGCTTATCATTGTGTTGTCTAAAAGTTGCCCTAATCTTGGTTAATTAATTTGATATTTTGAAAATTATGTTTACTGAATTCCGAATTTAAAGCAAGGCAAACGCAACAATAACTACCTACGCATTTTATATTTGTCTATAAGAATTAAAATAAAATTAAACAACGACCATGGTGGGGTGACCTTTTCACCTTTTTTTGGTGTAGTGGGTACTAATTCGTTAATTATTAGCCAAACTCAGGAGAAATTGTAACAGATAAATGTGACGTTATAATTTGTCCTTATATAATAAGGAGTTTTTGTTTGGTGTGCTTAGGAGTGTTGCCAAAGTCAAGATTTGAGCAAACGAATAAGTGGGAGTTACATTAATCAAAATTAAAATAGTGCCCGGTGGAGAGCATTATATTTGAAATGAGAAAAAGAAAAAGAAAAAGAAAAAGGGGGAGAATCGAAAGGAAGGGGCAGTCCTTGGCATCTTTCCTTTTAATAAAGCCCTACATTCTGCACAAACGAACTCCTTGAATAAATCAATTGACTAGCTTTTGTCTCTCTTCTTCTACTACCAGACAACAGGAAAGAAGAGAAAATATAAAACTTGACTGTCGCCAATCAAATTCCATTATCCTATTTAGCTTTGAAAAAACTCATTATCTAAAATAGTAGGAAAAATCCAGTGCATGAATCTTCTCTAAAGTCTAAACTATCAGAAGAGGATTGAAAAGACTGTAATCCCTGTTGCAACTTGAACCAAAAAATATCCCATATAATGAAACAAACAAATATTGCTCCACCAAGCTTCTAGTCTGGAACTTCTAAGCAAACAGATGAAAAAGAAAACACCAATTTGAAATTTTACAGCGAAATTGATTAATCTGATAACTCAGATGGTATTAGCTTCAACAAAATTTTCCATAATTTGAACAGGGAAAAAGAAAGAAATAAATAATGCCTAGTAGGAAAACACATATTTGTATACACTACGAAATCACAATCCTTGGGGACTAGATTTTGTGAAAAATCAAAACTTTATATTCTAACTTACACTAGCAAATACATACACACAACCATCAGTAGCTCTTTAGTTTATACCTTATCACTTTCGGCTACCAGTTGATCCACTGTTTCCCTGGAACAAATCGCTAAGCCTTGCTTCAACGTCCTCTACTCCATACCTAATATACTTATCAGCATGCTTTCCCATTTCTGGAAGATTCTGGAACCTCATAATGAAGTTTCCATATGCCGGCAACAATATCTTTTCCAGGGAAATCCTTATCTCTTCCCTTAACTGCTCATCAAATACAAACCATGTTGATTGAACCCTACATAACTCCTCAAACTGCGTGTTGAACAACTTGAGCTTCTCCCTCATGGTCTTTGCAGCAACATTAGGTGCAGCCGATGGTCCATTGTCTAGCTTCAACAAACTCAGCACCTTATTCCATGAGCTTCTTTGATAGTTCACATGGTATTGTCGGACTTTCGCATTGTGTTTACGGATCCAATCATCGCCCAATAGGGTTCCAAGCTCACTATCTTTTGCCTTCTGAACAATGTACCTCCCATTGTTCATCATGAAAACAGAGCACAAAGGAGGGTCCTTATAGATTTTGGATTTGGCTTCCAGATTGCTCTCTAATAACTCCATAATCCAAGCCATTTGCACAGATAGGGAAGAAGAGGATGCCACTCTATCGTCAAGCTTCGGGTAGTCCTTCAATGGAAGCCCATTATCTTCAAATACTTGCTCGAGGGTCTGCCGGGACCGGCAAGCGGCGCGCAGGTAGTTCATCACGTAGCGGGTAATCGGATGAAGCCCACCGCCAGGAACTGCTGCCTTTGCCGGGTCACGACGAATTAGATTCTCCAATTCCATGAAAATGCCTCTGATTGTTTCCCCTAGCCTCTTCCAGATTGTGAGTGCCTCGTTTCTCAGGAACACGCAGTACTGATCGGAGAACAACGACTCAAATTCTGGAATTAGGTCCCTCAATGTCTCGAACAAGTCTAATATTCTGAACAAACGCTCCGGCGATCTGCTCCCGATTGCGACGGCATCGGCGAAATTCAGAAGCTGAATCGTCGATCCCCGGCAGACCTCCATGAAAGAGAGATCGGAAGCAGCAGAAAATCCGAAGAAAACGCGGTCGCAGAGCCGCCGTTCACTCGGGAATAGTATCCTAAGAGCCACGTTGGAAGCTTTAATCCATCTCTCAAACTCGTCTTCAAGGTCCTGCCACGGCATCTTGTGAACGTCTTCGATGCTCAGCTTCTGCAACCCTAACCTCGAGAAGCTCTCCTCCAAGAATTCTCTTCGGCAACTGCTGTACACGTGCGAGCACTCCTTCCCAAACCCAGCCGCCACCATGCGCTTCGCGATTTCGTGAAGGTCGTTGATAGTCACCGAGGGCAGCGCGTCGATCACGATGTCGTAGTCGGCCACCGGTTGCGCCACCGGAATCTGGTCCTCCTCACCGTTCCCAATGACTCCTTCAACTTCAGGGTCTTCTAAATCATCCTCCGAGTCAAACGACAAGTTCCCAGTTGACTCGCCATTCCCATACGCCCGAGTCAAGTCAAACGACTCGCCGCCGCGTTCCATCAGAGACCTGAACTCGTCCTCGAGCCGGAACATAGCCTGCTGGAGCATATCGTCGGCGCGTACCAAGCACGCGCCGACGCTCTTATCCGCCGCCACAGGGTTCCACTCGGCGAAGGTGGCTATCAATTCATCAACGGCGTCGAGGAAGGCGGCGGAGTCAGCAGAGTCAGCCCAGATCGGCTGATCCGATGACACGTATTGGGAGATCCGACGGTCGAGAGATTTGAGGGTGTGATCGAGCGCGGCGCAGCCCCTGGGATCATCATCTGAGACTTTGTCCGATAGCTTATCCCTGGAAAACCTGCCGTCAAAGGTGGAGAAGATTTGAAGAATATCATCGGCCATGTTGTTATTGTGGCCCAGGGTCTTCGCTATGTGGCGCGCCACAGCCAGTAATTTCTCTTCTCCGTTCTCAGCCATTTTAGACAAGTGGGAAAGCTCAGTGTTTTCAGGTTAAATAGCTCATCCCTTTGCGCACATGAAACGATTAAACGACAGACAGAAGAAGAGTAGAGGAAGGAGAAGGCTTCTTTATGGATGTGGGAGAAGGATAATGAAAATGACGAAATTGACCCTGGGAAAACGCGCTTTCTGTTGAACGAATTAAGAAAAGCGATAGTTGCGGAAGGATAAGAAAGATCAAATAAAAAAGAAAGTACACAGTCTACTTGGACAGCAACGTGGAAACCGGTTCTGATTGTCGTTGATTTGTCTACTTTTCAATTCCATAAATATTTCTTTAATCGGAAATTTTATCAATTATCTAGTTCTTACGTGTTTTGACTTCTATTGAGTGGTTTGAATATTAAAATATTATAATTTAAAAGGATCTTGGGTAGGCAAAAACTAATGTGAACGGTTCTCATTGTTTTGCCTGATATTTTTGTGCATTTGAATAAAGATTGACCAATTCAACCCCAAAAAAAAAAGAGATTTTATTAAATTAGGCTAGTGTTCAGTCATTTTTACTGGAAAAAAAAAAATTCAATCGACAACCAAGGTGACACATCAGAGTATTGAATCAAGAAAGAACAATTCATAGATTGCTGAGCTGCAACTTTTTCTTTTACCTTTGCTTTTTATTTGTGTTGTGCACATCCTTCTCTATGCATTACTGTTCAATCTCAATTTGTTTCCCTCTTCGTCGTGCCTTGCTTTTAAGACCTTGATTGTCTGTGGCATTTATAGTGGAAGGAACTCTTCCTAGTTGTGTTGGTTTTGGATGAGAGGCTTGTAAGACATACATAAAAATTAGCGTTTTATATGAATATTTTCGATTTTAAGCATATCAAGCATTAAACAATGTTCTTTGTGACAAAATTATATATATATATATATATTTCAACACACTGGCATGTTTAAGGCGATAATAAAAATGTGAAATTACAAGATAATAATGAATGACTTAACACGTTAGGAAATCAACTCAAATTTAATATTATACTAAGAATAATATTTAAAATTAACTCATGTCAAAAATTAACTTTAAAAATAAGAGATGTTCAAATTCATATAAGAAGCATAGAATAAACTTATTTCCGATGTGAGACTTCTACATTAATGATAATTTATTATTAATACAATATGTATTTATAAATATTAAGAAAAAAAATATTGACTACTTCATTTAAAATTTGAATTACTGTATAACATGTAATAATGCCTCATGATTAAGAGAGACATAGTAGATAGTTAAATTTGAGGCCAGATCAATGGCAAAGTTCTAACATTTAAATAAACTCGGACATTAGTGAACATAAATCATGAACGTAGCGAGATTTTTTTTCCAGGAATGATATATGACATTATTATTTCAATCTTGGTACAATACTTCATCCTTTCAAGAATATCGCAAGTTTTAGGACTTGAAAGCATGTGGAAAAGTTAGTAGTTGTTAAGTTTTTGTCTAATGTTAGTGTTCAACATAATAAACCAAATCGATTATATATGTTGAATCAAATTATGCACCATTAATTAGTTAAAGGTTACTTTTACTAAGGTGAACCCCAAATTGAACTAGACGCACTTATATCCAATGTTACCTTAATTAATTTCATTCGACATTTAGTGTTTAGAGCTAATGAATTGATGACTTATGAGTAGTTGACATAATATGAACTTTTGGGGGCAAGAAAACGTACATTAATATCAAACATTGAATTCATTATGAACATTCATATCTACCGAAATTATCGGTGCACCCACCTGCCTTGTACAATCACGTGGTACTTAAACAGAGCAAAAATCCTCCGGAAATGGATATAGCAGATTGTGGAAGGACACTATCATTGTTGGTTGGTTGGTGACGGTGCTCAATTTTTTATTTATTTTAATAATTTATCAATTGAATTATATACCAGAAAACACAGTGTTCCATTGATCCTACATCACCCACCAATGGTAAAGAAAGAATAGTACGTATGTACATATATTTTATCAAAAGCCGAAGGAGTAAATTTCATAAACAAAGATAACGAACTACTAACTACCTGATGAAAGGAATTTATGATCAATTTCTATACACAAGAATATATTACAGATAGTTCTATAACATATATGAATAATAACAAAAAATATGTGTACCTGAAAAAACAACAGAACTCTTGATAGTAATTGATGATCGGGTATAAATAAAATTGAAGAAAAGAAAACAAAATAACTAAGGAGAGTAAAACTGCTCTCTTAATCTAATATATTTTTCAGAGTGTGTTGTTTCAATGGGACTGCTACACCACATATATAGGTAGAGAGTAGAGACCCTTCCTTGTGAAACCCTAATGGGCTGACATTTCCATCATTAGTCAGCCCACACAAGGCTCAGTTTCAATTCAATAAGGATTATTTAATTTATAAAAGAATTTATAATTAACTTATTATTAAAACTGGACAATACATATAAATAAATAAATAAATATATATATATATAGATAAATATGATTTATGGTAGTCCATATGAAAAATCTAACAATCTCCCACTTGGACAACATAAATCGTTAGTTTAAAGGATAAATAATTTCCAGATTTAATAATACAACAAAATAGACATGTCAATTATGAGTTGTCACTATAAATTAACAATCCTCAAATCAAATCAAGAGGCAATAAGTATTTGACAATGCAAAAACCATGTCCGATAGGGACACTGGCATCTTACATGTCAAGATCCTCAACAAAAGATTTAAATAATATGTGAAACTGGTGTCAGAACATACATTACAAGGATATGATCCTTGTGCAATCCTGACCAACGGTCCAAGCATATGAAAATGCTCTAAGAGATATGATAGTATAAGTGACATCATCATAAACATATCTTATAAGAATGACACTAAGTAAATATTAAATTTTAGACTCCCACTAACCCAAAACATCAAAAGACTTAACTAAACCCAAATGAGCTACATGATTATGAAGAGCTCTAATAGTTAAGCCTTTAGTTAGTGGATCTGCTAACATGTTCTATGTAACAAGATGCTCAATACGAGTCTGAAACTCCAGAATTTTCTCTCTAACAAAAAGATATTTAATATCAAAGTGCTTTGATTGAGAAGAGTTTCTGTTGTTTTGAGAGAAAAGCACAGCAACAGTATTGTCGCAATATGTCACAAGTGGCTTAGAAATGCTTTCAACAATATGAAAGCCAAAGATTAAGATTTTCAGCCACATGGCTTGACAAGTAGCCTCATAGCAAGCGACATACTCTGCCTACATGGTAAAAGTAGTTGTAAGAATCTATTTAACACTCTTCCAAGAGATAGCTACTCATGTCATCATAAAAGATAGAGCCGGAAGTAGACTTTCGGTCATCAGGGCAACCATGCTAAATAAGAATCAGAATAATTAATGACCTGAAGTTGATCAGACTTCTTATAGGTCAACACATGATCTTTGGTTCCCTGCAAATTTCTTATGACCTTTTCACGGCTTTAAATGACCTAAATATGGGTTGCTCAAATATATCTCTAAAGCATTAATAGCAAAAACAATATCGAGATAAGTACAAAATTGAGCGTACATTAATCAGCGGAAGCATACGAGACCTTTTTGCTTTCTGGAATGGTCTATCTAATTGACTTCTTCATAGTGTATTTCAACACCCTGAGACACATCATGTTTGAGTGTTCTTATTTTTCACAATAAGCCTTTTCAACAGCAGTGGACGAGGCAGTAAGAGCACCAAGCTCTTCTTTTCTCAAAACCAAGTCCATTTTAGTGATAGCCAAATAGAGATTCATAGATTATTTTATTTTTAGTCCTCAAAATTGGTCCTATTCAAAGTCTTGACAGAAGTCAAGCATAGACAAAGAAGGCTGATATTATAACAACAAAAGGAACATTTAATTTACACGATGTGATCATGCAATAAGAGAATTAAATGGTTCCTTATACACAGCCTGTCACATCCCAAAACTTACATGTGATATAAACATAAAATACCTAGGGTGTACCTCCGTGGTACCCCATAATCTCTGTGAACATTCTTAATATCCATAATTATGTGAATCATAAATATTCCAAGAAAGATATTTTGTATACATATTCAGAAAATGTTCAACCTTCAAACACTATACAGTACTATACAACCTCCCAAGCCTAGGTGGCCTACTAGATTACAGAGCGTTTCCTAATCCTTACCAATTGTTTACCAGACAAAAGTGAAGTATATCCTTAAAGGCTATAAATTCTTCTCCTCAACCACTGTATCTGAAAAGATAATAATGGAGAGTGTGAGTTTATCATAACTCAGTGAGTAAACAACTGTACATGAAAATATCATAAGCACAAACACCACATTTACGAATACAATCAATCTATCATTTATTGTAAATAATTATAGTATTACACTTGTCTGAATTTGCGTATGATTTCTTGGGTGATCAATCCCTCAATCACTTTGCATTATATGCCATAGATACTTGCACTGAGTGACTTGGGAATTTAACCCTCAAACTCTTAGTGCATAAGTTTCACAGTTATACACTGAGTGGTATGGGACTCTAACCCTTTCAAACTCGTGCATAGGTCTTCACATTTATACACCGAGTAGTATGGGACTCTAACCCTTTCAAACTCGTGCATAGGTTTTCACAGTTATACACCGAGTAGTATGGGACTCTAACCCTTTCAAACTCGTGCATAGGTTTTCACATTTATACACCGAGTAGTATGGGACTCTAACCCTTTCAAACTCGTGTATTAGATCTCGCAGATCTTTTGCTCATCAATAAAATAGTGACAATTTATCACAATATAATTACTATGAAATAAATGAATTTACACATACTTTTATTCCCTTGAATGTCTATCATCAACCATAACAATCATCATATATTATCAACAGCGAGACTGATTATTTCTCACTTCAATAATGTTATAAACAAGACTTGTATTGTACTTTATCTAATAAGATCACATTAATTTAATAAGGCTATTCACTTACAAAATGTTCCAATTTATTCAAGGAAAAATCACATCTAGTTCTTTAGTCAACTAGAGAAATCAATTCTCAAAGGTAATAAAATACCTTCCAATGATATTGTACTTTTTCTCAACCTGAACACACACTGATAATCTTCTCAATTTCACAAATAACGCAAATGGGATTTATATTGTGCTTTGACTAATTTATTAAATTAATTTTGCAAGGTTGCCTACTCACCTGGATTCCACACTCTCAGCGCTCCCACCTTGCGCCCCAAACATCCCTATTGTAACCAGGTAAAAACCATTAGGGTTACAAAATAGAGAAATTTCCTATCACTACTCTCGACCTTTACTCACATCTTAAGTCATAACTCCTAACCGATAATGAATTTCTAAATGACATTTATACCATTAGAAACTAGACTCAAAGAGCTTTCCAACGATATAAAGTTTGCCCAAAACGGAGTCCGGATGAAGAAATTATGACTGATTGAAAAATAAACTAAAATTTCCCGTACACCTGGCGCCTGGGCGCCACCTATGGCGCCTGGGCGCCAATTCCTTCTTCTTCCCATCTCACCTTGGCGCCTGGGCGCCACACATGGCGCCTGGGCGCCACGATCGCGACCCCTTCGCGATTTCTCTCGGTTTTGGCCCAAATCTGGCCAAATCTTCACCGTTTTTCATGATTTCTTCCATGGGATCTCACCCTTAATGTCTAAGGAGCATTTAGACACCAAAATCACCAATTTTAATCGAGAAACGAAGGCGGAATCTCGATTTTACCTCAAACACTCTTAAAACTAGAAAATAGAGAAAAGCTTAAGAAATAGAAATTTCTACCTCGATTCCTTGCTTCCCCTATGTTACTTGGCTCCTAGAGGCTCGCCCCGTAGCCCGAGATCCACCCTCCAAAGCCCGGTTGTAGAGTTGGAGTGTAGAGAGAGAAATTAGAGAGAAGGAAGAGAGAAGGAGAGGAGAGAAAGTGAAGAGAGAGAGAGGAAAGGAGAAAAATGAATAAAATAAAAAAAATAGGTGAGGCCACCTATATACTCGCCCGGGGTGAAATTATCACTTGTTCTACAATTGACCCTCAGTCAAGACTAGCAAAAGAAAATTCATAAAATCTCACCTCAGGTGTTTCTAAATCCTAGGTGCCCCACATATTTTCTTATTTCACTTTAGTCCCTCTCAATATCTCAAACTCCACTTTAACCCCAAATCTATCATCCTTTCGGTACCGGACTCATAATTCATTCCCATAAGCTCTATTCTTCTTCTCGGGTTCCTACTTGGTCATTTATCAAAAGTACTCTGTAATATCCCAAGAATTTTTATGAATATTTAAAGTCTGATTTGAAGTTTAGTGAAAAATTTAATTATGTGGAAAATTTTCTTTTTGAATTAGTGAAGAAAATGTGGGAATAGAAATTTTTATTTTTAATTTAGGAAATTTTTACAAATTCTCAAGGACTAAAGTGAAAAGAAAAGAAAGTATAGAGGACTTTTGAGAAATGACCAAGTAGGAACCCGAGAAGAAGAATAGAGCTTATGGGAATGAATTATGAGTCCCGTACCGAAAAGATGATGGATTCGAGGTTAAAGTGGAGTTTGAGATATTGAGAGGGACTAAAGTGAATAAGGAAATTTGTGGGGCACCGAGGATTTAGAAACACCTGAGGTGAGATTTTATGAATTTGCTTTTGCTAGTCTTGACTGAGGGTCAATTGCAGAGCAAGTGATAATTTCACCCCGGGCGAGTATATAGGTGGCCTCACCTATTTTTTATTCATTTTTCTCCTTTCCTCTCTCTCTCTCTTCACTTTCTCTCATCTCCTTCTCTCTTCCTTCTCTCTAATTTCTCTCTCTACACTCCAACTCTACAACCGGGCTTTGGAGGGTGGATCTCGGGCTACGGGGCGAGCCTCTAGGAGCCAAGCAACATAGGGAAAGCAAGGAATCGAGGTAGAAATTTCTATTTCTTAAGCTTTTCTCTATTTTCTAGTTTTAAGAGTGTTTGAGGTAAAATCGAGATTCCGGCTTCGTTTCTCGATTAAAATTGGTGATTTTGGTGTTTAAATGCTCCTTAGACATTAAGGGTGAGATCCCATGGAAGAAATCATGAAAAACGGTGAAGATTTGGCCAAATTTGGGCCAAAACCGAGAGAAATCGCGAAGGGGTCGCGATCGTGGCGCCCAGGCGCCAAGGTGAGATGGGAAGAAGAAGGAATTGGTGCCCAGGCGCCACGTGTGGCGCCCAGGCGCCAGGCATGGGTGGCGCCCAGGCGCCACGTGTACCGGGAAATTTTAGTTTATTTTTCAATCGGCCATAACTTCTTCATCCGAACTCCGTTTTGGGCAAACTTTATATTGTTGGAAAGCTCTTTAAGTCTAGTTTCCAATGGTATAAGTTTCATTTGAATATTCATTACCAGTTAGGAGTTATGATTCGAGAAGTAAGTGAAGGTCGAGAGTAGTGGTAGGAAATTTCTCTATTTCGTAACTCTGATGGTTTTTGTCTGGTTACAATAGGAATGGTCAAAGTGCAAAGTGGGAGTGCCGAGAGCGTGAAATCCAGGTGAGTGGGTTAATACTTGCTATGATTAAATATCTGTTATTGACTTTTTGCATCATAGTGAAAATATGTTGTATATCCAAGTTTGAAGAGGATGATGTGGAACGATGAGGCATAAACAAATGTGGAACGTGTCTGGTAATATATATAATTATATTTTCTTATTTTCCCATGAATGGAGGTTATATGATGGATTGTGAATGGCATGTGAACCGAGTTGAATAATTGTTCTATATTATGGGTTATGTTATATACATGCTATGTTGCTGGAACCACATTGATTATGTTGTGGCTTGAATTGTAAATGACTGAGTTGTGTATGTGGCTCAAGATTATGATTGAGGATGTTTTTATATGTGATTGTGATTGTGTTTGACTGGAAAGGAAAGGCATGGTGGTGCATCGCATGGAGAAATCTATGTGAAGCTATAAGGGTGGAGAATATAAATGGAGCCATAAGGGTGGATGCGGCGGGGGCCGCGGGCAACGATCCAGAGGTATTCTGGACGACCCGGTTGGTACGGGAATTGTGTGTGAAATTGATTTCATCGATTGCTGTTGTGAATTTTGAATTTTGTTGAAATGCATTTGATTCACTTGGATATTGTTGTGAAGTATTATGAATAATATTATATCATATGATGATCGATCTACGTATGATTGCTGCATGTTATCATTATGATGCATGATTTTTATTTTGTCATAGTATGGTGTTATCTACTCACTGGGCACGTGGTTTGCTCATATCCCTCTTATTGATATTTTTTTTCAGAGTTGACAGCTGAAGGTAAATATTGGAACAAGGAATTATGGATCCTTAGTCCATAATTACCTTTTCATTTGTTCATGATAAAGGTATAATAGTTAAGTTTTATTCTAAGTTGTATAAATCTAGAAATCTCTGTAATCGGGTAGGTTCATTCAGTGATGTAATGTGAGTAATTGTAGTATGTATAGAGAACTCGTTTTGGTTGCATGAAAAAGAATTGTATGATTTTTAAGAGAAAGATAGGCTTACGGAGGTGAAATGAAATTCACTTTCCGTGCCGGTCACGTGCTCAAATTTTGGGACGTGACATACTCCATACTTTCTTTTCTTTTCATTTTAGTCCTTGAGAATTTGTAAAATGTCCCAAATTAAATTTTTTGAAATTTTTATTTCCAAATTTCCTTCACTAATTCAAAAAGAACATTTCTCATGTAATTAAATTTTTCAATAAACTTCAAATAGACTTTAAATATTCATGAAAATTCTTGGGATATTACACAGCCAATCATGCCTTTTAGAAAAATTTCTTACTTATGATGGTCCGGCCTAAAGGTCCCGAACCATAATAAATGAGAAATGTAATAATTATAATGCACAAAGTATTCGAAAGATAATTGATATAAGTATAAAACTAACAGTGCATTGTACAACAAATTACATTAATGATAACACACCGATAGGATATAATTATTATTAATGTAATAAAATAATGATTAAAAAAATTTAATCATTTAATTCACAAAATTTGTATAATTGTACCCACGATAGGTGAGGTTACAGTTATACAAATAATTAGCAATTATATTAAAAAAATATATAATAAATACATATCATGCCTGATGAAATTATTCAATTTATATAAAGATCAAAAAATTAATTCCTTGACTATGGCACATTAACAGGAAGAATATGGTATACCAAGGTGCTACTAGTAGAGTAAGGAATACTCATAAAATTTCAGGCCAAAAAACTAAAAGTATAATATTTAAAATTACAAACTTACTCCCACTAGTCATCATGTAAAAAACACTGATGAGACACATATTCTCCTTGAAGCTGATCAAAGTGACAACATGGTGAAATTTTAGGTACCATTGCCTCAAGGCCAATTTTAAAACGTATATGGATCTCTTAATTTGCATACTATATGGTTTTGACCATATTTTTTAAAAAAATATATCAGGTTGATCCATGTATACATCATTTGAAAAATCATCATTTAAGAATGTTGTCTTAACAACTATTTGGTGAAGCTCTAGGTCAAAAGAGCTACCAAGAATTAGGAGAAATATAAACCAAATTAGATTCAATTCAGTTACAATATTCATTGAATTAATTAAAATGTTATATTATAAAACACAATTAATATAGTTGATATATTAATGATTTAAAAAATATTTTAATAATTTAGTAATGCTAATCCACATAGGATATATATATATATATATATATATATATATATATATATATATATATATATAATTTAACAATTCTCCCACTTGGATAGCAATAGTCAATTATTAAAATATAATAATCATTAAGGCTAAAATAACAACTATAATTATAGCACATGTCAGGAAACATAAGCTTTAACGATGCAGAAATAGTATCCGATGGGAAAGTAGATCATACACGTTAAAAGTTCATATTTTACATAAAGAATAATAAATATGAAAAAGTATAATTAATTAAGAGAAATATGTTATCCAAGATCAGTAAATTTCAGATCAATTATAGATGCAATATCAAAGTATATTATAGTATACATGATATAGAGTGATAGATCAGTGATGTGTACTTAAGGTGATTTCGCAATCCTTTTATATTACAAAAATATCAAAAGGAAATACCCAAAAAAGAAAAAATTATTTATTACAAGAAACGTACATTAATGTCACTCCGATAGGGTGTGTACACTAGTGATATTTCAAAACAAATTATTTATTGTCACCATAATTGTTATTTTTCCTTTTTCAAGCCATACTTATTTTGAAAAATAAAGAATTGCAAAAAATAATACTAAAGATTGGACTCGCGATAGGCGAGCTTACAATCTCACAAAATTATTCAAATTGCATCTTTGGATATCCAAAATTATTTGGCAGAGTATTTAGAAACAATTTACAATAAAATTTAAATAATTAAATAAATGCAAATTGTCTCTAAATAGTAAAAATATACAAACGGTGCTCCATGACAGAGTATAAAGGATATTTAACAGATAATAATATTCAAAATTTATATAAAAAATTTTCGAGCTGAATTTTAGAGAATACAATATCTAAAATATGATTCTTGACAGATTCAGTCCTAAATTCACAAGAAAATTCAAAAAATTTTGATCAATACACTCATAATCAAAATTATTTAGTCATACATATAAAAGTGAGATAAATATAATACATATACAAATTGAATCCCAAATATATATGAAAACAATAATCTCAAATTACAAATCACAAATTCATTCACATATATGTATAATTACGTCTTACCATAAGGGATAACACCAACTCACAATACTTCAATCTAATGACTATGTAATCACGTCAATTTGAATCCCATATATATATATATATATATATATATATATATATATATATATATATATATATATATATATATATATATATATATATATATATATATATAGACAAACTAATTAAATTTAAGATTTGAAAAATTGATGAAAAAATCCCAAATTGCAGTTACGTAATCCCAGATTGTGCATCTAAATATATATGACTCCTCGGACACACTTGTGCAAATCGACGTCTGGATTACATATGAATCAGCCACATATCTGTCACGACCCGTTTTCTGGGCACATGACCGGCACAATGATGAATCTCTCATCACTGTAAGCCTTCCGATAAATATATCAAATTTTCTTATATGAAAATCATAGATTATCAATTTAAAATACATTATTATACTGACATACAAGCCAAATGTCGAACCCCTGAACTAGATGTCCTAGACGATTACAGAGCAACATAATCTATAACAGAAGAGAGGTCTACCCGACAACGGGAAGGTCCAAAGTGATCTACTCCTCTAGCAGATATTCTTCGATGGCAACCTGATCTGAACAAAAAGGTTGTACAAACAATGTGAGCTTTTAAACTCAATGAGCGAATCGGCCTCGCATTAATAAAATTCAAATACATTACCAGTCATGCAAGCATATCCAAAGGCTCATACTCAACCAATAGACAGAAGATAAAAATTTATCCAATTCAACAAACGTTACTAGTACTCGTCAATGGCAATATATCCCGGAGAGCGCACACAGGCCGGCTCACCAATTATGTATATTTCCGCCATGACGCACAACATCATCCTCTTACATACAAGATAAAAATTCATCCAATTCAACAAACGTTACTAGTACTCGTCAATGGCAATATATCCCGGAGAGCGCACACAGGCCGGCTCACCAATTATGTATATTTCCGCCATGACGCACAACCTCATCCTCTTAGCTAGGGCGCCTCACGGATTTATCACCAATCCGGGCTATATCCCTACTGAGGGAATCGTTGTCTCCACACTCATTGGTCAAGACACCCTGTCAACCGGGTTTTCCGCCTTGCCGTGAGAGGGGGTACTGTCCCGCTCAATCACAATCAATAGCATTTCATATCATAATCAGAAGCTCAATATAATATTCATCCATATAACAGGTATAGTATATAACTATATTATGGATTTATAAACCACATATCAAGATAACAATTAATCCATTTTTGAAAACATTCAAATTTCACATCATCATAAGATACTTATTTCATTTTATCCATACTTATGGATTAATTATCTCATTAGATTCGTCATTCTGAATCCAATTTCCCTCTATGAATCTTGGGAGTATCCTACGACATACTTTTTATCACCAGTAATGCTAAAACTCTATTAAAACGGGGTCGTTTCACTCACCTGGATTCCGTACGAATATCGCTTCTCTAAGTCATTACAGACAAGAGTTCTCAGGTGAATTTCGGTGTTCTGCTACGGAGATTTTCATGAAAGATTAGAGAAAATACGTCAGGATTGTTTTCGTACAGATACTGTTCATATGTACGGTTACTATTCATACGGTCACTATTCATACATACGGTCACTATTCATACGTACGATCACTATTCATACCAGAAATAGAGAATACAATCTGTAAAAGAGTACACCAGGTAAGTTCCCAGGAAAGAGTGGAGGGTCACACTGGACACACTTAAAAACCAGGTCTTTCCTTAGCCAGAACTTTCCTAGACATGTATTCTTCACAGTTTACATTCTATTTCGGTAATCAGAGAATCAAAATAACATATAAACAGCTAAGGACAGTTTTTCTGATGTGGAAGATCAGCCAAGGCCGCAACCACAGAGCATACTTAAGAAAATAACTTCTAAAATTTGAAAGACA
This sequence comes from Biancaea sappan, assembly GCA_037074585.1. NCBI lineage: Eukaryota > Viridiplantae > Streptophyta > Magnoliopsida > Fabales > Fabaceae > Biancaea > Biancaea sappan. Next base: position 5,521,927 of record CM073498.1, on the reverse strand, counting down.
TAGAAAGGGCATAGTATCCTTACCTAAGCTGAAAAGGAAAGGCCCAAAATCTCATAGGCCTAGCATTGAAGTAAGAGAAACTTAAGGAGAGAAGAAGAGAAGTTGAAGGTGTGAGTTTAGAAGTGAAATGGAAGGGCCTATTTATAGCAAAAGTCAAGAGTACTATTTGACACTATGCGCTAATAAAATATTCAATTTACTATTCATGAAAATGACATTTCTAATAATGCAGTTACTGTGCAAATAGCGGCAACGGCCGAAAATTTTTTCTATTATTACTATTGAAAACTTAAAGGAAAAACTATCCTTTTACCTTAAACCTTTAAGTTTCTTTTTCAAATCAGTCCTTTCAATTTAGTCCCTGAGGTTATTTTTACACATAAAACGTCATTTTCTCCTACAAACTTCTTTCTAGTTTTCTCTTATGACCAAACAACATCTAGTACTTGACATTTCGATTGTATAAATGAACAGTATCATATACGTAAATAGTATTATACAGGTGAATAGTACCGTATACTGAAATAGTAACAGTAGTTTGTAAACAAATATTTATATTTTATTTTTCTTGGGTATTACATTATCACCCCCTTAAGAGAATTCGGTCCCCCGAATTCAAAACTCATTTCAAGACTGAAATAAGTGTGATTACTTCGTCTATATCTCATTCTTTGTATCTCTTTCTTCCAAAACCTCATCACACCCTTGGTGAGATTTACAAGAACATTATACCATTGACTGTGAACTCTAAACCGCATTATGAATAATTTGCATAAGACTTTTGCCTTTTCTAGACAGCAAGTAATCTCTTCCTCATCAGTTTAATCTTCTCCACAACCTTTTGTACCATAAAGTGTCTCATCCTCATAACCTTTACCAAACTCAAACCACCTAATCAGAGACGAACTCTGTCTCTATGTAAAACCTCAAATAGGTGTCATCTCAAAAGTGGCACGTGGTCTTTCCAGTTCACATTGAATATCAGAACACATGTTTCCACACACATAGCTTATAACTTTTACGAATACAAGCACCCTACCCGAAGGCATCATTTTGGCCATAAGCAATACTCTTGCCCGAAGGCGATCCTTCTACCTTAAGGCGATACTCTCAGCTGAACGCGTTATATAAAATGAAATCATTACATAAATCTCTAGGAAGAACAATCCTAGAAAATATGATAAGTAAATAACATACTTCTTACGCATAATTATATATATGAAAATTCCTCTCACCTCAATGACTCATATAGAGTCGCATCCCTTCAATGATTGAGGCAAACCCATAGTTCTATAGGTTCATAAAATACTTATTCAGCATTCCTCCATAGCTCAGAAGTGCAATGAAATATCATTTTAGTAACTCTGCTCAGTCAAAAAGATATTACTATACTATGCTTTAGAATCAAGTATGAAATATAACAAGTCCAATATCTTCTCATTTCTCAAGTTCTTTCAGTAAAATGAATCACTTCAACAAAGAAGATCTAGATACTAACTTAAATTTTATTTCTAGTACATAGATAATTTGAATACGTGAAGCTTACACCAAATGTAGCTTTAGGTATAAACAAAAGAAAAATAAATTAAGGACGAGGAGGCTTTTGAAATGTAAAAGGTGCTCCAGGTCTAGAAGAGGAAGGTGCTTCAGACCTTAAGGAGGAAGCTAATCGTTGCAGCCTAGAAAGAGTTTCTGGAGGAAGCGCCTGAGAAATTTGGCGAAGAGCATAAGTCACTCCGTTCATACAGTCAATACACCTTGCTTGTTGGTCACGAAAATTTTGAGTTGCAAACATTGAATGTCTATCAACTCGATTAGCCAGTTCCCCGAAACGACGGTTTATCAGTTTCTCTTGGTTTTCAAAGAGACGACTTATTAGTCGCTTCTGGTCCTCTATCTTGTATTCCAGGCTCTCTATCTTACGTTCCAGGAATGCAAGTTTATTTTCTGAGGATGTTGCAGTACTGTCCTCCTCCAACTCTATTACATTCCTCTTTCTCTTCTTAATTTCTGGTGACCTGTCTACAGGTCTCTTCCCTTTGTTGTTTCCGAGACTTAGATTTAAATCAAGCTCTACATTGCCAGTCTCAAAATTCAAGTTGAAAGACTTATTATCGGCCATTGCTCTAGGGATCTCAGAAATAACTTCGAATGAGAAAGGAATGGAGATTGAGAAATAGGTATGTAATGAAAGAAGTAGGTTTGCTTGGTGCGATGAGTAGGGTAACGGGCATACAAGATTTATAGACAACCCGAAGCCCCTGGAGCTAAAGCCACCACAACCTACACGCCGCTTGCTATAAGGTTTACAGATCACATATGTCGCAATGCCAGCAATTAATGTCGGACATGCAGATAAATAGTAAATACAATTAACATAAGTCAAAGATTTCCTCAAAAAATTTTCGGCTAATCTTGACCTTTCTCAAACTTTTGACTAACTACGCTCTTCAGTCTGAGATTTTCTCCCTCTAACTTGTTTTATCCTGTAATCCCATATCACGATGTCCCTCTATGATCGGGTAGTCTCATATTAGCCTTATCTTAGATTCTGATCGGTGTCTTTATTCTGGATTTACACATAATATATGTATATCAATATATTAAAACAAAGTTAACTGCTTACGGTCACATGCCTTAAGCATTATCATGATGTAAGGAAATCACTGCCTTTCATTTGCCCACGAGAGCATTATATGTAAGTATATGTAACCATGAAGATATATCATCATCTACACATTTTATTCTATCCATGTCATTTTGATTTCACATCTCTATGAGTATATGTAGGATCATCACATATTCTCCTTGATCGTAGCCTTCACTCATTATGCATGAATAACATACATAAATGTAATTACAACATGATTCAATCAATTATGTATATTATACTCAACAGAAGGCTCTTAAGAACAACACAATAAAACAGAGAAATGCATTTCAGTTCATCATAAAAGCATCTAAGGCAATCTTTAATGGCTATATCGTCAACTTCTTTGAATTTCGAAAAATACCAACGGGAGAAATGGGAAAACCAAGTAAAATCGGCCGCAAATCCACCGAATACTGACTTTCGTGGTTTTGGCATTAATGCAACGCGCTATCGGTGTGCACGCCTACCCTAGACTTCTGGCTTCCAGCTTGCAGAAATCCATAGGTTGATCGTGTAGGGGTGCGGTGAAGAGATATCTTCTTTGTCTCTTAGTCCAAATTTTTTTCTCTATAAAAACCTTCTCAGCGTTCTCAGTTACCACACCACAAAGAGTAATAATCTCCGAGCCTACAATCCCCCAGTATTCCTCTCGCCTCATACTCTTACAAAAATTTCTAAATTTTTCCAAATCATGGCCTCAAGGAAGTACATTGATCTCACAGTAGAGGCTAAGGAAGAAGAGCTCGACTTAAACTTAAGTCTGGGAAAAGACAAGGGCAAAAGACCTTTTGAGGGGTCTCCAGAGAAGCAGAAGGAGAAGAAAATGAAGAAGATCGAGGAAGCTGAGGAGACTAGCACGGGCCATACCTCGGAGGACAAAATCGCCTGTCTAGAGCAGGAGGTGAAAAATCTGAAAAAGATGATAGGAGACCTGGAGAAGTTAACTAAACGCAATCATGCAGAAATGACTTCAAGAATAGACAGGTTCTTCTATTGGTCTACCCAGTGCTTCTGCAATCAACAACAAAGAAGTGTTGATTGTATGAATGGGATTTACACTACCCTCCGCGACATTGCTATGTCCCTTGCTCCAAGGAATGGTCGAGGGGTGATGATACAATACAACCCTCCTAATCCAAGACCACCTCGCTTTTAGATTACTCATACATGAGTAAACTTCTTCTTTTTTTTGCAATGTAATCCTTCAGTTTTTTTTTTAATGCAAGTGGTTTCTTTTATTGGCTGGTACCCTAAAATAATATAGCTACACAAAATCAATCATGAATTCAGCTTATAAAATCCACCATATAAAAATTTGATCCGACAGCAACGGAATCAAAACAAATAATAACCTTTCCTTTACTAAGTTCAAAAGTGTGGCCACATCTGTCTAAAACTAAAACTGAGAACATAATTCCTAAGAAGAGATAAGTCTCGGAGGGAAAGGAAATGAAAACATCCTACAGGACCTTCAGTAGAGCCGTCTCTCTATAGTTGTGCCCGGGTTCACAACGATAGAGGAGGTCCTACTAAGGTTACCTTGCTCTGTAATCACTAGGAGACCTAACAACCTTTGCTCTGATACCAACTTTGTCACGACCCGTTTTCTGGGCACATGACCGGCACAATGATGAATCTCTCATCACTGTAAGCCTTCCGATAAATATATCAAATTTTCTTATATGAAAATCATAGATTATCAATTTAAAATACATTATTATACTGACATACAAGCCAAATGTCGAACCCCTGAACTAGATGTCCTAGACGATTACAGAGCAACATAATCTATAACAGAAGAGAGGTCTACCCGACAACGGGAAGGTCCAAAGTGATCTACTCCTCTAGCAGATATTCTTCGATGGCAACCTGATCTGAACAAAAAGGTTGTACAAACAATGTGAGCTTTTAAACTCAATGAGCGAATCGGCCTCGCATTAATAAAATTCAAATACATTACCAGTCATGCAAGCATATCCAAAGGCTCATACTCAACCAATAGACAGAAGATAAAAATTTATCCAATTCAACAAACGTTACTAGTACTCGTCAATGGCAATATATCCCAGAGAGCGCACACAGGCCGGCTCACCAATTATGTATATTTCCGCCATGACGCACAACATCATCCTCTTACATACAAGATAAAAATTCATCCAATTCAACAAACGTTACTAGTACTCGTCAATGGCAATATATCCCGGAGAGCGCACACAGGCCGGCTCACCAATTATGTATATTTCCGCCATGACGCACAACCTCATCCTCTTAGCTAGGGCGCCTCACGGATTTATCACCAATCCGGGCTATATCCCTACTGAGGGAATCGTTGTCTCCACACTCATTGGTCAAGACACCCTGTCAACCGGGTTTTCCGCCTTGCCGTGAGAGGGGGTACTGTCCCGCTCAATCACAATCAATAGCATTTCATATCATAATCAGAAGCTCAATATAATATTCATCCATATAACAGGTATAGTATATAACTATATTATGGATTTATAAACCACATATCAAGATAACAATTAATCCATTTTTGAAAACATTCAAATTTCACATCATCATAAGATACTTATTTCATTTTATCCATACTTATGGATTAATTATCTCATTAGATTCGTCATTCTGAATCCAATTTCCCTCTATGAATCTTGGGAGTATCCTACGACATACTTTTTATCACCAGTAATGCTAAAACTCTATTAAAACGGGGTCGTTTCACTCACCTGGATTCCGTACGAATATCGCTTCTCTAAGTCATTACAGACAAGAGTTCTCAGGTGAATTTCGGTGTTCTGCTACGGAGATTTTCATGAAAGATTAGAGAAAATACGTCAGGATTGTTTTCGTACAGATACTGTTCATATGTACGGTTACTATTCATACGGTCACTATTTATACGTACGGTCACTATTCATACGTACGATCACTATTCATACCAGAAATAGAGAATACAATCTGTAAAAGAGTACACCAGGTAAGTTCCCAGGAAAGAGTGGAGGGTCACACTGGACACACTTAAAAACCAGGTCTTTCCTTAGCCAGAACTTTCCTAGACATGTATTCTTCACAGTTTACATTCTATTTCGGTAATCAGAGAATCAAAATAACATATAAACAGCTAAGGACAGTTTTTCTGATGTGGAAGATCAGCCAAGGCCGCAACCACAGAGCATACTTAAGAAAATAACTTCTAAAATTTGAAAGACATAGAAAGGGCATAGTATCCTTACCTAAGCTGAAAAGGAAAGGCCCAAAATCTCATAGGCCTAGCATTGAAGTAAGAGAAACTTAAGGAGAGAAGAAGAGAAGTTGAAGGTGTGAGTTTAGAAGTGAAATGGAAGGGCCTATTTATAGCAAAAGTCAAGAGTACTATTTGACACTATGCACTAATAAAATATTCAATTTACTATTCATGAAAATGACATTTCTAATAATGCAGTTACTGTGCAAATAGCGGCCGAAAATTTTTTCTATTATTACTATTGAAAACTTAAAGGAAAAACTATCCTTTTACCTTAAACCTTTAAGTTTCTTTTTCAAATCAGTCCTTTCAATTTAGTCCCTGAGGTTATTTTTACACATAAAACGTCATTTTCTCCTACAAACTTCTTTCTAGTTTTCTCTTATGACCAAACAACATCTAGTACTTGACATTTCGATTGTATAAATGAACAGTATCATATACGTAAATAGTATTATACAGGTGAATAGTACCGTATACTGAAATAGTAACAGTAGTTTGTAAACAAATATTTATATTTTATTTTTCTTGGGTATTACAATATCTATCTTGATTATGACACTATGTACATATATATCTTGATTAGATAAAATCACCAATTAAAAAATAATAATAATGATAATCATGATCAACAATTGGAAAAACATAATTATAAAATTGAAAATACAATGATGATCACCAAAAAAAGATACGACAAAATGCATTGAAAATCCATAGATTCAATAATTCGAATTCATAATATGAATTCTAATTCATAATCCCATTAATACAATATCCATCATCCTTAACGATTTTTGCTTATGACATCGACACACTTATCTTATACCTACTGATAATGTCAAATATATGTATAAAGTGATGGAATTGATCCATGATTTCATTGAATCACCTTCTTTAAAATAAGAGGTGATTCTATTTTCTTTAAAATGAAATCACATGATTATCCCCATTAAAATCTACAGAAAATAAAACATCAACAAACTCGGATAATCATGATTTGAGAAAATTCTCATTAATCATAAACAAAACACAAATTTAGGGTTCTATAGAAAAAATTCCTTTATGAACCCTAATAAAAGAAATTTACCCAAATCACAATAACTTTCCCCAATCAATATGAATGGATATAATTGTCATATGCTTCTAATTTTATACAGCCATAGAACAATCTGTAAACCAGACTCTGATACCAATTGAAGGAATTTATGATCAATTCCTATACACAAGAATATATTGCAGATAGTTCTATAGCATATATGAATAATAACAAAAAATATGCGTACCTGGGGAAACAACGGAACTCTTGATAGTAATTGATGATCGAGTATAAATAAAATTAAATAAAAGAAAATAAAATAACTAAGGAGAGTAAAACTGCTCTCTTAACCTAATATGTTTTTCAGAGTATGTTGTTTCAATGAGACTGCTACACCACATATATAGGCAGAGAGTAGAGACCCTTCCTTGTAAAACCCTAATGGGCTGACATTCCCATCATTAGTCAACCCACACAAGGTCCAATTTTAATTCAATAAGGATTATTTAATTTATGAAAGAATTTATAATTAACTTATTATTAAAATTAGACAATAAATATAAATAAATAAATATATATATATATATAAATAAATATGATTTATGGTAGTACATATAAAAAATCTAACACCTGAGGATTGAATCCGGCAAGTGACACTGGCAAGAGCCCTGATTATCTTTTTAAATTATTTCTCAATCCCTTTGAGTTGGAGGAATGGAATCTTTCAATCCGAATCTCAATTCACTGAAAACGAACCTTCACGTCACCTTCCCCTCGCACGTTCTTTCGAGATTTAACATGCAGTTGCCGTTGAATCAAAGGGAAATCATTTTTTTTTTAATTTTAAATTACCGAATCTTGCTTCCATGACACCTCAAGTTCATCCTCTGTCCGCTTAAAGCTCACAAAAATGAAACCAGATCTTACACTTCACACAGAATCACAGATTCTCTCCATCGTCACCACCACCGATGGCCTCTGCTCGCATCTCCCCTTCCGAGAAGTTCACCATTAACCTCCCGATCGTGACTCTAGAATCCTACCTCACGCGCCTCTCCCTTCACGCCCATCGCGCGTGGGCCAATCGCCGCCCCTGGACCGAGCTCGCCGACCGGACCGCCATCTCCCGGCCCCAATCGCTTGCCGAAGCCGCCTCCCGAATCCGGAAGAACTTCTACTACTTTCGCGTCAACTACCTCGCCGTACTCGCTCTGGTACTCTCGGCCTCCCTCATCTCCCACCCTCTGTCCCTTCTCCTCCTCGTCGCTCTGATCGGAGCCTGGCTGTCCCTATACGTTCTCCGGCTGCCGGAGCAGCAACTGGTGATCTTCGGCCGCGCTTTCACTGATTGCGAGGCTTTGACTGGTCTGAGTATGGTCACCGTGGTGGTGATTCTTCTGACAAGTGTGGTGTCGCTGCTCGTCTCGGCGTTCGTAATGGGGTTGGGGATAGTGTGTGCTCATGGAGCTTGCCGGGTTCCTGAGGATCTGTTTCTGGACGAGCAAGACCCATGGGCCTCTGGGCTTTTCGCCTTAGTTGGGAAAACTGGTGTCGCGTCTTCGGTTGGTGTTCCCGTGGGCCCAACTTTGGTTTAATGGTTGAGTTTCCCATGTGGGCCTCCTATTTGTTTATCTATTTCTTTATCAATTCTTTGGAGGATAGGAGCACAATTCTTTTTATTGTTACACAAAAATTTATACTCCGTGTAAAAGTATTATATTTTAGCCAATAATTCTGCAATTGGCACAGTTAAGTTATACATCCACCCTAAATTACTGAAAACGCGAGAAGCAAAAATAAATAATTTTGAAAAACAACTTAAATGAACAAGGCATCGTCTCCAGATATGATCTATGAAAGTGCCAGTTTTATGTAGAAATTATGCAGCTCTGTAAGGTCACTTTCCTTTGCATTAATGGTTGAATTTCGGATATGTGATAGTCTTTTTTTGGTATCTATATATGTGTGCTATTTACTGATTTTGGATTTCATTTTGATATTAATAACAAAATGTTTGTTTGGTCGTTAATGGCTTTTTGCTTTGTTTCCCTTGGCAGAAAACTATAACCTAGAGGCTAGAACGATTTAACATTAAATTTCATCTCCACTAGTGTATAGAAATAATTGATCATTTGAGAAAGATGTTAAATAATGGCCATTATTCTGATAAAATGCGTTTTCTTTTTCAGGCCAATAATTCATGGGTTAGCAATAAATCTTTACGTCTGAATTGTTAGTGCATAGCTTTTTTTTTTAAAAAAAAAAATTAGATAGAGTAAATAACATAAACTTCTTTAAAAAAATTAAACTAAACAATATTAGTATATTACACATTCTTATATTAAAAATATTAATTCATCCTTTAATAATTAAGTCATAAATTAAAAACTGCTCATTGTCAATTTTCTGTGAATATATTTAACATTTTCTGTAATATATATTTTTTTAAAAGATAAATAAATTTATTGTCCTTGTTGATATAATAAGAGTAAAAGCACTTTTTGTTTACGTGAAATCCTTTCCGGAAAGACAATATGACTAAAAATGAAGGGTCAAACATTAATCTGAAAAAATAAGTAACAGTTGTAAGAATTTAAATCTCCTCTTTAAAGGAAACAGCATCCTCTAGAATTAGATTTAAACTATTAGATAAGATCATTTATATTTTTTCTAAAAAATCATATAATTAATTAATTTAAAAAATACAAGATTAAAATTACTAATTATTAATTAAGTTGAGAGCAAACTAAGTTCAGGCGTCCTCTTCCCAAACAACATCTCCAAGTCATTCTCCAGAGGCGTTAAGTTGAGGTCCAAACCCGTCATCCTCTTAAGAACAGGGCATTTCCCCGCCGAATTTGACTGAGGCTTGGGATGGTTATGGCTTCCCTCGTGTACTATCTCAACGATTTTCCCTTCCAAAGACTTCTCAATCTTCTCCGATGAACAATTGGGGTATGCGGATTTGAAGTAGCTTCTTGAATTTTCACTTCCCTTCAATTGTATTTGATGTCAGATATATTTTCTCATACACAATACAAGAGAGAGAGACGAAGGAAAAGTGAGGTATGTGGGTGAAATTATGTTTATGGACCATTTTTTCATCTATACATCGATTCTTTAATTAAATACCATAACTAACCCACTTTCAAACTAAATTATGGATCTAATCCAATTTTACTATAGCCAAAAAAACACATTTTGGAGGTGCAAACTGTCACATCCCAAAAATTGAGCATGTGAAAAGATACTACTCATTTGATATAATTCTCAAACATACGTTATATACATATATTCTGTAAGGTTTTACATTCAACCTTAATCATTCATTCCACACTACAGAATTATATTCATCTGATAAGCAAATATAGACATACATAGTCTGATATTTCTATCCCATCGCAAGCCTAGGAGACCTATAGAAAGTACAGAGCGTTTCTAATATCCACATTATTAAGTACTGGTATCCCACCAGACAGAAATAGAGAGTAATCCCAAGGGGCTTCTAATCTTCCAACGGATACTCTTGTTCTTTGTTTTCTGTATCTGAAAAATAATCATAGGGAGTGTGAGTTTATTTAAAAACTCAGTAAGTAAATAACTGTACTATATAGAATATCAAAAGTACAAATACCACATTTACTCATATAATTAATTGTCTTATACATCGAGTAGTATGGGACTCTAACCCTTTCAAACTCATGAATAAGATTTCTTAGATATACAACGAGTAGTATGGGACTCTAACCCTTTCAACTCGTGAATAAGATCTTATCGATATACACCGAGTAGTATGGGACTCTAACCCTTTCAACTCGTGTATAGGTTTCATAGATATGCACTGAGTAGTATGGGACTTTAACCCTTTCAAACTCGTGTATAATATTTCTTAGATATACGCCGAGTAGTATGGGACTTTAACCCTTTCACACTCGTGTATTAGATCCCGTAGATCTTTACTCATTAATAAGATAGTGAGAATTCATCACATAGTACAATTGTCATGAAATAAATAATTTCTACATACTCTTATTTCTATTGATCATCATATACTCCCATATGAAAAATTAATTGCTTATTATCCAAATAATATTGTAAATGGGACTTATATTGTACTTTGACTAGTAATATCAAATTAACTGAGCAAGGTTATTCACTCACCTTGATGTTTGTCCAAGTTTACCTTGTTCCACACTAGAATTTGTGTAGGAAAATTTCCTAGTAAAATATATTACAAGGAATCATAAGAAAGGAAACAAAATCACGAAAATACGTAAAATTTTCTGACTGCTACAGTAACGGTTTGCTACAGTAACAGTTTGCTACAGTGTCGGTTCGCTACAGTACGTTGACTGCTACAGTACCGTTGACTGCCGACACTACAGTACTGCTACAGTAACCCGAAGAAAATTTTCCAGAATTTTTCCGAAATCTCTGGTCGCTACAGTAACTCGAATTTTTGCAGAAAAATCTTTCAAAAATTCATCCTTTCCTTTCTTGTTTCAAAACCAGAATTTCAACTCTTTTAACCGATTATAACTCAAATATAACTTCTAAAACTACTGAGATTCATGAATTATCATCAAAATCTTCAAGAACAAAACCTCCTCTGATCTTCTACATAAACTGAAATTTAAGGAAAATAATCGGATTAAAGCTTACCTTTGATCCTTACAAAGCTTTTGAACCGAACAAATAATCAGAAATTCTGAAGATCAAGGAAATGATTTGAGAAGAAAATGAAGAACTGAGAGAGAAATCTTTTCTGCTTCCTTCGGCTGAGTGAAAAAGTGAGGGTTACTATTGAAACTTTATATTAAATATTTCTAATGGGTTATTCAATAACCCATGGGTATCCATAACCCAACATCCAAACCCATCCAGTCAATTTACAATAAATGGATTAATTGACCATTCTGAAACCACTTTTCCATGAATTTCACCATTCTTAGAATATATCCCTCATTGTGCAAATATTTAGTCCAGTCATTTAACTCAATTTTCATAAATAATATTCAAAGAGAACAATTAAATATGAAAATTAAAAATGACCAAAATCAATAACTAAAGTAACGTTGTAGAATTCTAAAATACTCTTAAGCGAATTATATTCTGAAATTAACGGGTATTACACAAACTCCTAATATGTAATACACACACAGAAAGTGCGTTCTTTTCGAGTCCTAAAACGCACATGTAAAGTGCGAACTACATAAGCAATGCGCACATGTTACGTGCGCATTGAGTTCAATGCATTACACACTTATCAAGTGCACCCATCGAGTAGCCACTAAAACAGCAACACATAGACCCCCAATTCATCTTCGGGTTAAAAGACCCTTCTTTGTCCTTCGCGTGGTCCCCCCCCTCCCCCAAATTTTTACAGTCGCCACTGCTCCTTCTTCTTCCCTCTCCGATAAGCTCTTCATCTTCCCTCTCCGATCAGTTAGCCAGCAGTCTCCTCTGTCATTTCTCCAAGTATTTTTTCACAACTATCACTCATTTTCTTTCCCTTTTTTGGTTGTTTGAGTGATTTTTTTGATATCTTTTTGGTCCCTAGCGCTGCATTCTTCAGTAAATTTTTTTTCGAATATACTAATAATTTTCTTGGTCGCTTTTAGTTATTTTTTATTATTTTGTTATTACAATTTTTTTCTAATTATTTGTTATTAGAATTCTTCAGATTTTTCAGTGATAGGCTGAGTTTTACAGCAATAACGTATTCTTATACATGGCAAAAGCCTGATGATTTTTGTTGGGTGAAGTACTGGTCCCCTCTCTTTTTTGATAAAATATTAGGGGGAAAGGATAAAATATAGGTTAAACTTTTATTTTATTTATTTTGTTGCTTTTTTTGTGTAGTTAGATATATAATAAAATTTAGGTTAAATTTTATAATTTTTTATTTTTAATTAATGGTCTCTTTAATCTAAATTTAGATGTGGTATTTGTTTTTTATATGTTTATAATTTTTAGTTCTAGATTATTGATCTCTTTAACCTAAATATTATTATATATCATTATCTGTATAAATTGTAATAGTAATTTTTTAGATTACTTTTTAAAATGTTATTAGATTGAAATAATTATTAGACTGAAATAATTAACTTTAAAATAAATAGGCTTCCTATTTTTTATAGGTTAAACTTTTATTTTATTTATTCTTTTTTTTGTGGAGTTAGATATATAATAAAATTTAGGTTAAATTTTATAATTTTTTATTTTTAATTAATGGTCTCTTTAATCTAAATTTAGATGTGGTATTTGTTTTTTATTTGTTTATAATTTTTAGTTCTAGGTTATTGGTCTCTTTAACCTAAATATTATTATATATCATTATCTATATAAATTGTAACAGTAATTTTTTTAGATTACTTTTTAAAATGTTATTAGATTGAAATAATTAACTTTAAAATAAATAAGCTTCCTATTTTTTATAGGTTAAACTTTTATTTTATTTATTCTTTTGTTTTTTTTGTGGAGTTAGATATATAATAAAATTTAGGTTAAATTTTATAATTTGTTATTTTTTAATTAATGGTCTTTTAATCTAAATTTAGATGTGGGATTTGTTTTTTATGTGTTTATAATTTTAGTTCTAGGTTATTGGTCTCTTTAACCTAAATATTATTCATGTTTTTGCATAGTAAAAGAAGTAAAATAGATCAAAACGCTAGAAATTTGGTGCCACCAAAACTCGATCCTGAGGATTTTTCAGTTTTATACCTACAAGATAGAATGTATAAGTTGTGTGAAACGGGGTAAGTGTGTATGGAATTAATTCGTTCATTTAGTTTTTTATTACTACAATAATACTAAGTTGATTAACATTGTGGTGACAGGAAAAACGTATATTCACGAAAGTTCGACGTTGCTACAAGTATACCCAAAGTTCTTTTTACCCTTTGTTGTCTCTTGTTCCATATATTCAGTAGGCAGAATTATATGGAGCATCACGAATTGGTAATTTTGAAGTTGATTATGGTCTGATTTTCACACTGGTGGAGCAATGGAGGCCTAAGACACACATGTTTCACTTGTCAGTTGGTGAGTGTACTATTACCTTGTAAGATGTGGCCATCCAGATAGGCCTCCCAATAGACGATTTGCCTGTGGTTGGACGAACCAATTATATTTGGACTGATCAATTTCAGGAACTGCTCGGTGTCAGTCCTCCTACAAAAGCCATTAGAGGAGGGCGCAGGAACAGATCTAGAATATTTTTTTAGTGGGGACAAAAAAATTTTTTAGTTGACTCGTTAATTGTTAGAATATTTAGTTAGTGGAGATAATTGCATATATTAATTAAAAACAAAAAAAAATTCCACATATATTAACTGAAAAAAATTGCTTGTGGGGGCAATTGCCCTAACTCCCATACACATGGGTCTGTCCCTGGGAGGGTGTATATCGTTGCTTGGTTAGGTAACCAACTTAGCGAGATCCCCCCGAACGCCAAGAGGAGCAATTGCAGCAGTATGCTCGGGGTGTATATTCTCAAATTAATTGGGGGCATGCTGATGAGCGATAAGTTCAGCATGTTTGTGCACCTGATGTTCCTTCCTCTGCTTCGGGACATTCAGTTTGCTGGCCAGTACAGTTAGGGCTCTACTGTGCTAGCACACCTTTATCGGGAGTTATGTGAAGCCACTAATTTCAATATGAAGGAGTTTGCAGGTTGTGTGCACCTACTATATGCTTCGGCATGGGATCGACTCCCATTGATCCAGTCCGGATCCGAGGTCCACATGTGTGACGATTGGTCCCAAATGAAGAAGAGGCTGATTACCCCGATCATTCGCCATTGAGTTTCAAGTGCATATTTGTCCTAATATTTTTAATTTAGTCAAACTATATTTAATATAATATAACATGTTACATTTCAACGTTTATGTAGGTGGAGCAATTTCAAAGAACTGAGTGAGCACCTGTTGCATTTGCTGATACAATATCGCGAGACATTTGACTGCTTAAAGGAAAGCGATGTGAGTTTTAAACTTGTAACAACGAGTCCTTTTTTTTTTAAATTTCTTTTCACTGTTTAACTACAATTATTTGTTGCAGGTTGTATGGCAGCCATATGCGCAGGAAGTGTGTGAGAACCCGATACCATATTACTATTACAATGGTTCTGACATTTGGCAGGCGGTCGTTCCCTTGATATGCTTCCACATCATTGAGTGGCACCAGCACGATAGATGTCTCCGACAGTTTGGTCAAAATCAACCAATCCCATCGCTTCCTGCCAACATCAACTGGCAGCACACACAACAGTCGACGAGGAAGATGGACGTCAATTGGCAGTCTGAACAACATGAATACATCTTCTTGTGGCAGGCATGGAGATAGAGGGTGGTCATATCACCACCACTCCAAGAACTGCTGCATAGGAATTCAGAATACATGACATTGTATTGGCGCATCACGCAGTAGTGGATGTCACGCACTGTAGCTGCAAATTTAGCGACTGTAAGTTTTTTTTATTACCGTCATTAAACTGTTCATTTCTTTATAATGTGGTTTTCTGATTATTATAAATTACAATTTATGCTACAATCACTTGGGTACTAGTCCATCTACCATGTGACGCTTCAGTCTAGCTAGATGCATGAGTCTAGCCAGACCCTTTAATCTACCCTGTTGGGAGACATGGGGAGCTTCAACGCGAATATGTTACGAGCGTTGGGTGAGGACCATTTGTTGCAGGATGATCCTGCTTGACACATAACACCTCAAACATCCTTCGTAGAGGTGCCTAGAGGAGAGGCTAGACGAAACCATCGGCTACCTGTAGGCTATACACGTACCCGGAGATTTATGAAACGACAACCATCCAAAGAAGACATCAGCGCACGCCCTCCAGCTGCTTCTTTCTCCCCTATCCCCATTGATGAGAGACCCTCTACTTTCACCATGCCACCTATGCTGACTATCCCTATCGGTGAGGGATTCTCTACGTTCACCATGCCACCTATGCCGACTATCCCCATCGATGAGGGATCCTCTACGTTCACCATACCACCTATGCTGACGATCCCTATCAGTGAGGGATCCTCTACTTACAACATGTCTTCTTTACATGAGGGATCCATTTATGATTGGTTCACTCAGAGCATTATGACGCCACTACAAACACAAGTCCCGTCTGTGGATCTTAGGTTTGGCCTATGGTCGAGTTCAGAAGGATCATCTGGATTTTCACAATCTTGGTCACCTCCTTCAGCTCAGATTCAGGTGGGCTTCACTCATTGTCAAGAGTCGGACAAGGAGGGCAACCAAGGTGAAGAACAACAAGAGGATCAGGGCTATGAACAATGGGAGGACCAGGCCGATGATCCTCCTCCTGAGCGTGGTCGACCACAGAGAGATAGGAGGCCCACTCGATGTGGCATTAGGATCCACTACTTGTAGTTTGTTATTATATATGTATGTTATTTTATTTTCTTCAATCTAGCTATCTAACATAACCAACATGTTACTTTATCTTCTTTCAATTTAGTTATTTAACATATCCAAAATGTTACTGTCATATCCCAAAAATTGAACATGTGAAAAGATACTACTCATTTGATCAAATTCTCAAACATACATTATTTACATATATTCTGTAAGGTTTTACATTCAACCTTAATCATTCATTCCACACTACATAATTATATTCATCTGATAAGTAAATATAGACATACATAGTCTGATATTTCTATCTCATCGCAAGCCTAGGAGACCTATAGAAAGTACAGAGCGTTCCTAGTATCCACATTAATAAGTACTGGTATCCCACCAGACAGAAATAGAGGATAATTCCAAGGGGCTTCTATTCTTCAAACGGATACTCTTCTTCTTTGTTTTCTGTATCTGAAAAGATAATCATAGGGAGCGTGAGTTTATTTAAAAACTCAGTAAGTAAATAATTGTACTATATAAAATATCAAAAGTACAAATACCACATTTACTCATATAATTAATTGTCTTATACATCGAGTAGTATGGGACTCTAACACTTTCAAACTCATGAATAAGATTTCATAGATATACACCAAGTAGTATGGGACTCTAACCCTTTCAAACTCGTGAATAAGATCTCATAGGTATACACCGAGTAGTATGGGACTCTAACCCTTTCAACTCGTGTATAGGTTTCATAGATATGCACTGAGTAGTATGGGACTTTAACCCTTTCAAACTCGTGTATAAGATTTCTTAGATATACACCGAGTAGTATGCGACTTTAACCCTTTCAACTCGTGTATAGGTTTCATAGATATGCACTGAGTAGTATGGGACTTTAACCCTTTCAAACTCGTGTATTAGATCCCGTAGATCTTTACTCATTAATAAGATAGTGAGAATTTATCACATAGTACAATTGTCATAAAATAAAATAATTTCTACATACTCTTATTTCTACCGATCATCATATACTCCCATATGAAAAATTGATTGCTTGTTATCCAAATAATATTGTAAATGGGACTTATATTGTACTTTGATTAGTAATATCAAATTAGCTGAGCAAGGTTATTCACTCACCTTGATGTTTGTCCAAGTTTACCTTGTTCCACACTAGAATTTATGTAGGAAAATTTCATAATAAAATATATTACAAGGAAACATAAGAAAGGAAACAAAATCACGAAAATACATAAAATTTTCTGATTGCTACAGTAACGGTTCGCTACAGTAATGGTTCGCTACAGTAACGTTTGACTGCTACAGTACCGTTGACTGCTACAGTAACTGCTACAGTAACTCGAAGAAAAATTTCTAGATTTTCCCGAAATTTCTGATCGCTACAGTAACTCGAGTTTTGCAGAAAAATCTTTCAAAAATTTATCCTTTCCTTTATTTTGATTCAAAACCAGAATCTCAACTCTTTTAACCGATTATAACTCAAATATAACTTCTAAAACAACTGAGATTCATGAATTATCATCAAAATCTTCAAGAACAAAACCTCCTCTGATCTTCTACATAAACTGAAATTTAAGGAAAATAATGAGATTAAAGCTTACCTTTGATCCTTACAAAGCCTTTGAACCGAACAAATAATCAAAACTCTGAAGATCAAGGAAAGGATTTGAGAAGAGAAAGAAGAAAGGAGAGAAAACTTCATCAGCTGCTTCGGTTGCGTGAGAAAAATGAGGGGGGTATTATTGAAACTTTATATTAAATATTTCTAATGGGTTATTGAATAACCCATGGGTATCCATAACCCAACATCCAAACCCATCCAGTCAATTTACAATAAATGAACTAATTGACCATTCTTAAACCACTTTTCCATGAATTTCACCATTCTTAGAATATATCCCACGTAATGCAAATATTCAGTCCAGTCATTTAACTCAATTTTCATAAATAATATTCAAAAAGAACAATTAAATATGAAAATTAAAAATGACCAAAAAAATAACTAAAATAACGTTGTAAAATTCTAAAATACTCTTAAACAAATTATATTCTGAAATTAACGGGTATTACATTCTACCCCCTTAAAAGAATTCGGTCCTCCGAATTAAAATCTTAGCTCAAGTTTCAAATAAATGTGGATAGTTTTTCCACATTTCATCTTCTGCCTCCCACGTAGCTTTCTCGCGAGAATGATTTCTCCAAAGAACCTTGACAGTAGGAATTTCTTTAGTACGTAATTTCTTGACTTTTCTATCAAGGATAGCTACTGGTACCTCTTCGTAGGTGAGAGTTTCATCAAAATGAACTTCTTGGGGTTGAATGACATGAGAAGGATCAGGAAGATACTTCCGTAGCATGGACACATGAAATATTGGATGAACTCCCTCTAGGTCGGAAGGTAGGTCTAGGCGATATGCCACATTACCCACTCTGTCTACAACCTCATATGGGCCAACATACCTCGGACTAAGCTTGCCTTTCTTCCCGAATCTCATTACTCCCTTCATATGTGAGATTCGTAAGAAAACCATATCACCTATTGCAAATTCAAGGTCACGTCGTCGGTTGTTCGCATAAGACTTTTGTCTACTCTGAGCAGTTAACAACTTCTCTTTGATCAGTTTAACTTTATTTATATCTTCCTGTATCATCTCAGGTCCAAATATTTTGGTTTCACCAAGTTCAAACTAACCTATAGGAGATCGACACCGTCTCCCATATAAAGCCTCAAAAGGTGCCATCTGAATATTGGCTTGATAACTGTTATTATAAGCAAATTCAATAAGAGACAAATGATCTTCCCAACTTCCACTGAAATCCATCACACAAGTTCTTAGCATATCCTCTAAAGTCTGAATTGTCCTTTTGGACTGTCCATCAGTCTGAGGATGGAATGCTGTGCTAAGATTCACTTTGGTACCCAAAGCCTCTTGAAAGACTTTCCAGAACCGAGAAGTAAACTGAGGTCCTCGGTCTGATATAATGGATATTGGTACACCATGAAGTTTCACTATTTCTTTAACATAAAGTCGAGCAAGTTTTGCTACACTGAAAGTGGTATGAACAGGAAGAAAATGTGCTGACTTAGTAAGTCGATCCACTATGACCCATATTGAGTCATTTCCTTTTGTTGACCGAGGTAAACCTACTACAAAATCCATAGTGATCCTTTCCCACTTCCACTCAGGAATATCTAGTTTTTGCATCAAACCAGGTGGTCGTCGATATTCAGCTTTAACTTGCTGACAAGTCAAACATCGAGCTACAAAGTCAGTCACGTCTCGCTTCATGCCCTCCCACCAGTAAACTTGTTTCAAGTCCTGATACATTTTCACAGCACCAGGGTGTACAAAATATGGCGAACCATGAGCTTCCATTAAGATTTCATGTTTCAAAGATTCAATGTTGGGAACACATAGTCTCCCATTAAACCATAAGACTCCTTCTTCATCTACCAAGAAACTTGGTGCTAAACATTGCCTTGCCTTATCTCTGATTTTGACCATATCAATGTCATTTTCTAAAGTTGCTTTTACTTTTTCAACAAGGGATGATCTAACTGTTAAATGAGCCAGAAATGTACCTGACTCAGTGATCTCGAAGAATACTTCATCATCTTCCAATTCTTGTAGTTCATGTATTAGAGACCTCCTTATAGTGGCAATGTGAGCTAAACTTCCCATAGACTTTCGACTTAGAGCATCAGCCACTACATTTGCTTTACCTGGATGGTAAAGGATGGTACAATCATAATCTTTCAGAAGTTCCATCCACCTTCGTTGCCTTAGATTGAGATCTCTCTGCTCAAAAATGTACTTAAGGCTTTTGTGATCTGTAAAAATTTTACAAGTCTCCCCATACAAGTAATGTCTCCATATCTTTAGGGCAAACACTACAGCTGCCATTTTCAAATCATGAGTGGGGTAATTCAATTCATGCTTTTTAAGCTGACGTGAGCCATAAGCTATGACTTTACCATGTTGCATCAACACACACCCTAAGCCTATCTTTGAGGCATCACAGAATACAGAGTAACCCCCTGGTCCTGATGGTAGGATTAAAACTGGTGCAGAAGTTAAACACTCTTTCAATTGGGTGAAACTTTGCTCACATGAATCATCCCAAATGTATTTAACATTCTTTCGGGTTAACTTATTTAATGGGAGAGCCGTCTTAGAGAAATCTTTGACAAAGCGACGGTAATACCCTGCTAAGCCAAGAAAACTACGTACTTCAGACACAGTTGTTGGTGTAGGCCATTGTTTTACTGCTTCAATTTTACTTGGATCTACATGAATACCTTCTTGGGAAATAACATGTCCCAAAAATGTTACATGACTAATCCAGAATTCACATTTTGAGAGCTTTGCGTTCAACTGATGCTCTCTCAAGGTCTGAAGCACTATTCTCAAATGTTCAGTATGTTCTTCATGACTCGTTGAATATATCAAAATATCATCAATAAATACAATTACAAACTTATCAAGGAATGATTTGAACACTCTGTTCATTAAATCCATAAATGCTGCTGGTGCATTTGTCAACCCAAAAGACATCACAAGAAATTCATAATGTCCATACCGTGTACGAAAAGCAGTCTTAGGTACATCATCATTCTTAATTCGTAATTGATGATATCCAGACCTTAGATCAATCTTTGAGAAGTATTTTGCTCCTTGAAGCTGATCAAACAAATCATCTATCCTTGGTAAAGGATACTTATTCTTCACTGTGACTTTATTCAACTGACGATAATCTATACATAGTCTCATAAAACCATCTTTCTTTTTCACAAAAAGAACAGGAGCACCCCAAGGTGAAAAACTTGGGCGAATGAACCCTTTGTTTAACAAATCTTCCAATTGTTCTTTGAGTTCTTTTAGCTCAATAGGAGCCATACGATAAGGTGGAATAGAAATTGGTCGTGTGTCTGGGACCAAATCAATACTGAACTCAATATCTCTTTCTGGCGGTAATCCAGGTAAATCTTCTGGGAACACATCTGGAAATTCATTAACCACATGAATGTCTTCTAACTTCTGTTCTTTCTTTTCTAAATCTTTGATAAAAGCTAGAAATCTCTGACATCCCTTTCGCAACATACGCCGGGCACTTAACATAGATATCATGTTGCAAGATACATCACTTTGATCTCCTTGAAACACAAAATTACTCCTCCCCGGCATATTAAAGGAAATAACTTTGTCACGACAATTTATAGTAGCATGACAAGAAGATAGCCAGTCCATCCCTAAAATCACATCAAAATCTAACATATTGAGAATCATAAGATCTATCTCAGTTTCCGTGCCCCCAACAATTATTTTACAAGAACGATAACATGTTTTAACCATCAAAGTCTCTCTCATCAGTGTGGAAACCAAGAATGGTTCTTTAAGAGTAATCGAATCAAATGCAAATCTTTTGGCAAATAGGGGTGACACATATGAGTGAGTAGAACCGGGATCAAACAAAATACGTGTAGCAAAAGTATTAACAGATAATATACCTGTAACTACAGCATTTGATGTTTGAGCATCCTGTCGGGTTAGAGCATATACTCTTGCATTTCCTCTGCCAGCAGCTTGTTTTCCACGATCACCTTGGCCTCTTCCAGAACCTCTTCCCATACTACCCCCTATTGAAGGGGTTGGTGTTCGAGTAATAGAAGCAGAAATAGACTGTGGTCGAGGTGGCAAGGTAGACCCTTGACCTGGTCTTGTCATGAGCTGAGGGCACTCCCTTATAAAATGTCCTTTTTGTCCACAGTGAAAACAACCTGTACCAACAGTGTTTAACCTGCATTCTCCGAAGTGAAACTTTCCACATTCAGGACATTGAGGTTTTTCCCTTCTACCTTGAGTACCTCCTCTACTAGAAGAGCTAAAACCACCCCTGTTCTCTGAACGAGGCTTAGCCACACTGGCTGTAGAATAAGATGACTTAGTAGGAGTGGCTGGAGCATGTTGTGATGCAGTAAAGGGTTTCAAAGTCCCTGAGTCTTCCCCTTGATCAAAAGATCTTCTATATCTGGCTTTCTTCTTTTGACGATATTCTTCTTTATTCTTTGACCTCTTTTTCATTCTTCGGGCCACATCAACAGCTTCTGAGTACGAAGAGTAATCATTCATATTGGAACCCACTTGATCATATAAGGCATCACGAAGCCCTTCCACAAACTTTTCTATTTTCTTCCTTTCAGAAGGAATGATTTCAGGGGCATATTCAGATAATTTAACAAACTGAGCTGAATATTCATCAACAGTCATGGTTCCCTACCGTAGATACAGAAAATCCCTGGCCCTAGATGATCGTTCACTTGTCAGAAGAAATTCATCCATAACCAATCTGTAAAACTCTGTCCACATAACTGGCGGTGCGCCTTGAATTCTAGCTTTCTTCCAGTTCCTCCACCATTTACCAGCCCTACCCTTTAACTGAAAGGAAGTGAATTCTACCTTTTGAGTAGGAGAACACCCTATAGCATCACAGATTGCTTCACAATCTTCAAGGAAACGTTGTGGGTCCTCTTTGGGATCTTCCCCTGAAAAAGTAGGAGGCCTCATTTTCTGAAACTCAGACATTCTTACCTCCCTTACGTTATCTCCTCCAGCTAACTGAGCTGGTGGTACAATTTTAGCTTCAACAATAGGAGGATCCACTGGCAGATTAGCTTGTGCAGCTCGACCTCTCATTTCAGCCTCAAATCAGTCAAATCGTTCATTCATCAAATTAATCACATGTGCAATAGTTGCATTGCCAACGTGAGCATCAGGTTCGACTCTCCTTGCTTGCTCACTAGTTGCACCCTCAGTACTTTGAGCATGTAAACTATCACCACGGTTATGATCATCTTGCACATGTACTGGTGGATTTATGGCCCTCCTTGGACCCATATGTTCATTATTATTAGAAGATCCTTCTGACATTGAACTGTTACAGATCTACACACATAACAAATAATTTTCAGACATAAACAAAATATCACTTACTAGCCCCACTGAAAATTATCTATAAAATGATGTTATACTCTACAAGGTCTTTTATGGAACCTAATCCTATGGTCATACCGCGGCTCATGACAATAGGGAAGGGCCCACAAAGATCACTTTGCTCTGTACTCTATAGGGGACCTATAAAACCTATCCTATGATACCAAATTGTCACATCCCAAAAATTGAACATGTGAAAAGATACTACTCATTTGATCAAATTCTCAAACATACGTTATTTACATATATTCTGTAAGGTTTTACATTCAACCTTAATCATTCATTCCACACTACAGAATTATATTCATCTGATAAGCAAATATAGACATACATAGTCTGATATTTCTATCTCATCGCAAGCCTAGAAGACCTATAGAAAGTACAGAGCGTTCCTAGTATCCACATTAATAAGTACTGGTATCCCACCAGACAGAAATAGAGGATAATTCCAAGGGGCTTCTATTCTTCAAACGGATACTCTTCTTCTTTGTTTTCTGTATCTGAAAAGATAATCATAGGGAGCGTGAGTTTATTTAAAAACTCAGTAAGTAAATAACTGTACTATATAAAATATCAAAAGTACAAATACCACATTTACTCATATAATTAATTGTCTTATACATCGAGTAGTATGAGACTCTAACCCTTTCAAACTCATGAATAAGATTTCATAGATATACACCGAGTAGTATGGGACTCTAACCCTTTCAAACTCGTGAATAAGATCTCATAGGTATACACCGAGTAGTATGGGACTCTAACCCTTTCAACTCGTGTATAGGTTTCATAGATATGCACTAAGTAGTATGGGACTTTAACCCTTTTAAACTCGTGTATAAGATTTCTTAGATATACACCGAGTAGTATGGGACTTTAACCCTTTCAACTCGTGTATAAGTTTCATAGATATGCACTGAGTAGTATGAGACTTTAACCCTTTCAAACTCGTGTATTAGATCCCGTAGATCTTTACTCATTAATAAGATAGTGAGAATTTATCACATAGTACAATTGTCATGAAATAAAATAATTTCTACATACTCTTATTTCTACCGATCATCATATACTCCTATATGAAAAATTGATTGCTTGTTATCCAAATAATATTGTAAATGGGACTTATATTATACTTTGACTAGTAATATCAAATTAGCTGAGCAAGGTTATTCACTCACCTTGATGTTTGTCCAAGTTTACCTTGTTCCACACTAGAATTTGTGTAGGAAAATTTGCTAGTAAAATATATTACAAGGAAACATAAGAAAGGAAACAAAATCACGAAAATACGCAAAATTTTCTAATTACTACAGTAACAGTTTGCTACAGTACGGTTCGCTACAGTGACATTTGACTGCTACAGTACCGTTGACTGCCGACACTACAGTAACTGCTACAGTAACTCGAAGAAAAATTTCCAGATTTTCCCGAAATTTCTGATCGCTACAGTAACTCGAGTTTTGCAGAAAAATCTTTCAAAAATTCATCCTTTCCTTTATTTTGATTCAAAACCAGAATCTCAACTCTTTTAACCGATTTTAACTCAAATATAACTTCTAAAACAACTGAGATTCATGAATTATTATCAAAATCTTCAAGAACAAAACCTACTCTGATCTTCTACATAAACTGAAATTTAAGGAAAATAATGAGATTAAAGCTTACCTTTGATCCTTACAAAGCCTTTGAACCGAACAAATAATCAAAACTCTGAAGATCAAGGAAAGGATTTGAGAAGAGAATGAAGAAAGGAGAGAAAACTTCATCAGCTGCTTCGGTTGCGTGAGAAAAATGAGGGGGGGTACTATTGAAACTTTATATTAAATATTTCTAATGAGTTATTGAATAACCCATGGGTATCCATAACCCAACATCCAAACCCATCCAGTCAATTTACAATAAATGGACTAATTGACCATTCTTAAACCACTTTTCCATGAATTTCACTATTATTAGAATATATCCCACGTAGTGCAAATATTCAGTCCAGTCATTTAACTCAATTTTCATAAATAATATTCAAAGAGAACAATTAAATATGAAAATTAAAAATGACCAAAAAAATAACTAAAGTAACGTTGTAAAATTCTAAAATACTCTTAAGCGAATTATATTGCGAAATTAACAGGTATTACAGTTACCTTATTTTCTAGTTATTTAGTTTGGTTTCAATCTAGTTATTTAACATAACTTAAATTAAAGGACTAGTTGAAATTGAAATAAAAATAATCACTGATTTATAAGATAATGGGAGGATATTGATAGAGTGGTAGGATGTAAATTTGAACATTATAAGAAAGTAACATGTTTTACATTTATCATATATACAAGTAATACGTTTTAAATATTATAAATAATAGATATTAAAATATTTCAATCCAAATATATATAATTTATAATGTTATTAAATAACGTTATTAAAATATTATTATAAATAACGTTATTTATAACATTATTTATAATTTAATTTCAACCTAGTTATTTAACATAACTTAAATTAATGGATTAAAGAAACTAAAACAAAAATAATTACTCATTTATAAGATAAAATTAACTTGTAATACAGAAAAGATCACTAATTGCTAGGTCCTTCAAAACAGTGCAGTTTGGACAAGTGTTGTAATAATGCCCTGCTTCTCGACATACTTCACACCTTGCTAGCTCACTTGATTCTTTCCAATCCATATCATTCTTGAAACGTTTAAACTTTGGTCTTCCTATTTTTAGGATATCTTTGGGGTTAGGTACAAATTTTAGTCCCAGTATCTGTGGCCAATATTGCTTCCCACCAACTAGGTGAAAGGGACTCCAATATGCAGCTGATATCTTTGGGGTCAAGTACAAATTTTGGTCCCAATATCTGTGGCCAATATTGCTCCCTACCAACTAGGTGAAAGGGACGCCGATATGCAGTTGTATCGTTTCTAGGCTATACATTGGTCGATAAAATTTGTGCAATCAAGGTGGATACTTAAGCAGGCTGTAACGGCATGTACACAAGGAAATCAAAGCACCTAGAACTCTCCACAGTCACAATATCTGTTTCCTAGCAAAACTCTGACACGAAGTCCAAATTGCCTTCGTCGTCTGTCATAAGGTTCTTGTACCTCAAACCATAGATGAGCAAGGTTGAATGTTGTCACAACATAAACAGTTGCCTTCGACTCATGTTCTTTCAATTGATCTTGCACATAGGTACAAAACTTTTGTTCAGCTTGAATCTGGGAATTTGCCTCTTCCACCCTATCAGTGAAGCAGTTAGCTAATTTATAATAAGTAGATTGAGCAAATGTTATCACGGGCAGACTTCTCACTCCCTTAAGCAGGTCATTCATACATTCCACCAGGTTAGTTATCATGTGACCCCAATGTCTTCTCTCATCATATGCTCGACACCACAAAGCTTTATCACCCCATGTTCCAATAACCAGTTATAAGCTCTAATATCGAGTGTTCGAAGCTCGATCATCTTTCTTTCAACTACGGATCGTTCATATGAGTATCCTGTACAGGTAATAACATTGTAAGTAAAAAATATTAATATAAAATGTAACGACATACATAAAATAAAGATAGGGTCAGCAAAATACCTATGTTTACAAAGAGTTGCTTCAACCGCTTGTTTTTTAATTTAGCATTTAGATTGCTTGCCAAATGTCGCATGCAATAAACGTAGTATCCTAGCAGTGGTTGCTAGCCGTTCTTTACTTTATCCATGGCTTCCCTGATTGATGCGCATTTGTTTGTAATCAAACAAACAGACTTGTTCTTCGCAACATGTTGACGTAACCTATATAAGAAGAAAGACCATGCCTTAAAAGTTTCACCTTCCACAATTGCAAAGGCAAGTGGTAGAACGTGACGATTCCTATCTTGGCCACATGCAATCAACAATGTCAGATATATTTTCTCACACATAATACAAGAGAGAGAGACAAGAGATGAGAGAATTTAACTCAATATATATTCAACTCAATTGGATACAAATAACACACACTGGTACATGCCTTTTATAGGCTACAAGGAAACCCATTGGTGAAGGAAAAATGATGATACATGGATATAATAAAATAAGCAAACCTAAATGCTAAGGAAAAGTAAGGTATGTAGGTGAAATGATGTTTATGGACGGTGCCCACAATTTAGATGATAAGTGCTCTAGTTAAAGTAATTTTTGGCGCCTACAACAGTAAGAATCAGCATAATGGTTGTGGCTATGAGTTCCAAGCATTGATTTAATTAATTTTGACAATATTTGTCCATATTTTCTCAACTCGTACTCGTCATCTGACCTTTTGCGTAACGACTGTAATTCTTGGTGGTGACTTCCGAAATCACCTCTATTTCCAGAATCATTAATATCTAAGGCTAAATGATGATCAGTCATACTAACACTCCCAATTTCCATTTGAGAATCCAAAGAGGAACGAAGAAGGATAAGGGCATAGATAAAAGCTGCTCTAACTAAAGCTAACATCAAATTAATCTTCATCAGTTGAAAGGTAACACATCCAAGGAAAAAGTAAAGCAGATCCACTTCGAATCCAAGATCAGTCTGCCTTGACAAGCTAAATGACATAAAAGCAAAGCAAGCACACAAAATCAGGCTTAATACGTCTGGTTTTGATCCATTCACGGCTTTATCATAGAAGAAGGAGTAGGAAGAGGTAAGCATCAAAACCAAAAATCCCAGTTGAGATTTCAACAACAAACTCTTTGATAGTTTCCCTTTCTTTGCGAATAACATGATGTCATATACGATTAAACTTACCGCATTGTAGATTATGATCTTCAAGAGGTTCCAGTCCCCGAAGAGGCGAGTAAAAGTGGAGCTCAGAGAATAACAGAGCAGTCTTACTACACTTGACGCAAAACCCACAAATCGCCATAAGACAGGCTGAATTAGTAATTTGGGGACCGAAATAGGTGTCACATCCCAAAATTTGAGCACGTAACCGGCACGGAAAGTGAATTTCATTTCACCTCCGTAAGCCTATCTTTCTCTTAAAAATCATACAATTCTTTTTCATGCAACCAAAACGAGTTCTCTATACATACTACAATTACTCACATTACATCACTGAATGAACCTACCCGATTACAGAGATTTCTAGATTTATACAACTTAGAATAAAACTTAACTATTATACCTTTATCCTGAACAAATGAAAAGGTAATTATGGACTAAGGATCCATAATTCCTTGTTCCGATATTTACCTTCAGCTGTCAAATCTGAAAAAAAATATCAATAAGAGGGGTATGAGCAAACCACGTGCCCAGTGAGTAGATAACACAATACTATGACAAAATAAAAATCATGCATCATAATGATAACATGCAGCAATCATACGTAGATCGATCATCATATGATATAATATTATTCATAATACTTCACAACAATATCCAAGTGAATCAAATGCATTTCAACAAAATTCAAAATTCACAACAGCAATCGATGAAATCAATTTCACACACAATTCCCGTACCAACCGGGTCGTCCAGAATATCTCTGGATCGTTGCCCGCGGCCCCCGCCGCATCCACCCTTATGGCTCCATTTATATTCTCCACCCTTATAGCTTCACATAGATTTCTCCATGGGGTGCACCACCATGCCTTTCCTTTCCAGTCAAACACAATCACAATCACATATAAAAACATCCTCAATCATAATCTTGAGCCACATACACAACTCAGTCATTTACAATTCAAGCCACAACATAATCAATGTGGTTCCAGCAACATAGCATGTATATAACATAACCCATAATATAGAACAATTATTCAACTCGGTTTACATGTCATTCACAATCCATCATATAACCTCCATTCATAGGACAATAAGAAAATATAATTATATACATTACCAGACACGTTCCACATTTGTTTATGCCTCTTCGTTCCACATCATCCTCTTCAAACTTGGATATACAACATATTTCCACTATAATGCAAAAAGTCAATAACAGATATTTAATCATAGCAAGTATTAACCCACTCACCTGGATTTCACACTCTCGACACTCCCACTTTGCACTTTGACCATTCCTATTGTAACCAGACAAAAACCATCAGAGTTACGAAATAGAGAAATTTCCTACCACTACTCTCGACCTTCACTTACTTCTCGAATCATAACTCCTAACTGGTAATGAATATTTAAATGAAACTTATACCATTGGAAACTAGACTTAAAGAGCTTTCCAACGATATAAAGTTTGCCCAAAACGGAGTTCGGATGAAGAAGTTATGGCCGATTGAAAAATAAACTAAAATTTCCCGGTACACCTGGCGCCTGGGCGCCACCCATGCCTGGCGCCTGGGCGCCAATTCCTTCTTCTTCCCATCTCACCTTGGCGCCCAGGCGCCACACATGGCGCCTGGGCGCCACGATCGCGACCCCTTCGCGATTTCTCTCGGTTTTGGCCCAAATCTGGCCAAATCTTCACCGTTTTTCATGATTTCTTCCATGAGATCTCACCCTTAATGTCTAAGGAGCATTTAGACACCAAAATCACCAATTTTAATCGAGAAACGAAGCCGGAATCTCGATTTTACCTTAAACACTCTTAAAACTAGAAAATAGAGAAAAGCTTAAGAAATAGAAATTTCTACCTCGATTCCTTGCTTTCCCTATGTTGCTTGGCTCCTAGAGGCTCGCCCCGTAGCCCGAGATCCACCCTCCAAAGCCCGGTTGTAGAGTTGGAGTGTAGAGAGAGAAATTAGAGAGAAGGAAGAGAGAAGGAGAGGAGAGAAAGTGAAGAGAGAGAGAGAGGAAAGGAGAAAAATGAATAAAAAATAGGTGAGGCCACCTATATACTCGTCCGGGGTGAAATTATCACTTGCTCTGCAATTGACCCTCAGTCAAGACTAGCAAAAGCAAATTCATAAAATCTCACCTCAGGTGTTTCTAAATCCTCGGTGCCCCACAAATTTCCTTATTCACTTTAGTCCCTCTCAATATCTCAAACTCCACTTTAACCTCGAATCCATCATCTTTTCGGTACCGGACTCATAATTCATTCCCATAAGCTCTATTCTTCTTCTCGGGTTCCTACTTGGTCATTTCTCAAAAGTCCTCTATACTTTCTTTTCTTTTCACTTTAGTCCTTGAGAATTTGTAAAAATTTCCTAAATTAAAAATAAAAATTTATATTCCCACATTTTCTTCACTAATTCAAAAAGAAAATTTTTCACATAATTAAATTTTTCACTAAACTTCAAATCAGACTTTAAATATTCATAAAAATTATTGGGATATTACAATAGGCATCACCATTTTTTGGATTGCTTCAAAATTAGATGGGAGTTTGAGATAGATGGGATAGGAAGGAAGAGTAATCTGTGTAAGCATACTTGTGATAAAGACGCTTTGGCTTAGAAAGTCCTATCTTCATTGTTTGGTTGAGTCATATGGAGATATGCTATTGTTTAAGAAAAAAATTGGCCAAATACTATCTTTCGAAAAATATTTAGCCATATACTACAAATTCTATCACATCAATTGAGTTTTTATTTGTTATTTTTAAAAACTCATGAAACTCGGCTTCCTGGACTACGAGTTTTATTAGAAAGCGATATTTTGACAAAACTCGTGCTCACAGATGCCGAGTTACATTATGATTTTTTTAAAAAATATTTTAATCAAACTTGGCATCAATGATGCCAAGTTTCATCTATATATATATATATTGACAGCATGGGGACAGATTGCCAGGTGAGGGTGGCTAATTATATAATGGATGATACTCACCAATGGAGAGGAGGGAGGCATTGTTCCCACACTGACACACGCACTAGAAGAAATTTTTGTGATACATATGACATTGTTAACAATTTTAATTTTTTATTAATTTTAATTTTTAATTGTTATATATTTTTTATTTCATTAATAATTAATGAAATATTTTAATTAATTATGTATGACAATTTCTTTAAAAAAATTAATATATATATTATTTTTTGACTTTTTTGGTTATTTAAAATAATTAAAATAAACTATTTAAAAATTATTAATCATTACTTTTAATCGAAAGTAGTTAATGTCATATAATTAGGGAAAAATTAGTTATATAATTATAAGTAATCAATGAATTAGAGCATCTACAGTAGTAAACTTTACTTGAGTTCTTATTGTAGGTCCCATAGTGTCAAATAAGCTTAAACAATTTCTCACCACTTTAGGCAACTATTAACTATAGTGGTGAACCTTTTAAAAACTCATAAATATGTCACACAAATAACTCTCTACTACTTTAGCATTTATTGCTCTCCACTAACATTTATTATGAGTTGATTATTTTATTGTTATTTGTTGTATAAAAACGTTCTTACGTGTGGCAGCCAACATAGCGAGCTACAATAATAAACCGAAATAAGAATTGGTTCTTAAATTTAAGAATCTCTTAGAGCATCTACAGTGATAGTTTTTAAGAGGTTCTTAAATTTAAGGAATAATTCTTATTTCGATTCACCACTGTAATTCGCATGTTGGCTGCCATGCGTAAAAACAATTTTTATATAAGAACCAGTTCTTATACAAAAAGTAATAATAAAATAATTAATTCATAATAAATATTAGTAGAGTTAATGGAGAGTAATAAATATTAAAATAGTGAAGAGTTAATTGTTAGACATATTTGTAGGTTCTTAAGAGGTTTACCACTGAAATGGAGAGTTACTTAAAGTTGTAGATAGTTGTTTATGTTGATGTAGCAATGTGGAACCTACAATAAGAACCCAATTGAGGTTCACCACTGTAGATGCTCTCAAGAACTACCATTATAAATGCTCTTAGTATTTTTTATAAACAATATAATTAGAGTTAGTTAACCTTATATAATACCAAATGATTATTTGTAATACCCGTCAAAAAAAAAATTATGTCTACTTAAATTTTTACGTAAATTTTATCTTGGCTGTGTATGATGTTGAAAATATGAATTTTCAATTATAAATTGAATAAATTGTGAGATATAATGAATGATACGTTATGGAATTTATCCTATTAAGTAAAATACAATTCAAAAGTGGAATTTAGAATGTATAGCTGAAAGTGAGACTGGTAGATGTAATAGTATATGAGAACGGTAGATGAAAACTGGTAAGTGAAACTGGTAGATGAAATAGTATAAGAGAATGGTAGATGAAAACTGGTAGATGAAATAGTATAGGAGAATGGTAGATGGAATAGTAGCAAATAGTACCATAACTTCTCCTATAAATAGGCCCTTCCATTTCACTTCTAAACACACACCTTCAGATTCTATTCTCTCATCTCCTCTAATTCTTCTGATTCTGGTGTTAAGATTCTGAGTTATTATAAAAGTCCTCCTTTATAGCTTGGATTCGAGGTGAGGGAATATTCTACTATGCTCTTTTAAATTCTTATAATAATTTAGAGGTTAAATTCTTAGTATGCTCTGTGGTTGCGGCCTTAGCTGATCTTCCATATCAGAAAGGAACTAACCTCGATTGTTTAAGAATTATTTATTGATTACTAAGATACTGTGAGGGTACTATATTTTTACAAATACCTGTATGATAAGTTCTTAGTATGCTCTGTGGTTGCGGCCTTAGCCGATCCTCCACATCAGAAAGGAATTATCATCAGCTACTTGAAAATTATTTCTGATTATCGCATATATAAATAGTACCATGTCGTAAATAGTATTATACAGTACATATGAACAGTGTTGTATTTATGAATAGTATTATACCGTACATATGAACAGTATTATATTTATAAATAGTATTATACTGTACATA
This sequence comes from Biancaea sappan, assembly GCA_037074585.1. Taxonomy (NCBI): domain Eukaryota; kingdom Viridiplantae; phylum Streptophyta; class Magnoliopsida; order Fabales; family Fabaceae; genus Biancaea; species Biancaea sappan. The sequence continues at coordinate 5,488,826 of CM073498.1, read as the reverse complement.
TGAATAGTATCATACCGTATATATGAACAGTATCGTATTTATGAATAGTATCATACCGTATATATGAACAGTACTATATTTATGAATAGTGTCATATCGTACATATGAACAATATCATATGTACATATGAACAGTTACGTATTCATGAATAGTATCGTATCGTATTTGTGAATAGTATTATATCATACATATGAACAGTGCCATATTTATGAATAGTATCATACCGTATATATGAACAGTATCATATTTATAAATAGTATCATACCGTATATATGAACAGTATCGTATTTATAAATAGTATCATGCCGTATATATGAACAGTACTGTATTTAAGAATAGTATCATATCGTACATATGAACAATATCATATGTACATATGAACAGTTACGTATTCATGAATAGTATCGTATCGTATTTGTGAATAGTATTATATCGTACATATGAACAGTGCCATATTTATGAATAGTATCATACCGTACATATAAACAGTATTGTACGTACATGTGAACAGTGCTATATTTATGAAGAGTATCATATACTATATGTGTGAACAACATCACATACATGGGTAGTATTGTGTGTAAGGTTGAATTATTGTTATGTTTGTGATTGATGGAGAATGTTACGGGGACGGGTCCCTGTGTGGGAGGAAAAAGGGAGGAGCAGGAGATAATAAGGGTGGCAAATCATGTTAAACAAAAATTTGTTCCAATACAAAGAGTATTGAAAATATAGGGGTGAAATAAGGGAGGCATTTATGAAAGCAGTAATAAGGGAGGATGCGGCAGGGGCCGTGGGACAACGACCACCTTATGTGGATTGGACCCGAAAAATGTCTGAGAATTTAATTTGGAACTATATGATATGTTTTGTGATTTTATATGATTGTTTCTTATGTTTGTGATAGAATAATATATTTCCTCACTGAGTAAAATATACTCATGCCATTCCTCCCCTCACAGATTCTCAAGAAGAAGTAGAGGCACAACCAGCTAATCGTTCGAGTCCTCAACCCCATTGATCGGGGTAAATATTTGTTATTATGTAAAACTTTATCAAAAGTATTATAGTAGTAGCTCTGTAATTTGGGTAGGTAAATCTTGGACGAATAATGCTCGTTGAGAATATCATTTATTAATGAATAAATGGATATATTTGAAATATTTATTGTACTCTCTTTCATGAGATAGCATTTTTATATATATCAAATTGGTACGGAATTAGGCTTACGGTGGTGAGGTAAAAGCTCATCTATCGTGCCGGTCACGTGCGTAAGTTGGAGGCGTGACATTATTTAATTTATAGTTAATATATAAGAAATAAGTAAGAAATATCAATTCCAATAATTACATTTTTTAAATAATTGTATAAATAAATATAAAATGCTAATTACATATTCATAATTATTAATTTTATACAACTACGTTAAAATATAACTCAGATCCCTATAGTTTCATTTAAAGAAAGATTTGGTCCGTACACTTTAAAAACGGATGATCTGGTCTCTATAATTTTCAAAACCCTAAAAAAAGATCCCTAATGTTAGTCAACTGTCAGTTAACGATTAGTCTGAAACACGGGGCGCTGACTAAGAAGCTTACATCAACATTAAGCACTATGGACACGGGAACTATTTTTTAGGGTATTGAAAACTGTATGGATCAAATCCTCCATTTTTAAAGTGTAGGGACCAATTCTTTCATTGAGTGAAACTATAGGCACTTGAGTTATATTTTAACTATACAATTATATCAATTATAATAGTTAGTTGAAATTTTGTATGTAATAATCTATCAGTATAGTTAATTTAGCATAAATAAATAAATTAATGCATGATCGATTTGTTAACAAAAATGTCACAACCCAAATTTCAGGCATGTGACTGGTACGTTGACACAAATCCCGTGTCACCATAAGACTAACCGACATCTCAAATTTCATTTCTGCCATGACGCACAACCTCACAACTTAAATAATCCTTATCGATACTAACTTATTAAACTAAATGACACCTCTAATTGGTCATTGACGAGTTTAGCATAAATCTTAGCTCTAGTTCTGTTGGTTTAAATTGGATGAAATTTGTTGTTTTGCGATATATGTTACTGACAATGTTTTGAGTAGTATTTTAGCCCGTGTGTTCGCTTTATAATTTAATTCATATTTTATTTTGATTAATGCATGTTCGTACACTCATTGAGTTACCCCATAAACAATTGAGATTATTTAAACTATTTAAAATAAGGTTGTCTTGTTTGCTTGATTTTAGTTCGCCTATTTGTTGAATTCTAAATAATTATAAAAGCTAAGTTATTCAATAAATAAAAAGGGAACGATACATGTTATAAATATTCATAAATAAACAAAAGGGATAGAAATTGAGATATCAATTAGTTTTATGGTGACACGATATTTGTGTCAGCATGTCAGTCACATTATAATTGATATAATTGTATGGTTAAAATATAACTCATGTCCCTATAATTTCACTCAACGAAGAAATTGGTCCTTACACTTTAAAAATGAAGGATTTGGTCAATATAGTTTCCAATACCCCAAAAAATGGTCTTCATGTCCATAGTGCTTAATGCTGATGTACATGTCTTAGTCAGTGCCCCGTGTCCTAAACTAATTGTTGACTAACTCTAGACCTTTTTTTTGGGGTTTTCGAAACTATAGGGACCAAATCCTCTATTTTTAAAGTGTAGGGACCAAATCTTTCATTGAGTGAAACTATAAAGACTTGAGTTATATTTAACCTGGTTGTATAAAATTAATAATTATGAATATGTAATTAGCATTTTATATTTTATTTATAAAATTATTTAAAAAATTTAATTATTAGACTTGATATTGCTTATTTATTTCTTATATATTAATTATAAATTAAATAATCATTTGTTATTATATAAGGATAACTAACTCTAATTATATTGTTTATAAAAAATATTAAGAGCATCTATAGTTGTAGTTGTTAAAAGATTCTTAAATTTAAGAACTAGTTATTATTTCGGTTCATCACTGTAGCTCGTCATGTTGGCTGTCATGCATAAGAACGGTTCTTATACAACAAATAACAATAAAATAATCAACTCATAATAAATATTAGTGGAGAACAATAAATACTAAAGTAGTAGAGAGTTATTTGTGTGACCTATTTATGAGTTTTTAAAAGGTCCACTACCATAGTTAATAGTTACCTAAAGTGGTGGAGAATTGTTTAAACTTATGTGTCACTATAGGATCTACAATAAGAACTCAAGTGAGGTTCACCACTGTAGATGTTCTAATTCATTGGTTACTTATAATTATATAATTAATTTTTTCCTAATTATATGACATTAACTACTTTCAATTAAAAGTAATGCTTAATAATTTTAAATAGTTTATTTTAATTATTTTAAATAACCAAAAAAATCAAAAAATATTATATATTAATTTTTTTAAAGAAATTATCATACATAATTAATTAAAATATTTTATTAATTATTAATGAATTAAAAAATATATAAGAATTAAAAATTAAAATTAATAAAAAGCTAAAATTGTTAACAATGTCATATGTATCACAACAATTTATTCCTTCTCTTCCAGTGCATCTCAATGTGGGAACAATGCCTCCCTCCTCCCCATTGGTGAGTATCACCCATTATATAATTAGCCACCCTCACCTTCCTGTGCTGTCAATATAATATATATATATATATATATATATATATATATATATATATATATATATATATAGATGAAACTTAGCATCATTGACGCTAAGTTTGATTAAAATATTATAAAAAATCATAATGTAACTCGGTATCTGTGACCACGGGTTTTATGAAAATATTGCTTTCCAATTAACCTCGTAGTCCAAGAAGCCGAGTTTCATGAATTTTTAAAAATAAAAAATAAAAATTCAGTTGATGTGATAGAACCAGTAGTATATGGCTAAATGTTTTTCCAAAGATAGTATTTGGCCAATTTTTTTCTTAAACAATAGCATATCTCCAAATGACTCTTGTTTGGTTAGTGTATGAAAATTCCTTGGAACGATTGCTGAAGTTTCCAGGAAACCTTTATATGATGCGCACTAAGACTGACTTTGTCAATGACCCAAAGATGAAAGGGAAAACTTTTTTTTTTCCCTGAGTCCAATCAGGCAGTGTTGGGGTTCAAGTGTGTTATGGTCTGAATTCCTCTCTCACTCATTTATTTGGGAAGTGAAACTTGTGAAGAGCATTCTCTATTTCCACTACAGAGCCGTGAATTGATCAAAACCCAAACAAGGTTCTCTTCGTTCCCAAATTAATATTCCTATTAATTACTTTCCCAGTAAATAGAAGGTGAAAATAAGGGTATCTGAGCGATTGGAAATAATTCACAAGCGTTAATAGAACCCAAAATGGAATACCCTACGATGGGTGACATGGATGCTGCAGATGATGGGCACAGGTGGAGGAGATACACAACGGAGGTAATCAAGGAATATCCAAATGCAAGGCCAAAAAGAGGGGAGAAAAAAAAAAGACAATTTTTATTTTCCTTTTAAATTATCTATTTGTAAAAACAAGAGTCTCAAATCTGGAAGAGGGGATAATACTTGCAATATAAACTAGTAAAAACATGGTTGAATTTTATCACAAAAGAATACAAATATAAAAATGCTCTCTCTCTCTCTCTCTCTCTCTCTCTCTCTCTCTCTCTCTCTCTCTCTCTCTCTCTCTCTCTCTCTCTCTCTCTCTCTCTCTCTCTCTCTCTCTCTCTCTCTCTCTCTCTCTCTCTCTCTCTCTCTCTCTCTCTCTCTCTCTCTCTCTCTCTCTGGGGATAATACTTCCAATATAAACTAGTAAAAACATGGTTGAATTTTATCACAAAAGAATACAAATATACATATGCTCTCTGTCTTTCTCTCTCTCTCTCTCTCTCTCTCTCTCTCTCTCTCTCTCTCTCTCTCTCTCTCTCTCTCTCTCTCTCTCTCACACACACACACACACACACACACGGAGAAACACACGTATGTGGATTTGCTCCTACACAACATGCCTCTTACTCTGCCTTTTGTTTTTAATATTTAATGTAATTTAATTTATTTAATTAAATATTAAGATTTAGGTTTAAAGTAAAGTTTAAAATTTATAATAATATTTAATTTAATTTATTATAATTTATTTAATTGAATATTAAATTTTAAGATTTAAAATTTATAACATTTTTTAATTGATTATAATTTATTTAATTAAATATTAAATTTAAAATTTAAAGTTTATGTGTCACATGTCACATTTTAATTGGCTGTAATTTATTTAATTAAATATAATAATTTAGGATTTAAGATTAGGTGCCACGTGTTACATCTTAATTGACTGTCATGTTAAACAAAAAATATAATTACAAAGCGCGGGCGAAATCTAAACCATTAGATAAAAAATGATCCAACAGTTGAGAAGTGCCGCACACACACTGAATAATTTGACTGAATACTAAATTTCATCTAAACTTTGCTATATACCTAGCTAAAATTAAAGAAGTAATATTTTACATGTATAAATTGTCCAAAAACAGGCCAAACCGGTCCGATTTGACGATGTTAAACACAATAATACTTCAATAAAATAGTAAAAAACATTTTTCTATTGGCTAAGCGGTTATGGAGGTTCCCTCTTGAGCCTAACTCTCTATGACATAAGGTGATTAAGGCCAAGTTTGCACATCATCAGAATGGTTGAGATGCTGGTTCCGAAAGTGTTGTTATGCACGCAAGTCCTTGGAAGGCAATTTCTCAAGAAGGAGAATAAAATTTTGTGAAAAGCTGCTATGTTTGCAATTGTGTGGTGTATCTAGATGAAAAAAAATGTCAAAATTTTTAATGATTTGCCTCCTTACTTGTTGTGGGAATATATTCGCTTTGTTGCTTCCCTTCGGGCTTCAGCTAACAGGATGTTCAAAAAGGTGCCTTTATCTGACATTTATAAGAATTAGAGGATTTTATTGTACTAACCTTGTTTTTAGAGCTTTGAGGGGAGACTTTTTATTTTGACTGTCTTTTCTTTGAAAAACCTCTTGTCCTCTTTTTCTTTTTTCTGTTTATCTTTTTTCTTTTGTATCTCTCTCTTCTCAATAATAATACTTTTTTTATCAAAAAAAAAAAGTAGAATAGTAAAAACAGATAAGTAGTTATATATTTAGAAACAGACAGGATTTTGCTTTTAACAAAAACAGTAGTCAAACATATAACAAATAATTTACAGCATCAAGTATGAGTTTTAGGACGTGTGAAAAATGTTCTACGAGATACAAGTTGGATAAACACCAGCCTAGAAGCCTAAAAATTGCTCCCTTTAGTTTATTGTCATTTGTCAACCTCTTTTATGACAGTGGCACATGAATTGAAAAAAAGAAAAGAAAAGAAAAGGGAAAAAAATATAAGATCAGAATTCACAGCCCCTTTGATCAAATTCAAGTGCTATCCTTCACATATCCGCTGGTGTCTTCAACAACTTTTGACCAGACATTTGCAATTTTCTCAGCATACCCGACCTATTCATTCACAAACAAGCTTTCTTGAGAGGGAAAAGTCGCAATAAATGTAAGGAAAGATACTATGAACTGAATGCAATGCGAAGACTTATTACCGACATTCACTAGAATATTTAGTCTTTCCACAGCCGTTAATATTATCATAAAATTAGAAAACAAATTGGGAAATAATCATATATGCTTAAACGCAGACCCCCTCCCTTTCCCCAAAAACAAAACAGAACAAAGCTAAACTAAACTACGTTTATATAGCTGGATCACATATTTCCACTCCAACATATCCTCTAAATTATGAAATCATGTCATTTAATTTCTTGCCCTCATCGACACTTTTAGGTCTAAGAAGCCAAGTACTCACTCTTATTATTTATTTTACCCTCTTAAAAAAAAATAATTGTATTCTTGACTTGTCACATCAAACCTTAAAAAACCTTAGCTCCCATCTGAAGTCAACATCCTTAGACACTTGCATGATTTATGTGATTATCAGCAGCCATTTCAGAAGATACCACTGACTAGAGAAATGCGATCAATTGACAAGGAACCAAATGAAAGGAAACCAACTACTACCACCAACTTACATCTCTCGCTAGTGATCAGTCACACTTACGATTTTGAAATGATCTCACCCGTTGGAGTTTATGCCACAGAACAGGAAGTATTGATAACTGATACTTTATATCTATTGATATACGGAGACTATTGAATAAAATTTCAGATTCCACATAAGAAAAGACTTGAGTTCCTGGGTAACTCTAAATATAAATTATGGCCAAGAACTTCTACCAAAAAAAGTGAAGGACACAGAAAAATTACTAGGCATACCCATACCTGACTAACTACGAACCCTTTCAACATGTTTAAGAAGTCAGCTTGCCTCTCTCTGTCAAGCCTTTCAAGTTCGGTCCTATTATTTTCCTGCATTAGCATCATCGTCATGAAGCAATGCTCAGTTACTGATTAAGAAGAAAATATCTGAGTATGAATTGAGACAAGTTGTAAATCAGCATAAGTCAACTATTAAGCGATAATTTATTCTCTCCTAATAAGACTTTCTTCCTTCAAAAAAAAAAAGTGAGGGAAACGGAAAGATGACACAGTTAAAAATTCATATAAGCTTCTAGAAGATGAATTTTTGGCAGATTAGAAAAACGGAAAAAAGGAAACTAGGAGGAGCTCATAACTAAGTCACAAAGATTGGACAACAACTTTCACAGACAGTGGGGATTTAATGACTTAACCACAATTCCAAGTTTCTAATAACAATCAGACAGATATTGGGTACCCAGTAATTTAAATCTAAAAAAGGGTCCTCCTGAAATCAAGATTATATATTCCTGAAAACTCAAGTAGTTCACCCCTTAGAATGCCATGGAAGGAAGTGCAGCTAGGCCTTTCTATATAGACATACTGGCAAATGAATGTTACGTATTGTGTCAAGAAGACAGATAAAGACTTTGAAAAGCAATTCCAAACAACTCTAATGCCTACAGCCTGAGAAATGATACAGCTCGATGATGTCTGACCATCAACACTGCCCATTTTATGTTTAACTTGTACCCAGGGACTGTGTCAAACATCAAGATAAAGGCTTTCAAATCAGACAATTCTAATGCTTCAGTCTTAAAGAATGATACAGCTCAATGATATCTGACTATCATCTCTTCCTATTTTATGGTTCATATATAAACATGGGCAATCCATCAAAACAGATGCGTCAAATTTTCTATACTCGAGGAAACCAACAAATGTATACAGAACTCCATACTCTATGAAATGGTACCAAAAAAGTTGAACCTCAAGAAAATCACTTATTTATATCTGTCCATATATTACAATCTACTAAGTGTTCCATTGTACTGCTAGCAAAAAATTAAAGAGATGTTAAAAGATGATTATATAGGCATCACATGCAGGGTTTACCTACTTCCAACAGGGGCCATCTAGGCATAAAACAAACCAAGTTAGCTATATTAATCTATAAAACAGAGACTCACTATATCTCCAGAAACATAACTTGCTGGGAGGAAGTAGAAAGAAAGAGCAAAGGAAACAGAAGAAAACAAAAGAGGGGGGCGGGGGGGGGGGAGTGAATCAATATATCATATGAATTTGACATTGGTAGGTTAGAATTAAAATAAACTGAGAAGTTCATAACATTTTGCAAATAGCTTTCAAATGAACAATCATTTAAAAATGAAAACTATGGCAAGCAATTTGGCAGAAATGTTTATTGACGAAATTCAATAATAAAAAATGCTAACTTGAAAACAGATTATTAAAATAATCATGAACACAGAGTTGGGGCCAAAAAAAGGTTGATGACTCAAAAGGAGACAGCAATCTAAACAAGTGCGAGGAAAGCCCTAAAATGTTTCATTATGTAACAGTGGGTTAGCTAAAAAGAAGGATCAAAATCAAATGAAGATATTAAGAAAGGAAATGACAAAATCACCATATAAGAAGAGACAAGTATACAAAGCAATCTCATAAACAGGACTTTAGACCCAAACCAGTTGGCATTTACAAGTTTAATCAACTGGATAATTCCTGATAACAGCTTTCTTACTATTTTTTTGGCCCAAATACCAGGGATTGAATTCACAACAAACTAACATAAAAGTGATGAATGCTTCTGACAACTAGGACTTTTCAGATAACTCCAGAGGACAACCAATAACAGAAATCTTTAAGATTAAGGATGGTTAAAAATAACCTAATCAATGTAATCCATGTCAAAATTTCAATAAGCCAACAACTCAAATATGCTTTTGTACGTGGACCAAGAAATTGCACAAAACAAAAATGTGATCTATTACAACAATGAAACTATGATTAAGAGAGTTCTTTGAACTTGAAGCAGTGGACTGCTGGACAAAGAAGCTTGATAGTTGATAGTTGATACCATTTTGGATCACATATAATTCACAAATTATTTAGATTATGAAACCAAGAAAATTATAAAGCAGTCAAAGCCATACCTTGATCCGCTCATATTCTCTAATTGCAACATTTTTGGCATCCTCAGTGACTCTTATGGTTTCTTTTAGCTCCTCTAACTTGTGAGTCCTTGATTTGTCACCACCAAAAACTTTTGATGATGCTGCTTCAAGTTTTTCGGCCTTTGACTGCAGTGAAGATAATTCTGATAGAAGAGTCTGCACTGTCAATAGTGCACCTGAGCGATCAGAGAATGCACCATGGATAGCCAACATTAACCCAAGATATTCGTGAAGTGTGTCCTGCTAAGCACAAATTTGAAACTCATCAACATATTGAGTGGATTACCCTTGAATAGAAACATGACCTCTGAAAGAATGTGCTAATCTACAGATTGTATTTAGTTCAAGAGAAGGTAAGACTGATGCAATGCTGCTAGCAAATATCAAATATAATCATACAATTTGAAAGCTGTTAAGAGATCTGCACCTGTTTCTTTCCTCATGGGCTTGATATATCATCTTAAGAGGGACCAGCAAAAATATATGAATGCTAACATACAACTTAATGGAAGATGCATAGTTTAAACTTCAAAATATATTACAATATTTAGTAATTTACCAAATGCTTCACAGTTTGAGCATTTAATTCTCGATGGAATCTGCTAGCCTTGACAGCAGCTGTTGCCAAACCTTTTATGTCAGCAGCCCGTACTCTCTGACAGTTCAAGACAGCCTCTTCAGTCTCAAATTTTGTCAATTTAATGAATGCCAGCCCTAATTCTCCCATTGTTTCTCCCATATCTTGCTGAGATTTGACAAGTGATTCAGCCTGCAACAAAATTGATGCATGAGCAAAAAATAATAATAATCGATATCCATATACGGTATAGGAATGTAAAGAAGTTATTAGACACGTTGACTGACAGAAAGAAATATACACAGGTTGGTTAACCGAAATTAAAGAAACAGCAAAAACATAGACCCAAAAAAGAGTACTTGTTGAGATGCATTGGTGATTTGCTGTTCAAGCTCTTGCAACTTTTCCTTCTTTTCCAGGAATTCCTTGTCTTCCTCCACCACCAGTGGCTTCGTACCTCCCCAGTCATTCACCATGGACTGCTTCAACTCCTTAAACAACCTCATCAAGTCTCTTCCCCCTTTTGCCGGCTGTACAACATCACTGGGTGCAATCACACTTTCCCCTAATAACTGCTTTGGAAGCTTTGCTGCACCATCAAGCACCCTTGATGTCACATCCGTTGTCGTGGGTAGCGGAAGCTTCCCCTGAACCTGCAGGAACACCTTGAACTCATCGCTTTTCAGTATCACAGGGTGTGCTGCCAATCTGCGCAAGTACTTTTCCAATGCCACCCTCCGTTGCTCCACAAATTCTTGCTTTTGCATCACCTGGCTCTCCACTATACTCTTGTCCGGCCTCGGTGGTATAAAGAACCCTCTATATGACTCTGCTAACCGATCGGATAGCGTCACTACATCTCTAAACCTTCTCCGAACACTAAATTCCGATCCACCAAACTCTGGTATATTCGTTCTCGTTGTGATCAAATACGTGACATAACTATTGCTACCCGGCACAATCGAATTCGAGGTTTCTTGCTCCTTAACTGGGTTGGACACGGTGATTTTTAAATACTCCGAGTTCGAAGACGGCGATCTGGAGAGACTCTGAGAACTGTCCGAACTTCGGCTGGGGCTATCAACACCGTTGGTATCATTACCATTATTCTCATCGAAAGGGCTGAAGATCACATCACCATACGATGGTGGGTCAATGTAAGAATTATCAGGGGCACTAGGGTTCCCAATTTCGCGATAATGTGGCGGGACTAGCAGAGGATCAGAGTCTGCTGGGGTCACTGCGATCGGCGGCGAGAGGGGGTGCTGGGTATCGGAGAGTGTTGACATGGCACTGCGGTAATTAGAGTACGATTTACTGTTCAAAGGGTCATCAAGGACAAGATTTTCCATTTCTTCCTTGGAAGCATAGAGATGAGCTTCCTCGAAGCCCTGGTTCTCAGAGTCCATCATTTTTCTTCTTTAACAACGGAAAAAAAATAAAAATTCGAACGCGAAATCGATTCTGCAATAGATTCAATCAGCAAATTTCTTCAAAAAAATGTGGAGCTCGAACTGAATTCAATCTCTTGCTCCGCATCACGGTTTTAGAGAGAGTACGAATGGTTCGCAGCTGTCAGTGATGGAGGCAAAGTTGCACGGCGGATGACTGGTTAGGCATATGAGCTTGAAGAAGACGAGTGACGACGGAGACATCAGAAGCACGTGGCATCGAAAACTAATGTGGGAGAGCAGAAGAAACCGATTGAATTGGCATTGGCAGGAAGCAAGCTCTGGGTTGAGAACTTAGTCATGATCGCCTGCATCTGTGAACAGTTCTTTATCCTGTGACCTCTTTATTAAGTGTTCATCTTTTCCCGATGTTCTTTCGTTAATTGATCTAGCGGCCCCTGTTCTGGTCAACTTCCCTGATCTTTATGATCTTTGGATTTTTTTAAATAATAATAATAATAATCATAGTTATCATTATTATTATTATTATTATTATTATTATTATTATTATTATTATTATCTGAGTTTAATTTTTTTTAGAAAAATATCAGTAATATTCTATAACAACTACAAAGTATATAACCAAGGTTTCAAAAAGTATTTATCTAATTTGCTTACAACTCAGATCGAATTAGTATTTAAGTTATTTCAAATTACAATAATTTAAAATTATGAGATTTTATTGTTGATTCTAATAGTATCGTATTTTAAGTTAATAGAGATTTTTATCTAGTACATTTGGTGCAAAGATTTAATGGATGAAGTAATAAAAAAACTGTGAAAATTGTTCAAATTATCCTCTTTATAAACACTAAATTTTCATTTTTATTAAAAAATTAAATTATTTTAATAAAATATCTCATTTTTATACACATTCCCTTTTCTTTTTTTTTTCTTTATGTGTACCAAATATATCCTAACCAGAAAGATTTAAACCAGAAAGATTTAAACTATCAATAGTATTTATCTTTTTGTTATACATTTATCACCTCAACTATCAAGAGATCAAAAGTTCACAGAGTTGTAAATTATACTAATCAATAACAGATAACGTGAAAATTTTGAATAGTTTGTGAGAGATTTAATTATTTATCAATAACTAAATATTTTGTGGGCTTTTAAATTTATTTGCCCTCCTAAGCTCTTTTTTTATTTTATTTTATTTTATTTTTTAAATAATTTGAATCATAGATCCTTATGAGCCGGAAACACTAAATTAAATATAAACAGTCAGAGTTTTGAATATAATAATGATAGGGATAACAGATAAATTGCAGTTCCTGTATATTCTCGCGGTTCATACATATTGCGACGTATTGTTATTTTTTGAGAATAAATTACAATTTATCTCCAATTTATCCTAAATTACTTCATCTCTAGTAGTTTAGCTATTGTTTGGTTGGAAAGAAGGGGAAGAATTTTTTTAAATTGTTCTTATTTGTTTTAATTATTTAGAGATGAGTGGAGGAAAAATGAAAGTGAAAAATCTTTCTCTTTCTCTTATTTTTTTTCCCTCCAAAATTGGAGAGATTTAAAGGGAAGAAAAATTGTAACAATGTAAAATATATAAGTGTCCTTAACAATTTTTTTTAATATTAAGATTGTTTTATAACTTACTTCATCTTGGTCCTTAAATAATATATTATTAACATATTTGTATAACATATTTAGACTATTTAAAAGTTTATTATTATTATTATACTAAATAATTTATTATATGCAAGAAGGTATTTTATATTTCTAAAGTTTACAACAAATTTCGTTTATGTCCCTAACATTTTCTTTTGACCTGTTTATATCCCATATGTTTTAATTTTTGTCAGACATACCATTTTTTGGTAACTCTATCTGTTAAATTAACGAAAATACTAACTGAGCAGCTACGTGGTAGCCACGTGTACTGCTTAATAATAAAAATAATATTTTAGTTTATTCACTTAAGTCTTTAGTCAAAATTTTTTTTTGCTTGATATAAACTTGTCTTTTATTTCGTCTAAGTCTCTAATTTAAGAATATATTTTATTCTTTGTCAAAATATCCCTACAAACTTTTTAGTTTGTTCACTTTAGTCCTTGTTCTTCACTCATACTTTTTCTCACGGTTTAGTCCTCCAAATCATTCCATAATTTTATTTTTAGTTATAATATGATTCAATGTATCATTTATACCCAAGAACAATATAAGAAATGAATTAAAATTTAAGTTTCAAAGGCTGCTTGCTTACAAAAAATAAAATATATTCTTAAAGACGAAGTAGAAGACGAGTTTATATCAAACAAATAACAAAATATTGTTTCTTCTAACAATAAAATTATTTATTTTCTTTTCTTATTATGTTAAGAGTAAAATTAAAATTTTATATTATTTTAAAAACATATTATATATTTGAAATATTTTTTAGATAAATTAAATTGAAGCTTATAAAATGTTATATAATTTCACTATAACAAATGAGTTAACTTAATTAAATATAAGTGATAACAAATTTATCATGTTTTGTTGATCATACAATCAAAGAGTTATAATAGTCATTTTATTTTTTTCCTTCCCCTCCCCTCTCCTTACAAACCAAATAGAAGAAGGTTTTTTTTTTTCTTCCCTTCTCTCAAACTAAACCAAACAAAGAAATTTTATTTTTTCTCCCGTCTCCTTCCTTCCTTCCATTGAACCAAACAGTCCTTTAAAATACCTTATTTCACCACAAGAAAACAAAGGAATATGATGTTGGATATCTATGTGATTTGTTCAATTATCATTTCATCACCATCTACTATTTTATATCCATAACTTTATTAAAAAAATAAGTAAATATTAAAATAATGAATAATTTCTTTTGAATATTTTTACAATATTTTGAGGGAATTAATAAAATTTAATGAACTATTTTAATCAGTTTCATCGATATGAAATTATATAAAATATGAATATAATATACTTTCAATAATAAACTTTTATATAATTAGTTTAGTTAATACAATTTACAAAGTGTTTTGAAACTAAAAGGCAACAAAACAAATCACAAAAATATTGACTGAAACAGTGCACAACTAACAAAAAGATAAACTAATTGGTAATTGTTGATAAATTAATCCTCGCAAGACCTATCTCCCCATTTAAAACTCTTCAATACCAATATTCATGAATTAACGAACTTGTTGATGTCAACAGTTTTGCTCTCACTCCAAATCTTCTGTTTGTCTTCTGAAAATAAGCACCATAGTTGTTCTTTTACAAAGCCAGTTTCACGTATATCATTTGGTAATCATTGGATTGCAACCACTGTAAGAAAACAAATAAGATATCTTTGAAAAACAAGTAGGAAATTTATAGCTGTCCTTGAGAGCAGCCCAATCAGCATAGGCAGTGTCTAAGCCAACAAGGCCAAGTGCCTCTTGAGTGAGTGTTCCGATTAGCCATCCTCGAAGAAGACGATCTGCTTTGCGCCAAATGACAAACTCGTCAGTTAATTTTGGGACAAATGTTTCTGAGTTTGTGGCGTTATTGGGATCTGGAGTTGTGTATTGAGTTGGGGCAGGATCTTCATTTGTCAAGTGCCTAAACAAATCTTGGCTTTCTACAAGAGCTAAGGCTTGTTCGCGCCATAGTGGGTAGTTCGTAGGGTTCAGTTTTAGGGTGATGAAATTGCCAACATTGAGAGATAAAGAGGTCATCATCGCTGAAAGGTGTTCACAGTGGCTTTGATACCAAGAAGAAAGAGAATGAAAGGAATATTTTATTAAAAAAAGGAGTGTGAACACTGCGATACTGTGGAGATAAAGTAGATACAGATATATAGAAAAAAGGCAAACAGCAGATAAAGGGATGACTGGAAGCTCTGCATAATATGAGGTTAATTTGCTGGTTTGACTTTGCCACAATTAAGGCTCTTTAATTCTGAACGGCTCTCCTTTGATGTTGGCACCATTATGAGAATTTTCATCCTTATTTTGACCGTCCTTATTTATCCAATAAGTCCCACCGTTTTTTGTCCAAGGAAAGCTGTGTGCTGTTGATAAGAAAGAGCCTCTTGGGCAGCAGAAACGTAGTGTTGCTGTTAATTCGTGGAATATAGGGAACATATATTAAGTTAAACAATATTTGTACTTTAAATGGAGAGTTAATATCACAAAAATAATATTCTGCCTTCCCTAGATATACATGTCAGAATCAAATTGAAATATAAAAAGTTATATAAAAACTCTGTCAGCAGCTGCTCTCCTAAGCAAGGATTAATATTTTATTTTTTGTTTGTACTAAAAAAACTTATGTCACCAAAATCATACTTTATAGGAATTTAGATTAGAAGTTTTAAATTGGCGCCGGGCACTGTACTTCCCACTTAAGCGTTGACGTAACTTTTCTGTTTTCGGTTGGTTACTGTCAGTTACTCCTCATTCTATCTTCATTCTATTTAAGGAGTTGTTATACATTAATTCTTTTCAATGAGAATATACAGTTTTCTTGCACATTCTCTCTATATGGTATCAGAGCCTGGTTACAAAGGCTCTTGCTCATACGTTACTGGGTTTTCTTTCTTGTTATCAAGAAAGTCTGACGGAATTTTTTTTTTTACAATACTTTCCTTTGATCTTTCTTCTCCTCTCTTGTTAACATTCTTTCGAAATTATGGCGAGTACTGATGAACAAAAGAAACAATTAGTGACGTCTGATGCTGGATCTTTCTTGCTTGGAACAAATGATCATCCAGGCATTTCAATTATTACTACACCTTTTACTGGAACAAATTTCTCAACATGGAGTACTGCTATTCAGATATCTCTCGGAGCAAAAGACAAACTTGGGTTCATAGACAGGACTATCAAGAAACCAAAAGAAGACTCTGGTGATTTTGCGAAATGGAGAAAGGCGGACTACATGGTCAGATCTTGGATCCTTGGGTCCTTGTCAAAAGATCTTGCAGAGACCTTTGTTTACTGCCCCACTGCAAAGACACTCTGGGATGATCTACGAGAAAGATTTTCAGAAGGGAATGGACCTCAAATTTACAAGCTACAACGCGATATCACTTCTATGCATCAAGGTAATAATAACCTTGCTGTTTATTTTAATAAACTGAAGAGATTATGGGATGACTTGCATAGATTGAATCCTCTTCCTATCTGTGAATATGGGGGATGTACATGTGGAATTTTCAAGAAACTGAATGAAATGGATTCTACAACTAAGACAATTCAATTCTTGATGGGATTGAATGATTCTTTTGATAGTTCTAAAAATCAACTTTTGATGCAAGAACCTTTACCTACTATAAATAGAGCTTATTGTCACGGCCCAGATATTTGAAGATTGGGTTTGCGTAACATGTACGATATTGTATAGGTTCACTTGGTTTTTAACTGCAATCTATTAGTTGTGGCTCCAACGGATGTATAGTTGTGCGTGCCTTGTGGGTTTGTCCCCTGGGCACCTCACTGGTTGGGAGTTGGAGCCACTCCCCTGATGAGTCCATGGCAGGACAAAACCGGTGAACCCCTCTATCTATATGGGCAAAACGGCTGAACTCCTACCGAATGGCAGTAAGGTGGGGGTGCCGCACGGGCTGAACTTAGTGTCGAATCTCTAAGCTCGTGACAAGTGGTATCAGAGCGGTTCCGGCCCATGGGAAGGTTGCGCATGAGTAGTCCGCACGAGGATAAAATATTGGCTGTGTCTTTGTGGTGGGAGTTGTGTTCTCCCAAGGGTGTCACGCGGTGTGACATGATCGTGGTGATCTCGCCCGGCGAGATTCTCCAAGCGCTTGTTCGTCGGAGAGAGTAATGGGCCAGCCGATTAAGGGTGGATGGCTTGGTCGCTGCACGCCGAGTACGAGTAGGCAGGGAATGGGCGTCCCTTGTTTCCACTGACGAAAGCCAAGATGGTTGTATGTGGGCTGCTTCGGTGTTATTGGGCGTGGCGTTCTGTGAATTTATCCATGCACGGGGACGTGCATGAAATTGTGGTGGGAGAATGTCACGGCCCAGATATTTGAAGATTGGGTTTGCGTAACATGTACGATATTGTATAGGTTCACTTGGTTTTTAACTGCAATCTATTAGTTGTGGCTCCAACGGATGTATAGTTGTGCGTGCCTTGTGGGTTTGTCCCCTGGGCACCTCACTGGTTGGGAGTTGGAGCCACTCCCCTGATGAGTCCATGGCAGGACGAAACCGGTGAACCCCTCTATCTATATGGGCAAAACGGCTGAACTCCTACCGAGTGACAGTAAGGTGGGGGTGCCGCACGGGCTGAACTTAGTGTCGAATCTCTAAGCTCGTGACAAGTGGTATCAGAGCGGTTCCGGCCCATGGGAAGGTTGCGCATGAGTAGTCCGCACGAGGATAAAATATTGGATGTGTCTTTGTGGTGGGAGTTGTGTTCTCCCAAGGTGTCACGCGGTGTGACATGATCGTGGTGATCTCGCCCAGGCGAGATTCTCCAAGCGCTTGTTCGTCGGAGAGAGTAATGGGCCAGCCGATTAAGGGTGGATGGCTTGGTCGCTGCACGCCGAGTACGAGTAGGCAGGGAATGGGCGTCCCTTGTTTCCACTGACGAAAGCCAAGATGGTTGTATGTGGGCTGCTTCGGTGTTATTGGGCGTGGCGTTCTGTGAATTTATCCATACACGGGGACGTGCATGAAATTGTGGTGGGAGAATGTCACGGCCCAGATATTTGAAGATTGGGTTTGCGTAACATGTACGATATTGTATAGGTTCACTTGGTTTTTAACTGCAATCTATTAGTTGTGGCTCCAACGGATGTATAGTTGTGCGTGCCTTGTGGGTTTGTCCCCTGGGCACCTCACTGGTTGGGAGTTGGAGCCACTCCCCTGATGAGTCCATGGCAGGACGAAACCGGTGAACCCCTCTATCTATATGGGCAAAACGGCTGAACTCCTACCGAGTGGCAGTAAGGTGGGGGTGCCGCACGGGCTGAACTTAGTGTCGAATCTCTAAGCTCGTGACATTATGCTATGATGCAAACTGTTGAATCACAGAAGATTGTTCACAAGAACTTTGAAGACTCTGTTGAGATAAGCGCTATGATGGCAAGATCTCAAAATGGAAACAAAATTGATAATAGAAATAATTTTAAGAGAAATGATGATAGAACCTGTGATTACTGTAAGCTGCAAGGACATTTGAAGGATACATGTTTCAAATTACATGGATATCCTGATTGGTATATTGAACTACTCAAGAACAAGAAGGAAAAGAAATCTGGCAAACAAGTTAATTTGGCAGAGGTTACAGATGATCCAGACAAATATGCAGATGGAAAGCAACAAGAATGGATGACTGATGTCATCAAACAAGAAGTTGTAAAATTACTCAAGGGAAATCAGAACAACAAAGATGCCAATGTAAATTTCATCCAAACTTCTACTGATTTTGCTGGTATGGCTACTTATTCACATTTTTTAACACAAAAAAAGGATAATTGGATCATTGACACAGGAGCTTCGAATCATATATGTAATGATTCAAATTATTTTGTTTCATTACTTCCTTTAAATTGTCCTATATCTGTCCACCTCCCCAATGGGCATATAACTAAAGTTACTCATACTGGTAACATCAATTTTCATGGTTTAAAATTGTTAAATACCTTATATATTCCTACTTTTAGTCATAATTTACTTTCAGTCAATCAACTAAGTGTGACTAACTCCATTTCTTGTCTTTCTTCCCTTCCTTCTGTGTCTTACAGGACCTGAGGAATAAAACTGTCATCCCTGTCGGAAGAGTTATCGGATGTCTTTACTATGTTAATAAAGATTCTTTTTCTTCTGATGTATTAACTGTGTTCAATTTTGATGGACTAGAAAGTTGTATTAAAAATAGTTTGATAGATAACTCCTCTACTAAATTTTGTGTTGCTATGACTAATAAAGATAGTCTTTTATGGCATTTGAGAATGGGTCATCCTAGTGACCACATTTTACAACAATTACATTTTTTTAGTGATTTTCGACCTTGTAATGAAAATTGCCAAATTTGTCCTATGGCTAAGCAAACTCGAACCCGTATTCCAAAAAGTATCATACAATCAAAAAGGCCTTTTGATCTTGTTCATATAGATTTATGGGGTCCATATAAAACTCCCACTTTAAATGGGTCTAGTTATTTTTTAACCCTTATAGATGATTACACTAAAGCTACTTGGACTTACTTACTTTCACATAAAACACGAACTAATATGCTCTTAACTAAATTTTTAAATTTTATAAAGAATCATTTTAATTGTTGCATAAAGCATATTAGGACTGATAATGGGACAGAGTTTTGCAATCATTACTGTCAAGATCTCTTTGCTAATTTTGGTATTGTACATCAAAAGACTTGTGCCTATACCCCTCAACAAAATGGGGTGGCTGAAAGAAAGCATAGGCATCTTCTTCAAGTCACAAGAGCACTCCTTTTTCAATCAGGTTTACCTAAACATTTCTGGGGTGAAGCCCTCCTTTATGCTACTTTTCTTATCAATAGACTTCCTACTAGAATTCTTTCTGAAAAAACTCCTTTTGAAATGTTGTTTAACAAACTCCCAGATTATAGTTTATTAAAGGTTTTTGGTTATTTATGTTTTGCTACCAACAACATACCTCACAAGGACAAACTTGACCCTAGAGCATATTCTTGTATTTTTCTTGGATATCAAGCTGGTGTTAAAGCATATAAAGTTTATGATCTCACTAAACAAAAAATTATTTTGTCTAGAGATGTTATTTTTCATGAGTCTGTCTTCCCTTACAAAAATACTGATACTCCATATGACTTTACACAATAATGTTTTACCTTTACCTGCTGATATTTCACATGACTCTCTTTCTTATTTACATGATTTTGATGTTTCAGATAAACCTACTACTGAAACTACTCATGATACTATTCTTAATGATGTTGTGCAGAATGAAGATAGTCCAACTACTACTTCCCCTGTTGCAAAAGCTGTTACTATTAGACTGTTTTTGCCATTGCTGCCACTAAGGCTTGGCCTTTACATCAGATTGATGTAAATAACGCCTTTTTACATGGTTCTTTAGAAGAAGTGTACATGTCACCTCCAAAAGGTTATTCAAAGGCTCAGAAAGGACAAGTATGTCTCTTAAAAAGATCCATTTATGGCTTGAAGCAAACTTCAAGACAATGGAACATAAAATTTACTCAAAATTTGGAGGATTTTGGCTTCACTCAATCTAAGTCTGATAATTGCTTATTCACTTATTTTTCTAACACTGCTACTCTCTTCTTGGTTGTATATGTAGATGATTTACTTATTACTGGTTCTTCTGAAGATTTGATTGAAAATCTTAAACATTCTTTACATTCTGCTTTCACTATTAAAAATCTTGGGAATGCTAAATATTTTCTTGGCTTAGAGATAGCTAGATCTGTCTCTGGTATTTACATTACTCAAAAGAAATACATTACTGATCTCATTCATGATACAGGTATGATGAATGCAAATATTGTTTATACTCCTCTTCCAAAGGGTTTACAACTAATGTTACATGAAGGAGAAATTCTTCCAAATCCAGAATAGTACAGACGGCTCATTGGGAGACTTCTTTACTTGAGCTTCACTCATCCCGACATGGTTTATGTTGTCCATGTTTTGAGTCAGTTTGTTCATCAACCCAGACAACCACATTGGGCTACTGCCTTACATGTTGTAAAGTATTTGAATTATACAAAGGACATAGGTCTATTTTTCTCTGTAGACAACTCTATGGTTTTAAAAGCATATTGTGATGTTGATTGGGCTGCTTGTGGAGACACTAGACGATCTGTTACTGGGTATTGTATCTTCTTAGGCTCCACACCTATTTCATGGAAATCCAAGAAACAGCCAACAGTTTCACGCTCATCCACAGAAGCTGAATACCGAAGTATGGCTGCAACCGTTTGTGAATTACAATGGATTTCTTACCTTCTACGTGATTTACAAATTCATCTTCAACTTCCTATTACATTAAACTATGATAGTCAAGCTGCAATACACATTTCTCGGAATGCTGTATTTCACGAAAGAACGAAGCACATTGACATTGACTGTCATATTGTTAGAGATAAGTACAAAGAAGGTTTTATTCGCCTAACTCATGTTTCTTCAGCTGAACAAATTGCAGATATTTTCACTAAGTCCCTGGCTCATCCTTTATTTCATCATATTTTCTGCAAGTTGAACCTTATTCAATCTCCCAAGGCTTCAACTTGAGGGAGGGGTGTAGGAATTTAGATTAGAAGTTTTATATTGGCACTAGGCGATGTACTTCATACTTAAGCGCTGACTTAACTTTTTTGTTTTTGCTCTGTTTTCGGTTGGTTACTGTCAGTTACTCCTCATTCTATTTAAGGAGTTGTTATACATTAATTCTTTTCAATGACAATATACAGTTTTCTTGCACATTCTCTACATACTTCATGTCCTTAAGATTTATAATGATTTTCTTTTAATTATTATTAGAAGAATTTTTGTAATTTTAGATTATGAATACACATGACAAATAACATGTTAGATGATTTTTGACATGTGACAGTCCAATTAGCGTTTTTGTTAACTAATTTGATAATGTTAAAAAAAGGTATATCTGACAAAAACTAAAACATATAACACATATTTGACTAAAAATAACCTTTATAAACATAAATAAAAATCGGGATAAACGTTAGGGACATGAATTATATTTTTTTCTTTTATATATATATATATATAAATTAATTTGATCTTTTTTTATATTTATATATATTTCATCGAAATTAAAAATTATAAGTTATTGTAAACAAAATCAAATTAAATTGTCTAAAAATTAAAACTGAATATGTTCATAATTTTACAAAATTAATTAACTCAGTTTAATTTAGTTAAAACTTAAAATCGAACTAAATTAAACCTATAAAGGATTCTGGTGCATCCAGATAAGGGGAATGGATGAGGCTTCATGATTAGAATGCGAAACATTTGTATTAAACATAAAGCAACATTTAAATTATTTATAAATACTTTTTTCCGGGTTTCATAAGTTCCGATGTGATGAGATCCATTAATGTAAGAAGCTTGTACGTTTAGAGAAATTTATTCCGAATGGCATTGGGTTAGACCTTAACCAACAAATAAATGACGTAGCTCCAAAGTCAGACGGCAGTCTACCTAATGCATTCGAAGCGAGGTTAGCAGCAATGCCAATCATTATACTAATGCACTCACAAATACCACTCACTCTTTTTATTATTTGCAAAGACAATATGGTAACCAAACCTGTCACAACTGCTCCATCTGAAATGTATTGAATGCCTATTGTCAAATACAAGCGCTAATCATATGATCTTATTCACGTTTAATATATATATATATATATATATATATATATATTTTTGTTTTTTTTTTCCTGAAGTAAAAATGACCTTACCCATAATTAGTGTCCTGTAGTTAGTTATACGGAGCTAAACAAAGCCCTTTTTCGTGTGCTATTAAGACTAGCCTTGGAATTTTCACTCAAGGTATCAGGGTATCAGGCTACTTTAACAGTTCTCAAACGTTGTCTGAAATCTGGTATCAGGGTATCTGGCTACTTTAACAGTTCTCAGACGTTGTCTGAAATCTTTGAAATGTAGGATATGACTTGCCATGGACACTGGATTTTATAAATGTATTCGTCAAAGGCTTAGAGAAGATAGGAGCGACCACTGTCAACTTTTCTCAAGGTAAAACATAGAAAGGGCCTATTGTTACGGTCATCATCACCCACATTGGTATACGAATAGGGGAAATTACACCTTTCAATTCTACCAAACAAACCAATATTCACACTCTTCTTAACTTCCCCATTCATTACTTTTTTTTATATTTATCGGTAAATTTGTTGGCCTCTCTATCAGAAAGTAGTTGTACTCAGAAAAATGCATGGCACAGAATCTAAATTAGTTCTCAAGTTGATTGTGCTAGTCGGTGCACCAAAACCTCCGTGGTTAGATTAACTGTCGTTAAATATTATTAAATATTAATTATCCTGTTGATTGCTGAAACAAAAATTAAAATAGTTTATTCTAGGCTTCTCCCGCTATGTGAATTTATATATAGCTTCCCTTCGGACAAATTCTCACTTAACCCAAGCCACAATACATTCAACAAAGTCATAGACAACAATGGAGACTTCCCACCTCCCTGGCAAGTCATTTTGTATTTGGCTCTTACTAGGCCAACTCGCTATTATTGCTTGCCTTGCTTCTTTTGCAGTTGCAGAGACTCATTACCATGAATTTGTTGTAAGTGTTTTATTAACGATCATTATATGTGAAGTTTTCCATTGTTGTATCAAGCTAGTTACAAAGTACCATGACTATGTGAAACAGGTTCAATCTGCGCCAGTGAAGAGGCTGTGCAGAACCCATAACATACTCACAGTAAATGGGCAATTTCCAGGACCAACCGTGGAAGCCAGAAATGGAGACTCTCTTGAAATTAAAGTAGTAAATGCTGGACAGTACAACATCTCCATCCACTGGTAAATAACATCATCGAATCTAGGCAATAATAATGCATACTTGAGATTCATCTTCCTCACAATCTGATTGTCCTGTGCACCAGGCATGGCCTGAGAATGTTGCGAAATCCATGGGCAGATGGACCTAGCTACGTGACTCAGTGTCCCATCAAACCAGGGGGCAGCTACACATACCGCTTTACCATCACAAACCAGGAAGGGACGCTATGGTGGCATGCTCACACCGACTTCCTCAGAGCTACCGTCTATGGAGCTCTCATCATCTATCCAAAGTTGGGTTCTCATTATCCTTTTGACATGCCCAAGAGAGAATTTCCTCTTCTTCTTGGTATATCTCAGAATCCTTCTCTTACTCTGCTATACTCACTTCATAAGCTATCGAGCACTCCATTTTATGGTGTAAGTAATGACAGATAGTAACAAATTATGTTGTGATGATGAACAGGGGAATGGTTTGACAGGGACCCCATGGTTATCCTAAGGCAGTCACAATTTACAGGAGCAGCTCCAAATGTTTCTGTGGCATACACCATAAATGGTCAACCTGGAGATCTCTACAGATGCTCCAGCCAGGGTATGAAATTATATCATTCATAACTTTTTAAGTGGATTAACCTCAACCTCCTCTCATAAACTGAAGAGAAAATGGCTGACAAGATATGATAAAAATACAATGCAGAAACTGTACGAGTTCCAGTAGATGCCGGTGAGACAATTCTCTTAAGAATCATCAACAGTGCACTCAATCAAGAACTCTTCTTCGCAATTGCTAACCATATGATGACTGTGGTCGCTACTGATGCTGCTTACACAAAACCTTTCATCACAAGAGTCCTCATGATAGGACCTGGTCAGACAATCAATGTCTTGGTCACTGCTGATCAACCCCCGGGCCGGTATTACATGGCTGCACAAGCCTATCAAACAGCCATGAACGCGGCCTTTGACAATACCACCACCACTGCAATCCTTGAATACAAATCTGTTAGCTGCAGCAACAAAAATGGGCCATTTTCAAGACCAATATTGCCAGCTCTTCCAGCCTTCAATGACACAGCCACTTCCACTGCATTTACTGCTGGAATCAGGGGACTTTCCCAAGTTAATGTCTTTACAACCGTTGATGAGAATCTATACTTCACAGTGGGATTGGGATTGATCAATTGCACAAACCCTAATAGTCCTCGGTGTCAAGGACCTAATGGAACCCGTTTCACAGCTAGCATGAACAATGTTTCTTTAGTGCTCCCAAGAACCACCTCCTTAATGCAAGCCTATTATCAAAATATACCTGGAGTCTTCACCACAGACTTTCCTCCGGTTCCCCCTTTACAGTTTAATTATACCGGTAATGTGCCCCGGGGACTATGGACGCCAGCTCCAGGGACGAAGCTCTACAAGTTGAAGTATGGTACCAGAGTGCAACTTGTTATGCAGGATACGAGTATAGTAACAACTGAGGATCACCCAATGCACATTCATGGATTCCACTTCTTCGTAGTTGGTTCGGGTTTTGGTAACTTCAACCCAGCAACGGATCCTGCCAATTTTAACCTGGTTGACCCACCTGTGAGGAACACCATAGGAACACCTCCAGGAGGATGGGTTGCCATTCGTTTTGTCGCTGATAATCCAGGTAACATACTGATGACAAGAAATTGATTGACTTTGTATAAGGAATATATACTAACTACTTGTGTGGATATCTTTTGTTGGTGAAAATCAGGGATTTGGTTTGTGCATTGTCACATAGATTCACATCTTAATTGGGGATTGGCAATGGCATTCCTGGTGGAGAATGGAGTTGGGCCGTCTCAGACAGTATTACCCCCGCCAGCAGATCTGCCCCCATGCTGAGGCTCAAGAAAGAAACATTAGTTATAAATTTTGTGTCTGAAAATTATTGGCTTGGTTTTTTTATGAACTCTTCAGCTAGTAGTGTGGTTTTCCGTTTTCCGCAATTTCCAGGTCTGGAATTGGACAACTTCAATTGAGAGCTTGTCGTTTGTTTTTTGATTGGGCTAGCGCTTCTAAAAGTACAATGAAAGATGCATATGATTTCTGATCGTTTTTCATTTGTATTATCAGTTTCATTTTTTTCTTCCACGAACCAAAAACCAAGAAAAAAATAAAAAAGACAAATCAGTGTGACAAGTTCAGATCACTACATTTCAAAACTATAGACATTGACTCCCATTATTCAGAAGCAGAATTGACTTGCAAGGGAAGAAAGAGATAATATTCTACATCAGCAGGACACCACCATGGCCATCCATGTGAACGTAGGTTGGCCGTAGTCGGTGATGGACTTCTGACAAGCAAGCAAAGACATCATAATGCCTATAATCAGCAGCATCCACAATAGGTCATTATATTTAGTTTGTAATCAGCAAAAGTTAGCAGAAACACCAACGTAGTAAGTTCTACGAATTAAACAAAGAGCCTTATATCTGGAACCCAAAAGAAATAAAAAGATTCCTTGCAAAACAAGGAGTGTCTTCCAGACTCACCTAAATCAGCAGGATGCAACAGGGGTCAAAATATATGGGTTTCCTGTACTAATAGGTAACTGAAACACAAATCTTGGGGTCAAGATTATGAAGCCTCCTTGTAGCCAATCGTATCAAATCAATGAATTCAACAAGGACCAAAACAAGGGGTGGGAGGAAATCGAGTAAAGGACCTATAATATCATAATTTACAGAGGTATGTGTTTGATGCTGGGATCAAATGTCTCATACTGGCATATCAAGCTACAAATTTCAAGCAACGGGTATCGTTGTGTATATTTTGACACCGACATGAGCAGAAGCGCATGCCACATCTCACACATGTGTAATTAGCAGAAAAACCACAAACAGTACAGAAGGGGCGACGGGAGGTCGAGCTTGGATATCCAACTGCTGCTTTCCAATAGGATGGAACATGTGGAGGCAATGATTCCAAGTTTGCCTGTGTTTGTAGGAGGAGTGAGTTAAACCACCATAAAGAAAATTCTAGAACAAACAGATTTCCCCGTGTATATAACTCCCTGCTTCCTCACCTCGAGTAAGAGCTCGAGGAACGTTCTTGGGGCCTTCCTAGCTTCTAGTGCTTTTGCCTGCCGGGTTTTCCTTTTGGTGCACTTAGTCTGCTTTTTCTGTATAAACACTGCAAAAACAGGAATGCATGAACACAGATAAATGTAACCATTTCATAGTATGACTTGTAATAGCCTACTCAATTTTCAGCGTCAAACGCAAAATATTTTGAACACCCAAAAAACTAATATAAACAAATTCAGAGAAGAGAACCATGGCGAAATAAACCTTGATCTTCGTCATCTATAGAAGCCTCATCATCATCATTAGCATCAGCAATGTCAAATCCTGCATTGTCATTCTCCAAAGCTTCAAGGCGAGCAAGAGCTGCCTAAAAAGAAGAATTTATTGTTGTAATATGGAGACGCCAATCCCTAGAACGAAAATTATGCTACCTCTGATAAATTTATTCATGGATACAGATACCTGCGCGCGATTGTCGCTACTCGCAAGGGCGGCAGCCATTTTCGGCGCAACCTTTCGAGTTCGGCTTGACATACGGCGAACTGGGGTGGAGTTTTCGTCATCCATTTCTGCAGATTGAAAATAGATGAAAAGCAAATGGATAATAAAAATGATGCCTTGTGCGTGAAGTGAAGATAGCAGACGATGCTGAAATTAGCCTCCAGTTAAATCAGAAAAGACCAGCATGAGTAAAGAATCGCGAAGGCTGAAACCAGGAGACCAAGTTCTCTTCGCCGCCTCACTATCGAACCCTCCCTGTGGGCATCGAGAGGAAAAACAGAGTTGGCGAAGATGCTGTGATTTCAGTGGCTCTTCCGTAGTTAATCAGCTGCCAGATAAGAAAAAATATAAGCTTACAGCCTTATACACTTAACAATGGGAAAAAAATATATGTAATCCACTAATTTCTTTTTTGCGTGTGTTAAAATTTTATATTATAAATGAAAGTAAGATAGAAATTAATTGAGTAACCCCATTTAACTTGAACAATTTACTCAAATAAAAATTCACGTAATAACTTAAATTTATAATACTTTGATCCACCATTATTCTAAAACATAAATGAACTCCAAATTTATAATTTTAGTATGAAATTATAATATTATAAATTAAAGGCTAACAAGATAATTATGTATTTACAAAATACTGTACCAATTCATCCTATTTTATTAGATTGGGATATGATATAGTTTGGAAGGTTGAACTGGACCATTCTAACAAGATTTTATTTTTGAACAAAAATTTAATTTTTTTTTATTTCATCTATTCTATGATCCAAGAAAAGGAGGATACATATTACACCACGATTTTGAATTAAAAAAGGAATTTCAAGAAATGGAAGATTTATTATCTCTATCAATAACTGAGTCAAATCTAGTGCATCATAAGAGATTTGTCTTTTTTATTGATTCTTCCAGAGTGAATCAAAAATAATTCTTTAATGAGGTATTCAACTTCAATGATAAATTGAAAAAGAAATCTTTATTGATTCTAGCTCTTATTTTTTATGAAGAGAATGACTCTTTTCATCAAAGGATCAGGGAACAAAAAAAGGTCCAAACCTCATATACGGGAGTGATTTAAAAGATCCAAAACAAAAAATAGTGATATTTGCTAGTAACAACATATTAGAGTCCCACACTAGTGGAAATAGAGCTTGCTTCTCTTATTAGAGATATGAGCAGGACGCATGATGCAAACTTTACCATTCTTATAGCGACCTACACTACTGGAAATAGAGTTGCAGGAATTATCAAGAGAATTGGTTTTAAAGGCAACTTTATCCAGGAAGCTTAGGGACAATCCGGTGGCATTTGGTGTCTCAAGGATATTGATCAGTGGACGATAGATGTGTTAGCACACTCTTCTCACTTTGTTCATATGAAAGTTCATTATAAAAACTCTAATCCCTGATTTTTAACTGTTGTTTATGAGGCTCCCCAAGTTTCCCGTAGGCAGCAACTCTTAAAGGACATCAATCATTTGGCTTTATTTGTTTCTGGAGAATGGGCAGTGTTAGCTGATTTTAATAGCACATTTACAGCTTATGATCATCAAGGTAGTGTTATGGCTTACTATCATAGAGACTCGGAGGCCTTTAGGCGCACTTTGCAAGACTGTGAGTTTTGGATGCTGGGTTTCAAGGTCATCCTATACTTGGAAGAAAGGCAATTTGGAAGTAAGGTTGGATAGACGCCTCATAAATTTATCTTGGAGTCTGGGGTTTCCTGAGGCTTATATTCAACATTTAGATCCTCTCAAATCTGATAATAAACCTATGCTTCTTTGCTTTCAAAGAGAGAAAAGCGTCGAAATAAAAGAAGTAGACCGTTTAGATTCGAGGCAGCTTGGTTGACACATGATGATTTTTTAGACTTTGTTAGACATAAGTGGGGTCTGAAAAATGGGACGTGGTGTAACAAAATCTATCAACTTCAGCACGATCTGAGAAGATGGAACTCTAATGTTTTTGGTTGTATTGGTAAAAGGAAAAGAAAACTGATTAGTAAATTAAAATAGCTTGATCAGTAATGTGGTCTTATGTTAATAATAGATTGGAGGAGGTTTATAGGCTAACTTAGAGAGAATATGAGACAGTTTTAGACCGTGAAGAAATCATGTGGTTTCAAAAATTCCGAGCTCAATGGTTGCAACACAGGGATCGTAGTACTAGATACTTTCATGGAGTCACTGCTATTAGACACTGGAAGAATAGTTATGATATGTTACAAAATGATTTAGGAGAATGGATTAGTGATATTACTCAGTTAGAGATATTGGTTACTAATTACTATAAAAATTTGTTCCAAGATGATGATCAATTTTGGCCTCTTGGCTTGTCTGGCTCTTTCCTGAATATTGATGAAGATGAATTACTGGTTCTTATATAAGGGTCTCCAAATATGAGAGGGTCTACAAATATGATGTTTACCAAATAGTGAAGCATATGGGGAGCTTTAAGGCCCCTGGTCCAGATGGTTTCCAAGCAATCTTCTTCCAAAATTAGTTGCAGGTCATTGGTGAAGATTTTTATAATATGGTTAGTACAATTTTTTATAATCCTTCTCAAGTTAAAGCCATAAATGATACTTTTATTACTTTGATTCCAAAAAAGATATGGTCTCACCATGAAAGATTTTCGCCCGATAAGCCTTTGTAATGTTTCATACAAGGTTATAACTAAAATTATCTCCCAACGTCTACGTGGTTTGATGGAGAAACTGATTGGGCCGTGTCAAAGTAGTTTTGTTGCCAGACGTCAAAGTGGTGATAATATCATTGTTGCTCAAGAGATCTTCCATTCTATGAGAAAAAAGTCTAACAATACGGGTTGGATGGCCATCAAAGTTGATCTTGAAAAAGCCTATGACAAGCTAAAGTGAAACTTTATTAAAGATACACTCCATGATATTGGTATTCTGGCAAAGTTGATTGAGGTTATTTGGCAATGTATTTCAACTCCTACCATGCGTATGTTTTGAAATGGGGAAGCACTCGAAGCTTTTTATCCCTCTAGAGGCATTAGACAAGGTGACCCTCTATCACCTTATTTATTTGTCCTATGTATTGAAAGGCTCTTTCAAATGATTTCTCTAGTTACTGAGCATAAATTTTGGAAACCAATATGCCTGAATAGAAGTGGTCCAAAGCTTTCTCATTTAGCTTTTGCGGATGATCTTCTTCTTTTCGCGAAAGCAAGTTTAGATCAGGTTCAGCTCTTTCAATATATTATGGAGACTTTCTGCAGAAGTTCAGGTCAAAAAATAAACAGAGAGAAATCTAGAGTCTACTTCTCAAAGAATGTAGGATGGCACTCAAGCAACAACTTAGTGATGCTCTAGGTATTCAATGGATGGAAGATTTGGGAAAGTGTCACGACCCATTTTCTAGGCACATGACCGGCACAATGATGAATATCCCATCACTGTAAGCCTTTCGATAAATTCTTCCCACAAGTAAAATTGTTAGTCATTATCTCTATATTCTCAAAATACCATTCCTTAATAAATACAAAGAAAATACATCAGATTTTCTTAATTAAAAAAAATAATAGATGCTCAGTACAAAATACATTATCATACTGAAATACAAGCCAAATACCAAACCCCTGACCTAGATGTCCTAGACGGTTACAGAGCAACATACTGTATAACAAAAGAAGGGCCTACCCGACAGCGGGAAGGTCCAACGTGATCTACTCCTCTAGCGGATGTTCTTCGACGGCAACCTGATCTGAACAAAAAGTTTGTACAGAGAGTGTGAGCTTTTAAACTCAGTGAGCAAATCGGCCTCGCGTTAATAAAATTCAAATACATCACCAGTCATGCAAGCATATCCGAAGGCTCAAGCTCAACCAATAGACATAGTTAGAAATTACATACAAGAAGATAAAATTCATCCAATTCAACAAACGATACTAGTACTCGTCAATGGCAATATATCCCGGAGAGCGCACACAGGCCGGCTCACCAATTTTGTATTTTTCCGCCATGACGCACAATCTCATCCTCTTAGCTAGGGCGCCTCACGGATTTATCACCAATCCGGGCTATATCCCTACTGAGGGAATCGTTGTCTCCACACTCATTGGTCAAGACACCATTTAAACCGGGTTTTTCGCCTTACCGTGAGAGAGGGTACTGTACCGCTCAATCACAATCAATAGTACAACAGTTCATATCATAATCAGAAGCACAATATAATACTCATCCATATAACAGGTATAGTATATAACTATATGATTCAAATTTCATATCATCATGAGATACTTGCTTCGTCTTATCCATACTTCTGGATTAATTATCTCATTATATTTGTCATTTTGAATCCAATTTCCCCCTATGAATCTTGGGAGTGTCCTACGACATACTTTTTATCACCAGTAATGCTAAAACTCTATTAAAACGGGGTCGTTTCACTCACCTGAATTCCGTACGAGTATCACTTCTTTAAGTCGTTACGGACAAAAGTACACAGGTGAATTTCAGTGTTCTGCTACGAAGATTTTCATGAAAGATTAGAGAAAATACGTTAAGATTGTTTTCGTACAGATACTGTTCATACGTATAGTTACTATTCATATGATCACTATTCATACTTATGGGTACTATTCATACGGTCACTATTTATACGTACGGGTACTATTTATACCAGAAATACAGAATACAATCTGTAAACCAGGTAAGTTCCCAGGAAAGAGTGGAGGGTCACACTGGACACACTTAAAAACCAGGTCTTTCCTTAGCCAGAACTTTCCTAAACATGTATTCTCCACAGTTTATATTCTATTTCGGTAATCAGAGAATCAAAATAACAGCTAACGACAGTTTTTCTGATGTGGAAGATCGGCCAAAGTCGCAACCACAGAGCATACTTAAGAAAATAACTTCTAAAATTTAAAAGACATAGAAAGGGCATAGTATCCTTATTTAAGCAAAAACGGAAAGGCCCAAAATCTCAGAAGCCTAGCGTCGGAGCAAGAGAAACTTAAGGAGAGAAAAAGAGAAGTTGAAGGTGTGAGTTTAGAAGTGAAATGGAAGGGCCTATTTATAGCAAAAGTCAAGGGTACTGTAATACCCAAGAAAAAATAAAATATAAATATTTGTTTACAAACTACTGTTACTATTTCAGTATATGGTACTATTCACCCATATAATACTATTTACGTATATGATACTGTTCATTTATACAATCGAAATGTCAAGTACTAGATGTGGTTTGGTCATAAGAAAAAACTAGAAAGAAGTTCGTGGGAGAAAATGACGTTTTATGTGTAAAAATACGCTCAGGAACTAAATTGAAAGCACTGATTTGAAAAGAAACTTAAAGGTTTAAGAGAAAGGATAGTTTTCTTTTTAAGTTTCCAATAGTAAATAAAAGAAAAAATTTTCAGCCGTTGCCGCGATTAGCACAATAACTGCATTATTAGAAATGTGATTTTCATGAATAGTAAATTGAATATTTTATTAGCGCATAGTGTCAAATAGTGCCCTTGACTTTTGCTATAAATAGGCCCTTCCATTTCACTTCTAAACTCACACCTTCAACTTCTCTTCTTCTCTCCTTAAGTGTCACATCCCAAAAATTGAGCATGTGAAAAGATACTACTCATTTGATATAATTCTCAAACATACGTTATATACATATATTCTGTAAGGTTTTACATTCAACCTTAATCATTCATTCCACACTACAGAATTATATTCATCTGATAAGCAAATATAGACATACATAGTCTGATATTTCTATCTCATCGCAAGCCTAGGAGACCTATAGAAAGTACAGAGCGTTTCTAATATCCACATTAATAAGTACTGGTGTCCCATCAGACAGAAATAGAGAATAATCCCAAGGGGCTTCTAATCTTCAAACAGATACTCTTGTTCTTTATTTTCTGTATCTGAAAAAAATAATCATAGGGAGTGTGAGTTTATTTAAAAACTCAGTAAGTAAATAACTGTACTATATAAAATATCAAAAGTACAAATACCACATTTACTCATATAATTAATTGTCTTATACATCGAGTAGTATGGGACTCTAACCCTTTCAAACTCATGAATAAGATTTCATAGATATACACCGAGTAGTATGGGACTCTAACCCTTTCAAACTCGTGAATAAGATCTCATAGGTATACGCCGAGTAGTATAGGACTTTAACCCTTTCAACTCGTGTATAGGTTTCATAGATATGCACTGAGTAGTATGGGACTTTAACCCTTTCAAACTCGTGTATAAGATTTCTTAGATATACACCGAGTAGTATGGGACTCTAACCCTTTCACACTCATGTATTAGATCGCGTAGATCTTTACTCATTAATAAAATAGTGAGAATTCATCACATAGTACAATTGTCATGAAATAAATAATTTCTTCATACTCTTATTTCTACTGATCATCATATACTCCCATATGAAAAATTAATTGCTTATTATCCAAATAATGTTGTAAATGGGACTTATATTGTACTTTGACTAGTAATATCAAATTAGCTGAGCAAGGTTATTCACTCACCTTGATGTTTGTCCAAGTTTACCTTATTCCACACTAGAATTTGTGTAGGAAAATTTCCTAATAAAATATATTACAAGGAATCATAAGAAAGGAAACAAAATCACGAAAATACGTAAAATTTTCTGACTGCTACAGTAACGGCTTGCTACAGTACGGTTTGCTACAGTGTCGGTTCGCTACAGTAACGGTTCGCTACAGTGTCGGTTCGCTACAGTGCCGTTGACTGCCGACACTACAGTACTGATACAGTAACCCGAAGAAAATTTTCCAGATTTTGTTTCGAAATTTCTGGTCGCTACAGTAACTCGGTTTTTTTTTTTTGCAAAAGTTTTTGCAGAAATTTCTAACAAATTCATCCTTTCCTTTCTTGTTTCAAAACCAGAATTTCAACTCTTTTAACCGATTATAACTCAAATATAACTTCTAAAACAACTGAGATTCACGAATTATCATCAAAATCTTCAAGAACAAAACCTCCTCTAATCTTCCATATAAACTTAGATTTAAGGAAAATAACGAGATTAAAGCTTACCTTTGATCCTTACAAAGCTTTTGAACCGAACAGATAATCGAAATTCTGAAGATCAAGGAAAGGATTTGAGAAGAAAATGAAGAACTGAGAGAGAAATGCTTTTCTGCTTCCTTCGGCTGAGTGAAAATGAGGGGTACTATTGAAACTTTATATTAAATATTTCTAATGGGTTATTCAATAACCCATGGGTATCCATAACCCAACATCCAAACCCATCCAGTCAATTTACAATAAATGGACTAATTGACCATTCTGAAACCACTTTTTCATGAATTTCACCATTCTTAGAATATATCCCTCATTGTGCAAATATTTAGTCCAGTCATTTAACTCAATTTTCATAAATAATATTCAAAGAGAACAATTAAATATGAAAATTAAAAATGACCAAAATAAATAACTAAAGTAACGTTGTAGAATTCTAAAATACTCTTAAGCGAATTATATTCTGAAATTAACGGGTATTACATTAAGTTTCTCTTACTCCAATGTTAGGCTTATGAGATTTTGGGCCTTTCCTTTTCAGCTTAGGTAAGGATACTATGCCCTTTCTATGTCTTTCAAATTTTAGAAGTTAATTTCTTAAGTATGCTCTGTGGTTGCGGTTTTGGCCGATCTTCCACATCAGAAAAACTGTCCTTAGCTGTTTATATGTTATTTTGATTCTCTGATTACCGAAATAGAATGTAAACTATGAAAAATACATGTCTAGAAAAGTTCTGGCTATGGAAAGACCTGGTTTTTAAGTGTGTCCAGTGTGACCCTCCACTCTTTCCTGAGAACTTACCTGGTGTACTCTTTTACAGATTGTATTCTCTATTTCTGGTATGAATAGTACCCGTACATATAAATAGTATTCGTACGTAAAATAGTATTCGTATGTATGAATAGTGACCGTATATACGAATATTATCCGTATATATAAATAGTGACCGTATGTATGAATAGTAACCATATGAATAATAACCGTATATATGAACAGTGACCGTACGTATAAACAGTATCTGTACGAAAAACAATCCTAACGTATTTTCTCTAATCTTTCATGAAAATCTCCGTAGCAGAACACCGAAATTCACCTGAGCACTCTTGTCTGTAATGACTTAGAGAAGCGATACTCGTACGGAATCCAGGTGAGTGAAACGACCCCGTTTTAATAGAATTTTAGCATTACTGGTGATAAAAAGTATGTCGTAGGACACTCCCAAGATTCATAGGGGGAAATTGGATTCAGAATGACGAATCTAAATGAGATAATTAATCTATAAGTATGGATAAAATGAAATAAGTATCTTATGATGATGTGAAGTTTGAATGTTTTCAAAAATGGATTAATTGTTATCTTGATATGTGGTTTATAAATCTATAATATAGTTATATACTATACCTGTTATATGGATGAATATTATATTGAGCTTCTGATTATGATATGAAATGCTATTGATTGTGATTGAGCGGGACAGTACCCCCTCTCACGGCAAGGCGGAAAACCCGGTTGACTGGGTGTCTTGACCAATGAGTGTGGAGACAACGATTCCCTCAGTAGGGATATAGCCCGGATTGGTGATAAATCCGTGAGGCGCCCTAGCTAAGAGGATGAGGTTGTGCGTCATGGCAGAAATATACATAATTGGTGAGCCGGCTTGTGTGCGCTCTCCGGGATATATTGCCATTGACGAGTACTAGTAACGTTTGTTGAATTGGATGAATTTTTATCTTCTGTCTATTGGTTGAGTATGAGCCTTTGGATATGCTTGTATGACTGGTAATGTATTTGAATTTTATTAACGCGAGGCCGATTCGCTCATTAAGTTTAAAAGCTCACACTGTTTGTACAACCTTTTTGTTCAGATCAGGTTGCCAGCGAAAAATATCTACTAGAGGAGTAGATCACTTTGGACCTTCCCGTTGTCGAGTAGAGCCCTCTTTTGTTATAGATTATGTTGCTCTGTAATCGTCTAGGACATCTAGGTCAGGGGTTTGGCATTTGGCTTGTATGTCAGCATAATAATGTATTTTAAATTGATAATCTATTATTACATGCAAATCATCTCTATGATTTTCAGATAAGAAAATTTGATATATTTATCGGAAGGCTTACAGTGATGAGAGATTCATCATTGTGCCGGTCATGTGCCCAGAAAACGGGTCGTGACAAAGTTGGTATCAGAGCAATGGTTGTTAGGTCTCCTAGTGATTACAGAGCAAGGTAACCTTAGTGGGACCTCCTCTATCGTTGTGAACCCGGGCATAACTATAGAGAGACAGCTCTACTGAAGGTCCTGTAGGATGTTTTCATTTCCTTTCCCTCCGAGACTTATCTCTTCTTAGAAATTATGTTCTCAGTTTTAGTTTTAGACAGATATGGCTACACTTTTGAACTTAGTAAAGGAAAGGTTATTACTTGTTTTGATTCCGTTGCTGTCGGATCAAAATTTTATATGGTGGATTTTATAAGCTGAATTCATGATTGATTTTGTGTAGCTATATTATTTTAGGGTACCAGCCAATAAAAGAAACCACTTGTATTAAAAAAAAACACTGAAGGATTACATTGCAAAAAAGAAGAAGTTTACTCATGTATGAGTAATCTAAAAGCGAGGTGGTCTTGGATTAGGAGGGTTGTATTGTATCATCACCCCTCGACCATTCCTTGGAGCAAGAGACATAGCAATGTCGCGGAGGGTAGTATAAATTCCATTCATACAATCAACACTTCTTTGCTGTTGATTGCAGAAGCACTGGGTGGACCAATAAAAGAACCTATCTATTCTTGAAGTCATTGCCGCGTTATTGCGTTTGGTTAACTTCTCCAGATCTTCTATCATCTTCTTGAGGTTTTTCACCTCCTGCTCTAAACAGGCGATTTTGTCCTCCGAGCTATGGCCTGTGCTAATCTTCTCGGCTTCCTCAATCTTCTTCATCTTCTTCTCCTTTTGAATTTCTTGAGATCCCTCGAGAGGTCTTTTGCCTTTGTCCCTGCCTAAACTTAAGTTTAAGTCAAGATCTTCTTCCTTAGCCTCTACTGTGAGATCAATATACTTCCTTGAGGCCATGATTTGGAAAAATTTAGAAATTTTTGTAAGAGTATGAGGCGAGAGGAATACTGGAGGATTGTAGGCTCAGAGATTATTACTCTTTGTGGTGTGGTAACTGAGAACGCTGAGAAGGTTTTTATAGAGAAAAATTAGGACTTAGAGACAAAGAAGATATCTTTTCACCGCACCTCTACACGATCAACCTATGGATTTCTGCAAGCTGGAAGCCAGAAGTCTAGGGTAGGTGTGCACACCAACAATGCGTTGCATTAATGCCAAAACCACGAAAGTCAGTATTTGGTGAATTTGCGGCCGATTTTACTTGGTTTTCCCATTTCTCCCGTTGGCATTTTCTGAAATTTAAAGAAGTTGATAATATAGCCATTAAAGATTGCCTTGGATGCTTTTATGATGAACTGAAATGCATTTCTCTGTTTTATTGTGTTGTTCTTGAGAGCATTCAGTTGAGTATAATATACATAACTGATTGAATCATGTTATAATTACATGTATGTATGTTATTCATGCATAATGAGTGAAGGCTACAATCAAGGAGAATATGTGATGATCCTACATATACTCATAGAGAATGTGAAATCAAAATGACTTGGATAGAATGAAATGTGTAGAGGATAATACATCTTCATAGTTACACATACTTACATATAATGCTCTCGTGGGCAAATGAAAGGCAATGATTTCCTTGCATTATGATAATGCTTACTGCATGCGACCGTAAGCAGTTAACTTCGTTTTAAAATATATATATTGATATACATATATTATGTGTAAATCCAGAATAAAGACACCGATTAGAATCTAAGATACGGCCAATATGAGGCTACCTAATCATAGAGTGACATTGTGATATGGGATTACAGGATAAAACAAGTTTAGAGGGAGAAAATCTCAGACTGAAGAGCATAGTTAGTCAAAATTTTGAGAAAGGTCAAGATTAGCCTAAAATTTTTTTTCAAGAAATCTTTGACTTATGTTAATTGCATTTACTATTTATCTGCATGTCCGACATTAATTGCTGGCATTGCGACGTATGTGATCTGTAAACCTTATAGCGAGCAGCGTGTAGGTTGTGGTGGCTTTAGCTCCAGGGGCTTCGGGTTGTCTATAAATCTTGTATGCCCGTTACCCTACTCATCGCACCAAGCAAACTTACTTCTTTCATTACATACCTATTTCTCAATCTCCATTCCTTTATCATTCGAAGTTATTTCTGAGATCCCTAGAGCAATGGCCGATAATAAGTCTTTCAACTTGAATTTTGAGACTGGCAATGTAGAGCTTGATTTAAATCTAAGTCTCGGAGACAACAAAGGGAAAAGACCTGTAGACAGGTCACCAGAAATTAAGAAAAGAAAGAGGGATGTAATAGAGTTGGAGGAGGACAGTACTGCAACATCCTCAGAAAATAAGCTTGCGTTCCTAGAGCGTAAGATCGAAAATCTGGAGCGTAAGATAGAAAGCCTGGAATACAAGATAGAGGACCAGAAGCGACTAATAAGTCGTCTCTTTGAAAACCAAGAGAAACTGATAAATCGTCGTTTCGGGGAACTGGCCAATCGAGTTGATAGACATTCAATGTTTGCAACTCAAAATTTTCGTGACCAACAAGCAAGGTGTATTGACTGTATGAACGGAGTGACTTATGCTCTTCGCCAAATTTCTCAGGCACTTCCTCCAGAAACTCTTTCTAGGCTGCAACGATTAGCTTCCTCCTTAAGGTCTGAAGCACCTTCCTCTTCTAGACCTGGAGCACCATTTACATTTCAAAAGCCTCCTCGTCCTTAATTTATTCTTTCTTTTGTTTGTACCTAAAGCTATATTTGGTCTAAACTTCACGTATTAAAATTATCTATGTACTAGAAATAAAATTTAAGTTAGTATTTAGATCTTGTTTGTTGAAGTGATTTCTTAAAGAACTTGAGGAATGAGAAGATGTTGGACTTATATTTCGTACTTGATTATGAAAATTCTAAAGTAGAGTATGGTAATATCCTTTTGACTGAGAAGAGTTACTAAAATGATATTTCATTGCATTTCTGAGCTATAGAGGAGTGCTAAATAAGTATTTTATGAACCTATACATAGAGAACTATGGGTTTGCCCTAATCATTGAAGAGATACAACTCTATATGAGTCATTGAGGTGAGAGGAATTTCTATATATATTTATTTTATAATTATGCGTGAGGAATATGTTATTTACTTAACACATTTTCTAGAATTGTTCTTCTTAGAGATTTATGTAATGATTTCATTTTATATGACGCCATCAGCTGAGAGTGTCGCCTTAAGGTAGAAGGATCGCCTTCGGGCAAGAGTATTACCTATGGCCAAAATGACGCCTTCGGGTAAGGTGCTTGTATTCGTAGAAGTTATAAGCTATGTGTGTGGAAACATGTGTTCTGATATTCAGTATGAACTAGAAAGACCACGTGCCACTTTTGGAGAAGACACCTATTTGAGGTTTTACATAGAGACAGAGTTCGTCTCTGATCAGATGGTTTAAGTTTGGTAAAGGTTATGAGGATGAGACACTTTATGGTACAAAAGGTAGTGGAGAAGATCAAACTGATGAGGAAGAGATTGTTTGCTATTTAGAAAAGGCAAAAGTCCTATGAAAATTATTGATAATGCGGTCTAGAGTTCACAGTTGATGCTATAGTGTTCTTGTAAATCTTACCAGGGATGTGAAGAGGTTTGGAAAGAAAGAGATACAAAGAATGAGATATAGACGAAGTAATCACACTTATTTCAGTCTTGAAATGAGTTTTGAATTCGGGGGACCGAATTCTCTTAAGGGGGTGATAATGTAATACCCAAGAAAAAATAAAATATAAATATTTGTTTACAAACTACTGTTACTATTTCAGTATATGGTACTATTCACCTGTATAATACTATTTACGTATATGATATTGTTCATTTATACAATCGAAATGTCAAGTATTAGATGTGGTTTGGTCATAAGAAAAAACTAGAAAGAAGTTCGTAGGAGAAAATGACGTTTTATGTGTAAAAATACGCTCAGGGACTAAATTGAAAGGACTGATTTGAAAAGAAACTTAAAGGTTTAAGAGAAAGGATAGTTTTCTCTTTAAGTTTCCAATAGTAAATAAAAGAAAAAAATTTCAGCCGTTGCCGCGATTTGCACAGTAACTGCATTATTAGAAATGTGATTTTCATTAATAGTAAATTGAATATTTTATTAGCGCATAGTATCAAATAGTGCCCTTGACTTTTGCTATAAATAGGCCATTCCATTTCACTTCTAAACTCACACCTTCAACTTTTCTTCTTCTCTCCTTAAGTTTCTCTTACTCTAATGTTAGGCTTATGAGATTTTGGGCCTTTCCTTTTCAGCTTAGGTAAGGATACTATGCCCTTTATATGTCTTTCAAATTTTAGAAATTAATTTCTTAAGTATGCTCTGTGGTTGCGGTTTTGGCCGATCTTCCACATCAGAAAAACTGTCCTTAGCTGTTTATATGTTATTTTGATTCTCTGATTACCGAAATAGAATGTAAACTGTGAATAATACATGTCTAGGAAAGTTCTGGCTAAGAAAAGACCTGGTTTTTAAGTGTGTCCAGTGTGACCCTCCACTCTTTCCTGGGAACTTACCTGGTGTA
This sequence comes from Biancaea sappan, assembly GCA_037074585.1. Classification (NCBI taxonomy): domain Eukaryota; kingdom Viridiplantae; phylum Streptophyta; class Magnoliopsida; order Fabales; family Fabaceae; genus Biancaea; species Biancaea sappan. The sequence continues at coordinate 5,447,478 of CM073498.1, read as the reverse complement.
CTCTTTTACAGATTGTATTCTTTATTTCTGGTATGAATAGTACCCGTACATATAAATAGTATTCGTACGTAAAATAGTATTCGTATGTATGAATAGTGACCGTATATACGAATATTATCCGTATATATAAATAGTGACCATATGTATGAATAGTAACCATATGAATAGTAACCGTATATATGAACAGTGACCGTACGTATAAACAGTATCTGTACGAAAAACAATCCTAACGTATTTTCTCTAATCTTTCATGAAAATCTCCGTAGCAGAACACCGAAATTCACCTGAGCACTCTTGTCTGTAATGACTTAGAGAAGCGATACTCGTACGGAATCCAGGTGAGTGAAACGACCCCGTTTTAATAGAATTTTAGCATTACTGGTGATAAAAAGTATGTCGTAGGACACTCCCAAGATTCATAGGGGGAAATTGGATTCAGAATGACGAATCTAAATGAGATAATTAATCCATAAGTATGGATAAAATGAAATAAGTATCTTATGATGATGTGAAGTTTGAATGTTTTCAAAAACGGATTAATTGTTATCTTGATATGTGGTTTATAAATCTATAATATAGTTATATACTATACCTGTTATATGGATGAATATTATATTGAGCTTCTGATTATGATATGAAATGCTATTGATTGTGATTGAGCGGGACAGTACCCCCTCTCACGGCAAGGCGGATGTCACGACCCGTTTTCTGGGCACATGACCGGCACAATGATGAATCTCTCATCACTGTAAGCCTTCCGATAAATATATCAAATTTTCTTATCTGAAAATCATAGAGATGATTTGCATGTAATCATAGATTATCAATTTAAAATACATTATTATACTGACATACAAGCCAAATGTCGAACCCCTGAACTAGATGTCCTAGACTATTACAGAGCAACATAATCTATAACAAAAGAGGGGTCTACCCGACAACGGGAAGGTCCAAAGTGATCTACTCCTCTAGCAGATATTCTTCGCTGGCAACCTGATCTGAACAAAAAGGTTGTACAAACAGTGTGAGCTTTTAAACTCAATGAGCGAATCGGCCTCGTGTTAATAAAATTCAAATACATTACCAGTCATGCAAGCATATCCGAAGGCTCATACTCAACCAATAGACAGAAGATAAAAATTCATCCAATTCAACAAATGTTACTAGTACTCGTCAATGGCAATATATCCCAGAGAGCACACACAGGCCGGCTCACCAATTATGTGTATTTCCGCCATGACGCACAACATCATCCTTTTACATATAAGAAGATAAAAATTCATCCAATTCAACAAACGTTACTAGTACTCGTCAATGGCAATATATCCCGGAGAGCGCACACAGGCCGGCTCACCAATTATGTATATTTCTGCCATGACGCACAACCTCATCCTCTTAGCTAGGGCGCCTCACGGATTTATCACCAATCCGGGCTATATCCCTACTGAGGGAATCGTTGTCTCCACACTCATTAGTCAAGACACCCTGTCAACCGGGTTTTCCGCCTTGCCGTGAGAGGGGGTACTGTCCCGCTCAATCACAATCAATAGCATTTCATATCATAATCAGAAGCTTAATATAATATTCATCCATATAACAAGTATAGTATATAACTATATTATAGCTTTATAAACCACAATTCAAGAGATTCAATTTTCACATCATCATGAGATACTTGCTTTTTCTTATCCATACTTCTGGATTAATTATCTCATTATATTCGCCATTCTGAATCCAATTTCCCCCTATGAATCTTGGGAGTGTCCTACGACATACTTTTTATCACCAGGAATGCTAAAACTCTATTAAAACGGGGTCGTTTCACTCACCTGGATTCCGTACGAGCATCGCTTCTCTAAGTCATTACAGACAAGAGTGCTCAGGTGAATTTCGGTGTTCTAAGCTGAAAAGAAAAGGCCCAAAATCTCAGAGGCCTAGCATTGAAGTAAAAGAAACTTAAGGAGAGAAGAAGAGAAGTTGAAGGTGTGAGTTTAGAAGTGAAATGAAAGCGCCTATTTATTGGAAAAGTCAAGGGTACTATTTGATACTATGCACTAATAAAATATTCAATTTACTATTCATGAAAATGACATTTCTAATAATGTAGTTACTGTGCACCTCACGATGGAAAATTTTTCTGTTATTACTATTGGAAACTTAAAGGGAAAACTATCATTTCACCTTAAACCTTTAAGTTTCTTTTCAAATCAGTCCTTTCAATTTAGTCCCTGAGGGTATTTTTACACATAAAACGTCATTTTATCCTACAAACTTCTTTCTAGTTTTCTCTTATGACCAAACCACATCTAGTACTTGACATTTCGATTGTATAAATGAACAGTATCGTATACGTAAATAGTATTATACGGGTGAATAGTACCATATACTGAAATAGTAACAGTAGTTTGTAAACAAATATTTATATTTTATTTTTCTTGGGTATTACATTATCACCCCCTTAAGAGAATTCGGTCCCCCGAATTCAAAACTCATCTCAAGACTGAAATAAATGTGATTACTTCGTCCATATCTCATCCTTTGCATCTCTTTCTTCCAAAACCTCATCACACCCTTGGTGAGATTTACAAGAACATTATACCATTGACTGTGAACTCTAAACTGAATTATCAATAATTTGCATAAGACTTTTGCCTTTTATAAACAGCAAGTAATCTCTTCCTCATCAGTTTAATCTTCTCCACAACCTTTTGTACCATAAAGTGTCTCATCCTCATAACCTTTACCAAACTCAAACCACCTAATCAGAGACGAACTCTGTATCTATGTAAAACCTCAAATAGGTGTCTTCTCAACAGTGGCACGTGGTCTTTCCAGTTTATACTGAATATCAGAACACAAGCTACCATACACATAGCTTATAACTTTTACGAATACAAGTACCCTACCCGAAGGCATCATTTTGGTCATAGGTAATACTCTTGCTCGAAGGCGATCATTCTACCTTAAGGCGACACTCTCAGCTGATGGCGTCATATAAAAGGAAAAATCACGTAAAATTATTACATAATTCTCTAGGAAGAACAATCCCAGAAAATGAGTTAAGTAAATAACATACTCCTCATGCATAATTATAAAATAAATATATATAGAAATTCCTCTCACCTCAATGACTCATATAGAGTCGTATCCGTTCAATGCTTAGGGCAAACCCATAGTTCTCTATATATAGGTTCATAAAATACTTATTCAGCATTCCTCCATAGGTCAGAAGTGCAATGAAATATCATTTTAGTAACTCTGCTCAGTCAAAAAGATATTACTATACTATGCTTTAGAATCAAGTATGAAATATAACAAGTCCAATATCTTCTCATTCCTCAAGTTCTTTCAGTAAAATGAATCACTTCAACAAAGAAGATCTAGATACTAACTTAAATTTTATTTCTAGTACATAGATAATTTTAATACGTGAAGTTTACACCAAATGTAGCTTTAGGTACAAACAAAAGAAAAATAAATTAAGGACGAGGAGGCTTTTGAAATATAAAAGGTGCTCCAGGTCTAGAAGAGGAAGGTGCTTCAGACCTTAAGGAGTAAGCTAATCGTTGCAGCCTAGAAAGGGTTTCTGGAGGAAGCACCTGAGAAATTTGGCGAACAGCATAAGTCACTCCGTTCATACAGTCAACACACCTTGCTTGTTGGTCACGAAAATTTTGAGTTGCAAACATTGAATGTCTATCAACTCGATTGGCCAGTTCCCCGAAACGACGATTTATCAGTTTCTCTTGGTTTTCAAAGAGACGACTTATTAGTCGCTTCTGGTCCTCTATCTTGTATTCCAGGCTCTCTATCTTACGCTCTAGGCATGCAAGCTTATTTTCTGAGGATGTTGCAGTGCTGTCCTCCTCCATCTCTATTACATCCTTCTTTCTCTTCTTAATTTCTGGTGACCTATCTACAGGTCTCTTCCCTTTGTTATCTCCGAGACTTAGATTTAAATCAAGCTCTACGTTGCCAGTCTCAAAATTCAAGTTGAAAGACTTATTATCGGCCATTGCTCTAGGGATCTCAGAAATAACTTCGAATGAGAAAGGAATGGAGATTGAGAAATAGGTATGTAATGAAAGAAGTTCGCTTGGTGTGATGAGTGGGGTAACGGGCGTACAAGATTTATAGATAACCTGAAGCCCCTGGAGCTAAAGCCACCACAACCTATACGCCGCTCGCTATAAGGTTTACAGATCACATACGTCGCAATGCCAGCAATTAATGTCGGACATGCAAGTAAATAGTAAATATAATTTAATGCAATTAACATAAGTCAAAGATTTCCTCAAAAATTTTCGGCTAATCTTGACCTTTCTCAAAATTTTCGACTAACTACGCTCTTCAGTCTGAGATTTTCTCCCTCTAACTTGTTTTATCCTGTAATCCCATATCACGATGTCCCTCTATGATCGGGTAGTCTCATATTAGCCTTATCTTATATTCTAATCGGTGTCTTTACTCTAGACTTACACATAATATATATGTAAATATATATATTTTAAAACAAAGTTAACTGCTTACGGTCGCATGCCTTAAGCATTATCATGATGTAAGGAAATCACTGCCTTTCATTTGTCCACGAGAGCATTATATGTAAGTATGTGTAACCATGAAGATATATCATCATCTACACATTTCATTCTATCCAAGTCATTTTGATTTCACATCTCTATGAGTATATGTAGGATCATCACATATTCTCCTTGATCGTAGCCTTCACTCATTATGCATGAATAACATACATACATGTAATTACAACATGATTCAATCAATTATGTATATTATACTCAACTGAAGGCTCTTAAGAACAACACAATAAAACGGAGAAATGTATTTCAGTTCATCATAAAAGCATCCAAGGCAATCTTTGATGGCTATGTTATCAACTTCTTTGAATTTCGGAAAATGCCAACGGGAGAAATGGGAAAACCTAGTAAAATCGGCCGCAAATCCACCGAATACTGACTTTCGTGGTTTTGGCATTAATTCGACGCATTGTTGGTGTGCACGCCTACCCTAGACTTCTGGCTTCCAGCTTGCAGAAATCCATAGGTTGATCGTGTAGGGGTGCGGTGAAAAGATATCTTCTTTGTCTCTTAGTCCAAATTTTTCTCTATAAAAACCATCCCAGCGTTCTCAGTTACCACACCACAAAGAGTAATAATCTCCGAGCCTACAATCCCCCAGTAGTCCTCTCGCCTCATACTCTTACAAAAATTTCTAAATTTTTTCAAATCATGGCCTCAAGGAAGTACATTGATCTCACAGTAGAGGCTAAGGAAGAAGAGCTCGACTTAAACTTAAGTCTGGGCAAAGACAAGGGCAAAAGACCTTTTGAGGGGTCTCCAGAGAAGCAGAAGGAGAAGAAAATGAAGAAGATCGAGGAAGCTGAGGAGACTAGCACGGGCCATACCTCGGAGGACAAAATCGCCTGTCTAGAGCAGGAGGTGAAAAATCTGAAAAAGATGATAGGAGACCTGGAGAAGTTAACTAAACACAATCATGCAGAAATGACTTCAAGAATAGACAGGTTCTTCTATTGGTCTACCCAGTGCTTCTGCAATCAACAACAAAGAAGTGTTGATTGTATGAATGGGATTTACACTACCCTCCGCGACATTGCTATGTCCCTTGCTCCAAGGAATGGTTGAGGGGTGATGATACAATACAACCCTCCTAATCCAAGACCACCTCGCTTTTAGATTACTCATACATGAGTAAACTTCTTCTTTTTTTGCAATGTAATCCTTCAGTTTTTTTTTTTTTAATGCAAGTGGTTTCTTTTATTGGCTGGTACCCTAAAATAATATAGCTACACAAAATCAATCATGAATTCAGCTTATAAAATAAAAATTTGATCCGACAGCAACGGAATCAAAACAAATAACGACTTTTCCTTGACTAAGTTCAAAAGTGTAGCCACATCTGTCTAAAACTAAAACTGAGAACATAATTCCTAAGAAGAGATAAGTCTCAAAGGGAAAGGAAATGGAAACATCCTACAGGACCTTCAGTAGAGCCGTCTCTCTATAATTGTGCCCGGGTTCACAACGATAGAGGAGGTCCCACTAAGGTTACCTTGCTCTGTAATCACTAGGAGACCTAACAACCATTGCTCTGATACCAACTTTGTCACGACCCGTTTTCTGGGCACATGACCGGCACAATGATGAATCTCTCATCACTGTAAGCCTTCCGATAAATATATCAAATTTTCTTATCTGAAAATCATAGAGATGATTTGCATGTAATCATAGATTATCAATTTAAAATACATTATTATACTGACATACAAGCCAAATGTCGAACCCCTGAACTAGATGTCCTAGACGATTACAGAGCAACATAATCTATAACAAAAGAGGGGTCTACCCGACAACGGGAAGGTCCAAAGTGATCTACTCCTCTAGCAGATATTCTTCGCTGGCAACCTGATCTGAACAAAAAGGTTGTACAAACAGTGTGAGCTTTTAAACTCAATGAGCGAATCGGCCTCGTGTTAATAAAATTCAAATACATTACCAGTCATGCAAGCATATCCGAAGGCTCATACTCAACCAATAGACAGAAGATAAAAATTTATCCAATTCAACAAATGTTACTAGTACTCGTCAATGGCAATATATCCCAGAGAGCGCACACAGGCCGGCTCACCAATTATGTGTATTTCCGCCATGACGCACAACATCATCCTTTTACATATAAGAAGATAAAAATTCATCCAATTCAACAAACGTTACTAGTACTCGTCAATGGCAATATATCCCAGAGAGCGCACACAGGCCGGCTCACCAATTATGTATATTTCCGCCATGACGCACAACCTCATCCTCTTAGCTAGGGCGCCTCACGGATTTATCACCAATCCGGGCTATATCCCTACTGAGGAAATCGTTGTCTCCACACTCATTGGTCAAGACACCCTGTCAACCGAGTTTTCCGCCTTGCCGTGAGAGGGGGTACTGTCCCGCTCAATCACAATCAATAGCATTTCATATCATAATCAGAAGCTCAATATAATATTCATCCATATAACAGGTATAGTATATAACTATATTATAGCTTTATAAACCACAATTCAAGAGATTCAATTTTCACATCATCATGAGATACTTGCTTTTTCTTATCCATACTTCTGGATTAATTATCTCATTATATTCGCCATTCTGAATCCAATTTCCCCCTATAAATCTTGGGAGTGTCCTACGACATACTTTTTATCACCAGGAATGCTAAAACTCTATTAAAACGGGGTCGTTTCACTCACCTGGATTCCGTACGAGCATCGCTTCTCTAAGTCATTACAGACAAGAGTGCTCAGGTGAATTTCGGTGTTCTAAGCTGAAAAGAAAAGGCTCAAAATCTCAGAGGCCTAGCATTGAAGTAAGAGAAACTTAAGGAGAGAAGAAGAGAAGTTGAAGGTGTGAGTTTAGAAGTGAAATGAAAGCGCCTATTTATAGGAAAAGTCAAGGGTACTATTTGATACTATGCACTAATAAAATATTCAATTTACTATTCATGAAAATGACATTTCTAATAATGTAGTTACTGTGCACCTCACGCGAAAATTTTTCTGTTATTACTATTGGAAACTTAAAGGGAAAACTATCCTTTCACCTTAAACCTTTAAGTTTCTTTTCAAATCAGTCCTTTCAATTTAGTCCCTGAGGGTATTTTTACACATAAAACGTCATTTTATCCTACAAACTTCTTTCTAGTTTTCTCTTATGACCAAACCACATCTAGTACTTGACATTTCGATTGTATAAATGAACAGTATCGTATACGTAAATAGTATTATACGGGTGAATAGTACCATATACTGAAATAGTAACAGTAGTTTGTAAACAAATATTTATATTTTATTTTTCTTGGGTATTACAGCGAAAAACCCGGTTGACAGGGTGTCTTGACCAATGAGTGTGGAGACAACGATTCCCTCAGTAGGGATATAGCCCGGATTGGTGATAAATCCGTGAGGCGCCCTAGCTAAGAGGATGAGGTTGTGCGTCATGGCGGAAATATACATAATTGGTGAGCCGGCTTGTGTGCGCTCTCCGGGATATATTGCCATTGACGAGTACTAGTAACGTTTGTTGAATTGGATGAATTTTTATCTTCTGTCTATTGGTTGAGTATGAGCCTTTGGATATGCTTGTATGACTGGTAATGTATTTGAATTTTATTAACGCGAGGCCGATTCGCTCATTGAGTTTAAAAGCTCACACTGTTTGTACAATCTTTTTGTTCAGATCAGGTTGCCAGCGAAGAATATCTACTAGAGGAGTAGATCACTTTGGACCTTCCCGTTGTCGGGTAGACCCCTCTTTTGTTATAGATTATGTTGCTCTGTAATCGTGTAGGACATCTAGGTCAGGGGTTTGGCATTTGGCTTGTATGTCAGCATAATAATGTATTTTAAATTGATAATCTATTATTACATGCAAATCATCTCTATGATTTTCAGATAAGAAATTTTGATATATTTATCGGAAGGCTTACAGTGATGAGAGATTCATCATTGTGCCGGTCATGTGCCCAGAAAACGGGTCGTGACAGGTACTATTTGATACTATGCGCTAATAAAATATTCAATTTACTATTTATGAAAACGACATTTCTAATAATGCAGTTACTGTGCACCTTACGCTGGAAAATTTTTCGTTTATTTACTATTGGAAACTTAAAGGGAAAACTATCCTTTCACCTGAAACCTTTAAGTTTCTTTTCAATTCAGCCCTTTCAATTTAGTCCATGAGGGTATTTTTACACATAAAACGTCATTTTCTCCTACAAACTTCTTTCTAATTTTCTCTTATAACCAAACCACATCTAGTACTTGACATTTTGATTGTATAAATGAACAGTATCATATACGTAAATAGTAACAGTAGTTTGAAAACACGCATTTATATTTTATTTTTCATGGGTATTACAGAAAGTATCTTGGAGTTCCCATTCTGCATCAAAGAGCCAACAAGGATACTTATAAGCTCATCCTGGTTAAGGTTAATCAGCGTTTAAGTTCTTGGAAAGCCCGTACTTTGTCCTTTACTAGTAGAGTAACCTTAGCAAATCAGTTCTTCAAGCCTTGCCCACCCATGTTATGCAAATTGTAAACTTACCTAAATCTAGTTGTGAGGAGGTTGATAAAGTTTGTAAGGGTTTTATATGGGGTTATTCGGAACATAGTAGGAAGACTCATTTAGTTGGCTGGAATAATGTTTGTCGGCCAAAGCAGTATGGTAGTCTTGGTCTTAAAAGAACTAGAGATGCAAACATTGCTTTTATGCTAAGAGCAAACTGGAGATTATGCACCTGTAAAGATACTTTGTGGACCTCTATTATTAGAAACAAATATAAATATGGGCTGAATGGTGTGCCGAAAGTGAATAAGTTGCGAGCTAGGAGTAATTTCTAGCATGATATCTGTTATACCTGAGATTTGTTTTCAAAGAATCTAGCTTGAAGGTAGGAAATGGTTCAAAGGTAAAATTTTGGATGGACAATTGGGTTCCGAATATAGGCCCCATGTTAGACTATGCAGTTACTAATATCCCTATTACGGATATGTCACAGACGGTCATTGAATATGTTTCGAATTAGGGCAGTTAGAATTCTCCTCAGTTTGCTCTACTGGTCACATCGTTTTTATATAGCAAAATTACTGCTATGGTTCCTCCCCACAATAATAGTAACGATGACTATATTGCCTGGAAAAATGAAAATGATGGGAGTTTTTCATTAACCTCAGCATTCGAAGCTATTCAGAAAAATGATAACCATCCTTGGAAGAAATTATTCTTAGCTATTTGGAGATGGAGTTGTCCAGAGAGGATTAGGTTTTTCCTTTGGAAAGCAAGTCATGTTACGCTTTTGACAAATGAGAGGAGATATAAACTAGGTATGTCATCTACTGCTATATAGCCGATTTGTGCTATGTAAGTAGAGAGTCATTTCCATGTGTTTCGTGACTGTGGAACTATGAGAGCTACCTGGGAGATGCTTCTGGGGACTAGATTTCCTAATTTCTTTATGGTTCAAAACTGGAAAGCTTGGATGTACAGTAACTTAATTAGGGGTGATGTGGTTAATAGGATTAGGTGGAATACTCTTTTTTGTGTTATGGTTGATCGAGTTTGGTGGAGGAGGAATGATTTTGTCTTTAATAATATTATTTGGTCTAGTTTTGATCTTTTATTCAAGGCCAAGAGAATGGTGGAGGCTATTGAGATCAGTTTGAAGACTTTGGTTCGTATTGATAGCAGAGAGGATGGTATCACGATTGAGACTCAAATTAGACAGCAACCTCCTAGACATAAAGAGGTGGCACTTAACTGTGACAGATCTGTATCTAATTTAGGGAGTAATGCAACTTGTGGTGGCCTTTTACGAGATCACTCTGGAAATTTTCTGGTTGGGTTTGTGGCCAAGCTGGGTTCGTGTTCTGTGTTGGAGGCTGAGTTGGGGGGGATTCTCCATGATCTAAAGTTAGCTTTATTCATATTCTCAATGTGCTATTAATTTCCTAACTGAGGGATGTAATAGAACTCACTATTGCAATTCTTTAGTTTCTTCTATACATGCTGTGCATGGTAATAATGGTGATGTGATATGGTCCCATATTTGAAGGGAAGCGAATTAGGTGGCGGATGATTTAGCTAATTCGGGGTTATCGTTTGATAATGATTTTAAAATTTTTGAATTTCCTCCTAGTTTTATTTTTAATGCCTTGATGGCAGATGTTGCTAGTACTTGGTTCCTTAGAGGGTTCTAGTTTGTTTCTCTTTGGGGTTTAACCCCTTCTTGTTCATCAAAAAAAAAAAAATACAGTGAAGGCAGTAAATCAATATAGATTAATCCCAAACTTGATTCAAATCTAATATAACACCTACATGTATGGAATCTATTCTTTTTAATGAGTTGATCTAATCACAATTTCGAATATGAGATGTAAAGGTATCATATAAGAAATGATATCTAATTTTCATAGACTAAAATTTATTTATAATTTAAAAAAAGCTGGTGTAAATGATTTCTAAATTAACTCAGTGGTAGAATATCAAATTAAAATTTTATAAATGGGTAAGAATGAAAATATAAAATAATTACTCGAATTGGAGCAGTAAAGATTATGACTCAATCTTTTTATTTTTTAATTGGATATAACTCTTTAATTAGTCAGCAAAAATTGGCTGAATAGAATTAAATTGTGTCAGCATATAGACATTGTTAAATATATTTAAATTAATACTGTACAGTTAATACATGTATCCGAAGCCCGAACTAAAGTCTAAACCAAGGTTGTTAACTTCTCCCAAGAACACTAAACAGTACAGTACTATATAGTTTCCTGTTGAACCCTTCCTCGATCTACCCCCTGAGGATCTGCTGTTGTATAATTAAAACAGAAGCAGAAGAACTAAACTCTACAGACGCAACATAGTCTCCTATGAGTCCCAACTCTTCGTTCTCGCTCCAACACGACAACCCGATCAAAAGCTCAGGATTCATCCCCGGCGTCCTCCCCACAATCCAAAGATCATAACTTCCGTCATTCATATCCCGAATCGCCTTCACCGTATCCTCCCCATCCGCCACCACCACCTCCCTATACTCCACCCTATCCTTCCGCTCATTCTTCACCCAGAACCAGGTCACCGTCCCGTCGTCCATCTTCTTCTCCACCTCACTCTCCCCTCCTGCAAACGACAAAAACCTCACCACCGTCAGACTCACGTTCTCCTCCGCCGTCATCCGATCCGCCAGCACCAGAGCCTCCCTCGAATCCGGCCCTCCCAGAAACAACACTGCAATTTTACTCTCCCCCGACCGACCAAAAGACAAATTCGAAGTCTTCTTATTGACGTACCGAATAACAGGGTTCCCGTGATTCTCGCTCTTGTCGACAAGAATCCCGACCGAGCAGGGCGCGTGAAACAGGATATGCGACACCACGCTCCTCGCTGCCTCACCCTCCACGAGGTTAGGATTAGTGCGGGCTCGCTTGTAGATACAATAGGGTAAAATGATGAGAGCGGCTTTGTGGTGTAAAGCGAGGACGCAAATGTCCTGGTACATGGAGCGCGGAGTGGTGACGGTGGTGAAGAAACGGAGCTTGACGGCATCAGGGCCTTTGAGGTTGTGGAAGAGGGTGAGAGCGTTGAGGGCTTGAGCGGAGGTGTACTTGAGGGGGACTTGTTGGTGGGCGTGGTCGATGAAGAGGGGGACGGGGCCGATGATCTTCATGAGTTGGAGGGCGAGGACGGAGATGGGGCCGGGGGAGGCGGAGAGCTCGAGGAGGCGGATGAGGCCGCCGATGTTGTCGGGGTCGAAGATGGCGAGGACGATGACGAGGTCGGAGCCGGGAGGGGTGTGTTGGACGGTGCGGCGTTTGTTGACCATGTACGGCTTTGAGGGATCGTGGAGGATGCAGATCAGAGGAGAGAACGTTGCCGTTACGACTACTGTCATCAGCACCAGGATTGTGAAACCTGGCCCCTTTATCATCTGCAAGCATCCCCGCATCCAAAATTATGCACAGAAATAAAAACACTTGGAAATTAATGAAAATAAGTTCATTAAGCTCCTTTGCAGTTCCACATGGATTGCTAAATTATTGAATAGCACGTATTTCTATCTTATATTGCAAATAATTTTTCATATGTACGTAGCTGTAGCATGCATGTCAGTTCATTTTATATATTATATATACACTTTACTGTAAATGAGTGCAAGTTATAAATAAAAATTACAACTTTTAGGGAGAATTTTGAGCTACAGGGCAATACCTAGCTACTCTATACAAAGTGACATGTTCTATTAGTTTCTTTAATAGATAAATTAATTAAGGATGGGTTTGGATCCTATACATCACTCTCTCATAGATTTATATGACATTTATATCCTTCTTAAATTTCTTTCTCTCTGAGTGCATCATGTACAGTAATTGTAGATAACACATACTAATTGAATTATATATTTTATTGAAGAATTTGATAGAAAACACTTAAAGGTTGTAAACCTCAAAATTATACATTAGGGTAAATTATTCGAACTTTGATATAATAATGGGACCTTTTTCTAATTAAAAGTGATATAATTAGTCCGCGACTCTAAAACAAAAGAAGTATGTACCAAGGCTTATATAAAAGGGACATATTTATATATATATATATATATATATGTGGATGAATGTGGAGATGAGCTTACCCTTTTGTCCATCCAGTGGAAAAACAATATAAGTTCAACTTGGCCTCTTAAGCTCAAGAGGAGACTGAGGGATAGTCCATCTCTGAAAGGCATCCGCCAGAGGAGTGTAGAAATCCATGTAGAAAGGAACTTGCTCAAATACCCACTCAGAACCATGTAGAACAAAGGTGCCAGATGGGTCCAACCAGCAGCGCTCAGGGCATACACATCGGTGTTATATCCTATCATAATGTACGCAAATGGCATCAGAATCTCCATCATAATAGTCTCACTCTTCTCCACAATCGCTGTGCCCAAAGGAGGCCCATCTGGGATCAACAGGCCCAGCCACAACGGCCCATTCGCTATGGCTACCCCACACAAGTCCGTCAAAAGCCCCATCACAAATACCCCCAACAGAATACAAGTCACATATGACGGATGCACTGCTTTCCCTTCTGGGCTCTTCTCGATGATCCACGATATCGCTCTTCGAACACATATCAACAAGAAAGCCATCAACATCACTAGAGATATCAGATACCACAACGCATGCCTAGCTCCACTCTCTCCATGTTTTGCAGCCTCGAACACCACTATGGTGCCCAGAGACAACATGTCACCAACTAGTCCTATGGACAACGCCGTTCGTCCCACGTCGGAGCTTATAAGGTTGGTTTCGCTGAGGACATTGTAAATGACAGGGCATGAAGCGAGTCCCAAGTAACTGGCGATGCCTCCTATGGAAGACAACTTGGCCAGCTCTCTGTCCATGTTCTTTCGCATGGTCATGGCAACGGAGAAAGCGGATATTGTGGGGACCATTAGGCCAATGACACTTATGAAAATATGCTTTTTTCCGGCCTTTTTAACCAGTAAAGGGTCCGTCCTCACGCCGTACACGAATAGAAAGAACATGAATCCCATTACCCCAATGGTGTTCACTACGAACTGAGCATTTCCCAGGGCTGTACTGTTTACGAACCACGCGTTGCGTTTCATAACTGAGGGTCCCACCACGATGCCACCCTACCAAAATCAGGACATATGTCGACAAAATTCATATTTTGAGCCAACTGTGTATAATATATATATATATAGAGAGAGAGAGAGAGAGAGAGTAATTTTTAAGTTAGAGAAAATGACCTATGTGCTTAAATGTAAAAATTGAAGGATTTAATTGTCAATTTCAAAAGTGTAAAGAGGAATTCGGGAATAACCCAACGTTTCAACTTTTTGCAATTTTCCCAATATATATATATATAAAGGGAAGGGAAAGAGAGAATATAGAAAAAGGAAGCTTACGTACGATGATCTCGGAGATGAGCCTAGGTTGCTTGAGAGGCTTAAGGAGGAAACGAAGGAAGCGGGTGATGAAGACAACGAGAACGAACTGCAACATTATGAGTGCAAAGGTGTAATCCAAAGGGTTTCCTCCAAAGAAGATACTTGGATTCCATGGAGGTTCGAGCGCGTGACAAGTCACGATGGGAATGATGCCGTCGTCGACGTTGGTGGAGACGGAGACGTGATGGGATGGACGATGAAAGTACCGCCACCGCCATTCCTTGAGTGTTTCTGGTGGCGGCATACTGTACGGCGGAATAACCCTAACCATGTATGCATTCACACAAATCAGAAACGAAGATCAGGGAGAAAGAGAAGAAGAGATGTTATGAAGAAATGTGCTTTAACGTCAAAGTGGGGGCGAGTGGGAGGTGAAATGGTTCCCTTTCGATATTCTTGTGGTTCACCATTGTTGTTTAGTTGTGAGGTGAACATTAATTTTACGTACATACTTTTTATATCGGTTCTATTTCGTGTTAGTGTCGAATGGATGACGATGAGAATTGAAATTTTTAGTCATTATATAATTATCAAATTCTAATGTATTTTTTATTTGGAGCCTTCTTTTTTTTTTTTTAATGGTCTCAGCTCTCTTTATGTCTCTCTTTTAGTTTCACTTTCAACCTTGTGGATTTCCTTTTAATTTATTTCATTTTAATATCTACTTCGTTTCTCGTGTCCTTCTCTTTCAAATATTTGATTCTATATGCTCTAGAGTCTTGGTTTCAATGACTATATTATATTATATTATATTATATATATATATATGTGTGTGTGTGTGTGTGTGTGTGTGTGTGTGTGTGTGTGTGTGTGTGTGTGTGTGTGTGTGTGTGTGTAATTAAACAAGAAAAAACAAATTTGCAAGAAACGAACTCGTTTGAATTGAAAATTTTCAACATACAACCTAATTTACAATGATAGCTAGGTTAAAAGAAATTAAATTCGAATCAATTAACTAATTTAATCTAATTATGTCGGTTAAATTAGTGAATTAATTAATCCAACTCAATAAACATTGTTATTTTTCTGTATTATTACTTATACCTTTTTTGTAACAAAAAAAAACAGATCTCACTTTTTCTTTGGGACAAGAAAACAAATCTTACATAAATAATATTGTTGGTAATGTAATGATCAATGTTGGTGGGGCATGAATGAGTAAATGTACACACGAAAACAAAAACAAAAATGGAGGAAGGCCCAAGAAGGCCCACACTAGCATAAGACCCCATAACATAAAAATTCCATCCAAAATCCGAATTGTAGGGCCGAGTAACACCTTCATAAGAAATGGAAAGATTTTGAGAATCAAGAGTAGAAGGGCCCAGTGGGCCCACGAAGAGTGAATATATATCTGAGAGATTCAGAACAATTGAATGGGTTGCAGCTTAACTTTAGCCGCCAAGTGTCAGGAGTACAGAATTGAATGTATATACAGCTACACCGTAGACCCACCACCTGCTCCACCCTAGCCCACTATTGGATTTTTTCTTCAAAACAAAATTTAACTTCACTTCACATTTGAAATTTTTGAATTTAAATTCATGACAACATATTTAATCACTCACAAATTAAATCTTTCAAATCCTTGTTTATGCTATTTTTTCAAATTTTGAAAATTTATTAAATCGATAGAGAGGTATCAGTTCAAAAGTTAATAATTAGAATATAATCGAATCACAATAGAACTAATTTATGTTAAAATATTAAAAAAAATATACAAAATTAAAAACTATAAATATGTATTTACATGTTTAATTAAAAAGAAGATTTAATATCAAATTATACAAAACAATATTTACAATCAAAAGTTCACAATAAAAATTGACTAAATAATAAGGAAATATTATTAATCAATATAATATTCATTCATATCAAATTTTTAAAAATATCAATATATTAGTATCTTTATTAAAATTGAACTATTTATAATATTAATTTCTTAATTACTTGATTATAGAATAAGCTAATTTAAAAAAAATTTATTAAGTTTTTTATAAATATTATTAATCAATATAATTTGTTTTTTTTTTATAAATTGGCCTATTGATACCTCCACATCATCTAAAGTTTTAAAATTGTCCTTTAAATTAATTTTTGTTAGAACCATTAGCATAGAAAAATTCACTCAGTTTAATTTAATTAATCTAATTTGAGATATATTATATTATAAAAGTTTAAAACTCTCTTATCATTAACTAAATTGTTGCTCAAATTATGTTAGTATGAACCATGTAAGTAAGTGACTACCATAACACTTTTTATTGCTCAATTTTTGAAAACTCTAGATTGAAACCTAAACAAATTTATTTTGAAAAAGGGGCTATATATATAAAGTAATTAACAAAGCTAACTGTCATGTGCCATCTTAATTAGCATATTTAAAACAATATTATAACAATTGGGGGGTTGATGGACTCAATAAATAAAACACTTATGGGACGGAATAAAAGAGTAAAAGACAACATAACCCATTTTGGCATATTTCAAATTTAAGAAACTCTACTGAAACTCTAAAACTATCGATTCAAAATTCTGATTTAACCTTGTGCTTTTCAACCACTCACATTTTTAAAATACAAAGTATACTTTTAGAAAGTCAGATCCTAAATCTATAATTATTTTGATACGCAACTGGAAGACTAGAAAGTAGAAACCGTGTGAAGGCAGCAGTGTTTTTTTTCGTTGTCTTGGTATACAGAGAAAGTTTCCATATTATATAGTACGTTTTTTTTTTATCTAAGTCCTGCTCCGCTAAACCTGAATGATTGTTATTAGGTAACTGTGAGTATCTATTTGGTTTTCCGTTACGTATATACAAATTATAATTTAAAATGTATTATTGTTATTTTGGTATAAAAATGTATGTTTAAGAGTTTTTGTATTATCGTAATTATCTTTAAATTATGGTTCAATAAAAACTTTAAGTTATTACTCCTACAAATTATTGTTTATTCAAACTTAAATTTTTCCAAAATCACTTTTACAAACCTTAAATTGTCCAAATCTAAATTCCTTCAACAATTTTACAAACACATTGGATACCTTATTATCATCCTATATTTGTTTGGTTTCTATAATTATTCTTTATTAGAAATAATCACATTCAAGACATTGATATGCACTAAATATAAGCATTTCTCTTAATGAATTTAGGTTCACTAAAACTGATTCTTTTTACTAGACTCAATCTCTATTAATTACTTGCCAACCTATGTTAAGAATATATGTTAGACGAATTTATTTTCCGATAAAATTTCCTCCCCACCACCACACTAAGTTCTACGCACATTTTTTATTAATAATTTTTGCATTTGGTTCACCTCAAACTTTTCGTACAATTACTTTTGACACTTCACAAATAGCTCGCTCCATACGATAAAATCTAAAAGAACAGAAAAAAAAAAAAACTGAATAAGCTTAGCTATACGAGAGTAGGATAAATTTGCGATTTGCAACCTGGCTTGATCCTTTTTTTTTTCCCATTTGTATAATTATATTTGCTCCCCAAATCTTTCTTAATTCCACGGTTTGTATATTCTTGATGTGACATTGTGACTTCTACGCACCTCAAATCTATTTGAGAAATGAGAATACATGCATATGTACCACTACCACCCGACTGTGACAGTTGAGTCTCCCGATAGATATGTAAGGTGCAATCAAACTCCTGATCGATATATAAGTTGAGTCTCAGAACCAAGGTTAGGATTTAGGAATGAAGAAATAATAATATGCTAGAAATTTTGATTTTCGGGGGCCTTAAAAGTTTGAGCCAGTTGATGGTTGAAATAATTTTGATTCTCACTCAGTATAATGATTCTGGTCTGCCACTCTTACTGCCACTGCATTGCCCTAATTAATTCCTGCTCCTGGGTGTTCCATAGAAGAGCACATACATTATTAAGAGTAGCTTAATTTATTTCTCAAATCGATATATCGCGAGAAACAAGACGAGTTGTACGTCCCTAATTTTTTATATTGTTCAGCAACATCAATGAAGCTTGATGATGATGAGTTCAATGTAGAGCCATATTTTGAATGGTTCCGGGGCATATAATTGGCAAAAATCTCCAAACACTGTATACCCTTAGCGGTGGCTCCAGTTCAGCCACATCACCCAAAAGTCCTATATAGGAGACGAACAAATATCGTTCTATTCTATATATATAATAGATATGCGATGATAACAGCGGAAGCTGGGAGATCTAATACAGGAAAGTTGGTTGCTTTGTCCCCGTACGACAAAAGCACACCCTGTGCCCTAAAGGAGATTCAAACTTGAAACTCTTTGAAACTATCCCTCAATTATATTGCATCCCAACCTCACATAATGGCCAACCAGATGATTTCCATTGCGTCTATAACAGGAAATAGATAAGAAACACGGAAGAGAAAAAAAGAACGAATATAAAAACTATTTAAAGAAAAGAAAGGGGGAGGACGGCATTGTCCAAACTTTTAGGTCAAACTCAGCATCATCATCTGTAAGAACTCAAATTTATTTCGCCTGTTTGGCCATTTAATTATTAGTTGCATGGGGTCATGAACTTAAAGCTAATGATGATGGAAAAAGAAAAAATAATAATTTAGAGAGAAAATTGTGTGTGGAGGGGTTGGGGGTGTGACAGAGGTAATTAATTAATTGTTTGTTCTTTTACATTAACTTTGCTTTGAATGGGAATTTAATGATGGGGATTATGAAGGAAGTAAATAATGGAAGAAAAAGAAAGCGACGAGACATGTGACCTGAACCAAGTTGGAAACGAGTCAACATCCACAATAACCAACCCACCATTATAATTGATGAAAAGGCCTGCAAAAATTGCAGTCAAATAAAAATAAAACCCTAGCTCTCTCATCGGCTCCAGTTATAACTCAAATAGCTAATTAAGGGAACCCTAGGGTTTCACTTTTCAGAGCAACCGCAGAGGAAGAAAAAAGAGAGTACTGCAAGGATCAGACTCTCACCATTAAAAAAATCGAACTAACTCATCAATATGGTTCTCGGGAAAACGTATAAAGATACAAGCAATACTTTTCAACCTCTGTCAGTGACTTAGAAAAAACTCGTATCTTTTTGTGTTGGTCAGTCAGCAAACTGGTCAAAGCATAAGACACTCACTGGCTTCAAAAATCAAAACATACTTTGTAAGCTTGTAGCGGCTTCTAGCTATTGTCCTTCTGTGGAGAAAGAAGACATCTTGAGCTCCCTCTAGAATCTTCATATAAGTGAATCTCATGATCTGAAAGAAATCTCGCTAGGGCAACACAGGAAAAAAAAAAGAAAGGAAAACAACAGTCTCAGAAAAGACTCCCTTTTTACATGATGTACATAAAAAGAAAACTTTTTCTTGGATAAAATGATAAGCATATATAGAAACAAAATTCCGATCGAACATACATGGAACACTCAACCCCATAACGCCACTTCCAATTATAGGATATGCCATGAACTTTATAGATCGTGAAGAATCATGCTGCAAAATCATATATCTGAGACTTCGTGAGTGCCTCTATCTGTGAAAAAGGGAGGCACGCCATCAGAAGCAAAATGATCACTATCATCTACGTATGCTCTACAGGAAACAAGAGAAAGAAGAAAAGCTACAGAGTAAAACTGTTGACCTTAGTTTCTCATAGATCAGATAAAAAACAAGTACCAAAATTGACCAGATCTTAAATATACATATTTAAGCTCAAATTGAAGACCAAGAAATGTTAAGTCAGTCAATAGTAGAAGCATTAAGTCATTAACCATCTCCAAAAAAGAAAGAAAAAACCATAATCTGGAAGAAGAAGTGAAAAGTGGGAAGCGATAGCTAGAGAGGAAATTATAATAAATTAGAGTGAGATTCCAAACCATGAATGTTTGTAGTGGATAATAATTGCACCTAGTGATAATAAAGTTACAGTAAGAAGAAACCGTGAAACTCAGGATAGATAGCGCCAAGTACACGAGGGTACCGTGTAAAGGTCATCACTGAAACGGCGCTATCCCTCCTGAGCTTTACAGATTCTCCCATACTCTGATCTCAAGAGGAGACTAATCAGATAGAGAAAGAAAGAGAGAGAGAGAGAGAGAGAGAAGCAGAAGCAGAAGAAGAAGAAGAAGAAAAAGAAGAAGAAGCAGAAGGGTGACCTGGTGAGGAAGGAGAGGAGAGGGGGAAGAAGGGTATTTATAGGAGGAAAGGTACGTGGAAGTTGAGGAATTGACTATTGTATTTGAAAATTTCTGCGCCATGAAAGCAGCAAGCAGCTTAATTAGACTGGTAGAAAAAGCAAAAGAGAAAATAAAAATAAGAAGAAATAAGGTAGCTAGGTGGTGGCACTCACAGCCTTTTCTAGTGTATGAGTGTAGGGACGGCTTTTGCTTTGTTTGATTTGGCCTTTAGTGTGATTAAATCCTAATATTTTAATACACACTACGTTTTCTTAGCCTGTACGCTGCCGACTACGATATTTGTTCCCAAAACTTGGAATACGGTGGCGCAGATTAAGGCCCCTGCGTCTGAGAGAGAACCTTAAATTTCTCTGCCACCCCAAGCTTACCAAATAACTGGCTAAATATTTTTCTTTTTCTCTTTTTCTTTTTACTCATGAAATTATTATATTTTATTTAGTTAATAGTTTATTTAAACGTTTGTAAAAAAAATTTTATTTGAAAATGTTTTTATATTATAATTTTTTTACATTAAATTATTTAGTATTTAAATACATATTTGAATAAACACTTTTAAATTATGATAAGAGAAAAATAAAGGGTTTGATTTTAATAAAATTTTAAATTATAATTTAAAATATATTTTTTTATAAAAGTACAAAACACCTTTTAGATCATATAAATTTGAACTTTCATATAAATTTTTTTTTAATAAATTTAAAAAATTGACTTGGTAAAATAAGTTAAAAATAATTTTTTAAAAATTAATAACCTATTTATTTAAATTTATCCAAACATTTTTTTTATATAAAACAGTTACACTAGTAGAAAAGTTATAATAAATTATAAATTATAATATCTAAATGGGTCCTAAATATTATTTTCTAATTACTTTTTGGCTTTATTCTTATATGTTAAGAATTTTGTGGTTGATTTTTTATAATTTAAAATTTCTAGTGTAGTCCATATTATTAAACTTCTATGAATGTTAAGTTCTGTGTACCTAATCCATTACTCTAAATGTACATTATTTGTGACAAACAAAAATAGTAAAAATAGAGTAAAATTTATTTACATACATAGCAAGTGGGGGTGTTGTATAAATAAAGTGATTGGGGTGAGTCAGCGTTAATTATAGAATAAATTATTAATTTAGTTCTTAAAAAATTATAATTATTTTAATTTAATTTATAAAATATTATATCTCTTAATTAATTTAATTTTTGAAAAATTATTTTTATTTATATATATATATTTTGTCTCTTTATTTGTCAAAGTGATATTTTGATCAAAACAAATTTAAAATTTGATAAATCAAATTAAAATAAATAATATTTTTAAAATTAAATTAAATTATTTAATTTTTTTATAAATTAAATTCAAATAGCTAAAATCTTTTTAAATGAAAGCCAGTAGAATTTAACAACACATGTGAAGTTGTCATCATCATGAACCATATTACAATTTTAAAATTATATACAGATTAATTGTACATTTTTAAAATGTATGAATTAAGGTGAGGATACTTAACTTTTAACCAAAGGGCAAAACAATATTTATATGTACTACTTGTTATGCTAAGTTGTTGCTGCTCTACACCGAAAGTTGCTACAAACCGACACAATTTGAGGATCCCAAATGCTTATTAATGAACGTTTACTGCACGTGAATTATTTCCGTTGTTTCTCTTAATCATTTGATTAGTTAATTTTAAGATTAGCGGTGCATCTTGGTTAATTATTGGTTCAGTCAATATTTAATTAGAAATTTAATTGCAAATTAAAAAATTACAACTTAATAATTAGTTTAGTCAATAATTTATTTTGTAATTAAAAATTTAATAACTATAATTATAATTATGATTAGTTAAAATTAAAAATGATTTTAATGAGTAATTAGTCAATAATTAGTAATATTGATAGAAAAATAAAAAAAAAGTACATTTTATTAAAACATTGATATAATTCATTATTAAAAAATAAACTATAAAATATATGTCATTTTTTATAATTACATATTTAAAATTACGTTTGCAAATCAATATTCAAATATAAATCACGTTCCCAAATTTAGATTTGTCAAAACAGCTAAGGAAATGGTAGAAGGCAATGAAAATGAAAACCAGCCCAGATTATCTTTTTTGTAGCTAGATGGTTTTTTATTTATCATTAAGTATACAGCTCATACGATCTATTATATTGTATAGGTGGCAAGCGATCCAATAATGAAGGAAACAAATAAGCAATATGTTAAGAGGAAATACAAAAAGAATTAAAGAATTTCTATTGTAATTATATGTGCTATCATTTCCTTCTACCAGCATTGAGTCTGTTATATTCTATATCATAATTTGCCTAAGTGGCTTGGTTCTCAATATTCCCCCTCAAACTAAAGGGTGAGTGTATTTGAACTCCAAGTTTGTCCTTTAACTAAGCAAATTGTGCATGTAGCAATGATTTAGTCAGAATATCTGCTATTTGATCTCCCATGGGCATATACCGAACCTCTATCTCTTTGGCTTGTATCTTATCACGAATAAAGTGAACATCAAGTTTTATATGTTTCAAGCAAGCATGAAAGATTGGGTTGGTAGCCAGTGAACTAGCTCCTAAATTATCACACCACAAGACAGCAGGAGCAAAGCATGGAAAATTTATTTCCTAGAGAAGAGATCTAACCCACGCTACCTCAGTAGCTAAATTAGAGAGAGATTTGTACTCAGATTCTGTAGTTGACCTCACTATTGCATTATGTTTTTGTGAAGACCAAGAGATGAGAGTATCACCAAGATAGACACAATGACCACCTATTGACTTTCTGCCATCCCGAGAGGCTGGCTAGTCAACGTTTGAGAAACCAATTATAGGAAGTAACATTTTTAGTGTGGCTGAGGATATTAACTTAGTACTAGTTTTAATAATAAGACTAGCATTAATGTTCCCCTTAAGATAGTGAAATACCCGTTTAAAAGCTTTCCAGTGTAAGTAAGTTAGACTTTGCAAATATTGACTAAGTCTATTTACAGTGAAACTCAAATCAAGTTTAGTATAGGTGAGATACTGTAATGCACCTATGGTGCTTCTATAAGCAATAGAATTTGGAAACTGGTCAGTGGCACATGGACGTTGTTCTTCCTCAATGGCAGTCAAGGACATATTAATAGTCATAGGGGTTAGACAACGAGAGACTTTGTCCAGTTAGACTGGGTCAAGAAAAATCCATTTGAGTTCTTAACTATTTGTATGCCAAGGAAAATGTGTAAGGGTCCAGGATCCTTAAGTGCAAAGGACTTATGCAATTTTTTTAGTAAACTCAAAAAGGAATTCTCTTTTATTTGTTGTAATAATGAAGTCATCCATATAGATGAGCACAAAGAGAATTTTTGTTGCAGAGATAAAAAAGAACAAGGAAGGATATGCTTTACTGTTAGTGAATCCACAAAGCAAAAGTATTTCTCTTAGCCTATCAAACTAAGCTCTATGGGCCTACTTAAGCCTATGGATAGCCTTATGGTGTTTTCAAACATAAGAAGGTTTGTGTTTATCCTTAAACCCTTTGGTTGCTTCATATAGACTGTTTCTTGCAAGGTTCAAATAAAAAAGACATTATTTATATCTATTTGATGGACTAACCAATTGAGAGTGGCAGCAATAGTCAAAATGACTGTAATAGAGGCTGGCTTTATAATTGGGACAAATGTATCAAAAAAATCTAGACCAAGGTTTTCAGTAAAACCTTGGGCAACTAACCTTGCCTTGTGTTCATCTATGGAGCCATCTGACTCATACTTGAACTTGAATATCCATTTGGACCCTACCACATGCATATCTGGTGTACTTGAAACTAGGGACCAAATATTATTTGGGAACTACTACAATATAAGTGTATCCGGTAAAAGGGAGTTTAAGGCTTTGTTATGCTTAATCTGCCTTGGTGACCATAGGATGAATGTTTGTAGGTAATTTTGCCAAGTGATGTGAATCTAAACCAAAATCTACAGACTTAGTGTGATAAGGAGGAAGCATATATCTTGTAGTGTGATAAGGAGGAAGCATATATCTTGTGCATGAATCTGATTTTTCTGAAGAAATAGATGGTGAGAGAGGATTTGCCAACATATATTTGGTAGAGGAATCATCTGAGAAGTGTAAAGGTGATATGTGCTATTCATTTACAAAGTCACAGTGTAGAGGAGATGACAATATGACATAGACTTGGTAGACTGAGATGATGGTAATGACTAACCTGCTGTAGTGGAAGGTAAGCATGAACTATCACTGGTGAACTTAGAAGGATATGAAATTTGTAAAGAAGGACATTTTACATGTTCAAGATGCACTGAATTAGAGGTAGAGTTAGATGAAAACAATGAGAGATATGGAAAATCAACATAATTAAACACAACATGTTTGGATATGTATAGCTTACCACTTGGAATTAGGCATTTAAAACCCTTTTGATTATTGTTATAACTAAGGAAAATGCACTTCTGAGAATGGAATTATAGTTTATGATTATTGTAAGGAGTTAGACATGGAAAAATGGCACAACCAAAAGGATGTGAATTGTCACAGTTTGGTTTTCTGTAAAAAAAAGCTTTTTCATTGGAGTTTTATGATGCAGAACAGATGAAGGAAGACAATTTATGTTATGGGTAGTGGTGTGAAAGTCTTCCTACCAAAAATGGAGTGGCTTATTGGCTTGAGATAATAAAGTTAGATCATTTTCCACAATTTGCCTATGTTTACGTTCTATTCTCCCATTTTGTTTAGAGGTGTACGGGCAAGTTAGTAAGTGTGATATTCTATTTTCAAGTAAGAAGGATTTGAAAGCTAAAAATTTACCACCATAGTCTGTGTGAAATATTTTAATGGGTGATTCAAATTGCTTTTCAACTAACAGTTTGAATTGTTTAAACACTGTGAGAGCTTCACGTTTTGTTTCGAGAGAAAAAACCCAGCTATACCTACTGTAATCATCTAAAAAATTTATATAATATTTATTTGAAATTGATGGGAGATGGTCCCCACGAGTCTGAATGAATTATTTCTAAAGGTTTGCTTGGTTTAGAGTTGAGAGGTTAAAAGGAAGTTTATGTGAATTACCATACTGACAAGAAGCACAGAAAGAGACAATTTCAGTAGAAATAATAATGAAATTACATGACCTTAAAATCTGAAATAAAGTTTTGGCCATTGGATGCCCAAGTTTATTGTGCCAATCAACCATAGCTTCTAATGAAATGGTGGATTGAGTGGTTTTATTGGTGAGGTTGATTTTTTATTTGAAAGATAACTCAAGACATTACAGTTCATTCTTACATGTCCCTTGCAGCAACTCCTTCTTTGTTGTTTTGTCCTTCACAATTAAAGCATTTGAATCAAATTCAACAATCAAATTGTTATGAGTAATAAGCTGAGATGCTTATAAGATTTTTGGTAATACTAGGTGCATGAATAATATTTTTGAGTAATATTGGTTTGTTTGCAGATGAGCTAATTGTAGCAAAACCTATATGATGAATGGGTAAACAAGTTCCATTGCCCACAATTAATTTGGTCTTACCACAATATTTTTCTAATTGTTGCAACTTACCAGCATCGTTAGTGATATGATGACTGGTCCCTGTGTCCAGACACCATGATGGATCTACAATACTCTTTGGTGTGGCTACATAGGCTATGTAGGGATTGTTTTGAGATGCAGAAGACTTGTTGGATTCAAGTACATTTCCTATGTAGTTGAGATTAGCTCTATAGTAACAAATAGAGGCCAGATGGCTTGATTTTCCACAAATTTGACAAATAAGCCTTGAGTTTTGTTGCCTGCATCTTCCTCTATTTCGTACCCTAGCACCTCTCCAAACTCCTCTTTGATTGTTAGTATTTTTTTGAGTCTGAATTGTTTTTGCTGTAACATTAGTATCAATGGTCAAGTTTTGTAAAGCATTTAATTGCTCAGTCCTACTCTCAAAGGTTAGGAGAGCAGTATAGAATTCTATCTAAGAGACATCAAACATATAAGTAAGCTGAGTCACAATAGAAGTGTAGTCAGAGTCTAAACCAGATAAGATTTGAGCAAAAAGGTCTTTAAGAGAGATGGAACTTCCTGCTTGCAGATTGTTTGCAATTGATTTCATTTTAGTTAAGTATTCTTCCATCTTCATTGAGCCTTTTTCCAGTTCTTTGTAATTCACCATTGAACCAGAGCTCCTTGGCTTTCGTAGTAGCTCTAGCCATTTCTTCCGTGTTGCTTCACAGTTCTCAGCTCGTTTTGCAATTGATTAATTGAACTGCAATGTCAATGCTTATAGAGCTATATAGCCAGCCCAATAGAAGTTGGTCTATTACAACCCAATCGTCAAAATTTTAGGTTCAGTTCAGCACCTTTATCAGTGGTGATTGTTGCTAGAGGACAAGGGTTGGTTCCCTTTATGAAACCTTCAAGCCTATTTCCTTTGATCACAGACAAAACAATGAATTTCCATAGCATAAAGTTGTTCTTATCCAACCTGACAGGAGCAACAAGGTTAAAAGAATTTGAAGATATTTGCAGATTTTTTTAACCCTGAGCCAGATGCTCTAGAGTTCAAAGAAACCTGGGGAGAGCTGGAGTCTATGGATGAGCGCCTAGCTATAATGGCTCTGATACCAAACTAAGGAAATGGTAGAAGGCAATGAAAACAAAACCAGCTCAGATGATCTTTTCTATAGTTGGATGGTTTAATATTTATCTTTGAGTATACATCTCATACAATATGCTATATTGTACAGGTGGCAAGTGATCCAATAATGAAAGAAACGAATAAGTAATATGTTAAGAGTAAATACAAAAAGAATAAAAGAATTTATATTGTGATTACATGTGCTATCCTTTCCTTCTGCCAACATTGAGTGTGTTATATTCAGAATTTGCTTCAATGACTTAGTTCTTAATAAAAACGGTATTTCAAATTACGTTTACACAAACATAAATTTACCCAAACTATGTTATGCAAACTATGGTTTGGTTAAACCACATTTACTCATTGATTTTTCAAACAAGCATGTGGATCAACCAAACCACTTTAATTGAGAGAAACTTCAAAATAAATTTAAAAAAAGTTACATTCATGCTTATTATTATACAAATGCATTTTTTTTATAATTATACAAATGCATTCAATTAGACATCAATGTTCGAGATTTTATTTAATTACATGATAATTTGCACAACATAAAAAAGATTGGGAATTTGGCGAGCTAAAATTAGAAGATCAATAAATATGAATATGGCTGGCGCGAATGCGATTAACCCCTTGGTATTTGCTGTAAAACAAATATATCTATTAATTATTTCAATCATCACTTTGCGAATCAAACCATTTGTGCTAATAATTATTGTATACGATGTGACAAATATCAAGTAATTTAATTTTTAATTATTACAGTTAAGAATATGTTTTTAAAATATTCTCTAAATAGATAAAATCCAAAAACATAAGACATTTGGCCATCTTCGCTTGCTTATAGGTATATATACAAACAAGCTATAGATCTGACTTCTGTCTGTGTGCATAATTATTTAACCATTTGAATGTTAATTGAATCGTTAGTAATTACTTAATAATTTATATTTTTCTGGAAAAATCATATCGACCGTGATGGTCATATCAAAGCACAATTGTAATTCTCGACGGCTCGTAGAATATGCTCGTAGAATATATAACCTGACTATATATATAAACAAATCAGCATATGCCTTTATGTTGCTATTTTGATTAAAATTAGTGGGTACGAATTTCAAATTAGGGACTTGTCTTCAAAATTATATTTCTTATTTTCACTGTTCAAGATTAAACTTGATATTAATGTTTCAATTAGTATGTTTATGTTCTTAAGAAATTGAAGGGGTGCACTTTTATATTCAGATGAAAGAAGATAGATCTTAACTGATAGACAAGGGTATATAATATTACCCTTCTTTAAAATTTGACTAAATTACACTTAGCGCATTTCTCGTTTAAATATTACACTTAATTCTACTTTAATTTTATTTTTGGTCAATAAACTCAACTTTTTGAACAACGTATATTCTTTCTAATAATAAAATTATTCAACAGTTTTTACTGTCACATTAAAAATAAAGTTACAATTCATAGTAAATATTAACAATAATTTAAGTGATTTTTTTGTCAGGCTTAAAAAGAATTATAATTTCATATATTATGTAAAAACCGGCGAATTGATTTAATAGAAAGTAAAATTAGAAGGAGAGTTTATATAAACATATATCAAAACGTTATGAGATTCCACTATAATTTTTATAATTACAGGGTAGTGAATGTAATAAGAAAATTAGAATAATTTATCCTTGATTAAAAAATTGTTAATATATAAGATAAAAGTGTTCAAAATTAAATTAAATTGATCAAAATCTAAAAAAAGATTCAAATTCGGTTAAAAAAAGAATTAAATTAAATCAACTTTATATATAAAATATTATATATTATATATATAATTTTATATCAACAAAATTATATATATTTTTTTAAATAAAATAAACCAAATCACACAATAAAAATTGAACTGTCAAAAAATTAAAATTAAATAAATTTATAATTTTATAAAATTAATAAATTCAATTCAATTTAGTATAAGTTTAAAATTAAATCGAAATAAACATACGAACATGTGAATAAGGTCAGAGTAAAAAACTTAAAGAAGGGGGTTGGGGTAGGTGTCATGGCATCAATGTTCATCGGAATGCCCTCACTATCCCAACATGTTCTGTGGGATTAGCTTTTGTGACCCCAAAATGGTTCAAAAGCAATCATCATGAGGTAATAATCTCTAATTAACAGCCGGCAACATCATTTCGAATATGTCTCATTTCTATATATCTAAGATTCACATCACACCCTTAAATAAGTGATATATTGGTATGGGATTGTTTTCCTTCTTTGGTGACCAAAATGTGAAAAAAGTTTATAATATGGTGGTAGTTGCATTGTCACTAGCAGAATATGACTAAATCTAGTAGACAAATTAAACTTCTTCCTTTATTACACAATTTCTTCTTTTACAATCATTGTGTTTTGAAATCCCAAAGACCCCAACAATTCTTTTCCTCATCTCACTATACTGTTTCCTCTTTCCAGAACTCTAACCCTTTTTATTTTTCCTTATACGTTTATCAGATCAAACAATTCATTGATTATAACTAAGATTTTGTCCTCCAACATCCATTATTGCTGCAATTCAATATTATTTTATGGGATGCAAAATGGTACCATGGTTTAAGCTTTCGGGTAACAACTTTAAAGTAACTAGAATTGAACTAATATATTGTACTTGATTAAACAATGTGCCAGCTTCATTTCTTAATTTGATGATTGTTAATTACTGATCATGCTAACACATACAGGCAATAATAATGGGAACATTTTTAAAAGAAGTGAATTCTTTTATTATATTAAATTCTACCAAAATTTAAATATATTTTGTCAGAATTTTAACACAAATATATTTTATTCTATTGTAATTCAAAACAACTCTGGTAAATATGTGTACGTTGGTAAATTATATTAATCAATAAAATTCACATAAAAAGTTTATATATTAACACCTACTTGATTTTATATATTATACTCAACTCCTCTCTAAATTATTTTGTAATTAAAATTTATTTTTTGGACATGTGTTCGGTGTCCCTTCTAGTAATAAAACGACTTTAATAATTTTTCATGTCATATCAAAAGTAAATTTATAGTTTCATATTAGATATTATCATTAATCTAATTGTCTTTACGCTCATATTAAAAATAAATTTACAGTCTCACGTTGTATGAAAAACTTATTTGATTAAAAAAAATTATGTAAGAGATTTTTGTAATATATATTAAAATATTAGAAGAGCTAAATGTAATATTTAAAATTATATGTGTATTAAATGAAGTTGAGCCAAATTCTGGAAGAGGTTAGTGTAAGTAATAAATTAATAATAATTCATTAAAATAAATATATTAATAAGTTTGATCCACATAGCACTTATTTTAATTCTCTAACCTAATTATTTAGTTTGTGTTTGATTTTTCTACTGCATTTCTACAAACTATAATTTGGACTGAATTGAGGGGGTGTTCGAAACTCATTAGGTAAACTTAGATTTGAGCAAAATTAATTTTGAACATAATTAATTTTGTATAAACGTGATTTATGTTTAGAAATTATTATCAAAAAAGTAATTTTGAAAATAAATTTTGTTTGAATATTGATTAGTA
Source organism: Biancaea sappan (assembly GCA_037074585.1). Lineage (NCBI taxonomy): Eukaryota > Viridiplantae > Streptophyta > Magnoliopsida > Fabales > Fabaceae > Biancaea > Biancaea sappan. Next base: position 5,416,507 of record CM073498.1, on the reverse strand, counting down.
TAAACACTTTTGAATGTATAATTACTATAAATGATATAAATATTATATTGTTTTATTTCATTTATCCTTATGTAATTTCTCATAAAGAAGTAATTAACAAATAGATGTTATAAAATATTTTTTAAAAAAATTTAAACTATATAATTATATCAATGATTAAATAATATTCTGTTTCTTTTGCTCAATGTGTAGGCTACAAGTGAACTAAGTATATTTTTTTAATTATATCAATGATTCAATCAAATTTTTTTTTCTCAATTTAAACTATATAATTACATCAATGAATATATATTTTGTAATTACATCAATGAATATTAACTAGATTTTATTTTAATTTCATCATTTATCCAAAATTTTTATATTTATTCACTTAGATCCCTAGTTAAAATTTTTCTTTTGTCCTTTGCTTGATATAAACTTTTCTGTTACATATTTTAGGTCTCTAATTTAAAAATATATTTTATTTTTTATTAAAATCAATTCTTATAAATTTTTTAATTTATTGACTTTAGTCCTTGTTTTGATCGGGGTCTTCTTTCTCTCTCACAATACTCTGTTTTCTATACTAGAAACGTGATTTTTCAAGCACTTTTTTTCTTCCTTTCTTCTTCTCTTCTCTTCTTCCAGTCCTCTTTTTATCTCCCTCTTTTCCTAGTGTGTGTGTGTATACTCGGCACAGAAGGGCAGCGTTGGTTTTTCAAGTACAGAAGGGCATCAAGCCACGACAAAATCGATTTTGGAGAGGAAATAAGGTAATCGTGTTGGTTCAAATTCAATTTTGAGAATAGAATCGATTTTGTTAAAACTTTCAGCCGCAGACCCAAACACATTAAAATCAGGCATGTTTACGTATTGGTCCCTATGAACACGCGAACATCTACTAATGTGGTTTTGATACCAAAATAACATGAACAATAAAGTTGGAGGAACGGGGAATCTAATCAATTTCTCAACAGAGACGAGTTTATCTGTTATGCCCTATGCGATAGGAAATTATGTGACGCTTCTGGCTCCTGTAGTCACATGATCCTTGAACTCCTAATTAGGCGCTTCTACCTATCTAGCTTCCGACGTTACCTGCTCTTGCAACCTTTACAAGCGAACATCTACTTTACCAAACATCAAATAATTTATCAAGGCATGTTTTGTCATTTCATGTATCTCATACAAGATGAAAAATATATTCTTAAAGCATGATTATGTGGCTTTATTTCTGAGAAACAAGTGAAGTGGGTATTAAGATGAACTATAGGAGAGTACTGTACTAAATAAGGGATGTTGAGGGAGGGAATGCACAAGAGTCCAAAAACACGACGAAAGAGTGAAAACATCTTTTAGAGAGAGGGTGGGACATGGTGATGGACATGAGGCGCAGAAAAAGGAATAAAGCATCGGATGTGACCAAAACACCCAGATTTTGGTCCGTCCCATTCCAGAAAATTTCAAATTATCCACCGCAATTTCGCAAATCGCTATCCATGTGCGTCAGGGATGCGACACTGAGAGAGTGAGGGGGCAATCCTGTCCACGCAACGCAAACCCAAAAACATTCACTCACAGCTAATTCATATATTGTAATGGCACAATCCCTATATTTGGTATCTTAATTTCGTGGTGAGTTTTTATAAATTAATAATCAAGTAAAAAGTGGAACTCTCTGCGAACTGTGAATCTGTGATGTATTTATTTATGATTGGTAAGTTGTTCAGAGGAGGGATGAGATGGTGAGAGAAGAAAGTGAAAAAAAGGGACTCAAGAGGAAGAAGGGGGGCTCGGTTTCCAATAGGAGGAGATGAAGAAGATAGAAAGAAAATATATGATGTTAGGAAAGCTGCTGCACTGTACTGTCACAGAGAATGCATTTCTAGTGTCAGCCTTGTGCCCAATAAACTTTTCATAGCTCGCCGACACTTTTTGTGAGCGAGTGAAGGGAAACACACACAAATTAAGCTTAGCCTGCCACCTATATACCTTTCACCTCACCTCCGCACACGAGAATAGATTGGTTACGAAAATAAACGGTTTGTATTTTATGATTATTTTTAAAAAATAAAATTAATATTTTCAAATCTAAACAAATAATTATAAAAATTAAAAATTTAGATTGACTAAATATTTTATTTGACAGTCAAATAAAAGATTCATCAGCTCCCAATGTATGTAAGAGGGTGTGGAAGAATTTTCTGTAAATAGTATGATCTAAATTTTAAATGATGATTTTTTTTTAAAATTTGATAATTTAAACCATTAAATTTTATATCTGTAAAAAGACAAGTATATCTGTTCTCCAACAGTATTACTATTTTAACTTGTAACCCCCTCTTCCCTTCCCAATACTTACATGTACATCAAATGTAGCATGATTTTTGCATTCATCATCTGTATCATATTTGCTACTTACTTTACTGTTGACTTTTTTATTTGGAAATTTCTTTTGATTAAATTGTTAAATTATGAACTGAAATTGTTTAATGTTTAATTATTATAGTATTAACTATTAATTGCAGATATAAATGAAATTTTATTTGAACTTTATAATTTGCAATATTTAACGTAAGAATAATATGAAAAAAATAGTAGAATTGATTGGATAAGTGTGTAAGTATGAAGAACAAAAAAAAAGTGAAGATAGGAGAGAGGAGTAGAGTAGGAAGTAGGGGGTAGGGAAGTAGGGTGCAAGTGCCGAGGCACTCTCTGAGTCAGAAAAGTGAGGGCATGGAATGACCCATAACCCCCCTACCCAACACACTTTTCTACTCCTTTCTCTCTCTTCTTTAAACTTCCCACATTCTCCTTTTTATAATTTTTAATTATACAAGTTTATAACAAGTTTCAATTTTTTTAATGTTGTATAACTATATTATGCATGATAATTAAAAATATTTTATATAAATTTTAAAGTGATTAAAAATTTTCAATATTTTAAAAAAGTCAAATTGTTTGTAGATTTATCTTTCTTATGTTATTATAATACAAAGAAGGTACCCTTTTGATAAAATAAATAAGAAGAGAAATGCAAATTTGCAATGCATCGAAGCCCCAGTCTCCGCTCCATGTGCCGGAAAGCGGTCTCAACTTGCGACATCGGCTAACTTCCAAATTCTGTTCAGATTTAGTTTATATTTAATATTTTCTTTAAATATCATTATTTTGAAAATTGCACCCATCCTGATTTACATTTTATTGGTATTGTCGATTTGAGCTCAAATCAGTAATAATTTAATATATTTTAAATTTTATATATTAAAAATATATAATACAATAAATTAATAAATATTTTTATATTTAATTTTAATAAACTTATATTATTATTATTATATATATATATGAGTATAATTGCTCTGTTATTATTTTTCTTGTTGTCTTATTTATTTTTGTGACAAAATTATATTATTATAAAAAATAATTAAAAAGAAAAAATATAATATGATAAAAAGAGTAAAAATTAAAAATTTGCTACAAGTCTCACATGTTATGATATTCTTTAATCTATATTAAATATAATACTCAATTTTTAATATAGTTTCTTATTAAAAAATTAACTTTGTACATGTTATGATATTATACTTTTATTTTTAATATAACATTAAAATTAATTCAATTAATATTAAATTCTAATACAAAAATATAATTTTATTTTTAATTTGTCAACTAAAAAATATTGTTTAATTTCATTATTGGAACGTATATTTTCTATAAATTTAATTCTAATAACAAAACTGATTAAATAGAAATTGAGTATATTATTTAAAACAAAATTTTATCAAACAAAATTTAATCAAATCTCAACAAAAAAAAATCTTTTATCCTAATATATGTTGTGAAAATAGCCTTTTAAAGGCTTTGTATTTTAAAATATATTTTTAATTTATTTTTATAACTTACCTGAATAGAGGCAAATTTTATTATTATGAAATTAATTTGGATTAATGTCAGAAATTTTGTTTTATTTGTTTTAAATATAATTAAATATTTTAAAACTACCCATTAATTTTCTGAAACTGCCCATTAATTTTTGAAACCGAATTTTAATTGTATTAAAATTTTTATCTGCCTCATTAATGTTCAGCAGCTATAAAAAGAGGACTCATTCCCCTTATTTTACACACTCATACAACAAACTGTTGTGCTCTTCTCTCTTCCCTCTCTCAAACTCTTTAGGTTACGCTCTTCAAAATTTCTGTTGTTATGTGACCTGAGAACATTTTTCAGAAGAATCTGTTTAATCATGGAGGGAGTTCTGTAGACACAGATTTTAGCTGTGGTCGCGAAATAAATTCCTTAAACACAGTGTCTACTATAAAGACACGACTCAGATTATTTTCATGTTGGTATCCAAGTTTTACAACAATATATTTTTTAAATTGAAACTCAAGATTTCTCATTTACAAATGCGTCCATTATAAACATAAAAATAATTCAACATTTGGAAATTAAATTTTATAAAATAAAAAATATTAACACTCTTAATTGGTGTATTCATTGGCCCTCAAAACCAAATTAATTTTTTCTAGTCGCGATTCAAAATGTTTCCACAAAAGTTTTTTTTATAAGGGCTACTTAGTAATGACAACTGACAAGCTGTTATCATTTAAAAAAAAAATCCGCAACTAAAGGTTTTGGTGAAAACTTGTTGGAACTAAAAGCATTTTCTATGAAAATAAATATAATTATCATGAAAGTTATCACTAAAAAAAATATTCATTTGACAGTTAAATTTGTCACATAAGGTTTTTTCAAATAGTCTATTTTGACGGGACCATATTGCTGCTAGACCAATGTTGTCAGAACCGGCCCGGCTATTGACCCGGACAGGCCTTCGGGTCACCGGGTCACTGGTTCAACCGCCGGGTCACCGGGTCAATTGCTGACCCGGATAAATACATTAAAAAATTAAAATTATATATATACCTATAGATTTTTATAGATAAATTAAAAAAATAAGTAAAATAAATAATTTACATGTAAATTTCATAATTTAAAGTTATAAACATCCAAAATAATGCATAAACATCTCTAATAATTTAAACATAAAATCATCTACATATAATAATTCATACATTTAAAGTCTTAAACATCCATAATAATTTATAAAGTCATTAATAATTAAGTAATTTTTAAGAAAAAATTAATTTATCCTCTTTAAATTAAAAATAATAATTTTGATATTTTATTTCATAATACTTTCGATTTTATAAAAAAAAAATTCACCACTTGTAGAATTCAAATTAATCCTTTAAATGGCTTGTTATAAATTTAAAGGACTAATTTGAAACCAATATTTGTTATAGACTTCCTTGAAAATGTTTATTGTCCAACATAATACTTTGGCATATTTTAACCGTAAATAGTTAACTTCAATTTTAAATAAAATTTATGAAACTGAAAGAGAAATTTAACTAATATTTTTAGAGAAATAAAGTGAGAATATTATGTTCCAATTTGTTTGTATTAGAATGGTGTAGATATGGAGAAAAAAAGGCATTAATTTTTAGAGTAAATAAAATAATTTTTTTTGAAAAATATTAATAATATTAACCATAAAAATTTTTTAAAAAAATTAAAAAAAAAAAAAAAAAAAACCGGGTCACGGGTCACCGGGTCACCGGGTCGACCGGGTCGACCAAGACCCGGCCGGGTCGGCCGGGTCTTGACCGGTCCGTGTGCAGACCGGTCCGTTGAAGTGACCCGGACCGGGTCATGTGCCGGGTCGCCGGTTTCCGGGTCGACCCGGCCGGGCCGGTCCGGGTCAGACAACACTGTGCTAGACTATGTGGGCAAGAATTCAACGTAGGAATTTGACTCTCATTTTTTTAGGTATAATGCTAAGTGAAGAGTGTACTCTGGGAAATATGGTCATCAGATACGTAATCAATTACGTTACTAAATTAAATCTTATTATATATGGTCAAATATCCTTTCTTGCCTTAAAAAAGAAAAAGAAAAAGAAAAATCAACTTCATCATTTTACTCATCAGCAACACGAAGTAATGAAAACTCTATTATTGGCTAAAACTTTTTTTTTGTTGCTGAAAATTTTATTTCTTGCAGTGTTTACTTAATTCTTTTAATTATTACTATTAAAATTAATATATTCTTGAATTTTTTTAAAATTATTTACAAAGATATCTTTTCATTAAATAGAGTAAAAGACTAATTCTTTTAAATTTATTAAACATAAAAGATAAACACCTCTGAAAAAAATGACATCTATTTAAATATTTTTAAGAATGCAGTCTCTTACAGTGACTAGAACAATCTTAAGAATCACTGAATGTATTTGAAATTCTAATTCTTGAACACTTTCTCAAGAAATTGAATACAAATTATTAAAAAGAGATACTATTTTTCCTTTTCAATTATTTTGAGTATACATATCGACCTAACTTCCAATTAAGTAATATTATGAAATAAGAAATATTTTTTGTGAAAAAAGTTTAGACTAAATATATAAATTAGTCTGTAAATAATAATTATTGTAATTACAAAATTTTAACTAAATATATAATTTAGACCCTTTTTTCCGTGCACAAAGGTAACTATATAAGGAACAAGAATTAATAGAAAACTAAGCATGTAATTTCAACCTTGCTTAATTTGAAGGGAGTGGGTGGTTTTCATTATCTTTTTAAATTTCGAAGTCCATGTCTTTAACAGGATTGGCTTGGTGAAAGGATTATATATATATATACACACCATCCATCTGGTATCAAGGAGAAGTAGGGATGTAGGTGATTGAGTTTGAGTCTGAACCTATTAATGAAATCTGCTATTAATATCATAATTATGGTATGATCTTAGTCTAATAGCACATATTTTTTGTATTTAATAATTTTATGAAGGAGTCATGAGATGTAACATCTCATATTTTTGCATTCTCCTAAAATATAATAAACAAGAATTTATAGAAGTCCCTAAAAAATTAGACTGAGAAAATGTGATTAAAAACAAAGAAAAAACCATATCATAAGGTTAATAGTTGACTGCCAATAGGATAACAGTCGACTAATATGCCAAAATGCAGTAAAATGAAGTCTGGTGTAGAGCAGTTAACTGATTGCATCAGGAAAATAAACTAGATTTAAAACAGAGAGGAATCGGTAGTTAGGTATTTGTCGATCAACAGGCTAAAATTTTTCAAAGAAAGCTATATAGAGAGTAAGTAGTCGACTGCTAGGCTGTCACGTCCCAAAATCTGAGCACGTGACCAGCACGGAAAGTGAATTTCATTTCACCTTCGTAAGCCTATTTTTCTCTTAAGTATCATACCATTCTTTTAATACAATTAATCTAAATTACATAATTTAAGAATTAAAATAAGAAAATTATTCATCTTTTCACAAAAGATAAGAAAATACGGTTAAACTGAGTTCTTTATACATACTACAGTCATTCACATTACATCACTGAATGAACCTACTCGATTACAGAGATTTTCTGGATTTATATAACTTAGAATAAAACCTAAACATTATACCTTTACCCTGAACAAATGGAAAGGTAATCATTGGCTAAGGATCCATAACTCTTTGTATAGATATTTACCTTCAACTGTCAACTCTGAAAAAAATGTTAATAAGAGGGGTATGAGCAAACCACGTGCCTAGTGAGCAGACAACACAACACTATGACAAAAAAAATACCATGCATCATAATGATAACATGCAGCAATCATACGTAATCGATTATAATATAATATAACATAATTCATAATACTTCACAACAATATCCAAGTAAATCAAATACATTTCAACATAATTCAAATAATTCACAACAGCAAACAGTGAAATCAATTTCACACATTTCTCGTACCAACCGGGTCGTGCATGGTACCTCTGGATCGTTGCCCGCGGCCCCCGTCGCATCCACCCTTATCGCTCCATTTATATTCTCCACCCTTATAGCTTCACATAGATTTCTCCATGGGGTGCACCGCCATGCCTTTCCTTTCTAGTCAAACACAATCACAATCACATCTAAGAGCATTGTTAATCATAATCATGAGCCACATACACAACTCAGTCATTTACAATTTAAATCACAACATAATCAATATGGTTCTAGCAACATAGTATGTATACAACATAATAACTCATAATATAGAACAATTATTCAACAATAACATACTTCAACTATCCGTATATGAATAAACTCAACAATCAGAGTATGACATATTTTAACTCAGTTCACATGCCATTCACAATCGATCATATAACTTCCATTCATGAGAAAATAAGAAAATATAATTATATACATCACCAGGTAAGTTCCACAATTGTTTATGCCTCATCGTCCTACATCATCCTCTTCAAACTTGGATATACAACATATTTTCACTATGATGCAAAAAGTCAATAACAAAGATATTTAATCATAACAAGTATTAACCTATTCACCTCAGATCTGAGTAATGTTCCCACACTCCAAACTAAAGGAAGGTACCCAATATCTCATAGGAGGCCTAGAAAATAAGCCAAGAAGGAAATAACAGTAATTTAGAACTTAGGTTACCAAGCATCTAACATTGTTCCATTTTTTTTTCTGCTAGTTTCGAAGCCAAACTTTACAAAATTTTTGGTATTAATCCGTAGCACCAAAAATCATGAAACTTAGTATAGAATCTTCTTTATATGTTAACATGCTGTGGTAAACATTTCAGCTTAAAACTCCCTCATTTGACCCCTATACCAACCTCATTAGTGACCCTAAGTCAAAGCTATCAGATTTTTGCATAAATGCTGTTTTATGTTTTCTAGACTTAGCTAATTGTGTCCAATAGCTATGAAATTTTGCAGTCCCTTAATTTCACATTTTAACTAGGTGCCATAAAAATTTCAGATCAAAATGAGATATCTAACTACCAAAACCCACTCAGTTTCCCAAACTGCCTAGATTTGTTTCTGCAGAGAGTTCAAATTATATTTATAGATAGTTTACAAATTTAACCTTCTCAAAATGCCATAAAACTTTTCAGATCTGATTATCACACTATAAAGAATCTCTCCATAAAGTTTCATAAATTTAGGAGTTCATTTGGTCATCCAAATCCACATAAAACCAGAAACATGATAGATTAGTCATGTTCTATTTTTTTTATATAATTTTTTTTTTTGCTGTTCTAAGGACTTTTAGGGGTGCCAAATTAGCCCAGAAAATTTTGAAATAATTAAGGCATGCTCTTAGACACTATATTTAACTACATACCAAATTTCATGACCATTGGAGTTCATTTCATACCTTAAATAATCCAAAATGGTCACAGCAGCAAATGACAAGCAGAAGAATTCTGCAGAATGTTCCCAGCTCTGTTTTTTTTTTTTTTTCGCCTCCTTGTCATTTCCTTTGGTTTCAAGAGTACAAGATCATACTTAGCTTTGAATTTTAAGTTACTAATTCATACTCTTGCAACTATATCTTCTTTTAAACAAAAGTCAAGAATAAACAAATACTAAAATTCATTTCATCCTTCCTTTCTTTCTAAAATCAGTATACTTTGCACTATTAAAATTTCAGAATCCAATCTATAATTTAAACCAGATTTTCTCCCCTTAAAAGTGTTCTAAACTGTCTTAGAATTAAAATAAATAGATTAGTATCTAAATTTCCATCAACAACCAAAGCGCTTTTTCAATTTTTCTCTCTAGGATTCCAACCAACATGAAATGGGGAGGAGAAGAGGAAAATGGAAACAAAGGAAGAAGAAGTTTAATCTCACCTCAAGAACGAGATGAACTCGCTAGAGATGATGGTGGTGGTCGCCGGTAGCCACCACAGCTTCCTCTTCCCCTCTCCTTCTAGCTCTCGTCTTTCTCGTTCTTTCAAGTATGAAAATGTGTGTGAGTTATGTGTGTGAAGGAAAATAAAGTCTGAATGTGTGTGTATATATTGTCTAGAAGCCTCTAAATGTTATGATGGAAGGCTATTACACGTGACTTCACCTCCACATGCCACATCCACTTGTTTTAATTCAAATTTTATCAAACAACTCTTCGTTAAATGAGTTTTCAATTAGGTCCTTAAAAATTTTTAAAAAGAAAAATTCTAACCTTACTCAATATTCAAAATTATTCTTGACCATTCCTTCTTTTACTCTTCTCACTAAAAATTAATTCTCCTACCAAAATTTGAAAATTTTCAAATAAGTCCTCAAGAGTCTTTTATTGCAAATTAATCCTCATTGTATGTTCAAAATAAAAATAATTTTTCAATAAACTTCAAATAGATTTTAAATATTCATATAAATTCTTAGAATATTACATAGGCATACGACAATCGACATTCAGCTTATAAAACAACATTTGTAAGTCAGTGTAACTGACAAAAATCAGTTGACAAAATTACCAAAATAACTTCAATTAGTCAAAAATACATGAGAAATAAAGTTAGGAATAGAAGTAATTTTACAAAGGTGCTAAATGAGTATATATGTGTGTTTTGTGAGAGAAAATAAGAAGAAACAGGAAGAGAAGAGAAAGACGAAAACATAGTCAATAAAGAGAAGGCAATCAAGAAAAGAGACAAAAAGATGAAGATTAAGGCTAAGAAACTAGGTTTATAGCTTGATTCTACATACAAGGTAGCTAATTCTTTCATAAATGCATGTTTTTAAAGTGTTTTTCATATTATTATTGTTCATCCATGTGCTAGAACACTTATGTGTTATGTTTATCAATGAGATTAACTTTTATGAAGAGATTCAAGCATTTCTAGCTTTGTTATATGAAAGTGTACTTAAGTATTTTTAGATATTCTACATGTTTATAATATTAGCTCTTAATTTCATATTAGAAAATTAGAGCTAAAGGAAGAGTCATAAAACATGCATGAATATGAAGAATAACAAGCAAAATTCTATCTCATATTCGGGGATAGAAATAATTATTAAGAATTAGTCATCTAAAAGAAGAGTTTATCTCTTAGAAGAATATAATATTCATAATAGTAGATTTAAATTCTCTAAGATAGAAATAAATGACAAGTTCTTTAGTAAGAACTGGTCTTATAGAACAAGACATTAAAAGAAATAAGTAAGCCAAATCTATTTCATAGAATAAAATAGAGAAGGCTAGAAGAGACTTGTCTTATAGAAGAAGACAAGTAGAATTAGAAAGAATAATATGATCAGCATATTCTTATTCCATGGTAGAGAATAAGAAGAAAGAGACTCATTTTATAGTAGAAAAGAATAAGAGAACCTTGTACCACAGTAGAGTATAAAGTAAGACTCTTATTTCACAAAAGAAAATAAAAGAAAAGTAAACCTTATTCCACAGAAAAGAATAAGAGAAGAACATAGAACCTTATGCCACAAAAGAGTATGAGGAAGAAATTCCTATTCCACAAAAGAGAATAAGAGGAGAATAGAAAGACTTGTTCAACAGAAGAGAATATTATTCCACAGTAGTGAATAAGATAGAAAAGAGACTTATTCCATAAAAGATAATAAGGAAATGTAATGAGCTTATTCCATAGAAGAGAATAAGAAGAAGCTTTGTGCTAGATTAAGAATAAAGATAAAGTAAGTCATATAAAGTTTATTCATAAGCTATGAATATAAATATCATAAAGAAAAGCTATGGATGAATGATTGACTTATTTTAGTGCTTTTATAGTTGAAATGATCTTTATATGTATGTTTTTATTAAACTTAACTAGCTACTAAAATATATTGTGTCTCACTTTTAGCAATTAATCATTTTAAGAGATAAAGACAAAGGAAAGGCATTGGTGCTTTGAATGATATACATAAAGTAGTAAAGTAGTTCAAGTTATGTATTCACATATTTGTAATATATTTAAGATGTTATGTACATACTATAGTAACAAACAAGTAAGCTTCAGATAGAACATTATGTATTCTAAAAGCATGATAAACTTTACATATAAATATATGATGTTTTAACAAGTTTATCAAAGTCGCGCAACAAAAGCAACAAACTACAAAATTGTTAGTCGACTAGTTAGTTATGGACTACTCAAAATTGGCCTATCCAAGAGTTATCGATCAATCGTACTATGAGATCAGTTGACCAGTAGCTCCTGAAAATAAAGATTAAATTTTAGTACACTTGATAATCGACTGACCAATTACAGGAAGTCGACTGTTAGCTGCTACAAGGGCCAAAATAGTATTCCATATGATCAAGTTATTGATAAAAGACAAATAGCTTTGCAAGTCAAGAATTTATTTAGAAATATGATTTATTAGACAAGGTTAATATTTCATATCTTTTTTTCTAATGTGAGTATTCAATATAGAAATAAAAAGGAGACATAACATGACACATTTAAGTTGAGGCAGCAAAGCCCATCAAATAGAGTAGTAAGTCCATCAACAGATTGCCTTCTTTATATAATTATTTAAACACTATTATAGCCGGTGGCTAAGACTAAGAACTATATTAATGGTAAGATATTAATAATTGATTCTTTAATATGTCTAATACTCTTATTCACTCCTTACATACTTATGGAACCTGAAGGTAAATGTGACAGCTTAGAGAGATAATTTATTTTTCTATATGTTTAAATCTTTCTTTTTCTCTCGTATATCTTTTGTTCCTAGCTCTTCATCTATCTCAAAAAGAGGTTTATCCTTTTCCACAACCAACATTTTTAATGAAGAAATTCATTTTAATGATATCAGCCACGATATCGATGACTAGAAAATTTCACCCATCACCAAAAATGAACTTTATAAACCTGATGAAAAGTTCTTTCAGAATTCTGATTATATTATCAAATATGTGGAAGATGTTATTCCTGTCAATTCGGATGTGGAAGAATTCTACCTCTTGTCTGAAAAATCTTTGAAAACCCATAAAGGAAAATATAAATTTTTACACATAGGATGTGTCCAAATAGCCATTAAACCTCTTGTTAGAGTTGATTTGAATATCATTTGCATTCTCTATCTTAGGAATACTAGACACAATCAATTCATTGATTCCCTCATAGGAACAGTAAAAGCCAGTCTTCATGTCGGACCAATATATTTTAATTGTTACCCTAATAGACCCATAAGCCTATATGACTCAAACATGATCAACGAAGTCATATTAAATGTCAAACTTAATGGATTTGATATGAAACCAGGATCCATCCATGTAGCCTTACTGTATAGGATCTAATACAAACTTATGAATTTTTCCAACTCTAAAGTTCTTATACCTAAAGAAACTGGACAAACAACCTTTTTCCTAACTGATACCTCCCAAACTAATGTAGTCATTCCCAAAACCATACTCTGGGAAGACATAACCTTATCTGAAGAATGGATCATGGAAAAAGCAGCCCCTGCTTTACTTAGACAAATCCAAGTAGGAATTGTAGGAATTACCTTTAATAGAAAAAATTCTTTTAGTATTTCTAGAACTAAATTTATTAGATTTTCAGAAGACATTAGAATTGCAGTGTTTGAGCCACATAGCCAATCTTACTCTTCCTTACCAATTATTATTACACCCCAAACTCAGGCTAGTCCTTCTATCATCTACCTTCAAGGAGTAGACACCTCCTCAACCCTACTTAGACCAGCCTATCAAAGAGAGAAAAAATAATAGAGGTCTATTCAATCTCCAACCTTTTCCTCTATGAAAGAACCTTATGAAATAAACATCATTTAATAAAAATTTCAAACTGATAAGAAAACCTTTCAAGAAGATTTTTACTTTGAAAAACATTTCCAAGAAAGGAAATGGTTTTTAGAAAAATACCAAAGTCAAACTCGCAAACAAATCCAAGAAAAATTTTATAAATTTCTTGAAAAAATTCAAATGAATATTTCTTTATTTGAATAATTTGAAGCTTATGCCTTGGACCAAAAGTTTGAATATCTATTTATTAACCTTACAAATGTTAATGTCACATGGCATACAACCAAAGGAGATATAGTTACTCTTGACTTACCTCCTTCAAAACATTTTCAAAAACCAAACTTGGTAGATAAGAAACAACAACCCTTAATTGCCTTTCCTTACAAATTCAAAAATACTGAAGAAAATATTAATTCAAAAGACATATAAAGTATAATAGAACAAAATAATTATACAAACTCGTATTTACAAACCTTAGGAGAACATGTGATAGAAAACCCTCCAAAGTTAGTTAATAAGATAGTTGACCAGAATTTTTAAACCTGCAACTTTACCATCAACTGTTAAAAAAGAAATAAAATCTAGTTTAACAAAAGAAATTGAAAGAAAACTCAAAACTTTTAGGATCTTCTAAAAAATCCTCTTCTTCAACAACAAAATTAACTATAAACAACTTAGAAAAAACTACTACCAATAGTAACGAAGAAACTTTAAGTCCAAAACTTAGTATCAACCCGATACTAACAAATTGAAAAACTTTCACAAACCTCTACTATCCTAAAGCCACTGCTCCTGACCTAGCGATAAAAGAAAGAGATACAACCTTAAAACATTTTAATGCTAATAACATCTATGAATGGAACATAGATGGCCAATTTAAAACTAATGTCCTAATCATTCTTCAACACACGACCATGGTCAGTACAATTTCCAAACAACCCATGAATGAAGAATCTATTATCCATATATTGGTATTAGGTTTCATAGGACAGTTAAAAGGATGGTATCTCACTGCTCAGCAAAATGATCAAATCCTAAAATCTGTAAAAATTGAAGCTGATGGTACTCCCATTATTCATAATGAAGAAGCAATCCCAAATATTGTCAACACTTTAATCTTCATTATAGTCCAACATTTCATAGAAGATCCTACCCTATGGAAAGATAATTATGCCACTTCTTTTAAACCTTAAATGCAAAACTTTAGCAGACTTTAGTTGATATAGAGATACCTTTTTCACTAAAGTCTACACAAGAAACGATAGTCAACAACCTTTTTGGAAAGAAAAATTCCTTACTGGTCTTCTAAAATTTTTAGGAGATAAAATTATAGATAAAATTAAGAACCATACCGGTTCCAATGAAATACCTTATGAAAACTTAAGTTATGGACAACTTATAGCTTATGTTAAAAAAACAGCCTTTAAAATCTTTCAAAATGACAAAATACAAAACCAACTTCAAAAAGAAAAAGCCCAAAACAAAAAAGAATTAGGAGCTTTTTGAAAACAATTCAGTTTTCCGACTTGCAAAACTTCTAAACCCAAACATAAACATAAGATAGAAGAACATCAAATTAAAAAACATTACAAAAAACCTAGGCCTAATCACCATCAATACCTAAAACAAGATATTAGATCCAAACCAACCATTGATCTTCCAAAACAATAGCTAACTTGTTTCAAATGTGGAAAAATTGGCTACAAAGCAAGATATTGTAGGCTAAACAAAAGGGTTAGAAACATAAATCTTGAAGAACTTTTCCTACAACAAATTAACAACCTTTTGATTAACACTTCTTCTAATGAAGAATCTAATTCATCATTCGAGAAAAATCAACTAAATCCAAATGAATGATATCCCATCTTCCTCTGAGGAAGAAAAAGAAACTTTAGAAATTAATGTTCTAAACAAAGAAGAAGATATTTTATTTGAAATGATAAATCAACTAAATCCAAATGAATGATATCCCATCTTCCTCTGAGGAAGAAAAAGAAACTTTAGAAATTAATGTTCTAAACAAAGAAGAAGATATTTTATTTGAAATGATAAATGAACTTCCTGACAATAAAAACAAATGGAAATACCTAAACAAGTTCAAAGAAACCTTAGAAACTAAAGCCTCTACCTCAAAACAACATATTCCAACTATTAATAAATATGATCCTATAACAATTTTAAAGAGATTTCAAAGCAAACCAAAACCTGTAACCACGCAGGATTTAGAAAATGAAATAAGCTACTTAAAAATAGAAATAAAAGAACTTAAGATTTACATTATATGCTTATTGCCCAAATTCAAACTGAAAAATCCCTCAACACTAAACCACAAAATAATGAAAACACTGAAGAACTTTCAGAGGCTTCTCTGAATCTTATTTCCATAATTTCTGTCCAAAAATGGCATGTATCAGTAAGGATAATTGTCAGTGATGAATTCATCATTGACACTATAGCCTTATTTGATTTTGGAGCAGATTGAAACTGCATTGAAGAAGGTTTAATACCAATAAAATATTTTGAAAAAACAACTAAAAGCCTTGACTCTACTAATGGTTCAAAACTACACATTAGTTACAAACTTTCAAATGCTATTGTGGAAAATGAATGATTAAAAATATCATCTCCTTTTCTCTTAGTTAAAACTCTTTCAAATGAAATAATTTTAGGACATCTTTTATCAATCAAGTAATGCCTTTTTAGGTAACCAAAGAAGGCATAAAAACCCAAAACTTAGGAAAAACAATTACCTTCAAATCCACAAAAAAACCAATCACTAAAAATACAAATATAATTCAATACAAAGAAAATCAAATCAATTTTGTACAAGAAGAAGTATCCTTCAAAATCATAACTTCAAAATTAGCCCAACTATACATAAAAAACAAGATTCAAAATCTAACCCTTTTGATACTAATATTTGAAACTGACTTGAAAGAGATAAAATTTTCTTGTATTTATTAATATCAACAATGAAGTGAGAGAAACGTATGTGTGTATATATAAAATAAGTGAAAAATTATAATTTTTTAAAAAAGTATTGGCATACGATAAGCTCTCATTTAGCTAGTGAGCCAATACGAGCAAATATAAATTTTTAAAAATAAACTCATTAAATAAACAATCTTTCTTGGCCCAGTTCATTTATTAGTAGCACGTCGTAGGCCAATGCATGTTGGCCCATTTTAACAATAATTTTGTATATTAAAATTTGATAGAAATAATTTCAAAAAATAGCCAAATATTCACAGGATTATTAACATGAACCAAACTTGGAAATGTCAAATTCTCAGGAATATAAAAAATATATTTTCAAGAATGTTTGTGATAAACCAAACACAAAAATGACATATTATAAGAAATTACATCTCATTCCTTGTATCAAATGCTCAGTTGATAGAGGACATTAATAATTTAATTTGTGAAATATCATTTTAATTTTAATTTGATTATAATGTTATTGTTTTTAATTAAAACGTTCTTAAGCGATCAGTTATAAATGGAAGGGATCACGTAGCATTGTCAAAATGGCCTAGCCAAAAATGTGAATTGCCCTGGAATTTAATGTCTAGGCTAGTTCGTGTTAGCCAACGGGCCAAATTTTTTTTTAAATATTTAAATAATATAATATTAAAATTAGTTTAAAAAATCAATAACTTTATATTGAAATACAATTTAAATAATATAATATTACTTCTTTAATATTTTTAAATAATTAATAACTTTAAATTAACTATATTATATTTAAATTTGAAAAGTCTATATTTACTTTTAAAAAATTAACAACCAGTTGATAGAGGAGTCTCCGTGCAATAGCAGTATGATGCATAACGTACTCCATTACTTAAATGGTGTCATCTCAGGGATGTTATCAGAAAAATAAATGGATTCCATCATTTGCTTCATTGAAAACTCAAGATATTCTGCGTACCAAATTTCTACTAATCATTCACAGACAATGGTTCCACGATCCCACAAATCCTTCCTTCTCCTTCGAGAAATATTTGGGCAGTGTTTTTAACCACCCTCAATTATTAAATTACAAATTATGCATACATAATCAAGGAAGGGTTGGAATAAAATAAGGAGGGAATTGGAAAAAGACAAGAAGGGGATGATTAATTGAGAATGAGAAATTTTACAAAACGTGAAAGGAAATTAATTGTGGGTCCACAGCGACAATTGTTCAAAATTGCACTCCCATTTGTCTGAATCTGAACAATACATGGTTCGCCAGATCCGGATCAGGTACCCCAAGTCCCAACCCCATTTCATTTCGAAGCTATTTTGAGGCATTAATTTGGGGATACATATACATATATAATCCAAATTGCACTGCTCAATCCACTTTTCGGTTTTGTTTTCCCCTTTATTAAATGAATTCCATTATCTTACTATTATTTTTACTGAATTATGAGGCTTGCAATAACAGCAATAAACTCACATTACTTAAGTGAGAGAAGGTACATCTTGTTATTTATTCAGTATATATATGTGCAACAACGTACACCTGTGCCGTATTTGAATATTTCATATTTCACTGTTAAGTTTCATTTGCAGTATCAATGTCTTTCGCAATTATGAGTCTTAAACCTCCTTCTAAGCAGAGTCTCGATGTCATGTATTTGTAGATTTTATAGCATAATTGAAAGTAATGGTTGGAACCCAAGAGGGGGGTAAATTGGGTTTTATAAATTTTTCACAAGAATTAATTGGAAGTTAAAATGATTTTCTGTAAAAGTACAATGCTTAACATAATAAATGCAATACAGAAAATCAATGTGCTGTCAAGATAAATAATTATAAAGATCAAGGAATTAAAGAATAAATATCAATATGCACAAATTAAAGAGTAAGGGATAGAGAAAGCAAACTCAGAGATTTATACTGGTTCGGCTAATCCAAGTCTACATCCAGTCCTCAAGAGACCACTTGAGTATTTCCACTATAATTGCAAGTTTAATCCGGGTACTTGCAAACCACTACAACCACACAAATTCGATCCGGGTATTTGCGAAACCACAATGAAGAATTTATGAATCCGGGCTCCTCCTCAACCCAAAGCAAGTTCTTCCAACACCGGTACTTGCGAACCTCAACTCAGAATAATATATGTGTTGATCAAAATCAACAATACAAAGAAACTATCTCTAAAGAGTAGATGAAAACAAATGAAGCTCTAATAACTCTAATAATAGAGAATATGCAAGATTTGGCTCAAGAATGCTTTCCTTTCTCTCAAAGATGATAGAAGAAGTTAATATCACATTGTAGGACTTTGTTCTTGCTCAAAATCGTGTATCTAAGGTCATATATATAAGATTTTACAAAACTAGCCGTTATATAGCCGTTACAGCACTTATAGTGCAGTCCAGATTTTGAGCTTTCTTTAAAAATTCATAACTCCCTCATTTGAACTCCGTCTTAAACAAATAATATACCGTTGGAAAGCTCTTGCTCAAAATTATTTTTCTTTTAAAAGATATAATCAAAATACTGACTATAGGTCAGAACAGAATAATCAACTTTCAGTTTTTCAAACTATATTTTAAATAGTCATATATTTCTCATTTGGACTCCGTTTTCAATAGATAATATACCTTTGGAAAGATCTTTGAGTCTACTATCAAATGAGATTAAGATACTTGAAAAAATGATTTTTTGTTTATGAGATATGATATAAAGAGTGACCAAAGGTCAAAAACTAACTTTTGTAAAATTTCATATCTCACTATCTTTTTGTTCAAAATAATTGAGCCAATGTATGCAAATCTAAATCATTGAGTTGCACAAGTATACTAGCCTATATAAAATATACCTAATGTAAACACATAGGCTATCTTGATGCATCCAAGCTTCCAAGACTTCAAATCTTCTAATTCTTCATTTCTTGGAGCTTCATCCTTGCATGTTGTTTTCCTTGAGTGAAGCATGATATTGCTTTTCCTTGTTCTTCAATACAATGCTCACTCTTCTTGTTTTGAACCAACCTATAAAATATATCTTACTTGCAAACCCAATGGTTAGTTTAATAGCATGATTCAATATATGCAACATACATATTAAATAACATAATCATGCTTAAGTACTTGTAGCATATATATGATAATTAATCTTTATATATATCAATGCTACTATTTAAATACATTTGTCATCATCAAAACTTATGACATATAGCCTTAGGGTCAACAATAATCATTTTTTTAAAGAACCAAACCAAGCCGATTAGTTCGACTAAAAAATCGATAAATTTGTCAGGTTTTTTATGAGAATCAGCGAATGTTTAAACCAGTAAAAAATCAGTTGAACTGACCGATTCTCAACCAATATTTTTTTGATTTTTTAAAAAAATTTTACTGAATATTATTATATATTTTTAAAAAATGCTAAAAATTGAAGTTATTAAAAAAGATCAGGACTGATATAAAAATATTTCTGTAATATACTTTGAATATTTTAATATTTATAACATATACATTAATTATATATTTTATTATTTTAATATATTTTACTATGATCCAACCATGGACCCTTGAACCAGTGCCTTGACAAGTTCAATGATAGGTCCAACCATGGACCTTTGAACCAATGTCTCTACAGGTTCAATGATAGGTCTAGTTTTCTGAACTTTTTTTTTATTTTTTTTTCTAAAAATGTTGGAAAGAAGTTCTAACATGAAAAATAGAGTAGTCATTTTGAATCACTAGTTGGTTCAATAGTCATTTTGAAATTTGAATCACGAGTTCCTTCTGAACTGAGTATGCTGGGGGATGTCGCCCCATAGTTTCTTATCAGTACTAAAAAAATAAAAATTATCTTGTTAACATTTAGTGTCAATTTTTTCAAAAAAAAAAGATATATGAAACAAACATGTAAATTAAAGTCTCATTATACTTAAAAATATATCGTATACCTTAATTTGGTATTAGATTATTGAGCTGGATTGTTTAATTAAGATACTGTCTGTATAATATTCATATATAAAAAAATTTAATCTAACAATCAACTTTATAATCATATTATCACATAAAAAGGTTATTCAATGAAGCAGTCAACTTATAACTATTTCCACCAGTTTCAATCTTTGAGTTTAAGGGGATTTGATCCCCTCTCCTTTTTTCATTATTTGTTTTTAAAATGTTGTGCTTCTATTTTTTTTTAAAATATATTCAAACAAGTAAAATTCATTTAGATGAGTATAAAATGCTAGCTAAAGCATTCAACACATTAAATTTTTTTTTGGCATTGAATGATGCACAAAATAGAGTTAAAAAAATGAAGAACACACAAAAATTTACATGGTTCGGTCCATATAACTTACATCTACAGACAAACATAAATATTTGTATTACTTCTGGCAAAAGTTTCTAATATAGTACAATAGAACCGTAAAATGAATATATACATCAATATATATAACTGCTAGGTCACTCCATCAATCGCTCCATACTGTGAAAGGGCTTCCACTTGCTTAGTTTTTCTCCTTTTAAGTTGTATTCTAAAAAATTAGATCAAATCACAATTCCAGCCATCATATTAAAGTCATTCAAGAGGCACACATGAATTGGACAAACTGACAAAAGTACTAGAGGATTCAAAATTCAAATTATAATCACGAAAATAGAAACTTAAATTGGAGCAATCGGTGGTGGATTCGAAACAGGTGTTGAACAAAAAGGTCAGGGCGTTAGGTACATTATGTGCTCAAAGTCTGCTTTGCTTTCTCAAGCAGAAAAATTCAAGATATATATTGTCGTGTCCTGTAACCTAGACCAAAACTAACGAGGGGGGTTCTGCCTGTTACGAAGGTCACTTCACACAGTAAAACTTTCGCTACATTCATGATCATAATGGAGAACAAGAAGAGGAGGAAGAAGAAGAAGTAGGCACGTGCGGGACGATAAAGGAGGTAGGGGCCATACATGAGAAAGTCAGATTAATATTTTCCTTCGTCCTCTACTTTACGCCAAATCCCATGTTTGGAAAACAAAGCCATAATGGCTGCAACCTCCTTGATTTCAAGCATCAATTAGACCCCCCCCCCCCAACAACCCCACTTTTTGTGCTTCCATGTGTGACTTTCTTCTTTAACAATTTCAAATGCTCCTCGTAGCTCCACTTTTCCCTTTGTCTGAGCCCATTTGCCTTATTTTTGGTATCTGACATATAATCATGGATTATTACATATGAATCTTTCTTCCTTCCTCATCTTCTTTCTTGTCCTATCACAACATCATACGCTTCTTATCTCTTTGGTCTCCACAAATGAAATGTGTTGTTGAATTGATTGGCATATGTAATAGACACTATGTAGTAGCTAACTCACCACATAGATTGAAATGATATGTATTATTGACTATTGAGGACCCTACGGGTGGGTGAGCTACATAATTGATTTTAGACTAGGAGGTGTGTGGTCCTTAACATTCTCATGGGTTACCATGTTTTTCACCATATTCTGTACAACACTCTGATACTATTGGTGGATGCAAAATACTCTATCTCAATTAAAGGGACCTACAAACAATATAAGGGGAGATATTCCATTTGCACCTTCAAGTTGTTTTGGGGAGTAGGATGTCAAATTAGATTACATACGTAGTTGTTGGACTATTTATAAAGGTGTTGTCTGCTTATGTCAATAATCATAAGTTAGACAATATTACAGGTCAATATTGGATAAGCTATGTGATGATGATAAATGGGTGTTTAAAAATAGTTGATTGACTTTTGTGATCAGTTGAATAATCGATTCTTTTATAAGTGAAAAGTTATTTTTGGAAGGTAAAATTAGGCATGTGGCATATTGAAACATTCCTTTTGACTCAGGAATTTAGGACTCATTTGGTATGCGCCTTTTCTATCAATGGAAGATAGAATTCTATCGCGCTAGTGTCTTTCTTACGTTTAGTAGCTCTCAATCAATGGAAAAGTGAGAGACAATTTTTCTTCATAATTGTACGGCATTTTTCCTCTAAATTTCAATGGAAAACCAGTTTTCCATTGAGGCAATCATAGAGCTAAGTAAGTTTGGACAACTTTGTTCTCGTTGAAGCCCCACCTGCCAAAGAGGGACTAAGAGAGACGAGCAAAAAAAAACATATAGAGACAAGATCAAAAGAGACGAGTAAAAAGAACACGAAATAGAGAATAATGATAGGGCAATTGTTACAGAGAAGACAGGGAGTAAAGATGAAGATAATAAGATGAAAGGATGCAAGCTTCTAGACTTATTTGTCTACTTCTCACAAGTAAAATTATATATAATCTTTCTTTTTCCAATTTTTTTCTTCTATTCTTTCTTATTATCATCACCAAACACAATTTTTCTCTTTTTCTTTTCTTTAAAAATCTTTCATGCACAACAAACACACCCTTAGACATGTCAAACCTTATTCTCCGTTTGGAGTATTAGATGCAGAGGATAGGACTCTCATTAATTAATTAAAAGCTGTAATTATAATTAGTTAAAGCATATAATGTAATCTGGTTTTTGCCAAATTAATGGTCACACAAAGAGAATAAATACATGCCACGGAATCCAATCGCCAATTAATATTGGCAACAATTAAATCTATGTGCTGTGTACAATGAATGTACCATGGAAATGAGTGTCTTGGTAATGAGAATTATAATGAATGGATATGGATGGTTGGTTGGGGTGGTTCAAATGGGATGGGATATGCAGTAACAGTGGTGTTTCTGTTTTGTACGTGTGCGGATGTTCCCTTGAAGTGGGAAGATATGATTAACGTCCTATGTTGTGCGTTTGTTTGTATGTTTTTCCCCAACCTTTCTTTGTAATTCTCCCTGTCTACTTCAGCGCATAGATGAAGGTATATTCTTATTAGATCCATATGATATGTATACGTATTTTGGTTTTTTAATATTTATAATAGCTAATTGTACAGGATATATCAGAGAGGAAAAAATCCAGAGCTATCAAATTATACGGAGAATAAAGGGTCCTATATAGAAATGTCGGTTTTCTTTTATATATGTGAATATCAAATTTGTTATAAAATCATTAAAGCTAATGCTATGGGTGCCCTATAATTTAGTTAGATGAAAAGGAATAGCAAAAAGTGTGGTTGTGCAAAATTCCCACAAGTATTTTGCGCGTGAAAAGCACTTTGTCATTCCCTCATAAAAAGCATTTTTTCCCTTTGATTTATGTTTTATTTAGATAAACAGTTTGTTTAAACTCTTATAAAAAAAAGGCCTCATGTGAATTTTTTTTTATCATAAGCTCATTTTAAATTAAGATATTTAATGTTTCAATACATATTTGAAGAGACATTTTTAAATTCTGATCGAGAAATGAAGAAAGTGAAATGTTTGGTTTTCATGAAATTTCAAATTATGATTGGAGATATACTTATCTTGTTAAAGTACAAAACAACTTCTTAGTTATGTAAATTTGAGTTTTCATACAAAGTTTATCGAAAAGCTTAAAAAATTAACTTCATAAAATAAGCTAAAAATAATTTTTTAGAATTAATAAGTTACTTATTTAAACTTATCCAAACACCATTTTGTTAACATAGAAATATTTATATTAGTAAAAAAGTTCTAATAAACTATAAGATATGTTATTTAAAGAGGACCTTACTTCCCTGTGTTATTCAATATTTCTTTGGTATAATCTAGTTTCTAGAAGTAGATTTGTCTAAAAAATAATATTTTTTTGATATTTTTTTTTTGGAACAAAATGGAAGTCATTTCCATTAAAATAACACTAAGCCAGGGATATATAAGATTAACCAAACCTAAAGATAATCAAATAAATTATAAGTTTGAACTTATGAGAAAAAATACATGATTTAGAAAATATCCTAAAAATTAATACCAAAAAGAAGACTAAATAGAGGCAATATTTGAAAGACTAAATAGAGGCAACACACTCCTCAACCCTAGATTTGAACTAGTCTTCTAGCAACCCCAAAGAAAGATACTGCTAACAAGATCCACAGCCTTCCTAAGCCATTACTGCTTTCTTTCCCATTTCCAAGATTGTCTTTCACTAAGTCCAGAATATATATGATAGAAGATGAGGGAGCAGTCGTCGAGTTGGAGATACTGGGCATCGTAGTAGGAGCATCACTAGAAAAGGGGGCACGAACATTGATTGTCGGGACATGGAGACAAAAGGTCGAAGGTCTAACCGCTATCATAGCTTCTCCGCTCCTAGAACCAGAAGAAGATGACCGTATCTCATCTTTTCATGCGCGATAGAGCAAGGAAGAAGATGAAGAAACTGAATCTCATTTTCAAAAAAGTCTCTTACACATAAGAAGGGAGACTTTCTACCAAAAAAAAAATTCTCACGAGAGAAGAAAAAAATAGAAAAAAAGAAAAAATAAATAAAGAAAAGATATAGAGATGATGGGAGGACAGCAAGTTGTAGTGTCTTTTGTGATAATTCGTTTTTTGAACAAAAAGAAGACATGCCAGATAACTTTTTTTTAAAAAAATGGATCAGAACCAATGATTTCTGGGCTTCATGAAGGTTTTTTTGGTGACTTGACAAAAAATGTAGAGGCTCTTTTCTAATGAAGTAGTCATTGGACTCCGGTTGGCTGGACACAACAACCCATCATCCTCAACAATTTTCTCTAAAGACATCAAGATCCTTTTTTTTTTTTCTTAAATCTCTAAATTCTTAAGGATCTCCTCTTCTTATCTAATAAGGTAAGAAAATAAAGTATTTCTTAATGTATGAAAATCAAATTATTTATCAAATCGTGATCGCTATTGCAATTAGCCAACTTTAAGTCATAAATATCATTTTTGTTTAACAAAATCCTATTCTTGACCCAAACAAAAAATTAAACGTAATAACAAGAAAGAAATTTAAAAATTTTGTTTTATATAAGGCTCATTGCAAATACAATCACACACACATATATAATGTAAAAATAAAAAAAAATTAATTTATATTAATAACATTAATTATTTTTTTTATTTTTCATATTAGACTATTCATTTAACTAAATATGTTCTATATATATAGTACAATAAAAATATTTTGAAATTAATTAGCAAGTCATAAAAATTAGACCTCTTTTTAAATGGTTTAAGATGAACTCTTACATTTTCTTTTGAGAACATTCCATAAAATTAGAAGGAATATGAATTCTTACATTAGCTCTATATATTTAGAAAAAAAAAATTCCGTGCCGAAGTTTGAAGCACATGGGGTATTTAATTGGTTGGTACAAATTAATAAACTATTATTATTATTATTATTATTATTTGTCGCCTTCCCGCCAATCGCTCCAGGAATTAATTTACTGTTTTTATTCCTTTTGAAGGCAGGATAGTTCTTTTGAGTTTTGACTTTTGACACACAAAAAGGATTAAAAATTGGAATATTCATTATTTCTTCATCTTGTTCCTTTTAAGGGTTGTGAGATATACAATTCTATTCACTCTCTTATTACTCATACAGCTATCTACGAAAGAAGCACTAATTTCACATAATTATTTTCTTTAATTTATGAAGATATAATTAATTTCAAATTATATGCTTTGCGGTCCCAGTAGATACTCTATTCCTTTGCTGTTAGAAAATAGGTTGGTTGTATGCTGTATTTATCCATCAAAAGCAGTTATTTGTTCGTATTAAACAAACAACCATTGAGTAAGATTCTTTTTTTTTTTAAATATAAGAATAGGATACGATAAGATAATATGCTTTTTTTTTAAAAAAAAAAAAAGATCCTCTCTTTTTTCATCTTATCAATTGCAGGAAGGTGGGTCAAATACGACAACCTATATAATAAGAAGGAAGAAATTGAGAATATAATAATAGTACTATAAATAAGTGGTCCAATCAATTCTACTTAGGACTTGAGAAAAATATTTATGAGCTAGGAAATGATGAATGAAAAGAAGAAGTAAAAAGAAAATTCTTCAATCCTAAATGTTTTTGAACCCTAATGGAGGATTAATCTTTAAATTGAGAGTCGATTTTTTGTCAAACACTTTGCGACTGTTAGATTAGTATAAAGTTTACACAAAATTTTATACCTATCTAATTATCTAAGCTAAATATTTGATTCATTTGAATTAATAGTAAAAAATCAATAATTCAGATTTATAATTAATTTTTAAAAAATAAAAAAAAATAACATCCTAAAATTTAAATTCTACAGTTTAAATAAAACTAACACGTATAAAAATCAACACCAAACGTGGATACATGCGAGTTGAGTTGTGACAACACAAAAGGCCATTCCACAATCCAAACGTTATTCAACTGCGTCTCCTACTTGACTTCCAAAACATTGAATGTTCTTATCAGAAGTCAGACGTAGGAAGGGCGAAGGAGGAAACCCTGTAATCCATCATCTCTGCCTCTCCAGAAACTTTGGAACGAAACAAAGCTTTTTTCCTATGCGGTAGATATTTATGGTTGAAGAAGCTTTTACATTCAAAACCCATTTCAAACCTCCAAGATTCAAAATCTCCACATAAGTTTGTCGTCAAAATTCCACTTGAGTCTCACACTCTCACTTCCTCAATTCCATTTTGGATTTGGAGGCAGAATCGGATATTAATTCCCTCATTCTTCTGCCCACAAATCCAAGCCGTTCATGGCCACGGACGTAACAGCCGAATTCCAAAACCCCGATTTTCTCCCCGCCCCCGCCCCGCAACCGCCAGATTTCCGTCCAGAGCTCACCGAGTCAGCGCACGATGGCCTCCATTTTTGGCAGTTCATGATCGCCGGTTCCATCGCGGGCTGCGTTGAGCACTTGGCAATGTTTCCCGTCGACACCGTGAAGACCCACATGCAAGCTCTCGGGTCATGCCCGACAAAGTCCGTCAGCGTTCGTCAAGCCCTTCAATCAATTTTGAAATCTGAGGGTCCGTCGGCGCTGTACCGTGGCATAGGCGCAATGGGTCTTGGTGCTGGACCAGCACACGCCGTGTACTTCTCCGTTTATGAGATTTGTAAGAAGCATTTCTCTCACGGGGATCCCAAAAATTCCACTGCCCATGCGATTTCTGGTGTGTGCGCTACTGTTGCGAGCGATGCCGTGTTAACGCCCATGGATATGGTGAAGCAGAGATTGCAACTGAGTAATAGTGGCTACAAGGGTGTCTGGAACTGTGTAAGGAGGGTTTTGAGCGAGGAGGGGTTAGGGGCATTTTATGCATCTTATAGGACTACAGTTGTGATGAATGCACCATTTACGGCAGTGCATTTTGCAACTTATGAGGCTGCAAAGAGAGGTTTGATGGAGATTTCGCCTCAGAGTGCTGATGATGAACGTTTGGTTGTCCATGCAACTGCTGGAGCTGCAGCTGGTGCGTTGGCTGCTGCTGTTACGACGCCGCTTGATGTGGCCAAAACTCAATTGCAGTGTCAGGTTTTCTTTTCTTTCAAACCTTATGTTTAACTCTTGTTAAATTTGTGGTGTGCTTAATTGGACTTGGCTTACCATGGTCTGAATTGTGAAATGCAATGCTTAACTTATGAACAGTGACCTCTCTAGAATTTGTGCCTAGAAGGGTGGAAAAAGGAGTAATAACTAATAACTAACTATACCAAACTAGTGAATGTGATTACAGTGTATGTGGATTCTATGACTGGAAATTTTCCATGCACTACTTAGGAATAACTGCTCATAGTCTTGTACAGAAACTATAACTTAAGCCTCCTTTTTTATAAGGTTTTCCTTTTAATGAAATTTGTTAATAATTGCGGATAGCTAGAGGAAGGGAAAGAGTGGAAATATACGGAATAGATTACTAGCTCATATGTTGGTAATGGGGTTTTCAGTATGATTTTATTCCACCGGACCAAGGCTATAGTATGCCCTCTTACCGTTTCTGCAAATTGCTAACCTGAGAACAAGCAACTGAAAGCTGAAGTCCGGGAAATCTAATTCTTTAAATCAAAGTAAAAATGGTGTTGGACTAATATCAGTTAGATGACAGCTTTTGGATTTGATTGTTGTTTTCAACTTTTGTGGTATTGCAGAGTATTAGCTTGTAATCGGCTTCATTTTGTGATTCTGTAGAATCATACTTATGACCAGGGATTGACAAGATTTTCTAATTTTATGACCCCTCTTTTGCTTAGTGGGGGGTTTTTAAGGTTTATAGAACCATAGACCACAAGAACTTCAGATTTTCTATTA
This sequence comes from Biancaea sappan, assembly GCA_037074585.1. NCBI lineage: Eukaryota > Viridiplantae > Streptophyta > Magnoliopsida > Fabales > Fabaceae > Biancaea > Biancaea sappan. The sequence continues at coordinate 5,387,760 of CM073498.1, read as the reverse complement.
AAGAAAGGGTTCAGAATCAGATTGGTGTTATAACACCAAGTCATGAACTGATTCTCGTAAGAATTTGATATCTTTTAGTTTGTAATATGATGATCGGTCAAGTTGATCCTATTTTTGGAAATTGACTCTGCAGCAACTTTCATATTACTAATGTTTAGTAACCCTTGGTATAGGAATTTTAATAAATCAAACTTAAGAAACATAAGACGGTTGTCTTAACAATCTTCTGCCTGTCCATATCTTTCTTTCTCTTAGTGGGCTTATATTGACCTGACCTGCATTGATGGTGCAGGGCGTTTGTGGATGCGATAGATTTCAAAGCGGTTCAATTGGGGATGTTATTAAAACAATAGTGAAAAAGGATGGATACAGAGGGCTCATGCGAGGATGGATTCCAAGAATGCTCTTCCATGCTCCTGCGGCTGCAATCTGCTGGTCCACATATGAAGCTGGAAAGTCCTCTTTCCAAAAATTCAATCAAAGACGAGACAGTGCTACTGTGAAGTAAATACGCCCTGTGACGTAGAATTTGCATTATTCTGCAGTTGCATTTCAGATTACTGTCTGGTAACATTCATTTTATACATATGCAGCAGGCATCAGAAATGATGATAGATTTTATTCTGTTGTACACGTTGTCAATTTTTATAATTTATTACAAATTTTCACTATTTTCTTTCTGTGTTTCTGGATTCTCTGGTTAGCTTATGGTTCTTTACATGTGACCTAAACATTACTCACAAGAAAAACCTCAAGACTTTGCATAGTTTTCTCTCCTTAACATCGTAGATTCACGGCAATGCAAGCTTGAATTATGTGAAAGGCAATGTGCTAAGAGGCATGGCTCTGATTAATTTGAGATCATTATTAGTTTTAATTCCAAACTCTGAAAATTTTTTTAATAAAAATTATTTGTACCTGGGTGGAAAAATTATAAGAGTTTACATATGGATGAGTCAAAGGCTGCTTCTTCATTAGAGTCCTTGTTCCATAATGTGGAATAATATCAATTGAAATGAACGATGGTAATAATATGAATGAATATTTCGAAAATAGTTTGTTCAAGTAGTGCAAGTAATGACTCTTATTTCTCATCCCTCCAAGCTCTCTACTGTAAAGTAACGATGCCTTCAGGTCTACAACGAGCTAAGCTTCAAATTGTTAATGGAAGCATTTATCATCCTTATGCCTACTTATGATTAAAATCTGATAATTATGTAGCAGCATGTACAGAATAATAAACTGGACAATCATACAATGTCCAGTGAGTATAAGCTCCAGAACTTGACGCCGATAATTCATAGGTCCCCAACATTCGATCTTCTTATTGCTTATGTTTTATTACTCATTATCTTAATTCTGAACCAAGTATTGAAGACAAGTCTAAAGCAGAACACGTGATAAGCTCAGAGTTGAAACTAATTCCAAGGAATCAGATAGCATCTTTACAATAATTGTGTGAGGTATAACGTTCCGGGGACAGCGGGATTACATCCATTAATAAATCCATATTTTTCAGAGCATCACAAAATTTAGTGGTAATGAAATCATAGTATTGAAGGTCTCCACAATTTAGGTTTTCCAAGTCTATGCTTCAATCAGATCCTTGTTTTCCCAATCTTAAAGGAGATCAGAAAATCTCAGGAACTTACAACCTCTCCAACAATTACAGTGATATCATCAACCTTTCCACCTGTAATGATAAAATGCAGCGGTCAGCCATGTAGGAGAGAAACTTATTACTGCTGGCCGTAGCATAACTTATGATGCCTACCTATAAGCTTCATTCCAAGAATCTTCTTCCAGAAGGGAAGTTCAATGCCCTGTCAAGTGATTATTAACAAGACATCAAAAAGACATTTTGTCAATGCAAATTATATGGCTGGTTAACTTAAATTATACGGCTGGTTCACATGTTTAAGGATGATTAACTTTCTGAAAAATGTTTACTGCATTTTTGGGTGCTTCTATTGAAATGCTTTTGACAGGAAATCTTTTCCAAGAAAATATGCTTTAGCTAATAATTTTTCCGAAAAGGTATTTTCTATAATCAAGTATTCAAGTTATTTTCACAAAACTAAAGGAGCCTGAGATGAACTTCTTTTCTTACCCTGGATCTGGCCTCCAGTGAATAGGGAGAATCAAAGTTTGAATCCATAGCATGATTGCTTGCCAAGTTAGCTAATGCCTTTGCTAGCAACAAAATCAGCTTATAGTTAGCAAAAGTGAAGTGGTCAATCTAAACATCTCTCTGATCAGTTAAAGGGAAGAAATACCAGCCTCAGCAACATCTCTGTATTTAGCAGTAATTGAGACAATTTCATGGTCAAAAACATTGTCAAAAAGCCCATCGGATCCCATGACTATTGTATCTCCTTCCACCAGCTCCACATTGCTTACCTATTCAACAAGAAATGCAAATTTGTCAAGGAAAAGAGGGTACGGTGGACAAAAGCAAACTCCATGCAGCTAAAAAAACAAAACTACAGATCCAGGGAAATGTCTGGAAACATTGGTTGCATCCACGTTGAAAACGATAAAGGAGAAGCACAAACTATGTTATGAAAAACCAACATTTTGTATTATATTTGAGAATACAAAGCACAGCGTTCGCTTAATATAGTTTTGCAGCGTTAGGTTATACTAGGGAGTCATCAAGAATAGCTCACTTAGGCAATGTCAGGATTTGAAAGAAACATGAGCATAAATTGGACTGACACTGATTTGACATAAGAAAGTAACACTTAGGGAAATGAAGTAAATAAAGCATGCATTATTTGAAAGGAGATAAAGGGAGGAGGAAACCCATAAAGTATAGTAGAGATGGTGTCAGATTCTACCACTGCATCGAGATATGTTTGGCCAGCTCTCGAAGAGCTCAGTTGGAATGGACAGTCAAAGTAATGTTCTTGGGGAGAGGTGGAAAAGATTACATGATCTGGAAAAAGCACATTAACACATTAACAATATTGTGCCAATGTTGGAGTGTTTTTGGTGGTGGTGGTGGTTGTGTGTGTATCGTGTTTTGGTGTTTTTGTTGTTTTTTGTTTTTCACCCCGGGGGGGGGGGGGGTGAAGACGGTGAAAGATTTAGGACTGGAAGAAATAAAAGCACGGGATCTTACCTTTGCGAATAACTCTTAATCCACAATCTCCGACATTGGCAATCTTAAGAATCCCATTCTTCTCCAGCATAGCAACAATGCTTCACAGACAAGACACCGTTGAGATAAATGGTGGGATAGTTTAAATTTTTTTCATATAGTGACTCTTGATAGGGGAGGATGAAACTTACACAGTAGCTGATCCTATAGAGGAAGTAGCAGCATGTGCTTTCTTTATAAGAATCTGAGGATCGTAGTTCACCTGCAGATTCCATCAATATGTGACATGGTCGTTAGTTAACTGCAGTTCACACATGAAATCTATCTCATTAAGTTACAACTCAAAATTAAGATTTTTATTTTGTTAATACGTAAATGTACAAGGAAACCAAAACATAACAACTTTGATGATTAATGTCTCCTTTTAGGTTATACAACCTCCTCACTGGCTACAAAACTGGAAGCATTAGTCAGTAATTCACGGGGGAAGACTGAAGGATCCACGTCCTCTTCAGCCCAACTGTGAAGCATAACAGTCAAGTATTGTTATACCCGAAGAAAAGGTAAAAGGCTAATTGACATTACCATAAGTAAACAATATAATAAATTTAAAGCATTCTAACCGAATGAAACAGATTTAAAATAACTCGGCTATTTATTATAACTCAGAACTATATTATTGAATGCAACAGAGGTCTAGTTAGGTTTTATCAAAATTTGAGATATTATTTCGTTTATGATGAACTTTTTTCATTGACAAGAACCAAATTGTAGAAAAGAGTGTTCAGGATCATACCCAGAGACGCCATCAGCAACAGCAATAACTCCTCCATTATAGTTGTTCACAAGGAAAGCATCTTCTCCGCCTCTGTCAACCTTAGAAAGACCAGGACTTGAGCAGGTGGCATACGTTTCGAAAATCAGAATACTTATATATGCAGTTAAATCATTTAGTACATACATGAGGCTACTGTGTGAGTATAAGAAGAAAGGAGAAAAGTGGCATGCTTACTACCTTTTTTGGATGTGGAATGAGGTAAGTCCCAACAGAAAATGACAAGCCCGACCTATAATTTCAGCAATAGAAATCAATTCCCTAGTATAATCATGATTAACAAAGCCCAAAATTGTAAACACCTTCAAGAATCAGAAGATGAAGCCTAACATACCGAGTTGGATTAAGTTCAGAAGTAGAACAAGAAAGCACCATCCTCCTCTTCGTAGTATTTTCATCAACGCGTGACCGGGCAGAATATAAGAAATGAATGAGTGGTTGAGACTGGGAAATTGAAGCCCTAAATACGGGAATTGCCATCTTCCCGCTTCAACACCTTCTCCAACTTCCCCTTCACACACAGCTCAGCTTGAAATCAACGTTGACCAGTTTTGTGGTCGAAATAGAGTCTTGCTAAAATTTCATATCGAAAACTATAATTTCCAAAATCCCACCAACAAGCACCAGTGGTCTAGTGGTAGAATAGTACCCTGCCACGGTACAGACCCGGGTTCGATTCCCGGCTGGTGCAAAATGGGTGGTTTTTTTTTTTTTTTTTTTGCATTAAGTTATTATATTTTTTATATATTAAAAAAAATCCGTTGTCACTTTTGGGCGTCTTCGCTGTCCGTCCTTTGTAGTCTGCATCCGTCTTCACTCACAATGAACGCTAGCTCCATCCCTTCGATTGGTATTATGGAAGGTACATCTATCAATTATTTTCTTTACAAACAAAATTGGAAATTTCTTCAATCGCTTTTCTGAATTAAATCCATTTTGTACAGACAACGCTAACGGAAGCGATTCGGACATAAATCCCGATGAAGCACCGGAAAACTACCAGCCAATCTCCGCCGTCGGGGACGACGACGATGTCAACTCGGACGAAGAACACAGCTATCATTTCCATCAGCTTCCGAACGGCTACTGCTCGCATCAAGCGGAGAACGGGATGTCGTCCCTGGATCTAAACGACCACGTGGAGCAGATGAGCAGCGAGGAAGATGAGGAAGAAGAGGAGGAAGAGAGGACAAGAGAGGCTTCGGAGGGGGCGATTCGGAGGGCATTTCGTGAGGATGAGAACCGAAGAAATGCGCCGCTGTCGGCGGAGAACGCCACGAGAGTGAGGGAGGCAATGCGCGGAGTCTCCTTTAGTGGAATTGTTCCCGATTGGGCTGCTCAAGTTCCCGAGGATCGCTGGATCGATCAGCTTCGCAGAATGAGGCAACCACCGAACACTTCATCTTCACTACAAAACTGAACGACTAACTCTTATTTATCATGAAATTCTCCGTTAATTTCAGCTCTGAATTGTTTGGACGAATTCTGGTTTTGTTCGGAAGAATCTGCATAATTTTCTTAATTTATTTCTGTCCTCTGATTGTGTGTGGATTTCACTGAAATAGATTTCATAATTTTTTTAGTGACGTTGATTTTTGTTTTTAGGAAATGAAAGCATATTTTGGTTTGTGCTTTTACAAAAGAATGTTGGGTCTATGAATATGTAAAATATTGAGATACATTGTAGCAATTGTCATAGTAATAGTGAGCCAACTTCAGACACAAAGGACTCATTAATCATTTAAATTTTGTTGCAAAGCATCATCAAGTGGATAATAATCTTAGATTACATGAACTGAAATATTATCACACTAGGAGCAATAACTTATCTGATCCACAGAGGTAAGCCATTGTCAATCCCTGAATAAAATTTTCGCTACAAAATTGACACACTACTCGATTATAACTACTCTGGATTAATAAAAAGAACTTTAGCTTCCATAAGTTCTCTAGGCTTAGCTCAAGCTATAATCTCATGATAAAAATTGCTGCAGATTAGTCATGTGTTCATTGGAAGCCCCTATTTCTCAAGCACCAATATTTTCAATATCAGCACCCTTGTCCATTCTCTTGACAATCCCAGCAATAACCTGAAATGTGAAAGGAATTTTTTTTTGGTAAAACTGGAGGATTCAAACTTAGATGCTAAAAGCCAGTAGTTCATCCCACAAATACCAGTCATCGTACAAGCATTTGCTGTTTAAATTTCTTACCTTTCCAGGTCCAAGTTCATAACTTTTCTTCAGCCCCTTGGTTAGAAGAGTCTTCACTGTTGTTTCCCATTGAACAGGGGAAGTAACCTGCGAAAATGATTTACAGATGCGATTATTTCCATTTGTCAGCTTATGATGGATAGATATAAGCTATGAGTAGCATACCTGGCGAGCCAATATCTTCCTTATTGTGTCAGTATCTGCATGCGGCTGTGCATCAACGTTGGAGATGACTGGAATTCTTGGGGTTCTAATTTCTGTTGCTGCCAATGCTGCTTCCAATCTCGACACAGCAGGATTCATGAATCTAGTGTGAAAAGCACCAGCAACAGCTAGACGTACCTGTCAAAGTGAGGAAATGGTGTTATTTCTTTGAGGGAAAGCAGCGTTAGACAAGTGACATTATGGGCAAAATTCATACTGTCATTCGAGCCTTAAAAGACTTCGCCTTTGCTTCCACCGCTTCTACTCCTTTTAAGCCTCCAGAGACAGCATAGTTTCCCTACCAAAATAGGAAACAGTCCACATACGTTAGGTACTTATCATAAAATTCAGAACCATAATTCTGAATAAGCTTCTTAAATAAAGAAGGCAGATCCATATGAAACTTACAGTACAAAGGTAATTCGCTATTTGAACCTTCTCAGCATCGGGAACTTCCTCATTGGCTGCATCACACAATTGTTGGACCTTCTCTGCGTCCAGCCCTATTATACTAACCATGGCACCTTTAGCAGCATCAGCAGCTTCCTGAAGGAAAGGGAAACTACTAAGCACGGAATTTACAAATTGCAAACACGTTCATGTGAATCAGACAAGGATCTTGATCAACTAGCCGAGGTTCCTTACCTGCATGGCTTCACCCCTCAATTTGACCAACTTGAGTCCATCTTCAAAGCTGTCAAAAGTACATTAATTAAGCAAATGTTAACAATTCTAAGAGATTTCAAACATAACCACTAGAAAGACATTATTTGAGTCACTAATGCATATCTGTAAAATCACAGGTAAGGTAATTCTACTTCCTTCATATGCTGAAAACTGGCAAGCTGACAGATAACAATTCTGACAGGTAGCATTTTGCCATGCTTACCAATAAAATTCAATTAAAAGGTCGTTTTGAGGTTCAAAGCAAACGTCAACATTCAACATCCAACATTGACACCCAGAACTCAGAAGCATCCCATAGTTGGGTTCACATGTATCTTCTTGATTTTTCAAATACCACCGAGCATCAATACATGTGTAGGACCATAACTTATATTGGACTCAAGTGTCAGTGGCAAAAATAGGAGGTGCACCGAGGTCATACTTGTTCATTTTCATTTTGTACAGTTTTCATGCTAGATGGGATTCTATAAAAGGTCATAATGAAGAGTGATAGAAAAACCATATTAATAATTAATTTAGGCAACTCACCTGAAGGCCCCAGCAAATGCCAAAGCAGTATATTCTCCCAGGCTTAAACCACATGTAACATCAACAGAGTCAATAATCTGCTGGCCTCCATCACGTATGCGTAGTAGCTCCACTGCAGCTAGACTTGTGACATAAATAGCTGGCTGAAGAAGCAGAAATTCGGATGGTAAATACTGAGTTGTTGACATTTATAACAATCATTATAAGCAACAGGGATTCCATTAGGAGCAAATTGATGTATTCATTATAGCATAATCAGAAAAGTATAATGAGGACATATGATAGCCTAGATTTTTAAATATACACCATCAAATCCTTAATAAAACCAGAGGCAGACTACCTGGCTAATAACTGTTGAATCTAATTTTTCTTTTGGTCCATTGATGCAGATATCGAGAAGATCAAATCTGAATGCAAAAGATATGTCTCAGTAGTCACAATAGAGAGCATAACATAAACAACATACGGGAGAACATTAGCGTAGTAACTACCCCAATATGTCATTTGCTTTCTCGTACAATAATGCGGCAGCAGGCACATTTTGAGCCTCTTTTCCCATTCCAACTGCTTGTGCACCCTGCACGCACATCAAAATTAGATATATTTTTTTTTTCAATGAACAGAATTATACAAATAGCGGAAAGCATGATTTAGACCTTCAACTAGCAGTACTTCTTACGTACCACATAGACAACAAATTTAATAGATGTTAATAAGTATGACATGCTTTCTTCCCTCTTACATACGTTAGTTTTGCATAGACACATTGACATAAATATTTCATTTTACCGCTACAAGAGTCAAGCAGATGGTGATTGCAAATTGCAACAAAGGCGATTCGCTGGAACCAGAGCTAACCCTTCTAAATCTAGTGTTCACCCTGGTTACATGTGAACTCTTCATGACCACATACACACCACCTCTATTAGTTTCAGTTATGCCCAAAGTCTAGCCTCTACCTAAGATTATGGAAAATTTTCTGGCTAATTATTGGTTTACCCTTGACTTCACTCCCTTAGTCCTTTTGAATGTGAAGCCTTCCTCAGATATAGACAGACGAAACCAGAATACCACAATTTAGATTCCCCATCATAACATAAATTTCAATCCTTTTCTTTTCCAGAAAAAAAAAAATGATCCCCACATTTTCAGCAATGACATTTCTGAATAAAAAATAAAGAATACCTGGCCGGGGAACAGAAAAGCACTGGTGGGCTTGTAATCAGAGAACAAGGCATCCTCCACGGCCGTCTGAGATCCGACGGATACGCTCATGAAAACCCTAGATCGATCAGGATGTTTAAGACCAAAGCTTCGGAACCCATTTCGGGAAGCGGAGAAGCAGAGGGAATTGGAGGGAAGGAAGGATTGGGAGGAGGGAGTGCGAGGAGAAGGGAGCTTCTTGAGAGAAATTGAGGGAAGAGTGAGGGAAGAGGACATGGCGGAGAGAGAGGGAAGGTACAGAGGATTTCGCAGGATAAGGGAATGGGGATGCAAAGAATGCATATGGTGTCAGTGAGAGTTATATAAGGAAAAGCAGGAACTGCTAGTGAGGCTGAAGGAGGGGTTTTGGGCAGAGCGGAGCCTACGAAGGTAGACGTTGGAAATGTCTTCAAAACCAACGAAACCGGCCAACTGCCACTTCCACCACTTGCCCTCACACCCATAATTATTCTGAAATAAATTCTTCTAAAATAACGGCATTATGAATTAATTATAAATATATATACACACATATATATTTGAGATGGAGCATTAATGGTTAGGAAGCATTTCTAGTTGTTGCCAGCCACCATATAAGAGATTAAAGTACTAACGACTACTTAATTCAACCCAGTGTTTATGGCTCGCATTTTCCAACTTAAATAACACTTAGTGCTTGGAAAAAAAATTATATCTTGTATACTTGAGCTATAATTACATTTTTTGTGAGAGAGAGCCTTCACTGTAATATGTATTGTTTTTTAGTGGGTTGTTTTCTTTTGTATTGTTCTAAGTGAGCTGAACCATCTGTTGCCTTATTTCTTGTGATTTGAGCCGTAATAAGAGGATTGATTGTGTGCGTTACTAATAATCTAATTTATCATAGGGTTGTTGGTTAAAGTCTTTAGGTTGATCCCCCCTTTAGTTGAAGGATACAAATACTAGTAAAAGTCTATTAATTTATGAGTTTGTTAAGATTTTTAGAAAATTTAGTAGGTTATTAGTGTAAAAGAAAGTGTTCATTAATGTCTTTTGGACTTGAGCCACTCCAACAAATTATTTTGCATTTGAATCGGTCATAAACTAGATCAACCAATTTATTTTTTCACAAACTAATCTTTCAAACTTGATCTTCCATCCCGCCAAGCAATCCAAAAAATTTAAACTATAATAAATTGTGGGCACAGCCATAAGCTTCTAGCTACCGGAATTTACTCCAATTTAAGACTACTAGGCCCACAACTAGCTTTGTTGATCTTCTAAGTTGAGGCTATCATTATATTGTGTTCATGATTATCATATTTATAAAATTCTTTTTCTGAGTGCTTGAGAGGAAAGGAGATAAGACTTTGTTTATAAGATTACTTGAACCTTTCTATATATCTTGGAATAAACTTTTTTAAATCTATCTCCACACTTCATTCTTTTTGGCAACATAATTTAGTTTAAAACATTTTGAAGGAATAGAAATCTGAACATTTTCAAATTGAGAATTCAGCAATTGATTTTCTATTGAAGCAATTGACAAAAATTCAGGTACTCAATCCAACCCTCATCGTTGGGTACTATTCCGGACTAACAATTTGTGGGTGTGTTGCATGTTGATTTCAATTAGTAAATTTATTAGGTTTTCGTAGAACATGGATATTTTGATCAGTTATGAAATAATAAATTTACCTTTTAATAGGATTTTAATTCTAGAATAAATTATTCTCTCTTTTTTTTTTTGAGAGAAAAACTTATTACATGTCTTCTTCTTAATTTTAAAAAATAAACTAAAATTAAACACATTTTGATTAAATCACTCTAGCAATGGAAAGGGATTGTAATTTTATAAATATAATCTCAAAAATTTTGATAAACATACATCTGAGTTAAATGGGATATTGTGAATATTTTAGAACAACTAAGTGAAAATTCTAAACTACATTTTATAATTTTATCTGCTCTTTACCTCAAATTTATGCCCAAAACTACTGATTTGTTATTAGCAAGAACTACTGAACATGGTTTTAAGATACTTGCGAATATTGCCATGTTTGTAAACTGAGTGATGTTTGTTTTGCAATCCTTAGATGCCTACAAGTTTACGAAAGGGGACAAAAAAGGAACATTAACTTGAATTCAGGTATAATCACATGTGAAGTTGCAATGTTGTTATATAAAACATTAAAAGCTTATTTATAAAATATTTTAATATAAATTTAAAATTTACGTTTTGCATTTACCTTGGGGGATGATTTTTTTTTTTCTTTAGTATATAACAAGCTCAAAATAATATTTTATAAATAAGTTCCAAAGTTTTTGAAAAATTAAAATGCCCATGCATCAAATGTTACCTCAAGAATTCTACAAGGATCACTCAGACTAATATTATACAATGTACATGGAAGATCAACCATAATTTTCACCTTGTTATTACCATAATAGTCTAAGCACTTGAGTTCACAACTTAGCATAGCTGCTTTTTTTTACCCAGTTTATCTGAATAGATTACAAAGAAGAGATAAATATCACCACGATGCTGAGAGTTGATTCAAGGTCCTTTAGAAACCTCAGAAACTTCACTAGCTAACAAATGATAATTGGTTAGATATTAGAGTTTATCCATAAAAATACTGAGAAAATAATATAAAAGTCTCATAACTGAAATTGGTAACACTAAAATCGTATATACAAAACTCTTTGAATTGCCAAGATTGGTGCATGTGCCAGTCTTCACAAGTTCTAGTGAAGCAAACAAGTGACTGTAGTTTGCAAATCAGCAGAGGATAAATTTCCCAATGTTGAAACTAGCTGGAGGCCTCTATAGCGCTTCCAACAGATACACAGTAAGGAAGAATGAAGCATGTTGCTACTTTGCTACACTGTTGCGTGCATGAGTGGAGATTCTTATTTTCATCAAGTTGAAATGCCTCTAGAATCCTGCACCATAAGATAGCTGCATGGAGTCATGGATTGGTATTAGTGTGGGCAGACAAAGAGTATTACATGTTCAGAACCAGTTCCACTTCGAAAATGCTAAGATTGCCAAACATAAGTCTTTGGAGCAACATGAAGATTAGAGTTGTTATATTATTTTAACTTTAATACAATGTTTGAATATTCTTTCTATATATAAGTATTAGGAGAAGGGAGTGGGGAATAAAATCAAGAGTCCTACCACTACGACAGGGGATTCCACAATGCATGAAAAGCTCATCTATAGAATGATAGAAAACTAAACTTTTTAAAGAATGACAAAATAAATATTCTCTCTTTACTCAGCTTCTAATCAGGTATAACGAGTCAAAAGATAACTATACAAGCACTGCTGAAATGTTTCAACTATCAAATGCTGCAGCACCAAAGAAAATTGATATTGCAGAAACATTACTTTCATGTTTCCAATTGATACTACAATCAAAAGCTTCTTGATATTCAATGTACCTGGTCAACAATTCATTTGTCCCTAAATATACTCAACAGACTGAAGTTCTCTGTGTTTGTCCCTTTTGCTCCTTATAACTCTTGCTTCGTTGTCTCTTATTTCTAGAACCTGAGAAATATACATTCAACTCTAAATCTCATGAATAATTATAATCCAGCCAAGAACTAAGAGAAACATGCATTAATAACAACCTCAAGGGATTTTATCATCCACCACATCGAGTATAGAAGGATTACCAGATGGTATCCACATCCTAGTTATCAACATTATGGCACAAAAGCATGAAACGTGATTAATGAAATGTAGGTAGTTCACATGCATTAAATGGAGCTACTTCCCGTAAAAAGTTCAATGCTTTCTTTGTGGGAAGTGGCAATGATCATGGTTATCAAATATAATATCTAGTAAATAACATAAGGTGCTTAAAAAATCTATTGAGTCACCCATATAAATGCTTTTAAGGCAGCTCACAACAAAGAAACATCATTCTATGTACTATCCCCTGGCTTATTTATACCTCTGGTCTTGAATTGAGAACTCCATTGGACATCCCAACATCCACACGCCATATGCTACAATTGTATTTACTGCAGGAAGAAAGGAATTGTGCTTTGTGAATTGAGATATTTGAAAGCGCAGTGCTTACTGACTTAGACAGTAAAGGAACTTAAGGCTATTTTGAGTAATGTTTAAAGAGTAATATAATTTCCTTACCAATTTACACCCATAGTTTGAGGAGTATGTCCAACTACCATGGCCTTAGCATCAATTGCCTGTAGTGTCTCTTCAAGAATGGAATATACCTTAAGATCATTTTGTTTAGTTTAGAACTGTCAGTCTATGTCAGCTTATAGAAAATACCAACACTAAACCTTAAGAATATTATCAAGCAATGGGATGTCAACAAAAAAAATAGTTGATGGAATAGCCAAAAATCCTTTTTCAAAGCTAGATTATGTTCTGTTATTTTTAAAGAACTTCAATCAAGGATATATTACATAGATGGACTCAAGAAACTAGTTTCCATGGACTAAAGAATCTAGTTTCCAAAAATTGATTACTTGCATTTAGGAGACATCAATTGTGCAATATTGCAGGCAGAAAAACAGTTCATCACTACAACTTCTTGATTGTATTCTGCACTGTCTTCACACGCTTGATTAATTGGGTTATCCAAACCATAGCAGTTAAACCCCTCAGCATTTAATCACTGTTTCTTTTCTTTGTTACATCCTCAGTACATTATCCATTTTTTACAATTTACATTAACTAACTTGTTTCCTTGACTTTTCATAGCCGTGGTATTGTTTGGTTCCTTTACTTTTGACTCTATTGGAGGAATACATTTGGTAGGGCTTATCCTTTTTTGGAGGAATACATCTGAGTCATTAGAACCCAGAGTCTAATAACTCCTCTTTGCCCTAAGGGGGAGCCTAGATTGGAGGAGACAATGGGGTATCGCTCCATCATATGCACAATATAACTTAAAAATCAAACGTATAAAACGTTCACTGCAAAATGAAACCAAAAGAAATAGAAAAGAATAAGGCACTTAGCACTGATCATAAAATCTGAGTTTTAGGAGAAGAAGAAAAAAGAAAGCACATTCTCATGTTTCTATTAATTCCACTACTTAGGAGATCTTCATAATCAAAAAACTGCAAATGATTAGTTTACTTGCCTGTTTAGTCTTGTACTCCACCAAATCTGATGTATCCCTTGAGTACAAACGATTCCAAACAACACTGTCATATCCTCTAGTGGCTATGAAAGGAATTTTGGGACCGTCATCATTCTCATTCAGACCTCTCATCCAGTCAGACACTTCTTTATTCATCCTCTCCAAGCCATACGCAACTACAAACAATAGGGGGAGAAGAAAATGACAAAGAAATATCATGAAGCATTTCAAATTCAAACAAGACAAAGGTTTCACAAACTTGAAACAGGAAGGCAACCATGCCATAACAGCAGAAACTATAACACAGACTCGAGATCAGGATAAGCACAATCAAAATGCAAGTAGATTACCATGGTGAGGAAGAAGGCCACCATGACAGAAGACCCAGTCATTGACCTTTAGTACAACAGGATGCCTCGCCAGCTCGCATGCCAATGAGCCACCAGGTCTAAAAAGGATTGATCTGGCAATTACTCCTTTTTGCTTCTGTCCTAATTGTTGGAAAACTTGATCAGAATTTGGAATATAATAGAAGTTCTTCTTTTCCAAATAGTGACACTTATCTTCCACTTGAGAGATAACGGATTATGTCTATATGGTGCCAGATAATATTCATAAAGTTAATTAATTTTTCCCTCCATAGCGTTTGTTCAGAAGCATATCTTTAATGAGTCCAAATTAGATTAGTCCATTAAAGTGAGTTCTGACTATCTAGCTTAGGACATTCGTATCTGTTTGGAAAACTTATTCAGCATGTGAACTAGTTGATGTGTAATTCAATTTTTCCTTCTTCAGTGAGTGTGGTAAGAGGCTAGGTCCTTCTAATTTGAAGTCACAATAACTAAAATGTGGGACAGAAAATTAAAATACCTTCACTAAATTCCAAGGACCCCAATAACTATTTGACATTTTCTGATCTTTCCATCTTTCAAAGACATCAACCCAACCAGCGAAGTTCTCTTCCCAGTCATCTTCAGAATCATTTGTATATTCCAGAAAATCATCACACTCATCAAATCCACCAGATTCAACATATCTGAAATCCCCTTCCACGTTCATGGTCTCATGATTGCCATTTACCTAAATGAAGATTAAGTAATTTCAACAAAAATATATTAAAGAAAAACAAAAAGTAATCCAAATTCTTCAGGTAATGTACAGAATTGAAATTTGCCCCATCTCCTTAGTATTTGAAGTTTCAATGGCACAAACCTGAAACACAGCTCCACCTTTTGCTCTTGCCTGTATCTCCAATGACCGCAGCAAAGACAAGATAGCAATTTCATCCTCACCTCGATCAAGTATATCTCCAAGTTGAATCAACACCTAGTGCGGAGAAAATAAAAGCTTCATCAGTTAAAAATCTCTCAACTATACTGCTAGTCCATTTTTATTTCTTCTTCAATCAAAGAGAGTAGATGACAATTAGGTTTCTCTGTTTTCATATCTATGTGTTTAAGAATTACTTTTAACTCGGTTTTTTCCAAAAGTTTTTCTAAAATACAAACAGAGATTACATGTTCCAATTAATACTATAAGCTATGCATTTTGAAAGATAAGAAGATTACAGTTTCTCCACCAGTCCACAAGTTTTGACCATCAGAGCTCAATACACCAGCCATCTCAAGTGCAGATCTAGTTTGACTAAGATCTCCATGTAGATCTCCAACTATTGAAGAAAGCAAACCTCATTAAGAAATATATAAAATAAAAAAAGGAAAAAAAAAAAAGGAAAGAAATGTGACAAAGATCAAAACTAGGTCAAATTATCAGGTAAAAAAAAAAAAAAAAGGACCGAAGATCATCATAGACAGTGAACCAAATCACTGACCAGCAGTCACCATCCTGTCCACAGAAATCAATACTAGAAAAGTAGAAAGTTTTTTGATCCATTGAGATGGAAATCAATAATAAACTTTCACAATCTAAGGCTCAAATACACATTTCGGCTACAAAAGTCCACAAAGCATAGCAAACAAGTTAATCTGTGATAGTACATAAGTTCAATCACAAAATGCTAGACTCGGAGAGATGTGCTTCAGACAATGTGAGGAACATCCTGATTCCCGAATACAAAGCTGAGGCTCAGATTTACACGTGAAGTTCTACATCACCAACCAGTTAAAGTTTGAGCAGAGTCGCTGTTTAGCTTGATATACAATGTGGCTCAGCCATATTCCATCAGGGAGGAAGAATGTGACAGATATTAACATTAATACGACCAATGGGCACTGACTATGGGAAACTAAAATATAAGGGATAACACTTCTGGGAGGTTTGTCAATTAAATACCAAATTTATATCATGCACACCATTAAATAACAATCAGAGAGAAATTGGCCTCATTCCCAAAAAAAGATACATACATATGCAGGCATGTTACATTTGCTCAAATTCGATTGGAACATAATAAGACAGTAAATGATGATTAAAGTTTCAAAACCCACTTGGAAAAGCGAGAGGGAGTAAATAATTAAACAAAGAATCCAAATGAAAAGGGAAAAAATAACACAAATTGGGCATTGCTAAGCATATTCAATAAGAAAAAAAAAATTACAACAAACTCCAATTAAGAAAAACGAACCGGCAATAATTCTGCGACCAGGAGCAGAGACAAAAGTTGGGGGGTTCCCACTGACCACTATGGGTTTCAAGGCCCCTGATGCGCTATGATTACTACCATCAAGAAGTAAAGAAGACGAAGAAGAAGAAGTTTCAGTGAGTTTGCGAGGGTGAGAAGGTGGTGGGAAGGGTGTCGAGTTTAGGCAGAGAGAAGCCATGGCTTGAGCTTGGCTCCCATTACGTTGAAGGCGTGGAGAAACGGGAGGCACCTTTAAGACCGAAGAGGAAGTCCCATAAAACAATACAAGTTCTCAGCCAAGCATTTGGCATCTTTTGTATGCATATGCCCCTGGACTCTACAGTTTACAGGCCTTAATATTTTCTAAAATTTTAACATACCATTTTTATTTTTTTTCCTCTGAAACCTTTTTGTCCAAACAACCCAGCACATTTTTAAAAAAAAACCTAATTAATGTATTTGTTTCAATCATGTTCCTTAATTTTTTTTAATTTAGTTTAATTTTTAATTTGTGGCACATTTATAGAGTGCTTTTAATAAGGTGAATAATATTACCGTGTTTATTTACTTTTACAATATCCTTGATTTTTTTAAAAAAATTATTTTAAACTAACTTTTTAACAAAAAGTATTTCTTAAATATATATGAAACTGATATTCTTCAAAATCAAATTAAACTAATTAAAAGCCGACCAAAATTAAAAAAATAATATCCAAATCAAATTTTAAAATATAATTGATCGGCTTAATTGCTACTTTGATTAGGTTCGTTTCAGTTCGTTTAAAATTAAACCGAACCAACTTTATATATCAAAATATTATATTATATATATATATATAATATTATAGTTATATATTTTTATATCAAAAAACTATCTATAAATGTTTTATAATTAATTTGGTATCTTTTTTATATTTATATATATTTTATTGAAATTAAAAAAATCACAAATTATTGTAAATAAAATCACCCATAAATTTAAATTGAATATGTCCATAATTTTACAAAACCAATTAACTTAGTTTATTTTGGTTAAGATTCAAAGCTTAGCCTATAAACACCTTAGTTAATGTGTTTGAGAGGGTGTTATGGTAAAGATGAATGACATTTGCAAGCGTTCAACTTGATTTGAAGGAAATTGAACTTGTTTGACTCCATTTTGAATAACGGTGTGAAACGGGCTGTATAGGCCGGCCTGTTATAATCTTGACTTAAACGGATGAGTTACGGGCTAGTCTGTTTATAAAACGATCTTTATATAAGAAGAGTAAAACTGCTCACATAAGACCGCAAGCCTAAATAGACCGATTTCGATCTACCTTATTTAAAAAAAAAAAGTGAAATAATATTAAAATAATATATTTTTTATTTTTTAAATAAAAATTTATTGAATTTTTTATTAAAATAATATTTATACATGTAATATATTATTTTTTTAATATTTTTAAATAATTAATCACTTTAATTTTTCATATTTTTTTTTAAAATTAACTATATTATACTTAATTTTAAAAATTTTATATTTATTTACAAGAGTTTTTATATCCAAAATTACTATATTTATTAAATATAAAGTTAATGTGATAAAATAGAATTATTTGTACTAAATAATATATTTTTTTATAAAATTAATAAAATTAAAAAAAAAAAGACAGCAAATCGGCCCGTAAAACCAACGATTTAGACCGTTTAGCTCGTGAACTTAATTTACTCAGCCCTGGTCCACAATCTACAAGTTTTTGGCCCATTACTAATTTTGAAGGATGATGTTGAACCACGTTTTCTCATGCGAAATCATGCTTCGTTGATTACAATCACATTTATCTCCCACGTTGTTGCGACATTCCTGTCCTACGCTACCATTTCATATTGGCCTTTTTTTATGTGTTTTTCATGTGCCTCTGTGCGTCTTCTCTCTCTGTTTTTCGTGTCCTTGGTAACATTCACATTATGGTTGCCCTCGCCCAACGGAATCCGAGGGAGACGTCGTTTACCCGAGAGAGAAGATAAAGCTTGAGCTTGTTGACTGAAAATGGATGAGAAAAATGTACAGAAGATATAAATGAAATGTTAACTCTTTGCTGATCTATGATAAAGCTACAAGGCCATACACATGGCATCCTTTCATACTGCCACCGAGGTGAAGTTTAGTAGTGGATTACACATGTCATCTTCTTATAATGCCACTAAAGCTATTTTAGCTAAAATAAATGAAGACCCCTTCTGAAAATTTTTCTTTTCAATTTAGTCCAAGCCCAGGGTAAAATTCTATTTTTACCCCAAATAAAAATTTAAAATTTCCTTATTTCCTCTTTTAGAAGTCTTCCCTTTAAATACTTTATAGTTGGCCACATTATTTATTGGAAATTTTAAATACTATCCACTTCAAAAATTAAAATTTCATTCCTTTAAATATTTTATAACAACTATGTCATTTCTAATAATTACATATTTAAAATCACGTTTGTAAACTAAAATTTAAAAACTATAATTTGTCTCAAACCAAGTTTACCTAACAAATTTTTAAATTATAAATCATGTTCATCTAAATTTAAGTTTATTTAAATTACGTTTATCCAAACATAAATTTATTTAGCGATTTTCCAAACACGCCTTTCCCTAGAAGCAAGAATCAGAGCCTAACCACTAATTAATCTTGAGAAAGAAACTTCATGTGCATCGTGTTTGAAGAACTTGGATATTGAAGTTACCAGCTTATAAAAAATTTCATTTAAAAAATAAAAATCTGGCATAATGTGAATGAATTTTCTAACTCCATAAAAATGCTTCTGAAGATATGAGTTTTACTTTTACCTATAATTTCATAAACTGCAATTGAGATAATTCACCTAGAAATTGATCAATACAATTGTACAATTATGCGAACATTAATGAAAATCTCACGCATACATCACAGAAGTGGGCATGGCACTTTATAATCTCTCAAATTGATTTCTCCAATGTTTATTGGGCATGGCACTTTATATAATGTTCCTAACGAAGGCATTGATATTAGTTTGAGAAAGCCACCATTGATTTACAATTGCTAGCAGACATGTTTGGAACTTTTATGCCACGTTCAAAAAATTGAATCGATTAATATATTAGTTTAAAAAATAATATTTAGATCATAATTAAATTATAGTCGTAATACTTAAAATATTAAAATATATAATATATATTATATATTTTAAATATTTAAATATATAATTTATAATATTAAAATATTTAAAACATCTTACAAGTTATACAAATCATATATCTTCTCTTAATGGTTTAATTTTTTAAAATTTTTTTAAAATATATAATAATATTTAATAAAAAAATTAAAAATTCAAAAAAAATCAAAAAATAAAAAAAAGAATCAATCAAATTGTTAAGTCAATTGATTTTATTAATTTTATTGATTTAACTGATTTTTTTTTTATTTAAATTCTTTTTAATTTTTAAATTCAAATTAAACTAACGACTTGACCAATTCATCTATGGTTTTGGCTCTTTTACTCGAATGTCTTGCTCTATCACTGTAGTGTTATCAGCAAATCTAGCAATCTCATGTGTTCTTATCACATTCTCGTTATTCAAATCAATATGCAGCATATCAGCACGTGGAATTCTGATAATAACATGTCCTCAATTGGTGGCACTATTATCCAATACTAATCCCTAAATCAAATAAAAAACATCAAAATTAATTAATGTTTGGTTTAGGTTAGTTTGAAATTTTTATTTTTCACTGGTTTAATTTGATTTACAGTTTAGTAAATAATCAAACTAAACCAAATTGCCAAATTTTATTATTATTATTATTATTATTATTATACACATAAGTACTCTAATAATACACTTTTACTTTTTCTTTTTTGGGCTAGTTTCACCAAGGAGCAAGGCTTGAAAATTGTATTTGGAAGATTAAACTTATAAGTGATTACTAGTTAGTTTATGTTTTATTTCTTATGAATTATTTGAATGAACAAGTATATTATGCTTTATAAGTTATTTGACTTCCAAAGAGATGTTGTTGACTTGTTGTTATTTAAATGAACAATTGTAAAAGGTTTTTTTAAAAAATAAATTGGGAAAAAAATTAAGTGAATGTTTAGTTTTACGCTGAGTTTTTACAAATCATAATTTAGACTGTATTAATATTATTTTTGTGTAAAATAATATGTTTAAAAATATTTACATTAACATGATTTTGCTCTTAAATTCTAATTTTTATGAAAGCTCCAAGTTGTGACTTTTACAAACCACAATTTATCCAAATTTAAGAGTCTGTTTATTTTAGATATTTTTTATTTTTATTTTTACTAAAAATAAAAAATATGCTTAAACATGTGTTTGTATAAATTTAATGAAAATATTTTTTTAAAAACATTTTTTAAAATAAGTTTAAATTTAAAAACACTAAAAAAATATTTTCAATGTTTATAGAAATTCATATCAAAAAATTAAAAATAAAAATTAAAAATATTTTCACAAACCAAACTAACCACAAATTTTTCCAAAATCTCATTTGCAAACCATAATTTGTTCAAACATAAATTTCTCTAACTGTCTACCATCTTCCAAACACGAACTCAATATAAATTCCAACTACCCAAACCAAATTGCTTAAAGTGCCTTTATAATGATTTAATTTGGTTTTACACATAAAACTAAATTGAACGATCTAACACTTCTTCAAATTAAACTCAACGATTTGATTTGGTTTAGTGTTTAAATCTAAACCGTCGGACTGCCAAACACCCCTTCCCACTCTCTCACACATGCCAGATGTACAAAACAAAAGCACAGTTTAATATAAATAAAGAATAATACTAATTTTTTCAATACTGCGAAAATACTGTAAACATTTCGGCAACATGGAATCTTTGAATTATTTCAACTAAACACGGGCATGGATTGGTATTCTTCAAAATCAGAAGAACTGTATTTGATTCAGATGCCTCTAGAGGTTACCACACTTTAATATATCCCTTAAAAAGGCATTGATATTAGTTTCAGATGATCCACCCTTTGCAATTGCAAGCAGACATATCTCACGAAGCTGTCTAGCTCTTTTCCTCACGCCTCTTACTTCCTCACTATTCACATCCATAAATTTCTTCAAAAGCTCAGCAATTTCATCTCTGCTCACCAAAACCTTCTCTCCAACATCCTTCTTCACCCTCCACCCCATCTTCCAGTCCTCCACAATGAGTTTACTGTCCATTGGTTGATCCATAAGTATGGGGAATGTAAGAAAAGGAACCCCTGCAAAAACGCCTTCTCTGGTAGAGTTCCACCCACAGTGACTCCAAAAGCCCCCTATTGCAGGATGTGTCAACACCCTCAACTGGTCACACCACGGCAGTACCAAACCCATGTTCCCACAAACCTCCTTCAATTTTGAGCTCTCATCGCGAGCTACCCAGAGGAATCGAACCCCACTTCGGCGCAAACCAGCTGCGATTTCATCAAATTGGGCACTTGAAACAGAGAGAAAGCTCCCCTGTGAGATGTACAGAACAGAACCAGAGGGTTGGGTGTCTAGCCACTGCAAGTAGCCTTGGTCGTTGTGGTTGGTGAAGCTTGAAGTGTGATTGTCTTTGAGACTAAGATAAGGAATAACGGGGCCAACAATATAAACAGGTATAGAGAACTCTGCTTTTAAGGCATCAGTGACTTGAGGTTCAAGCTCGTAGATGGAAGGGAATAACAGATATTGTGATCTGGGCACCCATTGAATAGCTTTTTGGGTCCAGTACACAATTTTCCGGCTTTCCGAACTCCCATCAACGAGTGGAAAATCCGCCAAACGCATCGAGGACAGCCCGGGGATATAATCCACACGTTCATCTCCGTTTTCTGTTTAAAACGGAAAAACCAATACCCGGAGATAATCAGTCCTTATTCAGTTTATCACAAGGAAGAAATGGTCTTTTATTTTGAAGTTCAGTTAGAAATTTGTTCATCATCATTTTAAAGTAATATGATATAATATAGTATAAAATTCATGTTAGTAGTCTTTTCCAAATTTTATTAGTTATGAGACGAGATTTTCCAAATTTTAATAACATGTTTAGTATGCGAGGGAAGCCATTTAAACAAGCAAAGAAACTCTGGATCATATATCAGAGCAATTAAGATTTCTCACCTGATAGGTTAACTGGGCAATGTCCGTTTTGCTTGAAAAGATGATAATGGAGGACCGCGGAGAAAAACGACACCGACATAGGAAAAAACGACGCGACCGGAATGCTCCTCCTGTTTCCGACGCCGACCACCCAGAACAAGTAAGTGTCGTAGACGATGAACGTGGGCGGCGGGTCAAGCCGATCCAGAAGCTGCTCGAACGGAGCCTTCATCTTGGTCATCACAGCATCAAGAAAGGCGGCTATGTCCTTCCCGCGACCTAGCTCGGAGGGGATGACATTGGGTATGGATCTGAACCGAATGTTGTCGGGTTTCGGATCGGAGCCAATGAAGCCGAGCCATTCTTCGGTGACCACGAGTGTGAAGAGGATATCAGTGTTCTTGGAGAGCAGGAGGTTGCAGAAGTGTATCAAGGAATTGATGTGGCCTCGTCCTGGGTAGGGCATGACCACCACGTGACCGGCCAAGTGTGGCGGAACCTCCATAGAAAGATGGGGAAAAAAGCTTCGCAGTGGGTAATTTTGGAATAGAAGGAAGAAGGCAGGGTCAAAAAGGCCAAACACAAAAACTGAAGGCTTCGCCTTCGCCAGTATGTCGTAACTCAAGCTTGGTCGATTGGTCCTTCTTCCTCGTGATGTGTAATTTATTGGGATATGGATCGTGATTATTGGTGAAAGAAAAAGATTCGTGCTGATGTGAAATATCCCATCTCAAATTCTCAAATTACAACTTCCCCGCGTGATTAAGCCTTCTCAAGGATGTATGGAGCAAACTAAATATGGACTGGATCAGTTAAAGAGTAATAATCATTTTGCAGCAGGTGGTGTAATAAGCTCAAATAAAAGAGAATGGGAGATAGATTTCACCAAATTTATACGTGTAGAGACTAGAGACAACTATAATAGCTGCGTCATGCGCTTTACTTACACGCCTAAAAGTTGTTGTATTCATCAACATAAACAAAATTGAAATTGAGTTGAACAACCAAGAACTCTTCCCACTTATGAGCAGCGATGAAAATGATTTTCACCCCTTGCTGTTTTAATTTCTAGTTGCCGTTTGAAGACTTTAGAATTTGCAAGATCCAAATACAACAAAACATAACTGCTGATATTTTGGCCAAAGAAGCGAGGAACTTATGATATTCCTTTTTTTGATTTTTGGGTTCAGCAAGGCTACGCGTTTCACTTAATTATTCTGTGATGGATCTTAGTAACAACTCTATTCTTTTGTTTTCTCTCCTCTCTCTCCATAACCGGGGAAAAATGGATCTTTAACTATACTGGACAGGACTGCATTATTAATTGAAGTTCCTTTCCACCGGAAAAAAAATAACTGACAAATGCTCTCTTTTATTTATTTGTTATAGTAGTTTTGATTCATTTGTCACTTTATATTCCTTTTACGTTGTCACATTTTCGGCACGTCATGATAGATGGTTTTTAGTTGTATTTTTATTGTAATTAATGACATCCTTAATTAACGTGTAAAAAGTCTGAAATAACAAATAAGTTAATATTTTTCTAGAAAATTAGATAAAAAGATGTGTGTTTTGGATTTGGAATTCCAAAGTTTAATGATTCAATTTTTTATTTTAAAATATTGAAAAATTATACTTAAGTCATTTGAAATTTAAATATTATTTTTTTCTATTCAAAACCTTAATTTAAGGCCTATATGTTTGGCTCAATAATACTATATTAATATATATCTACCACAAGTATGTGATTTACACAGACAAGGATTATCTACTAAGCATTGACACTCAATAGAGTGTTAAGCTTTCTAGCATTATATGATTTAGAGTATATTTAATAGTACTAATATAATAAGTTATTTATTGTGAGTTTTACAATACATATCACTACTTTTTTTTTATTTTAAACAACTTTTTACTATTTTAAATAATTTTTTATTTTAATAGTATAACTTTAAATAGTAATACCTAACAAATAGGTCTCACAAGTTACATCACATCTTTATACTCTTACAATATGTCTCATAACTCTCAATTATTTTTGTTATAAAAATCAGTTTTTACATGTGACAATTACGCTAGTACATTTTAATGATAAAATTCACTAAAAACATAAAAATCCTTTTAGAATTGTCATTCAAAATGCTCTTAAAAAACTATGATAGAACCTACATGAACTCCATATATAACGCCCCAATCAAATGGGGTTGGAAAACTTAATAGCGTATTGAACGCCAACACTCACCAGATGATTGGCATCTAACATAGAGTCTATGTCCAATTTACACAAAAAAAATATGTCATATCATGTAAGGGTTTGTTGAGTGTCATATGCCTAACACGGTGCTTAGTGCTCACCAACCGTCCAATTCTTATAGGACCCACATTTCCATGTAGGCTTCAGCCCAACAAAGAATCTATCTCTTATCATAGCAATTTGCCCAAACTCAGTGTCGTGACTGTCCTTCCCAAGCTTAGCGAAGGCATGTGTTACCCTGTTACAAATACTGTAGGGGTCCACCTTGGAGAAGCGAGAAAGATATTGGCAGGCCCTTCTCGTATTCTTCAACCATGAATTGGAAAATCAACTAAACTTAAATTTTAAGAAATAAATAATCTATAAAGATCAATTTCAGACAGGACATTCAAAACAATGAAAGATCTGTTTTAACATGGATTGACCACCAAAAAAGAATTCTTTTTTATTTTAATTTAAAATTATCAATATTTAAAAATTTATTTGGTGCCACACTAATTTAATTCGAATCATATTAAAACAAAAATACTCTTTATATATTAATTCTTTTATATACAAAATTTAAACTCTCAGATCTTATTTAAAGAAAAATACCAATGTCAAATTCCATATAAACCAACTAACATTAATATTAAAACAAAAACCAAACCCGTACATGAAACCACTTATTCTTTCGAATCCACTGTATCAACATATAAGATCTAAAAATAAAATGGTGTAGTATATTCCATGTATGCATATAATCTTCAAATATAGAAAGACTCAGTTTTTAAATAATTAACGACGTTTGTAAAAAAATATGATTCTTCTATTTGGGAAAAACATCCAAGATAAATCATTAAAGTTTAGATATACTAAGTCCATGTTTGGTAATAATTAAAGTCATGAAAATACAGTTTTTGACTCAAAATATGACCGTATGATATTCATTAACGGCATTGTAATTTATTTCGTCCGGCAGCTTGGATGCATTTCCTTGCAGTGCCAAAGTTTATGTCAAAATAGTATGAGCATTTATGGTAGTGATTCTCAAAGAGTTTTTAAATTTAAGAATTATTTCTTATTTCAGTTTACCACTGTAGTTTATCACGTTAGCTACTACGTGTAAGAACGGTTCTTATATAAAAAATAATAATAAAATAATTAACTTACAATAAATGTTAATAGAGTTAGAATAATAAATGTTGAAGTAGTAGAGAATTGATTGTTAGACTTATTTGTAGGTTTTTAAGAGGTTCACCACTGAAGTATAAAATTGTTTAAAATAGTAGGGAGTTACTTAACATGATGTAATACTGTGGGACTCACAATAAGAATTAAATTGAAGTTTATCATTGTAGATACTCTAATAGAAGTGAATTGGAGTGGCGCCAAAATACCTTCACTTTATTTTAATATTTTATTTATGGACATTTATGTAAAATCAACTAAGATTATTTTCTTTTTGTCACTTTAAAATTCATACCAAATAAAATAGTCACTCTTATTTCATATTATACCCGACACAAATTTTTCTTTTCCCTTTTTTCTTTTTCTTTTCCTTTCCCTTAAATTTTTTTTAAGATATCAATTACCAAGCGAACTATAAATAATTAATTGTTCAGGTGACTACCTATCCATTTGAACTAAACTATTATTTATATTCTTTAACTTGACTTATATTTTAAATATAACTTAAAATTTTAGTTTAGATTAATTATATCTTATATATATGTAATTAGTTATTATTATATCCTTAAGATTAATATTATCTAAATATTTAACAAAATAAATTAACGTGACGTTTTATTTTATATATATATTAATATTAAATTATCTACTTAAATATACCGTTTTAAATACAAATTTAAAAAGATTAAAATACTCCTAATTCCGTTATTGATAACAAAAACATCTTTTGATCCTCCTCCTCATCGACCTTCTTTCACCTATTTTTTTCTTCCCTCCTTCCACAATCTCACCCTCTTCTATTTTCTCTTTCTCTGGGCGCAACTCCCGGTCTCATTAATTTGGAACTGCAGCTACAGTATCTGTCCATCAATTTTCATCACAACAAATCCAATTTCTTATGCACAAATATAATTACATACCCCTATTTTCATCAGAGTTACCAAATTAGCTATACAACTCATTAATTTGATATGACATTGAATAAGAAATTTGTGACTAGTTGTCCTGAAAAATTAGTTTCATTTTGGTGAACCGATAAGTAATGCTCAAAAAAATAGTTGGACAATATTCAATTCAAATCTGAAAAATACGAACCGGTAAAGGGGGTCGCACAAACACGACAAATTGAGAGAAAGGGAGAGAGAGAGAGAGAGGGAGAGAGAGAGCACAAACACGACAAATTGTGAGTGAGAGAGAGAGAGAGAGAGAATAGGAGACAGAAAATAAAAGGGTGAAACCGTTAAAAAGGGCAGGGGGGAGGAGAAAAAAATAGGAGGAGTACCTTTGTCGTTAATAAAAGAAAGAATTAAAGGTATTTTAATCATTTCACAACTAACGTGATATGTTCAAAGTGGATAACATAACATTAAAATGCGTAAAATAAAATGTTATATTAATATTTACTATTAAATATTTGATTAGAATTAATTTAAGGGACATTATCCGATAAAAAACTATCTGACTGTTTAAAGTTGTTAGATTACTCTAAGTCTACAGCTATTCAAAAGTTATGAACAGTTATAAAGAGAAAATTATTGGAGAATATTAGAGAGAACTCCCTCCCTAGTAACCTTAGAAGACAAAAAGAATTAGGTAAAGCACAAACTATGAAATGGGCTAACTGTCTATGTCTACTTCAGCACAAGTCTTGCAAAATTAATAGCGAGTATGAGTTGGGTCGAGTTAAGTCTTATATAATTTATGACTAAAAAATTTTGATCAATCTTAACTCATCACGGGTCATGAGTTAACCTATTAGTTGATTTATTTTATTTAAAAAAATATACTTTTAGTTATTTTAATAATATAAAATAATTAAATTTAAAAAAATTAAATTAAACTTCTAAAAAATATATTAAAACTTAAAGTAGCCAGTTTTAAAAAATTAAAATTATGAAACTTTAAAAAATAAAACTAAACTTTTAAAAGAAAACTAAAAATTAAAATATAAAAAAATAAATAAATAACACGCAATTGTCAACTCACCTTGATCCATCTAAAATCAAAAGATTTTGGTGAGTTGAATTAAAAACTCCTTTGTAAAATAAACTATCAAATTATTAACTTACATTATTTCATTTGCAGGAAGAGGGGACTATACCATCCAAATATAACCATTTACACAGCTCAACCAAGAAATGATGCGTTCAAATTAGCTGCGTTGTGGACATGTTCTTGCACTAGAAAAGCTTTGAACACCGAGCCAAACACAATCACGACTAGGCTCCTTTCAGCTTTCAATATCATGCGCAACCCCTTCATCAATGCTTCAACGCCGTGCCGTGTAAAATCATTCTCGTGGTCCTCCCTTTGTAAGAAAATGGGTAGATTAACATTGTTCTTTCGAATAACATTATTACATTTGCTCTTTTTCCAGGGTACGCATAAACTTCAAAGAAAATATCCAACCCTTATTCATTACATAACAACACTTAATTATATCATGGCCGTCTTCTCTATCTCCCTGACAAAGGCATTGATATCATTTTGAGCTGACCCACAGTTTTGTATTGCACGCTGACACACGTGCTTAAGCTCTGTGGCTCTTTTCCTCATACCTCTCACTTCCTCACATGATGCCAAATCCATAAACTTTTTGAGGAGACAAGCAATGTGATGTTTTCCGACCAAAGTGTCCACTTCCACGTCCTCCTTCACTCTCCACCCAACCTTCCACTCCTCCACTATCATCTTACTGTCTAACCCTTGGTCCATTACGATTGGAAGCGTAAGAAACGGAACACCGGCAAAGACCCCTTCTTTCTTAGAATTCCACCCACAGTGACTCCAAAAACCTCCTATTGCAGGATGACACAACACTTTCAATTGGTCACACCATGCCACAACTAACCCCTTCTCTCCACATATCTCCTTCAACCTCGAGGCCTCTTCTCGTGCCACCCAGAGGAATCCAACCTCACTTTCACGCAAACCAGAAGCTATCTCTTCGATTTGAGCTTTTGAAACTGAGTAACGGCTCCCCTGTGAGATGTACAGAACAGAACCATTGGGTTGGTTGTCTAGCCATTCAAAGTAGCTATGGCTAGAAGTATGGTTGAGGTTAAAGTATGGTATGGCAGGGCCAACAGTGTAAACGGGCAGAGATAACTCTGCTTTCAGGACATCGATGGCTTGAGGCTCAAGCTCATAAATGGAGGTCAATAAGAGATATTGTGCCTTGGGGACCCATTCAAAACCTTTCTTCGAGATTTCCATGATTCGTTGGGTAGGCAAGCTTCCGTCGTTATGAGGAAAATCTGCTAGACGTGTTGGTGAAATTCCAGGAATATAATCTACTCGTTTGTCACCGTTTTCTATTGCGAATTAAACCAGTCATGGAGAATAATTACAATTGTGTTTTACAAAACATAAATGACATAGATGCAGTGAAATAATATATTTTTTTTGGCCAAACTAAATTAGGGAAGATATTTATATTGATGAGTTCAGTAGTTAATGGCTTGTAGGATTGTGTACTCACCTGACAAATTTACAGGGTAATGCCCATTTTGTTCCAAGAGGCGGTGGTGATGGAGCACCGAGAAAATCGACGCCGACATGGTCCAAAACGACGCTACAGGGATATTCCTCCTATTTCCGACGCCCACCACCCAAAACAAAAAAGTGTCGTACAAGATGATGGTCGGCTTCGGCTCGAGCCGATCCAGTAGCTGCTCAAAGGGGGCCTCCATCTTGGTCATGATAGCTTCCATGAAGCCGACCTGGTCGGCTGCGCGAGTCAGCTCCGACGGAATAACGTTTGGTATTGGTCCCAACCGGATACAGCTCGGTCTGGGATCGGAGCCGATGAAGCCGAGCCATTCTTCGGTGACGACAAAGGTGACACGGATATCAGTATTGTTGTTGGCAACTAGCAATTTGCAGAAGTTCATCATGGGGTTGATGTGACCTCGAGCTGGATAGGGCATGGCCAAGACGTGGCAGGCGGCGGTTCGTGGAACTTCCATGGACATATTCTTTCTCTTCTTTCTGAGGTTTGATCAAATTATGGAAACTGGAAAGAGTAGAGGATGGAAGAGAGTGAGGGCAGCTAGATTGTTAGCAGTCAATGAGTTATCACTCCGTAGATTTTTTTCGCAAACACCAAAGATAAATCACATGGCGTGACGATGGAGTGGTCCTCCGGCTTATAATCAAATTTTTAAAAATACAATTGCATTGAAATTTAATAAAAAAAATTTATTGTCCATTGTAATTTGATATAACTTAAATCTAAATTAATCAATATATGTGGTTTGGTGTCTAGACAACAATGATTATTTAGGGAAGGAAGGTGAGATGTTTCACACCTAAATAAATGAAAGGGAAAAATTTGAAGGGAAAAGAGAAGGCAGAGAGGTTTCAGAAACCAGAATGTGCTTTTTCTTCTGGTTTTCTGTTGCATTCCAGCACCAAAAAAGAAAGAGAAAGTGTAGAGTTTATTAACTTGTGATTTTGATATGGCCATTGATCTTGCTTAATTTGTAGTGAAATTTTAATATGTTGTTCTTTATAGTGTAAGTTATCATTTGTACAATCGGTTTTTTTTTTTTTCATCTTTTTATTGATGAGCTGGTGTATTGTTGATTTGTGTTTTGTATATTATGTGTAATGATTTTATTTTGTTGGAGGTAAGTAGAGATTTTATTGAGTTTTTTTTTTGTAAGTGATTGAAACTATTTAATGTACTTATTAATGTGTTGATAGTATATTTTTTTCTAAACTAGATCATATGATTTTTATCCTTTCTATTGAACAGTTTTTCCCCGTTTTCTTGTATTTATTTGTTTTGTGCATCTTGTTTGGTTTTCTATTGTGAATAGTTTTAGAATATTCGATATTTACTCCCTGTAAATTCTTTTAAGCGAGAAAGAATTTATTTGATTATTATTATTTTTGTGTGTTTTAAATTTCGCTGCGCTCACGCTCTTTCCCAGTTGATGTTACCAATGAAAAAAAAAATCACATGGGTTGAATTAAATTACACTTTTTTTTGAGAACTTAGTATTCAATTTTAAATATTATACTAGGCTTTTATGTAATTTAATTATTTTTCATTAAAAATAATTTTTATATAATATATGTTTATTCCAGTAATAAAATTATATAATTTTCACATTAAATAATTGATTCTAATGTTAAAAATATTAGTCTCATGTAAAACGGCAACTTCATTACCATTGGTTGGGCGTCCAGCTCCAGCTTGATGGGTCCCCGGCAAAGGAAACGTGGTTGTTCTTTCCATTCTGGATTTCTCATTCAGCTTACACAGATCTTTTGATTCTAAATGTTTAGTTTAGTTTGCATTTTTGTGCTCCGTTCTCTATTATTGGCTCTTGGATACTATTTAATTTATATGAAGGGTGTTTAAAAAATAGTTGAATAAATTTAAATTTAAGTACTATTAATTTTAGATAAATTTAAATTTATGTAAACATAATTTTAAAAAATAATTTTTTTTAATTATTAACTAGTAAAGATATTTTTAGATGTATAATTATCATAAAGAATATAAATTTTATTTTATTTTATTTTAATAATAAATTAATAACTAAGTTCTAAATAATTAATTAATTTACTAAATTACCAACTAATAAATTACTATTCATTTAAATATTAATTTTTTAATTAATTAATATATTAATAATTTCTTAAAAATTAACTAATTATATTAGTCAGTGTCTATCAAGCTCAAGGTCATCGCATCCTCATCTCTCATCTTAATTAAACCAATAAATATTTACGGGTATTTTTTTTTTTTTTTTCATCTTCATCGCTCACTGCATACTAGAGAGAGAGTTGAAAAACAGAGACTCTCATCTTCCTCACTGAAAACACACAGATGAAACAGAGTAAGAGAGAGAGAGTTGAAACAGAGACAGAGATTGAGAGAGGGAGCGGCAAAGAAAGGGAATGGGAGACTCGACAGGAACAGAGCCAGACAAAGGCAAGAAATGGGAAGAGAAGAAATGATGAGAAATGGGAAAGACCGAAGGAAGGGTATGACAGGAAACATAATCGCGTTGATGGAGAAGCTACTGTGGGGCGTGGTGGACAAAATCTAGGTTTTACATTTCAGAATCGATTCTCCCTCAAGGTCACCACAAAATCGCATTACTCTTCCTCTGACGCGCATTTAATTTTTTCAACGCTGATCCAAACACCTTCTATATCTTCCATGTCTCTTACCATTGTGCGTGTTCTGATTTCCTCTATTTGCTCTTTCGATTAAGTTGTTGATATCGGTGGAACTCTGTCCCAATTTTCTGTTTCTAATAAAGAGGCCGAGACTGTCTCTGTCTAGGACAAATTGACAAAAACCAGCCGAAAACGTCTATTGATTATAGCAATTAGCTGGTTCGAGTTGGATAATTAAGCCTAAAGGGTGAACATACATGCAAACTGTCTCAGCTTGAAAGAACGTTGTGGAGGCTCAGTACGTTGAGATGGCGATTCCTCTTTACTCCTGTGGAAGCGAAAAGAAAGTAAGGGCACGTTTAGGAGAGGGAATGAAAAACTGTAATCAGTATAACGTGAAAAGAAATAGAAAAAAATAAAGTAATGTATTTAGTATTATATTTTAAACGTAATTTTATTGAAATACCTTTATCTTCAATCATTTTGTTTTTGCCATTGCCGTTTTCATTTCTCTGCTCTCTTCCTTATTTTTGCATCCATTTCAGCTCTCTTTTACTCATTTTCCTAATTTCCGCATCCATTTATGCTCTCTTCCTCATTTTTGTCTTCGCCGTCATTTTCACCCTACAACATAGTGGTTGTTGTCGAGAGAGAGAGAGAGAGAGAGAGAGAGAGAAAGAGAAGCTAGTTGTTGTCTACCGCACTTCTGATGTTCTCCAGCGTCGATGATGAACAAACATGCAAGGAAGCGGCTATGACAGTAGGAGACGATAGTTTAAGCAAAGAAAAACAAATAAGGGTGACGACAAATCAGATGGACGAATCTAAAAAATGAAAAATTATGAGAGATGAGAGGAGAAAAATTGAACATTCATTTCAATTCTTATAAAAAAGAATCTAATTCCATCGACAGTGAGAAGGAAAGAAGTCGTAAAATATATAATACAATTGAAATCCCTTTCTAACCTAATTAATAATATCAAACATGTGTAAAGCCTTCAAGGAATGAAAATCTCATTCTTTAAGTGGCTAGCAAACGCAGCCTAAAGAAAATCTTATTCAATGTCAAAAGTAAAAGTAAATAATTTTTAGCATATATAATATAATTAGAGAAATAAAGACTAAGAGATTCTTATCAAGGGAAAAAACACACACACATATATACATATATTTATGTTGCGTTGTTCTAAGTGGTGTGGCCTTAAGCACTTAAAATGTCTTGTATAAATGCATCGAGGTTTTCTTCCGAGGAACCAGCTCTGGCAATCGCTCGGCGACACATGGCCTGTAGTTCTCTTGCCCTCTCTCTTATTTTCTTCCCTTCTCCACTCTCAACCTCCATCACCCTCCCAAGAACTTGTAATATTTCTTCTTTCGTCACGAAATCTGGACTCCAGAACTCTGATCTCTTCACCTTCCACCCATTCTTCCACTCTTCCACAATCTTCCTGCAATTGGAGGCTTGATCCAAGAACAGAGGGAATCCCAGAATCGGTACGCCAGCAGACACAGCCTCTAGAGTTGAATTCCACCCACAATGGCTCCAAAACGCCACTATGCTACAATGTGACAACACCTTCAATTGGTCACACCATGGCACCACCAAACCCCTCTTCCCACAAAATTTCTCTTTTAGTTTAACAGCCTCTGTACGAGCCACCCAGAGGAAACGAATGCCACTGGTTTTTAAAGCTGAAGCGAGTTCTTCAATCTGGCTTGAAGATACTGACAGAAAACTACCGAAAGAGATGTATAATACCGACTTGTTTGGTTGAGAATCTAGCCATTTTATTATGTAGTCAAGGTTGGTATTTGATGAATGGTATGGGGGGTCAAGTTCCATATAGGGTATGGTAGGGCCTATGGAATAGAGATGAAAGGGGAAGATAGATTTTAGAGAGTTAATGGATTCGGTTTCTAGCTCTTGGATTGTGTTGAGAAGGAGAAAATCTGCGTTGGACACTTGTGAAATGCAGTCCATGGCGAGTTTCAAAAATCTGGGGTCGTTTTCTTGTATTAGCTTTCGAAGATCAGCTATATGTGATGATGAGATTTCTGAGGTGTCCTCTGCATGCTCACCTGTATGAACTAATTCAGATTCTTCACTTGAACACACTAATTAAGATTTTTTACATCACTATCTACTTATTATTATTTTTTTGATGCATATTTAGAGTATCAATATGTCTTAAAAAATTATCAATATGCACATAAACAAAATTTAATGAAACTGGGATAAGAGTTTAACAATTGAAACTAAATAAAAAATTTGTAAAACTATAAAAATTTAGTTATGAAATTTTAAACTATAAGAATCAAATTTTTTAAAAAAGAGTGAAACTATAAAGAGGAAGAAAATAATTTATCAAAAATATTTGACTTTAACTCTGAACAATTTTATAATGTTTTAGATTATTACTGATTTAGTATTAATAATTTAATAACACGATAAAAATGTTGAAAATATAATTATTATATAGATTTATTTAATATTTATATTATTTTTATGTTAAATTTTCAATATAAAATGTTACAAAACAGTAAAATAAATCATATGAAAATATTAAATGACACGTTTTAAATTTCATTCAGGAACGAACTAATTAGAATTAAAATTAAGAAAATAAGAATATATCTAATCAAATAACTAAGCTTTGTATTGTGTTTTAAGATACTTCACCGAAGCGATCAACCGGAAAACACCGGTTTGGGGCCAAGATATCCAGCTGACGGAACAAGCAGAAGAACGACGCGGACATCGTCCACA
Source organism: Biancaea sappan (assembly GCA_037074585.1). Taxonomy (NCBI): domain Eukaryota; kingdom Viridiplantae; phylum Streptophyta; class Magnoliopsida; order Fabales; family Fabaceae; genus Biancaea; species Biancaea sappan. The sequence continues at coordinate 5,352,848 of CM073498.1, read as the reverse complement.
ACACAGCCACCGGAATTTTCCTCCGCTTTCCGACGGCGCTTGGCCACCCCAGCTCAACGTCAGCTACAATTGCAGTCACCGGCGGCTCGAGTTGTTCGAGTAGCTGCTCAAACGGCGCTTTTATCTTCGTCATAGCGGCTTCGAAGAAGCCAGGGATGTCGGCGGCGATCTGACTCTCCAGAGGGATGACGTTGGGAATGGAGGCGAGGCGAATATTGTTTAGCTTTGGGTCCGAGCCGATGAAGCTGAGCCACTCTTGGGTGACGACAAAAGTGATGAGAATTTCATTAGGTCTTCTTAAAGCGAGAAATTTGCAGAGGCTCATCATAGGGTTAATGTGGCCTCTGCTTGGGTAAGGCATGGCCACCACATGCCCCTTCAACTTCAACCACGCTGGAGATTCCATGGACATATCCACAGGAATCAGTGAAGCTCGGGCTCAATTTTTTGATATTCTGAATGAGCGATGGAAAATTTTGAGTGAGTGGAAGGATAAGACACTGCTTAGAAATTAATTGACCAATAATATGAAGTTTCCATCATGTCATTGGGTCTTCTTATCAATGCCCTTCTCCTATCTTTAACTTTCCCATTTAGTGACGTTTCTTTTGGCAATATCTCCATCTCCACAATTAAGTTTCAGATGATCCCGACTAGGGGGTGAAAATGTTTTTATTTATGAATGGGTAAAGAATTATATATATTTTTATAATTAGTTGCTTGAATTGGAGAAGATGGAAGGGGAGTGTGGCTGTTAATTCAGATATACTTGTTTCTTAGTAATACATACATACCCATCCCTCAGCTCAGAGAATTTTGGTGTGGCAGAAATCACAAATCCTCTGGAGGCTGCAATGGTTTGTTCACATTTTTCCTAAATTATCTTGAGTTGAAAACTAGGATTGCATTTGCCAGGTATAATGGTACATGTTACAAAATGCAAAACAAAAAACAACCCAAGACAATATTTCAATTTCAGTCATTTAATATTTCAATGACCATACTTAAATCCCGACATAAAATTGATGGCTACCGGCTAGGCAAGAGAAAGAACCCAGACACCGGAATCCATCATTATTGCCCTGAAACGTCTCTTAAAAATGCATCAAGATTCGTATCCGAAGACCCACCTTTTGCAATGGCGTGGCAACAAAGACCCTTTAGTTCTGTAGCTTTGTCTGTGAGTTCCTTTCCGTCTCCCATAAACCTCTTCACTAGCTCTGCTATTTCTTCTTTTCTCACCATCACTTCACTCTCCACCTCTGATCTCTCCACCTTCCATCCATTCCTCCACTCATCCACAATTTGACTGCTATTTGGAACTTGGTCCAGAAAAAGAGGGAAAGTCAGAAGCGGCACACCAGCAAACACAGCTTCGAGAACAGAGTTCCAACCACAATGGCTCCAAAACCCACCTACAGAAGAATGACACAACACCTTCAGTTGGTCACACCAGGCCACCGCCAAACCCTTATCTCGACATTTCTCTCTCAACCTTGAAGCCTCTCCACGAGCCACCCACAAGTATGGAATGCCGCTAGTGTTCAGTGCTGACACAATTTCGTCCATTTGGGCAGTAGAAACTGAGAGGAAACTACCCAGAGAGATGTACAGTACTGATTGGGGTGGATGAGAATCTAGCCATCTGAGATAGTCGAGGTTGTGATCGTAACATTGTTGGAGTTCTAAATATGGTATAGCGGGACCAATAGGGTAGACAGGGAAGGGGAAACTGGCTTTCAGAGAATTGATTGCTTCCATTTCTAGCTCCTGGACTGTGGTGAGTAGAAGATAGTTTGATTTTGGCACCTCTGAGATACATTCCAATGCAAGTTGAAGAACTCGTTGGTCGTTTTCATGAAGTACGGTTTGAAGGTCTGCCATATGAGCCGAAGGAATTCCGGGGATGTGCTCTGCTTCATTGTCTTTTATCATTCAAATTAAAACCACACATGAAATTGCGATCAGAATGTGCTATACAAGTAGATATTTCAATACTATTGCAAGGATTTCTCCATCAACCTCATTCAGAGTTAAGAAGATTGAAGAAACAATTCTTTGACTAATGAGCATGATTAGGGTCAGTAATCACTTGTTGGAGTTCTAATAATGAGTATTCATTATGATTGCCATCTATGTTTTTAACGTTATATGATTTTTTTAAAAAAGTCATATAATTTAATTTTGGTTTAGAAAGTTAAAATCATTTATTATTAAAATACATATAAAAATAGTATTGAATTTTTCAACATTATAGAAATATGATAAATATTTCTCACTTGTTCAAGAATTTTTAGTTCAATTTTAGCTTACTTATAAAATTGGATATAACGTATATAAAAAAAAATTCTATTATTTATTTATCATTCCGAGCTTAATTGAGATAATTAATGATTTTCCAACTTCCATAGATGGCTAGATGCTGTGGTGTCAAAGAGATTTTTGAGAAAGAGGAAAAAAAATCAAATGCTGAATAAAAATTAAAAAAAAAACTGTTTTTTTCCTGGTAAAAACCGATTAAATTAAATAAAATTAATAGATAATTATAATTTCGTCAATTACCGTAAACATACAAATATAATCCAAAATTTAGTATTTACCCAGTAGATCAACCGCCAAAGGGCGGTTGCGAGTGAAAATCTGCAGGTGATGCAACATGGAGTAAAACGACGCCGACATCGTCCATAACACCGCCACTCGAACATTCCTCCGGTTCGCCACCGCCGTCGGCCACCGTAGCTCAACGTCTCCGATGATGGCCGTCACAGGCGGCTTAAGCCGGTCCAGAAGCTCCTCAAATGGATCTTCCATTTCCGTCATCACGGCTTCGTAGAACCTGTAGAAATCGGCTGCTTTCTCGCGCTCCGACGGGATCACGTTAGGGATGGAGGCGAATCGGATGTTTTCCGGTTTCGGATCGGAGCCGATGTATCCGAGCCACTCCTCGGTGACGACAAAAGTGACGACGATATCTTTGGGTCTTCTGGATGCTAGTAATTTGCAGAGGTTCATCATGGGGTTGATGTGCCCTCGGCCGGGGAACGGCATCGCCACCACGTGGCATACGTTCATCGGTTCCACGCCGCCGGAGCTATGCATAGCCGATGGACTGGCTGGGCTGCGAAGACTGGCTGGTGAGTGAGGATGACTATAGATTATTGATTGATGAACTGTTTATCAAGTATTGTGGAAGTGTTATACAGAGGAAAGCAATTTTATAAAAAATTGTTTCTGAAATAGCCCACAATGACGGATCTGTCAATCAATTTTGATTATAATAACAATTAGTGTTTTACGCTCTGTAGTCACATACTCACATAGAAGATTGTGAATATATTATATATTAATTTAGCTGACTGTCAAAGGGTACGTTGACCGTTATTATTGTCCAAGTGCCAAAGATTAGCCTTGAATTCCTTGTTTACTGTTTCTGTTGTTAAACATTAAGCATACTGAAGGTCAGTCAGCCAAATTAGTAAAGAATCTCTCTGCACATTTTGTTTGGTGGCTCTTCCAGCCAAAGAATGAACACAAGCAAAAAACAAAATTTGCAGGAAGAGCAGCTAAATATTGTTGCTGATTTGCCTGATTTACTTCTATCTTTAAGATTCTTCTAAATGATGATTTACATGGTTGAATTTTTTTTTCTTTTCCAAAAGAAAACCTTGGTCTTTATCTTTGGGCGATAACTTTTAAGATGCATTCCTTTCATTCAAGATACTTTATATATACATCGGAAATAGATTTTAAGATTTATTGATGTTATCAATCCTTTTCACACATGTAAAACATTATTGTATGATAAAGGATCTGCCATTCTTGCACATAACTTCTATTTTTAATAAAAAACCTTATAGCAAAGATATTCAGAAGTGTATATAAGTTTTTGCTTTTAGAATATTTATGAGTTTGGATTATTCACTGTTGTAGATGGAATTGATATGGAGATATTGCGCTTGTTTTACCCTTGATAAGCATTGCAAGGTTAGCTGCAGTGCTCGTTCATCACTTTCATAGAAAATAGTGACAAAATCTGTTATTACTCCAGGATCAGGATGTACTCTACTCTTTCTTCTCCATTCTCTGTCAAGCAAACCAGAAACCCTTTTGAAATCTCTGTCATCCAAATTTTAACTGTCATTTTGCTTGATTTAAATCTGATAGACATGTCTAGGTTCCATCAAATTATAGCCCAACAGTTCTGCCTGGGCATGGCACAGCACAGCTAAATCCTCTTCACTAAAGCCCCAACACCAATGCTGTGTCGTATGGCTTGTAAAGTCGGAATAAAAGTAGATAGTTATTAGTTAGTCTGCTGTGTCGTATGGCTTGTAAAGTCGGAATAAAAGTAGATAGTTATTAGTTAGTCTGCTTTGTAAATTGAAATTATTGTGGTCATAAATTTCACATTTTTTGAAGAAAAGACTGTTGCACACGTATTTTTAATATGGTTGGAATTTAATGTCGAGACCTTCCGTATACGGCCACTCTCTTGAGCGGACAAATTAGCTTTGAAAATGGACAGAGATTTGGTACACAATGATAAAGAATCTCACCGAACTGGTGTCTTTACAAAAGCATACTAGAATAAATGAAAGAAATAATTGTTGCAGTGTCGACACGTTCCTATTGACGGGATAATATATTTCGGAAATTCTTAAGGTTCTTGTCTTGTTGTCTCTTACTAATTGTTTTCTAGTCGATTTTGTCTGAATTTCTTCCTCTGGTCTGTTTAGCTTGAAATTGGCAATACTAAATAATTCTGGCACAATTGATTAATGCATAATTCCATATATTGCCAATTGCTCCATGTTCACTGAACACGGAACAGAACTACACAAACATGCAGATACTAAACAAGCTTAGAAACTATATTCCTTATTTATAACTATTAATCACTACGTGCAAGTTTATTGTTACAAACTTAAAAACATCCATGAAATAAAAAAACCCATCTCAAGCATGATGCTCGATCGACTGAGAATCACTTCCCATGGAATTGGAGTTTCGAAACATGATTAATGAAGGCATCGAGATTAGCCTGAGTGGAACCACCAGGAGCAACAGCCTTCTGACAAGCCTCACGAAGCCCCTTAGCTCTCATCCTCATCTCTTTGATCTCATCATTCTCGCCATCCATGAACCTCCTCACGAGATCAGAGATCTCCTCTCTGCTCACAAAGCTCTCCTGCCCAATCTTCTTCCTCACCCTCCACCCATTCCTCCAATCTTCCACTATTCGCTTACTGTTGGGCACTTGGTCCCAGAATATAGGGTAAGTGAGCACAGGAACCCCAGAGAAAGCAGCCTCCAGAGAAGAATTCCAACCACAGTGTGACCAAAACCCACCTATTGCAGGGTGACACAACACCTTCAACTGGTCAACCCAAGGCACCACCATCCCCTTATCCCCAAGACTGCCCTTCAGCTTACTGGTCTCCCCACGAGCCACCCACAGATAGGACACCCCACTCTCTCTCACCCCTGCTACAATTTCCTCCATTTGAGCGCTCGAAACGGAGAGGAAGCTCCCCTGAGAAATGTACAGAACAGAGGCAGCAGTCTGGCAATCCAGCCACTTGAAATAATCGGGGACTTGAGTGGAATTAGTGTCGGTGAGCTTGAAAAAAGGGACGCTTGGGCCCACTGGGTAGACTGGGATGCTGTATTTGGCTCTTAGAGCATCCACAGCTTCGGGCTCGAGCTCGTAGGCAGTGGTGAACATGAGGAACTGAGCGTTGGAGACCAGCCTCACAGTGTTGAGTGCTCGTTCCAAGAGTTTCAAGTCCTCGCTGTGAAAAACTGTTGGAAGGTCTCTGATCTGCGTCGGAGTCATTCCTGGGATGTAGTCTACTATCTCATCTCCAATTTCTGATGGACAAACACAGCGTTAAGATATGTCTATACACATTCTTTTGATTTTTACTATGTTTGTTGCAAACTACATATGAATCACTTGTCCCACGCGCCAAAGAATAACCAATGCTATGGTTTGCTGATGTTGGAAATTTCTTGGTCCTCACATGATCGTGCATATTTGTTTAAGAAGCCGGTGAAGTCATCAACTTATTTACTTCTTCGAAGTTCTTAATTAGTTTATAAAGTTTTCCATAACATAGATGACAAGCCCACGAGTTACAAGTTTATATGGCAATATATAGTAAAAATTTGACGTGTGTATCATGTTAAAAAGCTCAATTATCAGTTTCACCACTTGAAGAAAATGATGCAGTTATGAATCACAGTGACCTACATGGGAATTGCTATAGATGATGAATTTATTTAACTTCTCAACTCATTATACTTAACTATTAGATTTTATATTTTATTTTCTATTAAGAGAGAAAAAATATGTTTCTATAAAAATAATTATTCCTTTCCTGGATATTTTTTTTAGATATACCAATATAAATTGTAAACTTTTACAATAAAACTTATGTTCATGAACAAATACCGGGCCAAACGGAAATTATTAAATCCCTCCCCCGATGATTATCTTGATCCTCTTCTTCCTTGACATTGTTATTTTAAAATTATATATATTATTATATTCATGATCTGTTTACTTATTTTTTATTATAGACAATTAAAATAACAGACAAAATTTATGTTAGGGTCTCTACTAAAAATAATATATATATATATATATGTATTTTTTAAAAAACAAAATTAATCATACAATGTTGAATTATAAAAATATATAAATACTTCTTAAACATCATACACTTGTCATGTTCTAATTAAAATTTTTTAAAATTACTATATTTTAATTTAAAATTTTAATGATAAAAATATAATAAATTACAACAAAATTTTTTCGTTGAAAAAATCACTTACATCCATTTGGTGCCTTGACCAAAAAAATTTAGATCTATATAATAAAAAAAGGACATACTCTCTCTCTCTCTCTCTCTCTATATATATATATATATATAAAGCCTTTTTCATCAATATATAGTTTAGTCACGTACCGTAATGGGGTACTATAGTTTAGTCACGTACTGTAATGGGGTACTGATCACGTACCTGAAATATCAATAGGAAAATGGCCTCTCTCCTCGACCATGTCAAAATGGTAGAGCAGTGAGTAGATAGTAGCAGACATGGGCCAGAGAGACGCCACCGGAATATTCTTCCGGTTTCCGACGCTGATGGACCACACCAGCTTCGTGTCAGCTATCATGGCGGTGGGCGGCGGGTCAAGCCTATCCAGCAGCTCCTCAAACGGACCCTCCATTTTAGTGGAAACTGCGTTCATGAAACCCGGGAAGTCCTTGGCCCGGTCCAGCTCCGACGGAATCACGTTGGGGATGGTGACGAACCGGACGTTGTCGGGTTTGAGGTCGGACTTGATGAAGCCGCGCCATTCCTCGGTGACCACGAAGGACACGATGATGTCGGGCTTTCTAGAAGCCAGCATGGAGCAGAGGTTCATCATGGGGTTGACGTGGCCTCTGCCCGGGTACGGCATCGCCACCACGTGGCAAACCGGGGTGGTGTCCACAGGGATGGTGCCCATGACGTTAACGGAGTTGGAGAGCTTTGAACGGCGGTGGACGGCGTTAGGAAGAAATGGATGGCGTCCTCTGAATTGCAGACAGCAGACTTGGGATGTGCAATATTGGAGTGAAACCTAAGGGTTTATATAGTGTGTGACCACTGACTGCATGTGTTCATGCAATCATGCTTTTCTCTTTAGTCTTTATTTGAAAAAAAAATATAATATAGATCGAAATTTTTTAAGACAGCAATCATGGAATGTTAAATTACAAAAATATATATTATTTTTTAAAAATAATATATTTTTCTATTTTTTTAAACAATAACACTATATAAGTATTGACTAATTTAAATTTGAACCGAATAAGACAACAATAAACTGTAAAAATTTTTTTATTAAGATTTAACGTAATTATCATCTCAAATATTTAAACTCAAGACTTTTAATTAAATGAAGATAATTTCTTATTTTTCAACCTACGGACTTGGTGATTTATATTTCTGTTATTCAAATTCAAAAATTATAAAGTTATTATGTTTTAATTAAAAAATTTTATAGTAAAAATACAAGAAACTGACAGTAGAAATAAGTCACTATAATATTATTATTAAGTTTTCACTTAAAAATACGGTCATCCAGTGGACACGGTTAAAATTATTTTTTGGATGTTGCAAACTTGGAATACGGATTTTGAATATAAAATTCTTTTATTTACTAGTTCGTCACACTTCTCAAAAACTACACCCCACTCGTCAATCAATCATGCATGCCCTTCAAATTTTTTTATTTTCTTTCGTTGAATAAAAGCCTAACCTAGGATTGAGATCCAATATCATATTTTTACCTGAATCCTTCACGAATGGTTCAAATTGTATAGGAAAATTTTTATACTGGAGAATTCTAATAAATAATTTATTTATCTAAATTTTTATTTAAGATTTATTTTATTATTAGTTTAATTTAAGATTATATTTAATTTCAGCTAGATCTCTCATTTTATAATATATTTTATTTTAAATTTAAATCAACTTCTGTAAACTTTTGAATTTATTTATTTTAGTCCTTATCTTTAATACAAAAATCTTTCTGGACAATTTGAATTGTCTGTGATTTTAATTGGACAGTCTAAGTGAAAATATGAGACTCTCTAATACTTTTGGGACATTTGAGAGGATCTCAATCCTAAAACCTATGGTGCAATCGAAGAATAAGAACACTAAGATCCTCACCAACAATGTACTTATGTCATGACCAGATCTTTTTTTTTTTTAATATATGTATACAACATGTTCTTATTTTAAAATTTTTTTATTTACTTTTGTACCAATCTTGTTTATGCTATTTTAATTTTCCTCCTATTTTAATATCTTGTCTTAGAAGAGGACACAAATAGTTAAGAGATTTGGTCTAAAAAATAAAAGATGTAATTTTTTTTAAAAAATTGACGTAAAAGCTCATTAAAAAAAATATAGTCATTAACACATGCATGAAACATTCCTTTAATCCTTTGAAGTGAAAGCATGTGGGTGGTAAAATAACTTTAGAGGAATATCGATGTTGTATCTATCACTTGATTTCTACAGTAAATCAAATACGTACTACATATGTAGATCATCATCTGTTAGTACGTATTATAATTTTTCATTTTGGATTATATATTGTTCATATTCTCAAACTCATATTTTAGTGACATCTGCAAATGTTACGAGAGTTGGATAAATTTTTAAATAAAAGAGATATTAAATATAATTTATTCAAACATAAAAAATTGGTAGGAAAATTTATTATGAATTTTACAATTATACTTACAAAATAAAAAAATTAAATATTCAGTGTCCAAGATAAATATGAAGAGTCAATACTAATTTATTAAAGTTAGTTAAGTAAATGTCACCACTCTAAAATATTTATTATGTCAGATTTTACTTATAATCTTCTTACATATCTCGCATTTGGCAGCCCCATCATGATTTTTTATAATTTAATTTAAAATTTTATTTATTCCAGAAAAAATTATGGAATCATTATGACAAATTTCCAAAAAAAAAAATCCTTTGCTTCATAATTGATCTCTCAAATGAATTATAATTGAACGGTATTTACAATTTTTAGCAAGAAGTTAAATGGCATAGTTATTCAGTTTAACGAAATGGTATTTATAGTACTTATATTTTTTTAATAATTTTTTATTAAAATTAAAATATGTGATTTCTTAAAAATAAAAAAAACAGTCATAGACATTATTGAAATGGAAACATTATATATAAGATGGCTCAATTATATACAGGAAGGGGCCACGATGGCGTGCAGTGTAATTTCATTGGGATAAGAACTTGCATGTGACCAGATATCTATATACAGTGCACATATTGTCGCCTTAATTTTTACTTGCTTTAATTTTCTGCAAGTATAAATTCAAGATATTATACCCTTATACTCAAAGGAAAAAAAATAACATTACATAAGAGTGTGCACAATCTTTTTTTTTTTTTTGGATAAATGTCATCTAATATTTATACACTAAATTATAAATATCGATTAATTTATATTTAAATTAGACATAAAATTATAATAAACATTAAAATTCTCTCTATCACATTTTTAAAACAATTATTTTTTTTAAAAAACTCAAATTTAAAAATTTTTATTAAGTTATCACAGAGAATGTGCACATTATTAATGGCGTGTCATGGAATCATATTCCGCTTTTATTCATATATATGCACTAACGCAGTCACATTCATTGGTCACGTCTTCCAATGATAGTATATCAATCCTTACTTAAAAAAAAAAAGAAAAAAGAAAAATCATTACTATGTGACTCTTTTTGTTTGGTTTAAGGTTATTCTTTTAACTATTGAATTTAAACTCTTCATTGTATATAAATTAATTTATAATAAATACCTTCCACAATTTTAATACTTACACATATATCTTATTTTATTTATTAATTTTATATAAAATATTAAATAAATTCATTTATTCTTTTAAATTTAAATCATCAATAGAAGAATTTAAAATTCATTTACATTGAAATTGTTAAATTTTAGATATTAATTTCTTAAAAATTAACAGATATATTTACCTCGCCTTTAAACCATGATCACCTGTAATCAATATTGACATACCAAACGAATGTGCAGAGGCAGAACCCCAGTTTTTTAAAATATTATATATATATATATATATATCCCCTCAAATTGAATATATATTTTGCTTGTAACTCTCTTAACTAAATTAAAAATGAAGTTGCTCATGATGAATATATTGTGTGAGAAACGAGATTTGTTCTTTCATTTTTTTTTTTCATATTAATTAGGAGACTACAACAAGAACCGTCGTATCTGTTTTATAATATGTGCAATGTGGAATTACTAAAAGAAAAAAAAAGTTAGGTATAGTTATTTATATTAGTGTTATAAGATTCTTTAAATAGAACATAACAGGTATATAATTTTTCAATAAAAAATAATAAGTGTATAATTTTTTAAAAATAATTGTATATTTTTGTATAATACAACATTGTATAGTTGGTTTTTTAAGGAAATTTTTTACACATATTTTATTATTATTAGAAAATGTGAAAATAAAGATACACAAAAATTGTATATAGTTGCCATCCAAATTCAAACAGAATATAATGCATCAAATAATTTATAGGTATTACATATGAACGTGCTTTGGCTTAGCTGAGAATGCGAGCCCATTCCTTTCTTTAAAGTTATTGAGTTTGGTGAGAATACTAATTCAACCATCTTTTTATTTTATTTTATTCTTATTTTTCTGATTGAGGACCTGAATTATCAGAAGCAATTGTTTACTTCAAAAAATAATATTTTTCTGACAATAATGGTTATAATAATATGTAGTAGGTCAATCATGCATGAATCATTAAAATATTATTAATTAATTATGGATAAGTTTTGGTTCAATAATTTGTATGTCGTTGAGTTTTTGTTTTGATATACAAGATCTGCATGGCATCACTTCTCTCCGACTCTCTTTCTCAAAAGTTGTTATATAACATTGGTATTATTTGACAAAAAATATTAAAAAGTCCTGAGGCCAAAATTTAAGGAATATATATATATATATATATATATATATATAAATAGAGGTTGGAGATGAAAATAAAATAACGTTTTCACGTTAATTACTGTATGAAACATATAAATGTCTTGATTCATTTATATTATTAATTAGTGAATAGAATGGAATATTTATTTATTAATTACTGTTATTCATTGGCCATTTAATAAACTACATACTCGTACATTACAATTTAAAAATATTACCATTTTTTAATAAAAAATATTCAAATATCGCCGGGTAAAATTTATGTGAACAAATTGTTCTAATGTACAATTTAAAAATATTACAAATTTTTCAAAACAGAAAAATTAGTCTTACATAAACTAAAATATGAGAGGATGAGACTTTATAAATGTACATGTTATAATGTGCTCATAAAGAACTAAGAGAAAAGATGAGTTTATGCTATCACATCACAAGGCCAGTCCAATACAAATAAATGATTTATTTCTTTGAGCACAAGATATATCGATTTGGTCTAGTTTTATATTGTTTTGAAGCTAAAAATAATTTTAATTTAATAATTTTCATGTCTACTTGATGTCAGTGACAATTTGATTTTAGTCAGTTTTAGAATTTAAGTGACTGTTTCAATTTTATTTAATCTATTTTAAATCACTTCCATTGTATATGTAATTGATCATTTATCTTATTAGATCAGTTATACAATTTTTCAATAGGGATTTTCCTTCAGACTTAAATCCTCCACGTTTTTTTTTTCAGTTTTCTTGACAAAAAATACAATGGGTTACTCTTATCTCTCTCTACTATTATGATTTCTGAGAAAAACTCGTAAAAACCTGTTTACCTTGAAAAAAAAGTTTTGCAACCATGAAAGCATTCATTAAGTACAGTGTTATATCTTAACACAACTCAAACAACGTTAGACGTCAACATTTTACAACACAAACATCACCTTTATATATTCAAATGTTATTATATTTGTAAGGTTTAAATATACTTAATGTCCCTCTAGTTTTATTGAAAAATGATTTTAGTTCCTGCAGTTTGAAAATAATGAATTTAGTCTCTATAGTTTTCAAAACTATGAAATAGATCCTTGATATTAGTTTTTGGTTAGTCAATCATTAGTTAACGTTGACAGGAATGATGATGTCACTATTAAAATTCATGTTAGTATTGACTGTGTACTACTTATGCTGACATGGACTATCTAAAAAAATGTTTCAATTTATTCACTTAGATTCTTGATCAAAAATTTTCTTTTATCCAATTTTTTATATAAACTCGTCTTCTATTTCATTTAGGTTCATAATTTAAGAATATATTTTTTATTTGTTAAAATCATCTCCTAAAAAATTTTTAATTTGTTCACTTTAGTCCTAGCTCTTCACTTTCTTGATCCTCCAAATCAGTTTATAATTTTATTTTTAGTCATGATATGATTTAATCTGTCATTCATGCCAAGAACAATACAAGAAATGAATTAAAATTCAAGTTTTAAAGCTTATCTTTTATTCACTTAGGTATTTGGTCAAAATTTTTCTTTTGTCCAATTTTTGATATAAACTTTTATTCTACTTCGTCTAGGTTTATAGTTTAAGTATATATTTTTCATTTGTCAAAATATCCCCTACAAATTTTTTAGTTTGTTTACTTTAGTCCCTATTGATGTGATTTCCGAAGGGAAAACACTTGATCGATTTTCTGGATAGGTTGAAAGAAACAAACAAATGAAACCAAATCACTCAATTGATAAGCCAAAGGGCGCCACAACTAAGAGAAATGGGTTGATCTCGCTACACTCAATAAAGAAGAACGTGAGTGATAAGAAATCTAGCCACTCTCGCCACTAACACAAGTTAGATAAGAGAAAGAACTCAAGAATCCTCTTGAAAGCAAAATGCCAATATCTCATATATGATTCAAAGATGGTTTACAACATATGGCAAGGACCCTTTTTATAGAGGGTCTCCAAAACAAAAAGACAAAAGACTCCAACTAATGCATTAAATGCATCAACTAAAAGTCAAGTAGTGTAGGCTAAATGTCAAAGACAATAAATGTATAGGTAGCTAAAAGTCAAAGACAATTAATGCATAGGTAATAGACTACAACTATATTCAACAAATGCAACTAACCCACATGTAATCTTTTCACACTTCTTCCACTTTCAACAATGTGGTTAAGCCCAATCCAAGCCCTTTAGCCCTTGAACGAGTTAGAGGCCCAATTGAAGTGTTCTCCCTTTCTTGGGCTGCAATTAGTTTAAGCTCTTTAACCCTTGAACGAGTTAGAGGCCCAATTGAAGTGTTCTCCCTTTCTTGGGCTGCAATGGGGTTATCCTTGGTTACATCATCCTCCCCTGGTTGAAATGGATTTGTCCTCAAATCCAAGTCCTCTTTATCTTCTAAGTACGGGGAAAGATCCCTTACATTGAAAGTAGTAGAAACAGCATAGTCTTCAGGCAAATCAATTTTGTATGCATTATCATTTACCTTGTCTATGATACGGAAAGGACCATCTGCCCTTGGCATTAATTTAGACTTCCTTTGGTTTGAAAATCTTTCTTTTCGAAGATGAACCCACACTAAATCTCCAGGATTGAATTGAACAAATTTTCTTCTCTTGTTGGCAGTCTTCTTATAGATGGAGTTCTTCTTCTCAATTTGCTGTTTAATGTTTTCATGTAACTTCTTTATCATGTCAGCCTTCATTTTTCCATCTATGCATTCTCGAGCTTCAAGTGGTAATGGTACTAAATCAAGTGGGCTCAATGGATTAAATCCATAAACTACTTCAAAAGGAGAGTGTTTAGTAGTACCATGTACACTTCTATTGTAAGCAAATTCAGCATAGGCCAAGCATTCATCCCAACTTTTCAAGTTTTTGCCAATGATAGTTCTTAGCAAAGTAGAAAGCGTTCGGTTCACCACTTCAGTTTGCCCATCAGTTTGTGGGTGACAGGCAGTACTAAAGAGCAACTTTGTACCCAGCTTTCTCCATAAAGTCTTCCAAAAGTAGCTAAGAAATTTGGCATCACGATCTGACACGATACTCTTTGGAATGCCATGAAGTCTCACAATTTCTTTGAAAAATAAATTGGCGATGTGCACAGCATCGTCGGTCTTATGGCATGGAATAAAATGAGACATTTTTGAAAAACGATCAACAACAACCATGACCGAATCTTTACCTCTTTGTGTCCTTGGTAAGCCTAGCACGAAATCCATACTAACATCAGTCCAAGGTTGATCTGGAACAGGTAGAGGTGTATAAAGTCCATGGGCTGCTTCCTTGCTCTTGGCTTTTTTGCAAACAATACACCTTTCAATCACATGATGCACTTCTCTAATCATGTTAGGCCAATAAAAATGCTCTTTCAGCATCTCTAATGTCTTGGTTTCACCGAAATGCCCAGCCAATCCTCCTCCGTGAGCTTCTCGTGTAAGTAATTCCCTTATAGAACAATTTGGAATTACCAGCCTCCCTAAGCGAAATAAAAAACCTTCAGATCTATAAAATCCCTTATATGCCATTTTCTCACAAGCGAGATAAATTTCAGCAAGTGTTGAATCTTCCATGTAATGGTCTTTAATAGATTCAAATCCCAACAATTTAGCATTCATCATGGAAATTAAGGCATATCTCCTTGATAAGGCATCTGCAACAATGTTGGTTTCTCCCTTCTTATACTTCAACACATAGGGAAAAGCTTCAAGAAATTCCACCCACTTTGCATGTCTTCTATTCAGCTTGCTCTGACCTTTCAAGTGTTTGAGTGATTCATGGTCTGTGTGAATTACAAATTCTTTTGGTAACAAGTAGTGTTGCCATGTCTCAAGAGCTCTAATTAAAGAGTAGAACTCCTTATCATAGGTAGAGTAGTTAAGACTGGCTCCATTCAACTTCTCACTAAAATAAGCTATAGGACGCTTTTCTTGAAGAAGTACTGCTCCAATTCCCACTCCACTAGCATCACATTCAATCTCAAAAGTCTTAGAAAAATTAGGCAAAGCCAATATAGGTGCATTGCACAATTTTTCTTTGACAAGCTCAAAACTTCGTTGGGCTGCATCACTCCATTTGAACTCCTTTCCTCCCTTAATACATTCAGTTATGGGTGCTAAGATGGTGCTGAAATCCCTTACAAATCTTCTATAGAAAGAGGCAAGCCCATGAAAACTTCTTACTTCAGATATGGTTCTTGGAACGGGCCATTCTTTGATAGCTTTCACCTTTTCTTCATCAACTCCCACTCCTTGCTGAGATACTACAAAGCCAAGAAAAATCACATGGTCTTGACAAAAGTAGCATTTTTTTAGATTAGCATAGAGTTTCTCCTTTCGCAACACTTCCAAGACTTCCTTCAAATGTTGCACATGCTCCTCATAACTTTGACTGTAGATCAAAATATCATCGAAATATACCACAACGAATTTTCCAATGAAAGATCTAAGCACATGATTCATCAATCGCATAAATGTGCTAGGGGCATTAGATAGCCCAAATGGCATTACCATCCATTCGTAAAGTCCATGCTTTGTCTTGAAGGCTGTCTTCCACTCGTCTCCCTCTTTCATTCGGATTTGGTGATAGCCACTCTTCAAGTCAATTTTTGAAAACACCTTGGAACCATTCAGCTCATCCAACATGTCATCCAATCTTGGAATTGGGTAGCGGTATTTGATGGTGATCTTATTTATAGCACGGCTGTCTACACACATTCTCATAGAGCCATCCTTTTTAGGGACTAATAATGTAGGCACAGAACAAGGGCTCATGGATTCCCTTACATAACCCTTTTCAATCAACTCATCGACTTGCCTTTTTAGCTCCTTAGCCTCCTCTGGATTCATTCTGTATGCTGGCTTATTTGGTAAGGCAGCACCGGGCACCAAATCAATTTGATGCTCAATTCCTCTTAAGGGTGGCAATCCCTTAGGTAGCTCATTCGGAAAGACATCTGTAAATTCTTCTATCAACTCCCTCACAAGCTTAGGAAGCTTTTCTGCAAGTTCTGGATTTAGCTCCTTAAGAATTAGTAATAATACAAAGTTTTCCCTTCTTATTGCCTTCTTTAACTCATTCTTAGAAGCAAAACAGCTAGGCTTCTTCTCCTCGATTACATCCTCCTTCGGCTGTACTTGTATTGGCTTTAAGGGTGCCAACACAATCTTCTTTCCATCCTTCTCGAAAGCGTAGGTGTTTTTGAAGCCATCATGTAGTGCTCTTCTATCAAATTGCCAGGGCCTCCCAAGTAGAAGATGACTAGCATCCATAGGGACTATGTCACACAATACCTCATCTTTGTAATTCTTCCCTATAGAGAAAGGTACCTTTACTTGTTTGGTGACCTTCATCTCGCCATGATTATTCAACCATTGCAGCTTGTATGGACGGGGATGATTGATGATAGGTAGCTTCAATTTGCTAACCAAGGTGGTTGAAGCAACGTTAGTGCAGCTCCCACTATCAATTATCACGTTACAAACTTTGCCTCCGATAGTACACCTTGTTTGAAAAATATTCTCCCTCTGTTCTTCTTCTACTTTGGCTTGGATATTCAAGGCACGTCTAATAACCAAGGCAGCACCTTCATCAGCATATTCAACAACTTCTTCTTCGTCAAAATATTCTTCCTCTTCACATTCCTCCACAATATCTTCATCTTCACTCTCTATTTCCCCTTGTTTTTCCTTCAAGATCATCACTCTTCTATTAGGACATTCGGATGCTATATGGCCATGACCCAAGCACTTGAAGCACTTAATGTCTCGCCTTCTTTTAGAGGACTGGTTGTCTTCTCTCTTATCCTTCCCTTTAGAACTTTCAGATTTGTTCGGCTCTTTCTTCCATATCTCCTTATTACTCCCTTTGGTAGTGTTTGAGGTTTGGGAAAGTGTTTGGAAAGGTTTACTCCCCAATGGTTTAGACACTCCATTGGTTCTTCCATAAACTCTCTTTTTCTGTCTCTCCACCTTAATTGCCAATTTAATTACATCTTCTAAGAAGACATAATTCTGCAACTCTACTAAGTCAGCAACTTCTCTGTTCAAACCACCAAGAAATCGAGCTATGGTTTGCTCTTGAGGTTCATTCAGCTCACACCGAATCATCAAAGTTTCAAATTCTTTGACATAATCTTCAACACACATACCTCCTTGCCTCAAGCTTTGAAGCTTAAAATAAAGCTCTTGCTTGTAGTAATCAGGTACAAAACGCCTCTGCATGAGCCTTTTCATCAATCTCCAATTTCGAACTTCCTCCTCTCCATCTCTTCTTCGTTGATTCTTCAAATTTTCCCACCATAGATTTGCATAATCAGTGAATTCAAGGGCTGCAAGTCGGCATTTGGTAGCTTCTGAATATTCTTGATATTCAAAAATCTTCTCTACTCGTTGCACCCACTCCAAGTATTCTTCAGGAGAACTTGTTCCCTTAAATGGAGGAATCTTCATTTTGATGTTGGCATCACGCTTCCTCTGCTGCCTTCTTTGTCTAGGTTGTTCACCAGCTTCAGATTCTTCTCCATGGTGTTCAACATAAGCTCCTCTTCTTGGTTGTTGTTGTTGTAGCTCCATAAATCTAGCCATTTGAGTGGTTAGTTGAGCTATTTGTTCCATCATTTCTTCTTGACCTCTTTGTAGGCCAACAATTTGAGTTTGTTGTAGGCTAAGCCCAAAAGGAACTTCAGAACTATTTTCTCCTGTCATAGTGATTTGTAATTTGTTGGTTTGAGTTTGGTGAAGGGTAGGTTCACTCTCTAAGTGTTTACACTCGGATTAACAATGAACAGTAGCGTTGAATAATGAACAGTAACGATGAACAATGAACAGAAACGATGAATTTTTTTTTTTAATAAAAACGCTGTAATAAAATAGAACAACACAAGAATAGAAATAAATATAAAGATGAACAGACCAGAAAATTAGCCTTCCATGTAGGTGGCAGATTACAAAATAAGGAAAACTAAGCCTGCCATATAGGTGGCAGAATACAAAATAAGGAAAACTAAGCCTTCCATGTAGGTGGCAAAACACATAATAAAATGCAATAAAATTAAGCTTTCCACGAAGGGGCAAAACACAAAACAAATAATAGAACCTGAATTGAAGTGGCTTTGATACCAATATGATGTGATTTCCGGAGGGAAAACACTTGATCGATTTTCTGGATAGGTTGAAAGAAACAAACAAATGAAACCAAATCACTCAATTGATAAGCCAAAGGGCGCCACAACTAAGAGAAATGGGTTGATCTCGCCACACTCAAGAAAGAAGAACGTGAGTGATAAGAAATCTAGCCACTCTCGCCACTAACACAAGTTAGATAAGAGAAAGAACTCAAGAATCCTCTTGAAAGCAAAATGCCAATATCTCATATATGATTCAAAGATGGTTTACAACATATGGCAAGGACCCTTTTTATAGAGGGTCTCCAAAACAAAAAGACAAAAGACTCCAACTAATGCATTAAATGCATCAACTAAAAGTCAAGTAGTGTAGGCTAAATGTCAAAGACAATAAATGTATAGGTAGCTAAAAGTCAAAGACAATTAATGCATAGGTAATAGACTACAACTATATTCAACAAATGCAACTAACCCACATGTAATCTTTTCACACTTCTTCCACTTTCAACAATGTGGTTAAGCCCAATCCAAGCCCTTTAGCCCTTGAACGAGTTAGAGGCCCAATTGAAGTGTTCTCCCTTTCTTGGGCTGCAATTAGTTCAAGCTCTTTAACCCTTGAACGAGTTAGAGGCCCAATTGAAGTGTTCTCCCTTTCTTGGGTTGCAATGGGGTTATCCTTGGTTACATCACCTATTCTTTACTTTTATGACTTTTTCTCACGGTTTGACTCTCCAAATCAGTCCATAATTTCATTTTTAGTCATAATATGATTAATCTATCATTTCTACCTAAAAACAATACAGTCTATCATTTATACCTAAGTGAATAAAAGGTAAACTTTGAAACTTGAATTTTAATCCATTTTTTATATTGTTCTTGGGTATGAATAATAGATTAAATCATATAATGACTACAAATGAAATTATGGACTAATTTAGAGGACCAAACCATAAAAAAATGAAAGTGAAGAACCGGGACTAAAATAAACAAAATAAAAGGTTTGTAGGGGATATTTTGAAAAATAAAAAAATATATTCTTAAATAAAAAATTAGACAAAAGAAAAATTTTGACCAAGGACCTCAGTGAATAAAATATAAGTTTTGAAACTTGAATTTTAATTCATTTCTTGTATCGTTATTGGGTATGAATGATAATTATGGACTGATTTGATGAACCAAACCGTGAGGAAAAAAATGAAAGTAAATAACTAGGACTAAAGTGAACAAACCAAAAATTTTATAGGGGATGATTTTGACAAATAAAAAATTAAATTCTTAAACTAGGGATCTAGACGAAATAGAAGATAAGTTTATATAAAAAATTAGACAAAATAAAAATTTTTGACCAAGGATCTAAGTGAATAAAAGATAAGCTTTAAAACTTGAATTTTAATTCATTTCTTGTATTGTTCTTGGGCATGAATGACAGATTAAATCATATCATGATTAAAAATGAAATTATGGACTGATTTGGATGACCAAACCGTTAAAAAAAATATGAAAGTGAAGAATAAGGACTAAAGTGAACAAAATGAAAAGTTTGTAGGGGATATTTTGACAAATAAAAAATATATTCTTAAGATAGGGATCTATAAAAAGTAGAAGATGAGTTTATATCAAAAATTGAATAAAAAGAAAATTTTAATCAAGGACATAAGTGAATAAACTAAAACATTTTTTTTTATAGTCCACGTCATCATAAGTTGTACACAATCAGCATTGACATGAATTTTAATACTGACATCAACATCTCAGTTAAAGTTGACTAACAATTGACTAACCAAACATTAGCCTCAAGAATATATTTTATGATTTTAAAAACTAAAATGACTAAATTTATTATTTTCAAACTATAAGCACTAAAATTATTTTTTTAATGAAATTATAAGGATCTCAAGTATATTTAAACCTATTTGTAGAAGTAAATAATAATAATAATAATAATAATAATAATAATAATAATAATATGAATTGCAAATCTTAAAGAGATTGATTGTGATTATGGTAGCCGTGAATGCTCAGCCAAACCCCATAGTTTCATGCTCAACATGGTTACGATAATCTTAACACACGCTAAATAATTGATGATTTGCCGCACTTAACATAGGTCACATGATCAATGATGTTGCTGATTATATCAATATGCACCGAGGCCAGTTGAATATTCTTGCAATATATTTCTTTTAGTTAATAAATAAGTATATTGACATAAAATAAATATATTATTTTCAGTAAGTAATTTACATTAAAATGATCGTAAAAGGCAAAAAAAATTATTTATCAATTAAAATTAACATATATAAATTTATCATATGTTACAATACTTTATGTTTTTATCATATTTTTTAATTTTTATTCTCTCATAATTTAAGATTTGCAATTATTTCATAATCATACTGTTTTTAGACATAAATTTTAATTAATATTTAATATTTTAATTTTTTGAAATTATTTAGGAGATAAAATTGTGTATATACATAAAATAAATACATGCTAATTGATGATTATTCCCTCATTCATAATGAGAATTAAATATTAGACCCTCAAGGAATTCGGTAACGAATATTAATGATTTATGGGCCATATTTTTTCTGAGTATATCAGTAAAGAGTATCATAGTAAGTAAAAGGAAATAATACCAAATGTAATAAAGTCTCCTTTCATCAAAGATGTTTTTTTTTTTCTTGGGTTTATCTGAATCAAATCAATTAATATAGTGTGGCTTCGTCTTTAAAGAAGATTTTTAAAAAATTATCTTAAGAATTAATAATTTATAATATTTGTTATTTAAATAAAAACACAGATAACATAATGAATATGGGCTTTCCTTTGGTTTTTATGGACTGTTAAGGTTCCTCTTTTTGGATCCAAAACAGTTAAGAAAGGAAGAAGAAGGAGAGGTGTTGATGTATTGGGCCTAGAAGCCTTGCCCAGTCCTAATTCCAATTTAAAAACTTCTGATTCCAAAAAAAGGATTTCATTTGAGCCAAAATAAAAAAAGAATTGGAGATGGATCTTGCCTTAAAGAATTTTGTTGGGACAAAAACAAAATTCATTTGTGATTAAAGTTTTTATTTTGCTGTTACAAATAACTTCCTTTTTTTTTTAAAAAAAAACGCTCCCTTATCAAATAAAATAGGCATAGTGAAAATTTTATTTTACCCTTAAAAATATATTTCTGATCTCATATTAATTTTGAAATTGTTATTTTGAATAAATTCATAGATTTTAGAAATATTGTAAATAAACCTTAAACTCTAAAAAATTAGAAATATTTTAATTTAGTCATTAAAAATTAAATATTTTAATTTAGTTGTTAAAATATTATATTTATATTAATTTGATATATTTTTTAAATTATAAAATTTATCACAGTCAAAATCTCACATTTTTTTTAACTAAAAGTTATTTTTGTGGTCAGAAAAATATATGTAATATTTCAAAAATTAAATTAAAAAAAATCTATAATCTTTAGATTATGAAATTACTAATTTACTCTAATTTGAATTTAAATTTTCTCCCTAGCCCTAAAGCCAAGCAGATGTTTGACCAAATTAGGGTTATTAATTTTTACAATCAAATCAACAGTCCAGATTTTATGATTTTTTTAAAAAAAATGAAAAAAAAAATAATATTCTAAAATTTTAAATCTTTAGTTGTAAAAATTAATGATCCAGATTAAATTTAACACCTTATTTGACGTTGGGTCAAACAGAAGTTTTCACTTGATCTAATTTACTCTAAATCTTACTAGTTAATTAACGTCATCAAGCCTTTGTCAAACATTGGTTATTTATGGGCGATCATCTGCTAAGGAAAGGGGGTAGAGTTTGAAAGCTTGGGTGACTCATTCATGATTCCCAGTTTATTTAATTCTTATCAGCCAATGCAACTTACGAACAATCTGAGAAAACATGAAAAAGTGACTGATTCTTCATTAGCTGCAAGATAGGTAATAACGTAACTAGCCCTTGTCAGAACACAGGACCAGTGACTGAAATTGCAAGTCCATCCTTATTTCACACACACACACACACACACACACACACACACACACACACAAAGAATGGCATGCAGTGCATGAATTGAGTCATCCCAAAAGTCCCTTGCTCTTCAAACTCTCTACTGCGTCCTTTATGATTTGGTCCATAGGGGTGAACTCTAGCCCCATCTCTATCAACTTCTTTGATGCATCCGTGGCTCTCAGCAACCCTGGCTGAGTATCCTTTGGCAACCTATATATATATATATATATAAATTCTGCCTCAGTGCTCATTGGATTATATAATTTGAAGCAGTGAGTGAAGTAGATATGTATGTAAATGTTTACCTGGCCACATTATATTGAGGGTAGAGTTCAGCAACTTTGGCCACAAAATCACCGTAGTGACGAATAGCTTCGACGCACAAGTGCCTTCCAGAAGCTTGTTTGTTCTCAAAGGCCAATATATGAGCCATGGCTATGTCTTTAAAGTGTGCCATTCCCATGAAGAAGTCCTCGTACGTCTCTGTGTCCCCTGTATATATGAATTACAGTTACGCACAGCACAATGACACAACCAAAGTTATTATGGTTAGATAGAAAGTTTTATGTAAGCATATTAATTTATATATATATATATATATATATATATATATTGATCGATGTGTACCTTTGAGAACGCCAAGAAGGACAGCCATGCTGGAGTTGGGTCGGGGGGGAATGAGAGGGCCCAGGGCGGTGCCAGGATTGATCATCACCACATCGTAACCCGTCTCCTTCACAAAATCCCACCCTGCTTTCTCTGCTAGGGTTTTTGCTATTGGATACCATAGCTGCATCCCCCATATATAATTTCCAACACA
Organism: Biancaea sappan; assembly: GCA_037074585.1. Classification (NCBI taxonomy): domain Eukaryota; kingdom Viridiplantae; phylum Streptophyta; class Magnoliopsida; order Fabales; family Fabaceae; genus Biancaea; species Biancaea sappan. Next base: position 5,329,314 of record CM073498.1, on the reverse strand, counting down.
CAAATTCAAAATCAAAATGCATTCAATATTTTCTTATCATCATTGGTTAAAATTTCTCAAAGTTTTTTTTGACTATATTTCTTTAATAATTACTTATTTTTTAGTGTATTTTGGTCAAATTGGTTTAATCGTATCTTTTGATTTTAGTGAAGGATCCAGTATTTTGTTTAAGTAAAAATTAAGTTTATGTAATTAAATTATCTTTTAGTAGAAAAGAAAGTAAAGTATTTCACTTTTGAATTGCAAAAGAAGTTATAATAAAAATAGATTGCTTCATCACATGAAATTGTAGTCGTTTGAGTGAGGGCATTATAAACCCGACAATTCCTTTTGTCGGAACTCATGTCAATATACATACAGTCATATACGTGTCAAATTCATGATCGTTATATATATATATATATATATATATATATATATATAACGACAAAGTGAGGTACATCCAAAGGACCCACGCGTTAGAAGTAAGGACATTCAAATCCGCACAAACGACATCCTTTCTTTTTATGCAATACTTAAATTTCAAGAATTAAACAATATAAAATGTATCTTTTAGGAATTAATTAATTTGTATATTTACTTTTAATTTGTTCTTTCTCATATTTTGTATTTATTTTGTAATACGCTATTATATGATTTCGGAAACTGATGATAATATGTCAATTTTTTTTAAAATTAATATTTAAATATAAAAATGAATTGTAGTAGTTTTATTATATTTTTAAAATAATAAAAAGAAATAATTAGAAGTTATTTAACTTTATACTTTCTCATTCATATACGCATTTTAATTTTTTTATTGTATTATCTAATATATATAAAAATAAATTTTGGAGACTGTTAAAGAATCCAAGATCATATATAATATTATAGATATGAATAATAATATTAAAAAGTAAAAAATAAATATTTGAAAAATGAAAGAGAAAAGCACATACTCCCTTGCTCTTGCAGTAGTCAAGGTCGGTCCAGCAGTCCTCCGCCTTGATCTTGTCGGCCGGCCAGTTAGGACTCGGAATTATCGCCGATATCGATGACGTCGCCACCACTCTCTCCACCCCTGCTTCCTTCGCCGCCTTCAGTACATTCACCGTCCCTTTTACCGCCGGCTCCAATATCTCCTTCTGCATACATATATATACCCTTAATTATATACCAACAATAACAATTAAGAACTTAAAACTAAAAGTATTTTGTACCTCTGGATCTTTAACTTCGCCGATGATGTTAGGACACGCCAGGTGGAAGACGCCGGCGCAGCCCTTTATGGCGGCGGCGATGGAGTCGCTGTCCAGAAGATCCATCTCGAACAAGCGCAGACGGCTCTTGGCTCCTTCCATCGCCTCCAAATGCTTCGTCTCCATCTCGTCCTCTGCATTTTATATTATTAGTTACTTCAACTGAACCACTAAGTCATCTTCATTCCTCCTACTGAGAAATATCTTAACCCCACATCACTTTGTTATATTTCTTATATATTGTGTTCTGATGTTCATGTCATACATATATATATATATATATATATATATCATCATCATCATCATGATGTAGCGTCTTATATCTCAATTAGAGATGGCGCTTCATGTATGTAGGGAAGATCTGAAAGCTTAAAAAATGAAGAAATGCGGAACTGGGATCTTGGACGGTGGCATGGACGGTGTAGCCACGGTCGAGGAGGAGGCGGACGAGCCATGATCCGATGGCGCCGCTGGCTCCGGTAACGCACACAACTTTCGACATGGGAATTGAAAGTAAGGGATAATTAACTAAATATTTTTGTGGTCAGAGGATACGGTTTGAGGGTCATAGACGGCATCGAGCGGGGTTTATATAGAAGGAAAAGTAAATGAGGGCAGGGATGAATATGGTTCATATATAGTTAATAGATATTGGATAATTCTCTAAAAAATTTCAAAGTTAAGTGTTTTTATTCTTGTATCATATTAAAATTTATATAAACTATTTTTTTTATTATCATTCATACGGATATCAAAATGATTTAATAATAAAAATATTTAATTTTTTTTAAAGTTGAATTTTCTATATACTTATTCATAAATATTTATCTTTTGGGACAGGAATTCATAATTCATAACTTGAGGAGGAGAGGGCGTCCGTACAGCTCATATGCTGAACCCTGATACATAATAATAGTGCAAATCACAGTCTCGTGTGGTGATGTATCATCACAAGGTGCATGTGGTTGCTTTCTGGTGCTGGCAGGACAAACACAAACATGGTGGGTGTTCCTAGTGCAATCTATTATGCACCATTGGCTTGTAACATATATTTATACACAGACAGAACACCGACCCAATAAAAAGAAGACCAAATTTATATTAATTATAAAATGTGCCATATATACCTCCAACCTTCCCCTCTCTTGTTTCTTCTCTTAACTTGGTAGTACAGTGAGCTCCCTTTCATCTAACGTTTTTTTTAAAAGTATAAACTAATTCAATAATGATTATAAAACATAATAATAAATATAAATATAATAATTATAAATTTTTTAAAAAATTAAAAAAGTTAAATGATTGAAAGTCTTTAGATCAATTGATTCAACGATTTTTTATAAGGTGAGATTTCCCTCTTATGCATAAAAACCTCTTATACATAAGAGAAAAATTAAAAATTATTGAATCAATTTGATTTAACAATTTTTATTTATTTAATATTTTTTTATTTTTTAAATAAAAATTTTACAAGTATCAATTCATCTAATAATAATTGTAAACATAATAATAAATATAAAATGATAATTATAATTTTTTTTAAATTTTATTAAAATTATTAAAAATATTGAATAAATGAGATAGTTGCACTCCTCCTTACAAGGCTACCACCTGCCTGGTAGAGACAATCCCTACTCCGAAGTACCAAAGGAGGAGAGCCATGTGTGGGTAAGTCATAGGGCATCAGGAGTTTTGGTGTTGTTGTCAGATATTTTAATTAATATTATATAAGATGTTGTTATTGACTATATTGGGGACACGTGGAGAAGGAAGGTGGGTTGATTTGATTGGGAACGTTGAATGAGAGAGAGATAGAGAGGAAGAGCGAGAGTATACTTTTAGGAAAGTTATAGGGTCCGAAGAGGGAGAACCAATGGAAGAGCGACGCGTAACGGAAAACCGACACGTTTATCAACAACTGAGTCAAAAGAATTCTATCATTAACTATACAAACAAAAGGAACATGGCCCACCCGTTATTCTCACAACAATATCGGCCTCCAATAATTTCATACATCGGAAGTTGATTTTTTTTTAAAAAGAATAAAAGGGTAATACTCTAATTTAAATTAATAGTTATGTCATATTTAATAATTTATATTTTTTATATATTTTTATTTTTAAAAGAATTTATTAATCTTTCAATTTTAATTAACAATTATTAAATTGATTAATATTTAATATAATTTTAAAAATTAAAAAAATAAAAAATAAAAAAAATTATAAATTATTAAATGCATATTAAACAATGTATGTTAAAATAAAAGTCTTTTATACTTTTTAAATATAAGAGAGAATTTGTTTCGCATGCACACTCCACTATTATTCATTATGATATTTGTGTGGAATCACACTTTTGATCAATTATATTTGTTTAAACAAAAAGTCGAAGAGAATTGCTCAGAATTAATTTTTAAAATTAGTTGAGTAAATCAAAATTTGTAATAACATGATTTATATTTAGAAATTATTATATTTAAAAAAATAAATTTCAAAAAAATATAATTAATAAAATTACTTTTAAACGTATTAAAAAAATATGAATTTTGTATTACTTTATTTTATTTATTTTTGTTATTTATTTATTTTATAATGTCTTATGAGAATATCCATACCTTTATCATAAGAATATGTTGATAAATGATATTGAACATTTATTTAAAATTTACAATTAGAATTATTTTAAATTTATAATCCTTAAATGTCCTTTGCCCTTTCATTTTTGTTTTCTAATTTTTAATTCAAGAAACAAAGAAGTTGATGATATAGAACATTTATTTTAAATTTATAACTCTTTTTGAAAAAAATAATATCTAAAATCAAAGAACATCATAATTCACTTAAATCTTGTAATATGTTCCAAAATAAGAAAAGTAACCAATATAATTTAGTCACAAATTTAAAAAATTACTGTAATTTTCTTTAAAACTTTTATTTCAATTTGGTCAGATTTTCTTTAAATTTTTCATTTTGTATTTGCTACTATAATTATGTTGGGCTAGCCCATGGCAGAAAGATGAGAGGAAACTTCCTTGAAGCCCAACAAATTTCGTAAGTTTAATTATATGAGGGATTAAAAAAAACACGGATCGATGGACTCATGGACATTTTTTTCCTCTCTCTCTCTCTCTCTCTCTCTCTCTCTCTCTCTCTCTCTCTCTCTCTCTCTGTTTTTCAAATGTGACAATTAAAAATTGCACTAAAAAAAAATTCGAAATGCAAATTTTGAATCCAAATTTGAGGGGACAGGCTGATTACTGAAGCTTGACAGAACAGAATATGACATTAATACATTCTCTTTTTCTTTTGGGAACATTTTGTTCATCCTTTTCTTCCCAAATATTAAACAGGGACTTAATTTAAGGAATGTTTTTGTCCGAGATGTAATAACATGTTAAAACTAAATTGTTTCATAGCAAAATAATATTTATTTATTTTAAATATTGTAAGTGCTTTTCTGGACACAATAAATTACCTTTCTCAAAAACAATAATTTTTTTTTAAAAGTTGAGACGTTTTCATAAAATATTTTATTTTTATTCTTATTTCTTTTCCTTTTCTTCTCTTTTTCTCTGCATACCAATATACCATAGGCTCGGTGAAAGAACAGTGACAACCTAATGTTATGCGTTTGAAAGTGTTGAATGAAATGAAACCAAATGGATGGTGGAGATTTGAGAATGAGAGCTTGCATTCCTATGTCAACTGGAAGCAATTCATGTCCCTCTTTATTTAGATTACGTTGGACAGAGTTTTTTGTATTTTGAGTTGTTCCTAGTGAAACTAATCAATTGCTAATTGGATCATAAGTGCAACTTCAAATGAAAAATGTGTAAATTTCTCAAACTAAAAGCTATATACTCAAAGCTTTTCTTTATATGTGCAATATTACATATTTATTGGAATTGTGCACCTTGTCTACTCTTTAAAAGCTCATATATAATAAATCGAGTTTTTTGTTTAGTCAAATAAAATCATCTAATTAGTTTTGACAAATGAAATTTATGTGAGTTTTACCTATTCGAAACATGATTGGATGGTCCAAATACCCTACTTAACCATGTATCTTGCTTGGCCAAGCAAAAAATTCATATTTTATTATAGAATCTGAATCCCCTACTTTGCCAAGCATTCTGCTTGGCCAAATAGAGCCGTTCGATCGATTTTAATAATTGGGACTCATATGAGCCCACTTGCTTGAAACCTACTTAAACGACATACTTGGCCAAACAAGAAATTTGCGTTATATATATATATAACTTGGATTTCCTGCTTGGCCTACTAGAAATGTCTGACCGGTTCTGATAGGTAAGACCTACTACTTGAAACCTAATCGAATAGTTTAGATAACTTATTTAGCCAAGTAAGAAATATGTGTTATATATATAGAACTTAAATTTTTTATTTGGCTAAACAAAACTGTCTGATCAATTCTGACAAATGAGACTCATGTAGACTCTACATGTTCGAAACCTAATTTGACTGCTTAACCAAATATCCTACTTAGATAGATGAAGGAGCTGATTTCTATATATAGAACCCAAATTCCCAGCTTACTCAAATAAAACGTCCTATCAGTTGTTATTTCTTTTAGTCTTGCTGTTAGATCTATTCATACGAGGGACTCCAATGTAATGGCAAGTAACTAGGAACGGAGAGATGTAAGATTCAATTTTTCTTGAAGATAGTGGAGTTCTCATACCCAAGGTATAAATTATTTACCGATGAATTATTACAACCGTACAATGGTTAAATAGAGCCACCTCTGTAAACTAAAGGGAAAATATCCTTGTAATTAACTTATAAATTATTGTCGAAACAAGAGAAACAATGTATTTTTTTTAAAAAAAATACTTATCTTCCAAATATCTCATCACTGGTTAATTTTTATTAAAAAATGAAAAGATAAAACGATGCAATCCACACTTAAGACAATGATAGGCCATGCTTTTGAAACATGAACAAACAAGAGGAGTCCATTTCACAAGAGAGGACCACTGAAGCCCATAACGGAAAAATTCCACATTTACACAATTTTCAACAATATATGGTCCAAAAGCAACAGATATTTTGCATTCATTTTCAATTCTCACGGAAGTTAGAGATATTTTCAATTGGATGCATAACTACAAACTATGAACATATTTAAATTGAAATTTGATTAGAAGTAAAAGTACGAGGTCAAGGAAGGAGAAGAGATATTCTTCGAGATATTTTGAGCTCTTTCACTTACCTCTGTTCAAGTCTCTTCACAAAGCGACCCTACATCCAAAATATCATAAAAAAGTTGCTTTCATTCCCAAAAGCAAAGACTTGGAGAAAAAATCTTAAAAAAAATTTATAGTTATCTCAATTTAATTTTAAAAAATTAAATATTTCAATTCAATTATTAAAAGATTATATTTGTTTTAAGGTTATATGATTCTTTTGGTCTTTATAGTTTCACTTGATTTTTAATATAGTCCTTATTATTAAACTTTTGTTTGTATTTTATTAAATTTTGCTAACATGACTAAATATTAACACTCTAAATGTACATGATTTATGCCAATAAAAAGAAAAAAGTAGATAATTAGGTGCTATTAACTCACATATATATAACATATAATGTAACTTATGTTAAATAATTAAGATGAATTAGTATAATTATTTTGAATGCTAAGATGATATATAATTGTTTGTAGTAACTAAAATTTAATAAAATTTTGATAATAGGGATTAATTATATTAAAAAATTATTAAACTATAAGAATTCAATTAAAAACTTTTAAATTACATGGACTAAATTAAAAACTGAGTGAAATTAAACTATAAGGACAAATGCCATAATTTAACCTTGTTTTAATTTAGTCATTTTTATTATTAAACCACTAAATTTATTATTGCTAAATTTAAAAATTTTAATTGTCAATAAATAAAAAAATGAAATTAAGACAAGCATAATTTTAAAAAATTAAATTAAAATAATTACAATGTTTTGAAACTAAATCAGCTATTAAAATAAAAAAGGGAAAGACGAAAATTTGGAGGAAGTAAAGAAATAAGAAAATAGAAATGACCTTGATTCTGGGTCTTTTATCAGCATTTAGCTTGCGAACTTGGTACCTTATCTTCTTGGAGAACAATCTGGTTTGACGCTTCTCTTTGTACCTTAGAACACTTGCCTCCCTTCTGGTTCTCTCCTCCAGTATTGGAACTTGTTTCCCCATCTAATAATCACACATATTTTATTGTTATCACTAATCCATATCAAACTTAAGCAAATTAAACCCAAGATATATATATATATATATATATATATATATATAAAGTATAAAGTTTCATTGAAAATGTAATGAGGAAAATATAAGAAGAAATTAAATGGAGGTGAATGATATATGTATACAGACATAGAAGTAGGCATTGTTGGTGGAGGGCATTGAAAGAGAAGAATCGTGAGCCCAGAGAGAACCACGATCAGACCATGCGTCCAAAACCTGTTGATAGTTCAAGTTCAGATTCAAAGACACCATCTTCTCATCGTCCTCCTCCCACAACCCTACATCTTCTCTCTTTATCATCTGCTCACTGTTTCTGACCTCCACAATATTCTGTACTTCTTCATCGTCTAATACTGCTTCTTCCTCTCCATCAGGGGTGCAGAATCCCTGCCATTCCTTGAAATGCCAGTGCAGCTGGCCGTTGCAGATTTTGTGCTGCGGGAATTGAACGGCCTCGTCGTTTTTGGTGCGCAAAGCGCCGTCGGTTAGTTCATCCAAAACATCGAAATCTTCTTGAGAATAAACAATATTATTGGTGTTGGTGGAATCGAGGAAGAGAGCATCTGCTATTTGTTGATCCTCTTTCTTTGGACTTCTCAGAAATGACATGTATCCCATCTTATCTCTGTTCAGCTACCTCTCTCTCTATCTCTATCTCTTTTCATACTAATATTACTATTCTTGTGCTTCTATGTAGACGTCAATTCAAGGTTTGCCCATGAGTAGGCTATCGACTATATTCAATATAATATATATATTGACCAGAAAATGAAAATCTCAAAAAATAACCACTTTTTTCCTTTATTATTTATATTTGTGTGCAATTTTTTAGGCACCCTATCCTCTTATAGGCTCCCCCCCCCCAAAAAAAAAACCTTTTTTTCGGAAAAAAATTTCCTCTAATTGCCTTTTGAAGCATTATCCTTATGCATTATTCTCTTTAATTATATTATATCTTATATCTTTACGTCCGCCACAGATATAAATATATATACAAGGCAAGAGTCTTACTCTTAAAAAAATTTAAACTGCATTATATTATATATTTTAAGTATTAACAATTTAACTACAATCTAATCATTAATTCTTTAATTGATATTTTGATTAATTTAATAATTGATTCAATTTTTTAAATCTTAATACCAGTTGAGCATTGTCTGTTCACCTAGAAAAAAAGCGGACGGCAGAGCAAACGCAAATTATTGAAGAAAATTTTTCAGATGCCCTAATTTTGTTTTTTCAAAAAAAAAAAAATGAGAAAGCTTGAATTTTGGCTAGGCTGAAGCATGTGAGCTTGACGTCCATGATAGAGTTATATATCAGCTTCAAACTCCAACAAAACTTTGAAAAGGACAAAAGGCTATTTTTGTTTTTAGAAAAATGTTAATTAATCCTCAATATGCTTCTTTATGAGATTGGCCACTCAAATCCTGTGTCCCTGTTTGACTCGTAATGCTTCTGAAAAGATTAAAAAAATGGCAACCCATAGTTGCTTCTGGGATGCCTTTCCAACTTATAAATTTATTTCACTTTTCGGAAATCCATGAAGTCAACCATAGCTATTTCATTAAACATATTACAGATATTTAGCCCACGTGCTAAGCTTCAAACTTCAATCTGCCTGCTTTATCATATCCAGATATATAACTTCATGACGCAAAGCCTTCGCAAAAGTGTTGCCGCTCAAGAGAGCTCATCTTTTTGTTCATTTGAATTCGATTTCAGGTTCAATAAAATGCACTTTAAAAATAAAATTTTAAATCTTATAGGTTAATACCTGAAAATAAGCCCTAATGAATATGAACAAAAAAAGTCAAAATCAATCATGGTTTGATACGACTTTATCTCCAGAGCCAGAGGTCACATGCGAGATTTAACCCGTGCAAAGATTCTAGCTATGTATTTTAAAAAGCTTTATTTTGAAAATTGATTTATCATATTTAGCATGAGTTTTTTAAGCAAAATTTCTTCTGAAACCCTATTTTTCATGGTAATCATTTACTCGCAAAAGATGTATAATTAATTGTTGAATGGTCCTATAGTATCCAAGTGGCACTAATCATTAATCTTACGCTCTAGGTAGCATAATTTGAGACGTATATTTCACAAGTATTTTGTCAACTGATCTAGAACATGACAAATGTATCTTGCACCTAATCTTTTTTCTCTTTTTGTATATAAACAATATTTCTTACACTCCTTTACCAACCAAATATATATATATATATATATATATATATATATATATATATATATATATATATATATATATATATATATATATATATCTTACACTCCTGTCACATCCCAAAAATTGAGCATGTGAAAAGATACTACTCATTTGATATAATTCTCAAACATACGTTATATACATATATTCTGTAAGGTTTTACATTCAACCTTAATCATTCATTCCACACTACAGAATTATATTCATCTGATAAGCAAATATAGACATACATAGTCTGATATTTCTATCTCATCGCAAGCCTAGGAGACCTATAGAAAGTACAGAGCGTTTCTAGTGTCCACATTAATAAGTACTGGTATCCCACCAGACAGAAATAGAGAATAATCCCAAGGGGCTTCTAATCTTCAAACGGATACTCTTGTTCTTTATTTTCTGTATCTGAAAAAAATAATCATAGGGAGTGTGAGTTTATTTAAAAACTCAGTAAGTAAATAACTGTACTATATAAAATATCAAAAGTACAAATACCACATTTACTCATATAATTAATTGTCTTATACATCGAGTAGTATGGGACTCTAACCCTTTCAAACTCATGAATAAGATTTCATAGATATACACCGAGTAGTATGGGACTCTAACCCTTTCAAACTCGTGAATAAGATCTCATAGGTATACGCCGAGTAGTATGTGACTTTAACCCTTTCAACTCGTGTATAGGTTTCATAGATATGCACTGAGTAGTATGGGACTTTAACCCTTTCAAACTCGTGTATAAGATTTCTTAGATATACACCGAGTAGTATGAGACTTTAACCCTTTCACACTCGTGTATTAGATCCCGTAGATCTTTACTCATTAATAAAATAGTGAGAATTCATCACATAGTACAATTGTCATGAAATAAATAATTTCTTCATACTCTTATTTCTACTGATCATCATATACTCCCATATGAAAAATTAATTGCTTATTATCCAAATAATATTGTAAATGAGACTTATATTGTACTTTGACTAGTAATATCAAATCAGCTGAGCAAGGTTATTCACTCACCTTGATGTTTGTCCAAGTTTACCTTGTTCCACACTAGAATTTGTGTAGGAAAATTTCCTAGTAAAATATATTACAAGGAAACATAAGAAAGGAAACAAAATCACGAAAATACGTAAAATTTTCTGACTGCTACAGTAACGGGTTGCTACAGTACGGTTTGCTACAGTGCCGGTTCGCTACAGTAACGGTTCGCTACAGTGCCGGTTCGCTACAGTAACGTTGACTGCTACAGTAACGTTGACTGCTACAGTAACGTTGACTGCCGACACTACAGTACTGCTACAGTACCCAAAGAAAATTTTCCAGATTTTGTTTCGAAATTTCTGGTCACTACAGTAACCCGTTTTTTTTGCAGAAGTTTTTGCAGAAATTTCTAACAAATTCATCCTTTCCTTTCTTGTTTCAAAACCAGAATTTCAACTCTTTTAACCGATTATAACTCAAATATAACTTCTAAAACAACTGAGATTCACGAATTATCATCAAAATCTTCAAGAACAAAACCTCCTCTAATCTTCCATATAAACTTAGATTTAAGGAAAATAACGAGATTAAAGCTTACCTTTGATCCTTACAAAGCTTTTGAACCGAACAGATAATCGAAATTCTGAAGATCAAGGAAAGGATTTGAGAAGAAAATGAAGAACTGAGAGAGAAATGCTTTTCTGCTTCCTTCGGCTGAGTGAAAAAAATGAGGGGTACTATTGAAACTTTATATTAAATATTTCTAATGGGTTATTCAATAACCCATGGGTATCCATAACCCAACATCCAAACCCATCCAGTCAATTTACAATAAATAGATTAATTGAACATTCTGAAACCACTTTTCCATGAATTTCACCATTCTTAGAATATATCCCTCATTGTGCAAATATTTAGTCCAGTCATTTAACTCAATTTTCATAAATAATATTCAAAGAGAACAATTAAATATGAAAATTAAAAATGACCAAAATAAATAACTAAAGTAACGTTGTAGAATTCTAAAATACTCTTAAGCGAATTATATTCTGAAATTAACGGGTATTACATTCTACCCCCCTTAAAAAAATTCGGCCCTCCGAATTAAAATCTTACCTCAAGTTTCAAATAAATGTGGATAGTTTTTCCACATCTCATCTTCTGCCTCCTACGTAGCTTCCTCGCGAGAATGATTTCTCCAAAGAACCTTGACAGTAGGAATTTCTTTGGTACGCAATTTCTTGACTTTTCTATCAAGGATAGCTACTGGTACCTCTTCGTAGGTGAGAGTTTCATCAAAATGAACTTCTTGGGGTTGAATGACATGAGAAGGATCAGGAAGATACTTTCGTAGCATGGACACATGAAATATTGGATGAACTCCCTCTAGGTTGGAAGGTAGGTCTAGGCGATATGCCACATTACCCACTCTGTCTACAACCTCATATGGGCCAACATACCTCGGACTAAGCTTGCCTTTCTTCCCTAATCTCATTACTCCCTTCATAGGTGAGATTCGTAAGAAAACCATATCACCTATTGCAAATTCAAGGTCACGTCGTCGGTTGTCCGCATAAGACTTCTGTCTACTCTGAGCAGTTAACAACTTCTCTCTGATCAGTTTAACTTTATTTATATCTTCCTGTATCATCTCAGGTCCAAATATTTTGGTTTCACCAAGTTCAAACCAACCTATAGGAGATCGACACCGTCTCCCATACAAAGCCTCAAAAGGTGCCATATGAATACTGGCTTGGTAACTGTTGTTATAAGCAAATTCAATAAGAGACAAATGATCTTCCCAACTTCCACTGAAATCCATCACACAAGCTCTTAACATATCCTCTAAAGTCTGAATTGTCCTTTCGGACTGTCCATCAGTCTGAGGATGGAATGCTGTGCTAAGATTCACTTTGGTACCCAAAGCCTCTTGAAAGACTTTCCAGAACCGAGAAGTAAACTGAGGTCCTCGATCTGATATAATGGATATTGGTACACCATGAAGTTTCACTATTTCTTTAACATAAAGTCGAGCAAGTTTTGCTACACTGAAAGTGGTATGAACAGGAAGAAAATGTGCTGACTTAGTAAGTCGATCCACTATGACCCATATTGAGTCATTTCCTTTTGTTGACCGAGGTAAACCTACTACAAAATCCATAGTGATCCTTTCCCACTTCCACTCGGGAATATCTAGTTTTTGCATCAAACCAGGTGGTAATCGATGTTCAGCTTTAACTTGCTGACAAGTCAAACATCGAGCTACAAAGTCAGTCACGTCTCGCTTCATGCCCTCCCACCAGTAAACTTGTTTCAGGTCCTGATACATTTTCACAGCACCAGGATGTACAACGTAGGGTGAACCATGAGCTTCCATTAAGATTTCATGTTTCAAAGATTCAATGTTGGGGACACAGAGTCTCCCATTAAACCATAAGACTCCTTCTTCATCTACCAAGAAACTTGGTGCTAGACCTTGCCTTGCCTTATCTCTGACTTTGACCATATCAATGTCACCTTCTAAAGTTGCTTTTACTTTTTCAACAAGGGATGATCTAACTGTTAAATGAGCTAGAAATGTACCTGACTCAGTGATCTCGAAGAATACTCCATCAGCTTCCAATTCTTGTAGTTCATGTATTAGAGACCTCCTTATAGTGGCAATGTGAGCTAAACTTCCCATAGACTTTCGACTTAGAGCATCAGCCACTACATTTGCTTTACCTGGATGGTAAAGGATGGTACAATCATAATCTTTCAGAAGTTCCATCCACCTTCGTTGCCTTAGATTGAGATCTCTCTGCTCAAAAATATACTTAAGGCTTTTGTGATCTGTAAAAATTTTACAAGTTTCCCCATACAAGTAATGTCTCCATATCTTTAGGGCAAACACTACAGCTGCCATTTCCAAATCATGAGTGGGGTAATTCAATTCATTCCTTTTAAGCTGACGTGAGCCATAAGCTATGACTTTACCATGTTGCATCAACACACACCCTAAGCCTATCTTTGAGGCATCACAGAATACAGAGTAACCCCCTGGTCCTGATGGTAGAATTAAGACTGGTGCAGAAGTTAAACACTCTTTCAATTGGGTGAAACTTTGTTCACATGAATCATCCCAAATGTATTTAACATTCTTTCGGGTTAACTTATTTAATGGGAGAGCCGTCTTAGAGAAATCTTTGACAAAGCGACGGTAATACCCTGCTAAGCCAAGAAAACTACGTACTTCAGACACAGTTGTTGGTCTAGGCCATTGTTTTACTGCTTCAATTTTACTTGGATCTACATGAATACCTTCTTGGGAAATAACATGTCCCAAAAATGTTACATGACTCATCCAGAATTCACATTTTGAGAGCTTTGCGTACAACTGATGCTCTCTCAAAGTCTGAAGCACTATTCTCAAATGTTCAGTATGTTCTTCATGACTCTTTGAATACACCAAAATATCATCAATAAATACAATTATAAACTTATCAAGGAATGATTTGAACACTCTGTTCATTAAATCCATAAATGCTGCTGGTGCATTTGTCAACCCAAAAGACATCACAAGAAACTCATAATGTCCATACCGTGTACGAAAAGCAGTCTTAGGTATATCATCACTCTTAATTCGTAACTGATGATATCCAGACCTTAGATCAATCTTTGAGAAGTATTTTGCTCCTTGAAGCTGATCAAACAAATCATCTATCCTTGGTAAAGGATACTTATTCTTCACTGTGACTTTATTCAGCTGACGATAATCTATACATAATCTCATAGAACCATCTTTCTTTTTCACAAAAAGAACAGGAGCACCCCAAGGTGAAAAACTTGGGCGAATGAACCCTTTGTTCAACAAATCTTCCAATTGTTCTTTGAGTTCTTTTAGCTCAACAGGAGCCATACGATAAGGTGGAATAGAAATTGGTCTTGTGTCTGGGACCAAATCAATACTGAACTCAATATCTCTTTCTGGCGGTAATCCAGGTAAATCTTCTGGGAACACATCTGGGAATTCATTAACCACATGAATGTCTTCTAACTTCTGTTCTTTCTTTTCTAAATCTTTGATAAAAGCTAGAAATCCCTGACATCCCTTTCGCAACATACGCTGGGCACTTAACATAGATATCATGTTGCAAGGTACATCACTTCGATCTCCTTGAAACACAAAATTACTCCTCCCCGGTATATTAAAGGAAATAACTTTGTCACGACAATTTATAGTAGCATGACAAGAAGATAGCCAGTCCATCCCTAGAATCACATCAAAATCTAACATATTGAGAACCATAAGATCTATCTCAGTTTCCATGCCTCCAACGATTATTTTACAAGAACGATAACATGTTTTAACCATCAAAGTCTCTCTCATCGGTGTGGAAACCAAGAATGGTTCTTTAAGAATAATCGAATCAAATGCAAATCTCTTGGCAAATAGGGGCGACACATATGAGTGAGTAGAACCGGGGTCAAACAAAATACGTGCAGCAAAAGTATTAACAGATAATATACCTGTAACTACAGCATTGGATGTTTGAGCATCCTGTCGGGTTAGAGCATATACTTTTGCATTTCCTCTGCCAGCAGCTTGTTTTCCACGGTCACCTTGGCCTCTTCCAGAACCTCTTCCCATACTACCCCCTGTTGAAGGGGTTGGTGTTTGAGTAATAGATTGTGGTCGAGGTGGCAAAGTAGACCCTTGACCTGGTCTTGTCATGAGCTGAGGGCACTCCCTTATAAAATGTCCTTTTTGTCCACAGTGAAAACAGCCTGTACCAATAGTGTTTAACCTGCATTCTCCGAAGTGAAACTTTTCACATTCAGGACATTGAGGTTTTTCCCTTCTACCATGAGTACCTCCTCTACTAGAAGAGCTAAAACCACCCCTGTTCTCTAAACGAGGCTTAGCCACACTGGCTATAGAATAAGATGACTTAGTAGGAGTGGCTGGAGCATGTTGTGGTGCAATAAAAGTCCCTGAGTCTTCCCCTTGATTAAAAGATCTCCTATATCTGGCCTTCTTCTTTTGACGATATTCTTCTTTATTCTTTGACCTCTTTTCCATTCTTCGGGCCACATCAACAGCCTCTGAGTACGAAGAGTAATCGTTCATATTAGAACCCACTTGATCATATAAGGCATCACGAAGCCCTTCCACAAACTTTTCTATTTTCTTCCTTTCAGAAGGAATGATTTCAGGGGCATATTCAGATAATTTAACAACCTGAGCTGAATATTCATCAACAGTCATGGTTCCCTGTCGTAGATACAGAAAATCTCTGGCCCTGGATGATCGTTCACTTGCCGGAAGAAATTCATCCATAACCAATCTATAAAATTCTGTCCACATAACTGGCGGTGCGCCTTGAATTCTAGCTTTCTTCCAGTTCCTCCACCATTTACCAGCCCTACCTTTTAACTGAAAGGAAGTGAATTCTACCTTTTGAGTAGGAGAACACCCTATAGCATCACAGATTGCTTCACAATCTTCAAGGAAACATTGTGGGTCCTCTTTGGGATCTTCCCCTGAAAAAGTAGGAGGCCTCATTTTCTGGAATTCAGACATTCTTACCTCTCTTACATTAACTCCTCCCGCTAACGGAGCTGGTGGTACATTTTCAGCTTCAACAATAGGAGGATCCACTGGCAGGTTAGCTTGTGCAGCTCGACCTCTCATTTCAGCCTCAAATCGGTCAAATCGTTCATTCATCAAATGAATCACATGTGCAATAGTTGCATTACCGACGTGAGCATCAGGTTCGACTCTTCTTGCTTGCTCACTAGTTGCGCCCTCAGTACTTTGAGCATGTAAACTATCACCACGGTTAGGATCATCAAGATCCTTCTGACATTGATCTGTCACAGATCTACACACATAACAAACAATTTTCAGACATAAACAAAATATCACTTTCTAGCCCCATTGAGAAGTTATCTATAAAATGACGTTATACTCTACAAGGTCTTTTATGGAACCTAATCCTATGGTCATGCCGCGGCTCATGACAATAGGGAAGGGCCCACAAAGATCACTTTGCTCTGTACTCTATAGGGGATCTATAAAACCTTTCCTCTGATACCAAATTGTCACATCCCAAAAATTGAGCATGTGAAAAGATACTACTCATTTGATATAATTCTCAAACATACGTTATATACATATATTCTGTAAGGTTTTACATTCAACCTTAATCATTCATTCCACACTACAGAATTATATTCATCTGATAAGCAAATATAGACATACATAGTCTGATATTTCTATCTCATCGCAAGCCTAGGAGACCTATAGAAAGTACAGAGCGTTTCTAGTGTCCACATTAATAAGTACTAGTATCCCACCAGACAGAAATAGAGAATAATCTCAAGGGGCTTCTAATCTTCAAACGGATACTCTTGTTCTTTATTTTCTGTATCTGAAAAAAATAATCATAGGGAGTGTGAGTTTATTTAAAAACTCAGTAAGTAAATAACTGTACTATATAAAATATCAAAAGTACAAATACCACATTTACTCATATAATTAATTGTCTTATACATCGAGTAGTATGGGACTCTAACCCTTTCAAACTCATGAATAAGATTTCATAGATATACATCGAGTAGTATGAGACTCTAACCCTTTCAAACTCGTGAATAAGATCTCATAGGTATACGCCGAGTAGTATGAGACTTTAACCCTTTCAACTCGTGTATAGGTTTCATAGATATGCACTGAGTAGTATGGGACTTTAACCCTTTCAAACTCGTGTATAAGATTTCTTAGATATACATCGAGTAGTATGGGACTTTAACCCTTTCACACTCGTGTATTAGATCCCGTAGATCTTTACTCATTAATAAAATAGTGAGAATTCATCACATAGTATAATTGTCATGAAATAAATAATTTCTTCATACTCTTATTTCTACTGATCATCATATACTCCCATATGAAAAATTAATTGCTTATTATCCAAATAATATTGTAAATGAGACTTATATTGTACTTTGACTAGTAATATCAAATTAGCTGAGCAAGGTTATTCACTCACCTTGATGTTTGTCCAAGTTTACCTTGTTCCACACTAGAATTTGTGTAGGAAAATTTCCTAGTAAAATATATTACAAGGAAACATAAGAAAGGAAACAAAATCACGAAAATACGTAAAATTTTCTGACTGCTACAGTAACTGGTTGCTACAGTACGGTTTGCTACAGTGCCGGTTCGCTACAGTAACGGTTCGCTACAGTGCCGGTTCGCTACAGTAACGTTGACTGCTGACACTACAGTACTGCTACAGTAACCCCGAAGAAAATTTTTCAGATTTTGTTTCGAAATTTCTGGTCGCTACAGTAACCCGTTTTTTTTGCAGAAGTTTTTGCAGAAATTTCTAACAAATTCATCCTTTCC
The DNA here is from genome assembly GCA_037074585.1 of Biancaea sappan. Classification (NCBI taxonomy): domain Eukaryota; kingdom Viridiplantae; phylum Streptophyta; class Magnoliopsida; order Fabales; family Fabaceae; genus Biancaea; species Biancaea sappan. Next base: position 5,311,219 of record CM073498.1, on the reverse strand, counting down.
TTTCTTGTTTCAAAACCAGAATTTCAACTCTTTTAACCGATTATAACTCAAATATAACTTCTAAAACAACTGAGATTCACGAATTATCATTAAAATCTTCAAGAACAAAACCTCCTCTAATCTTCCATATAAACTTAGATTTAAGGAAAATAACGAGATTAAAGCTTACCTTTGATCCTTACAAAGCTTTTGAACCGAACAGATAATCGAAATTCTGAAGATCAAGGAAAGGATTTGAGAAGAAAATGAAGAACTGAGAGAGAAATGCTTTTCTGCTTCCTTCGGCTGAGTGAAAAAAATGAGGGGTACTATTGAAACTTTATATTAAATATTTCTAATGGGTTATTCAATAACCCATGGGTATCCATAACCCAACATCCAAACCCATCCAGTCAATTTACAATAAATAGATTAATTGACCATTCTGAAACCACTTTTCCATGAATTTCACCATTCTTAGAATATATCCCTCATTGTGCAAATATTTAGTCCAGTCATTTAACTCAATTTTCATAAATAATATTCAAAGAGAACAATTAAATATGAAAATTAAAAATGACCAAAATAAATAACTAAAGTAACGTTGTAGAATTCTAAAATACTCTTAAGCAAATTATATTCTGAAATTAACGGGTATTACAACTCCCATCCATTTTTGTCTTCTACTACATATTTTCTTTTTCATACTTTTATTATCCGCCAGTTGGCTTATTTTCATTTAATTGTACTTACATGTCAGTATTCCATAAATAATGCAAATGACGCTCTTTTTAAAAATTACAAATTTTATGAACAGATTTCATAATTTAAGCTGCACTCGCTATAACATTTTTTTTAAAGTAATCTTTATAGTTCACTTGTCCCTGGTATGTTAACAGCCACGCTTTTTAACTGGGAGAAATTTTTGGGTATAATTTATAGTATCACATCATTTATATAATAATTAATAAAATTAAGTCATTTAATTTGATTTTTATATTTTACTTAAATCTCAAAGAATATAACATTTATTGTATAGAAATAATCACTAAATAATTACTTTAAATTTTAGCTTAATAATTAATTCTTGTGTGACATTTAATTGAAATATAAAATCAAAACAAACAAATGGTTTGGTTTTATTAGTTTTTGTATAAGTAATGTGGGACCTAAGAATTTCTCTTTTGAGGGAGGCACATTGAAGGATCTTAAATCTTTCATGTAAGGATTTCAGGATTCCCTGTTCCCTTACTTTTGCCGATAATCTTAATTTTTAATCCCTTCTATTTACTCCAAACTCAACTTCATTTCTACCATGAATTTTCGTTCAAGTTTCATCTATTCATTTTCGTTGCTTTGTTCTATTACAATCCATCTTCAGCTATCTTATTAGCTCTAACTAATTTGCTTTCAATATTAAAACTGAGATGGGAAGATAGTTTATTTGGTAATCTTGGAGTTGAGAACAATTAAAAATATTGCTAACTACTTCACTTTCTCACTCCGAAATGTACCCTTGTTTACCAGAATTGCTCGGTTCTCTTATTTGAAATTCTTGTAACTTACAAATGCTCTATCAGTTTTTTCGATGTGAGCAATTAGCTTATATATATATATATATTTAAATGGAGAATTCAGTCCACGCTAAGATTTGCAGCTGATGCAGAGAATCAACAGAACCATATACTAATTAACTGGTCAAGTATCATGAAGCGATTTACTCTTACAACAACTGTTATGAGAGAAAAAGTTTAATAAGTAATAACAAGTATGAACAGTCAACACTCGAATCAAAAGGAAGCTTGCAATTTGATATGCTCAAGTATGCTTATTTAGCGGATAAGTGCGCCAAAATTAGTGCAAAATCAAGAGTTAAAAAATTGACCACAAATTTGGTATGGTGTCCAATTCATTGATCATTGATCTGCAGAAGTCTTCGTCGTTTGTTCAACTTTCGCATATTCTGCCTCTTAATTCCATTTCTGAAGGAAGTGCTTGCTAGACATTGTTGTCCTTCGTAGATTAAGCTAGAGTTTCCATGTTCAGTAGTTTTCCTTTCTAGGTACTCCGCAGCTTGCACCCGAACTGACATAATAAAACACAATTTGCAATGTAGAAACGAGTACTCATGAAGCATAATTACATTCAGTTTCCAGATAAGTCATCCAAATGAGCTATTGGTGATTTTTTTTTTCCATAACATACACAAAGACAAAAGAAACGAGATAAATAAAAAAAGCTCCCTCAATTTATAACCATCAACAACGGATTGCAGACAGATAAAAGACATTAGAGCAATGAAAGAAACTTATCCTAAAATGAAAAGGACTAGACTCAAGACAATTTTTTATATCTTTGTTATTAGGTTTTTTATTAAAAATAAAATATGCTTAAAAAATTCTTTAAAAAAACTAATCATATATTTTTGAGTTATAAAAAAATATTATAGTCATTTTTAATGATCATATATTTGTTATATTTCGTATTAAAAAACCTAATAACAAAGATATAAGATTTGCACTTAAGTTCTCTCTAAACAAAAAAAGTATTTAACTTACTTCAAGATCATAACAGTTATATTTTGAAAGACATCTAATATATCTTTTACAAGTGTATTTGTTTCAACACTGGCATGGAACTGTTACAAGAATAAAACAGCCATTTTCTGCTCAAGTTACAAGAATTTAATAGCAAAAGAATCCTTGGGAGAAATAAAAATTGACAAGGTATTTGTACACCAACCCCATATCCACATAAATCTTACTATTCGTTGTGCAGCAGTGTAAGCTTATGTGTATATCCATATAGAAAAAATGTACATTATTCAAGCGAAATGTAGCACTCATCTCAAGACGTTAGTTATCAACGCCATTAAATATCATATGCAAAGCAACCATATTATCAACTGCAAGCATATAACAGAATCCTAGTTATTCTGTGTTTAGAGTACTGCGGCAACAGGGGATCTCGCTGACACGCCAGCAATAACCCAAATATGAAATAGGCAAATAACTTGCTGGCATTAGTATCTAAAATGAGGCACACAGAAGTCACCACTATGTTGAAAAACAAGTACATAAATCTTCACAAGAAATTGATAAAATAGATGAGGAGATACCAGAGCGTGAACCAACAGATGTCATTGCACAGTATTTGAGCCTCGTAATCTTCCTAATTGCTTTCACATTTTCAGAAAATGTCCCTGTTCCAGGCTCTAGGACATCATTCTTCCGAAAGCACAATAATGCATGTTCACATGCCTAATTGCCAGATAGGAGAGCAATTACCGGTATGGAGCATAATGAAAGACTCACTAACTCCTATTTCATACCGAATACTGAATCAAAACTACTTGCTGAATATTGATCAGCACAGAAGTAAGTATATAGATTAACAAGATTGCAAGAGTATGGAAGTTGAAACAATCGTAGTATAACGCACGCAAATGAATTCTGTATAATATATATTATACATGTATACCTTCTCTGCAATCGAATGAAAACCGTTATGCAGCGCGTCTTCCACAAAATTTAACCATTCCACTGGCAAGACTTCTAGCCATTGAGTACTTGCGGACTTCTGTTTCCTCAAAACTAGAGCCTCGTATCTCAAAGCTAAGCAACTCTGTCCAAAGGTGTATGGAAAATCATCGATGCTAAAAAGTTACATGTAGTTACATAACAGCACTTGCTTTAACTTCTTTATTTGAAGCCTCAGCAACGATCAGATTTCAAAAAATACCAAATAAAAGTCGACAGAAGAAAATAAACTCACCAGCATAATTCAAATTTCAATAATGGTTGATAGCAAAAGCACGTACGAATGAATTACCTCTACATCGCCGACGATAGAAAAAGCACGTACGAAAAAATCGATAATGAGAAGCTTCTCCTGGACAGTTTTCGAGCCGATTGAACGAATAACGGAGAGTGATTGCGATCTGAGGTACTCTGTGAAGCTGGATCGAACTTGCATCAATGATTTCATATCTTTGGAAACCAGAAGAGATTGAAGAACCCGAAGCGTCGCATCATCGAAACTGAGAGAACTAAATTTTGAATATGTTAGCGACGAAAAAGAAAGGGGAAATTAAGAAGAAAGGGGAAGAGGACCTCCTGGCATTGATCAGGGAGCGAAGGAGCAAGAGTTGTTCTTGTACTGGCTCTGACATTATTTGCGGGAAACAAAATGACATTTAAAGCCTATAAGTTGAAGAAACTTGAAACTGGTAAGAGAGAGAAAAAACCAGACTCAATCATTTATATTTAGGCAAAATGTAAGGATCTGTTTGGTTTGGACATTTTCTGTTTTCAGTTTCATTGAAAACAGAAAATGAACTTAAAAATGCGTTTGATTGAGTTAATTGAAAATGTTTTCTTGAAAATATTTATTAAAATAAACCTAAATCTGAAAACACAAAAAGATGTTTTCAGTGTTTCAGAAAATGCATTTCAGAAAATAAAAATTGAAAATAAAAATAGGAAATATTTTTACAAACTAAACAGACCCTAAATGTTGGACAATTTATCTCTCAACTTGATGATAAACTTTACCTCAACTTTTAATTTTGCATAATATAACTATTATATCGAACCTTGTTTTTTTCAAATCTCATATACTATTCACCGATGCTGAAAATAGTATAAATCAACAAAAGATGTATCTTGGTGATTTGAATTCTTTAAATCATAAAAAATTAATGAAGGGATTTGGCTAAGGGAAAGGGGGGCAGAGCAGAATAAGAAAAGAAACTTAAAAGTTTCTAAAAGCAAAGCTTAAACTTGATTATGAATTGGTCAGTACAATGAAGCTTAAACATATTTATACTAATTCTAGGGGAACAAAGTCACATGGACACAGAAGAAAAATATTGTAAGCATATGGGCATAGCTGGAAGAGGATGAATCTGACAGCTTAAGAGGTGCAGCCATTGTGGACTCTTGAAGATAGGTGCATGTGGGGAGGTTGAAAATAGAGTATGAGTGCTAGCTGGAAGTTGCGCCTGTGGAATTCTCCCCAGGTTGAACAGGACTCGTCCTCGAGTCTAATTCGATATCATCATCAATGTATGGAGATAAATCAGCAACATTAAAAGTAGCTGAAACTCCATAGGTTCCGGGTAGTTCGACCTTGTATGCGTTGCTATTAATCCGTTGTACAATTCTGAACGGACCATCAGCTCTCGGTGATAATTTGGCATTGGGTTGATTCGGAAAACGTTCTTTGGGCAAATGAATCCAAACCAAATCACCTACTTTGAAAGTTTGTGCTTTCCTATGCTTGTCACGTTGAGTCTTATACCTCATGTTTGGCCTTTGGATCTTGTCACATCCCAAAAATTGAGCATGTGAAAAGATACTACTCATTTGATATAATTCTCAAACATACGTTATATACATATATTCTGTAAGGTTTTACATTCAACCTTAATCATTCATTCCACACTACAGAATTATATTCATCTGATAAGCAAATATAGACATACATAGTCTGATATTTCTATCTCATCGCAAGCCTAGGAGACCTATAGAAAGTACAGAGCGTTCCTAGTATCCACATTAATAAGTACTGGTGTCCCACCAGACAAAAATAGAGAATAATCTCAAGGGGCTTCTAATCTTCAAATGGATACTCTTGTTCTTTATTTTCTGTATCTGAAAAAAATAATCATAGGGAGTGTGAGTTTATTTAAAAACTCAGTAAGTAAATAACTGTACTATATAAAATATCAAAAGTACAAATACCACATTTACTCATATAATTAATTGTCTTATACATCGAGTAGTATGGGACTCTAACCCTTTCAAACTCATGAATAAGATTTCATAGATATACACCGAGTAGTATGGGACTCTAACCCTTTCAAACTCGTGAATAAGATCTCATAGGTATACGCCGAGTAGTATGGGACTTTAACCCTTTCAACTCGTGTATAGGTTTCATAGATATGCACTGAGTAGTATGGGACTCTAACCCTTTCAAACTCGTGTATAAGATTTCTTAGATATACATCGAGTAGTATGGGACTTTAACCCTTTCACACTCGTGTATTAGATCCCGTAGATCTTTACTCAAATAAGATAGTGAGAATTCATCACATAGTACAATTGTCATGAAATAAATAATTTCTACATACTCTTATTTCTACTGATCATCATATACTCCCATATGAAAAATTAATTGCTTATTATCCAGATAATGTAATACCCAAGAAAAATAAAATATAAATATTTGTTTACAAACTACTGTTACTATTTCAGTATACGGTACTATTCACCTGTATAATACTATTTATGTATATGATACTGTTCATTTATACAATCGAAATGTCAAGTACTAGATGTTGTTTGGTCATAAGAGAAAACTAGAAAGAAGTTTGTAGGAGAAAATGACGTTTTATGTGTAAAAATACCCTCAGGGACTAAAATGAAAGGACTGATTTGAAAAGAAACTTAAAGGTTTAAGAGAAAGGATAGTTTTCTCTTTAAGTTTTCAATAGTAATAAAACAAAAAAATTCTGCCGCCATTTGCACAGTAACTGTATTATTAAAAATGTCATTTTCATAAATAGTAAATTGAATATTTTATTAGCGCATAGTGTCAAATAGTACCCTTGACTTTTGCTAGGCCCTTCCATTTCACTTCTAAACTCACACCTTCAACTTCTCTTCTTCTCTCCTTAAGTTTCTCTTACTCCAAAGCTAGGCCTCTGAGATTTTGGGCCTTTCCTTTTCAGCTTAGGTAAGGATACTATGCCCTTTCTATGTCTTTCAAATTTTAGAAGTTAATTTCTTAAGTATACTCTGTGGTTGCGGCCTTGGCTGATCTTCCACATCAGAAAAACTGTCCTTAGCTGTTTATATGTTATTTTGATTCTCTGATTACCGAAATAGAATGTAAACTGTGAAGAATACATGTCTAGGAAAGTTCTGGCTAAGGAAAGACCTGGTTTTTAAGTGTGTCCAGTGTGACCCTCCACTCTTTCCTGGGAACTTACCTGGTGTACTCTTTTACAGATTGTATTCTCTATTTCTGGTATGAATAGTACCCGTACGTATGAATAGTAACCGTATGAATAGTAACCGTACATATGAATAGTATCCATACATAAAAAATAGTATTCATACGTATGAATAGTGACCATATGTACGAATATTATCCGTATGTATAAATAGTATCCGTACGTATGAATAGTGACCGTATATATGAATAGTACCGTATGTATGAACAGTATCTGTATGAAAACAATTCTAACTTGTTTTCTCTAATCTTTCATGAAAATCTCCGTAGCGGAATACTGAAATTCATCTGTGTACTCTTGTCTGTAACGACTTAGAGAAGCGATATTCGTACGGAATCCAGGTGAGTGAAACGACCCCGTTTTAATAGAGTTTTAGCATTACTGGTGATAAAAAGTATGTCGTAGGACACTCCCAAGATTCATAGGGGGAAATTGGATTCAGAATGACGAATCTAAATGAGATAATTAATCCATAAGTATGGATAAAATGAAATAAGTATCTTATGATGATGTGAAGTTTGAATGTTTTCAAAAATGGATTAATTGTTATCTTGATATGTGGTTTATAAATCCATAATATAGTTATATACTATACCTGTTATATGGATGAATATTATATTGAGCTTCTGATTATGATATGAAATGCTATTGATTGTGATTGAGCGGGACAGTACCCCCTCTCACGGCAAGGCGGAAAACCCGGTTGACAGGGTGTCTTGACCAATGAGTGTGGAGACAACGATTCCCTCAGTAGGGATATAGCCCGGATTGGTGATAAATCCGTGAGGCGCCCTAGCTAAGAGGATGAGGTTGTGCGTCATGGCGGAAATATACATAATTGGTGAGCCGGCCTGTGTGCGCTCTCCGGGATATATTGCCATTGACGAGTACTAGTAACGTTTGTTGAATTGGATAAATTTTTATCTTCTGTCTATTGGTTGAGTATGAGCCTTTGGATATGCTTGCATGACTGGTAATGTATTTGAATTTTATTAATGCGAGGTCGATTCGCTCATTGAGTTTAAAAGCTCACATTGTTTGTACAACCTTTTTGTTCAGATCAGGTTGCCATCGAAGAATATCTGCTAGAGGAGTAGATCACTTTGGACCTTCCCGTTGTCGGGTAGACCCCTCTTTTGTTATAGATTATGTTGCTCTGTAATCGTCTAGGACATCTAGTTCAGGGGTTTGACATTTGGCTTGTATGTCAGTATAATAATGTATTTTAAATTGATAATCTATGATTACATGCAAATCATCTCTATGATTTTCAGATAAGAAAATTTGATATATTTATCGGAAGGCTTACAGTGATGAGAGACTCATCATTGTGCCGGTCATGTGCCCAGAAAACGGGTCGTGACAAAGTTGGTATCAGAGCAATGGTTGTTAGGTCTCCTAGTGATTACAGAGCAAGGTAACCTTAGTAGGACCTCCTCTATCGTTGTGAACCCGGGCACAACTATAGAGAGACGGCTCTACTGAAGGTCCTGTAGGATGTTTTCATTTCCTTTCCCTCCGAGACTTATCTCTTCTTAGAAATTATGTTGTCAGGTTTAATTTTAGATAGATGTGGCTACACTTTTGAACTTAGTAAAAGGAAAGGTTATTACTTGTTTTGATTCCGTTGTTGTCGGATCAAATTTTTATATGGTGGATTTTATAAGCTGAATTCATGATTGAATTTGTGTAGCTATATTATTTTAGGGTACCAGCCAATAAAAGAAACCACTCACATTAAAAACAAAAAAAACTGAAGGATTACATTGCAAAAAAGAAGAAGTTTACTCATGCATGAGTAATCTAAAAGCGAGGTGGTCTCGGATTAGGAGGGTTGTATTGTATCATTACCCCTCGACCATTCCTTGGAGCAAGGGACATAGCAATGTCGCGGAGGGTAGTGTAAATCCCATTCATACAATCAACACTTCTTTGTTGTTGATTGCAGAAGCACTGGGTAGACCAATAGAAGAACCTGTCTATTCTTGAAGTCATTTCTGCATGATTGCGTTTAGTTAACTTCTCCAGGTCTCCTATCATCTTTTTCAGATTTTTCACCTCCTGCTCTAGACAGGCGATTTTGTCCTCCGAGCTATGGCCTGTGCTAATCTCCTCAGCTTCCTCATTCTTCTTCATCTTCTTCTCCTTTTGATTCTCTTGAGGTCCCTCGAGAGGTCTTTTGCCCTTGTCCCTGCATAAACTTAAGTTTAAGTCAAGTTCTTCTTCCTTAGCCTCTACTGTGAGATCAATGTACTTCCTTGCAGACATGATTTGGAAAAATTTAGAAATTTTTGTAAGAGTATGAGGCGAGAGGAATACTGGGGGATTGTAGGCTCGGAGATTATTACTTTTTGTGGTGTGCTAACTGAGAACGCTGAGAAGGTTTTTATAGAGAAAAAATTTGGACTAAGAGACAAAGAAGATATCTCTTCACCGCACCCCTACACGATCAACCTATGGATTTCTGCAAGCTGGAAGCCAGAAGTCTAGGGTAGGCGTGCACACCGATAGCGCGTTGCATTAATGCCAAAACCACGAAAGTCAGTATTCGGTGGATTTGCGGCCGATTTTACTTGGTTTTCCCATTTCTCCCGTTGGCATTTTTCGAAATTCAAATAAGTTGACGATAGAGCCATTAAAGATTGCCTTGGATGCTTTTATGATGAACTGAAATACATTTCTCCGTTTTATTGTGTTGTTCTTAAGAGCCTTCAGTTGAGTATAACATACATAATTGATTGAATCATGTTGTAATTACATTTATGTATGTTATTCATGCATAATGAGTGAAGGCTACGATCAAGGAGAATATGTGATGATCCTACATATACTCATAGAGATGTGAAATTAAAATGACTTGGATAGAATAAAATGTGTAGATGATGATATATCTTCATGGTTACACATACTTACATATAATGCTCTCGTGGGCAAATGAAAGGCAGTGATTTCCTTACATCATGATAATACTTACTGCATGTGACCGTAAGCAGTTAACTTTGTTTTAATATATTGATATACATATATTATGTGTAAATCCAGAATAAAGACACCGATCAGAATCTAAGATAAGGCTAATATGAGACTACTCGATCATAGAGGGACATCGTGATATGGGATTACAGGATAAAACAAGTTAGAGGGAGAAAATCTCAGACTGAAGAGCGTAGTTAGTCAAAAGTTTGAGAAAGGTCAAGATTAGCCGAAAATTTTTTTTGAGGAAATCTTTGACTTATGTTAATTGCATTTACTATTTATCTGCATGTCCGACATTAATTGCTGGCATTGCGACATATGTGATCTGTAAACCTTATAGCAAGCGGCGTGTAGGTTGTGGTGGCTTTAGCTCCAGGGGCTTCGGGTTGTCTATAAATCTTGTTTGCCCGTTACCCTACTCATCGCACCAAGCAAACCTATTTTTTTCATTACATACCTATTTCTCAATCTCCATTCCTTTCTCATTCGAAGTTATTTCTGATATCCCTAGAGCAATGACCGATAATAAGTCTTTCAACTTGAATTTTGAGACTGGCAATGTAGAGCTTGATTTAAATCTAAGTCTCGGAGACAACAAAGGGAAGAGACCTGTAGACAGGTCACCAGAAATTAAGAAAAGAAAGAGGGATGTAATAGAGTTGGAGGAGGACAGTACTGCAACATCCTCAGAAAATGAGCTTGCGTTCCTGGAGCGTAAGATCGAAAATCTGGAGCGTAAGATAGAGAGCCTGGAATACAAGACAGAGGACCAGAAGCGACTAATAAATCGTCTCTTTGAAAACCAAGAGAAACTGATAAACCGTCGTTTCGGGGAACTAGCTAATCGAGTTGATAGACATTCAATGTTTGCAACTCAAAATTTTCGTGACCAACAAGCAAGGTGTATTGACTGTATGAACGGAGTAACTTATGCTCTTCGCCAAATTTCTCAGGCACTTCCTCCAGAAACTCTTTCTAGGCTGCAACGATTAGCTTCCTCCTTAAGGTCTGAAGCACCTTCCTCTTCTAGACCTGGAGCACCTTTTACATTTCAAAAGCCTCCTCGTCCTTAATTTATTTTTCTTTTGTTTGTACCTAAAGCTACATTTGGTGTAAGCTTCACGTATTAAAATTATCTATGTACTAGAAATAAAATTTAAGTTAGTATCTAGAGCTTCTTTGTTGAAGTGATTCATTTTACTGAAAGAACTTGAGGAATGAGAAGATGTTGGACTTGTTATATTTCATACTTGATTCTAAAGCATAGTATAGTAATATCTTTTTGACTGAGCAGAGTTACTAAAATGATATTTCATTGCACTTCTGAGCTATGGAGGAATGCTAAATAAGTATTTTATGAACCTATACATAGAGAACTATGGGTTTGCCCTAAGCATTGAAGGGATACAACTCTATATGAGTCATTGAGGTGAGAGGAATTTCCATATATAATTATTTTATAATTATGCATGAGGAGTATATTATTTACTTAACACATTTTCTAGGATTATTCTTCCTAGAGATTTATGTAATAATTTCATGTGATTTTTCCTTTTATATGACGCCATCAGCTGAGAGTGTCGCCTTAAGGTAGAAGGATCGCCTTCGGGCAAGAGTATTGCTTATGGCCAAAATGATGCCTTCGGGTAGGGTGCTTGTATTCGTAAAAGTTATAAGCTATGTGTGTGGAAACATGTGTTCTGATATTCAATGTGAACTGGAAAGACCACGTGCCACTTTTGAGATGACACCTATTTGAGGTTTTACATAGAGACAGAGTTCGTCTCTGATTAGGTGGTTTGAGTTTGGTAAAGGTTATGAGGATGAGACACTTTATGGTACAAAAGGTTGTGGAGAAGATCAAACTGATGAGGAAGAGATTGTTTGCTATTTAGAAAAGGCAAAAGTCCTATGAAAATTATTGATAATGCGGTTTAGAGTTCACAGTCAATGGTATAATGTTCTTGTAAATCTCACCAAGGGTGTGATGAGGTTTTGGAAGAAAGAGATACAAAGAATGAGATATAGACGAAGTAATCACACTTATTTCAGTCTTGAGATGAGTTTTGAATTCGGGGGACCGAATTCTCTTAAGGGAGTGATAATGTAATACCCAAGAAAAATAAAATATAAATATTTGTTTACAAACTACTGTTACTATTTCAGTATACGGTACTATTCACCTGTATAATACTATTTACGTATATGATACTGTTCATTTATACAATCGAAATGTCAAGTACTAGATGTTGTTTGGTCATAAGAGAAAACTAGAAAGAAGTTTGTAGGAGAAAATGACGTTTTATGTGTAAAAATACCCTCAGGGACTAAAATGAAAGGACTGATTTGAAAAGAAACTTAAAGGTTTAAGAGAAAGGATAATTTTCTCTTTAAGTTTTCAATAGTAATAAAACAAAAAAATTCCGCCGCCATTTGCACAGTAACTGTATTATTAAAAATGTCATTTTCATAAATAGTAAATTGAATATTTTATTAGCGCATAGTGTCAAATAGTACCCTTGACTTTTGCTAGGCCCTTCCATTTCACTTCTAAACTCACACCTTCAACTTCTCTTCTTCTCTCCTTAAGTTTCTCTTACTCCAAAGCTAGGCCTCTGAGATTTTGGGCCTTTCCTTTTCAGCTTAGGTAAGGATACTATGCCCTTTCTATGTCTTTCAAATTTTAGAAGTTAATTTCTTAAGTATGCTCTGTGGTTGCGGCCTTGGCTGATCTTCCACATCAGAAAAACTGTCCTTAGCTGTTTATATGTTATTTTGATTCTCTGATTACCGAAATAGAATGTAAACTGTGAAGAATACATGTCTAGGAAAGTTCTGGCTAAGGAAAGACCTGGTTTTTAAGTGTGTCCAGTGTGACCCTCCACTCTTTCCTGGGAACTTACCTGGTGTACTCTTTTACAGATTGTATTCTCTATTTCTGGTATGAATAGTACCCGTACGTATGAATAGTAACCGTATGAATAGTAACCGTACATATGAATAGTATCCATACATAAAAAATAGTATTCATACGTATGAATAGTGACCATATGTACGAATATTATCCGTATGTATAAATAGTATCCGTACGTATGAATAGTGACCGTATATATGAATAGTACCGTATGTATGAACAGTATCTGTATGAAAACAATTCTAACTTGTTTTCTCTAATCTTTCATGAAAATCTCCGTAGCGGAATACTGAAATTCATCTGTGTACTCTTGTCTGTAACGACTTAGAGAAGCGATATTCGTACGGAATCCAGGTGAGTGAAACGACCCCGTTTTAATAGAGTTTTAGCATTACTGGTGATAAAAAGTATGTCGTAGGACACTCCCAAGATTCATAGGGGGAAATTGGATTCAGAATGACGAATCTAAATGAGATAATTAATCCATAAGTATGGATAAAATGAAATAAGTATCTTATGATGATGTGAAGTTTGAATGTTTTCAAAAATGGATTAATTGTTATCTTGATATGTGGTTTATAAATCCATAATATAGTTATATACTATACCTGTTATATGGATGAATATTATATTGAGCTTCTGATTATGATATGAAATGCTATTGATTGTGATTGAGCGGGACAGTACCCCCTCTCACGGCAAGGCGGAAAACCCGGTTGACAGGGTGTCTTGACCAATGAGTGTGGAGACAACGATTCCCTCAGTAGGGATATAGCCCGGATTGGTGATAAATCCGTGAGGCGCCCTAGCTAAGAGGATGAGGTTGTGCGTCATGGCGGAAATATACATAATTGGTGAGCCGGCCTGTGTGCGCTCTCCGGGATATATTGCCATTGACGAGTACTAGTAACGTTTGTTGAATTGGATAAATTTTTATCTTCTGTCTATTGGTTGAGTATGAGCCTTTGGATATGCTTGCATGACTGGTAATGTATTTGAATTTTATTAATGCGAGGTCGATTCACTCATTGAGTTTAAAAGCTCACATTGTTTGTACAACCTTTTTGTTCAGATCAGGTTGCCATCGAAGAATATCTGCTAGAGGAGTAGATCACTTTGGACCTTCCCGTTGTCGGGTAGACCCCTCTTTTGTTATAGATTATGTTGCTCTGTAATCGTCTAGGACATCTAGTTCAGGGGTTTGACATTTGGCTTGTATGTCAGTATAATAATGTATTTTAAATTGATAATCTATGATTACATGCAAATCATCTCTATGATTTTCAGATAAGAAAATTTGATATATTTATCGGAAGGCTTACAGTGATGAGAGACTCATCATTGTGCCGGTCATGTGCCCAGAAAACGGGTCGTGACAGATAATATTGTAAATGGGACTTATATTGTACTTTGACTAGTAATATCAAATTAGCTGAGCAAGGTTATTCACTCACCTTGATGTTTGTCCAAGTTTACCTTGTTCCACACTAGAATTTGTGTAGGAAAATTTCCTAGTAAAATATATTACAAGGAATCATAAGAAAGGAAACAAAATCACGAAAATACGTAAAATTTTCTGACTGCTACAGTAACGGGTTGCTACAGTACAGTTTGCTACAGTAACGGTTTGCTACAGTGTCGGTTCGCTACAGTAACGGTGACTGCCGACACTACAGTAACTGCTACAGTACCTGAAGAAAATTTTCCAGTTTTTTTCCCGAAATTTTTGGTCGCTACAGTAACTCGAAGAAAAATTTCAGATTTTCAGTTGCTACAGTACTTCGAATTTTGCAGAAAATCTTTCAAAAAATTCATCATTTCCTTTCTTTTGATTCAAAACCAGAATCTCAACTCTTTTAACCGATTATAACTCAAATATAACTTCTAAAACAACTGAGATTCATGAATTATCATCAAAATCTTCAAGAACAAAACCTCCTCTGATCTTCTATATAAACTGAAATTTAAGGAAAATAATCGGATTAAAGCTTACCTTTGATCCTTACAAAGCTTTTGAACCGAACAAATAATCGAAATTCTGAAGATCAAGGAAAGGATTTGAGAAGAGGGTGAAGAAACGAGAGAAAGTGAATTCACTATTCACTTCAGCTGCTTCGATCGTGAGAAGAAAATAAGGGGGTACTATTGAAACTTTATATTAAATATTTCTAATGGGTTATTCAATAACCCATGGGTATCCATAACCCAACATCCAAACCCATCCAGTCAATTTACAATAAATGGACTAATTGACCATTCTGAAACCACTTTTCCATGAATTTCACCATTCTTAGAATATATCCCTCATTGTGCAAATATTTAGTCCAGTCATTTAACTCAATTTTCATAAATAATATTCAAATAGAACAATTAAATATGAAAATTAAAAATGACCAAAATAAATAACTAAAGTAACGTTGTAAAATTCTAAAATACTCTTAAGCGAATTATATTCTGAAATTAACGGGTATTACATTCTACCCCCCTTAAAAGAATTCGGTCCTCCGAATTAAAATCTTACCTCAAGTTTCAAATAAATGTGGATAGTTTTTCCACATTTCATCTTCTGCCTCCCACGTAGCTTCCTCGCGAGAATGATTTCTCCAAAGAACCTTGACAGTAGGAATTTCTTTAGTGCGCAATTTCTTGACTTTTCTATCAAGGATAGCTACTGGTACCTCTTCGTAGGTGAGAGTTTCATCAAAATGAACTTCTTGGGGTTGAATGACATGAGAATGATCAGGAAGATACTTCCGTAGCATGGACACATGAAATATTGGATGAACTCCCTCTAGGTTGGAAGGTAGGTCTAGGCAATATGCCACATTACCCACTCTGTCTACAACCTCATATGGGCCAACATACCTCGGACTAAGCTTGCCTTTCTTCCCGAATCTCATTACTCCTTTTATAGGTGAGATTCGTAAGAAAACCATATCACCTATTGCAAATTCAAGGTCACGTCGTTGGTTGTCCGCATAAGACTTCTGTCTACTCTGAGCAGTTAACAACTTCTCTCTGATCAGTTTAACTTTATTTATATCTTCATGAATCATCTCAGGTCCAAATATTTTGGTTTTACCAAGTTCAAACCAACCTATAGGAGATCGACACCGTCTCCCATATAAAGCCTCAAAAGGTGCCATCTGAATACTGGCTTGGTAACTGTTGTTATAAGCAAATTCAATAAGAGACAAATGATCTTCCCAACTTCCACTGAAATCCATCACACAAGCTCTTAGCATATCCTCTAAAGTCTGAATTATCCTTTCGGACTGTCCATCAGTCTGAGGATGGAATGCTGTGCTAAGATTCACTTTGGTACCCAAAGCCTCTTGAAAGACTTTCCAGAACCGAGAAGTAAACTGAGGTCCTCGATTTGATATAATGGATATTGGTACACCATGAAGTTTCACTATTTTTTTAACATAAATTCGAGCAAGTTTTGCTACATTGAAAGTGGTATGAACAGGAAGAAAATGTGCTGACTTAGTAAGTCGATCCACTATGACCCATATTGAGTCATTTCCTTTTGTTGACCGAGGTAAACCTACTACAAAATCCATAGTGATCCTTTCCCACTTCCATTCGGGAATATCTAGTTTTTGCATCAATCCAGGTGGTCGTCGATGTTCAGCTTTAACTTGCTGACAAGTCAAACATCGAGCTACAAAGTCAGTCACGTCTCGCTTCATGCCCTCCCACCAGTAAACTTGTTTCAAGTCTTGATACATTTTCACAGCACCAGGATGTACAACGTAGGGTGAACCATGAGCTTCCATTAAGATTTCATGTTTCAAAGATTCAATGTTGGGGACACAGAGTCTCCCATTAAACCATAAGACTCCCTCTTCATCTACCAAGAAACTTGGTGCTAGACCTTGCCTTGCCTTATCTCTGATTTTGACCATATCAATGTCATTTTCTAAAGTTGCTTTTACTTTTTCTACAAGGGATGATCTAACTGTTAAATGAGCCAGAAATGTACCTGACTCAGTGATCTCGAAGAATACTCCATCAGCTTCCAATTCTTGTAGTTCATGTATTAGAGACCTCCTTATAGTGGCAATGTGAGCTAAACTTCCCATAGACTTTCGACTTAGAGCATCAGCCACTACATTTGCTTTACCTGGATGGTAAAGGATGGTACAATCATAATCTTTCAGAAGTTCCATCCACCTTCGTTGCCTTAGATTGAGATCTCTCTGCTCAAAAATGTACTTAAGGCTTTTGTGATCTGTAAAAATTTTACAAGTTTCCCCATACAAGTAATGTCTCCAAATCTTTAGGGCAAACACTACAGCTGCCATTTCCAAATCATGAGTGGGGTAATTCAATTCATGCTTTTTAAGCTGACGTGAGCCATAAGCTATGACTTTAACATGTTACATCAACACACATCCTAAGCCTATCTTTGAGGCATCACAGAATACAGAGTAACCCCCTGGTCCTGATGGTAGGATTAAGACTGGTGCAGAAGTTAAACACTCTTTCAATTGGGTGAAACTTTGCTCACATGAATCATCCCAAATGTATTTAACATTCTTTCGGGTTAACTTATTTAATGGGAGAGTTGTCTTAGAGAAATCCTTGACAAAGCGACGGTAATACCCTGCTAAGCCAAGAAAACTACGTACTTCAGACACAGTTGTTGGTCTAGGCCATTGTTTTACTGCTTCAATTTTACTTGGATCTACATGAATACCTTCTTGGAAAATAACATGTCCCAAAAATGTTACATGACTCATCCAGAATTCACATTTTGAGAGCTTTGCATACAACTGATGTTCTCTCAAAGTCTGAAGCACTATTCTCAAATGTTCAGTATGTTCTTCATGACTCTTTGAATATACCAAAATATCATCAATAAACACAATTACGAACTTATCAAGGAATGATTTGAACACTCTGTTCATTAAATCCATAAATGCTGCTGGTGCATTTGTCAACCCAAAAGACATTACAAGAAACTCATAATGTCCATACCGTGTACGAAAAGCAGTCTTAGGTATATCATCACTCTTAATTCGTAACTGATGATATCCAGACTTTAGGTCAATCTTTGAGAAATATTTTGCTCCTTGAAGCTGATCAAACAAATCATCTATCCTTGGTAAAGGATACTTATTTTTCACTGTGACTTTATTCAGCTGACGATAATCTATACATAATCTCATAGAACCATCTTTCTTTTTCACAAAAGAACAGGAGCACCCCAAGGTGAAAAACTTGGGTGAATGAACCCTTTGTTCAACAAATCTTCCAATTGTTCTTTGAGTTCTTTTAGCTCAACAGGAGCCATACGATAAGGTGGAATAGAAATTGGTCGTGTGTCTGGGACCAAATCAATACTGAACTCAATATCTCTTTCTGGCGGTAATCCAGGTAAATCTTCTGGGAACACATCTGGGAATTCATTAACCACATGAATGTCTTCTAACTTCTGTTCTTTCTTTTCTAAATCTTTGATAAAAGCTAGAAATCCCTGACATCCCTTTCGCAACATACGCCGGGCACTTAACATAGATATCATGTTGCAAGGTACATCACTTCGATCTCCTTGAAACACAAAATTACTCCTCCCCGGCATATTAAAGGAAATAACTTTGTCACGACAATTTATAGTAGCATGACAAGAAGATAGCCAGTCCATCCCTAGAATCACATCAAAATCTAACATATTGAGAACCATAAGATCTATCTCAGTTTCCATGCCTCCAACGATTATTTTACAAGAACGATAACATGTTTTAACCATCAAAGTCTCTCTCATCGGTGTGGAAACCAAGAATGGTTCTTTAAGAATAATCGAATCAATTGCAAATCTCTTGGCAAATAGGGGTGACACATATGAGTGAGTAGAACCGGGGTCAAACAAAATACGTGCAGCAAAAGTATTAACAAATAATATACCTGTAACTACAGCATTGGATGTTTGAGCATCATGTCGGGTTAGAGCATATATTCTTGCATTTCCTCTGCCAGCAGCTTGTTTTCCACGGTCACCTTGGCCTCTTCCAGAACCTCTTCCCATACTACCCCCTGTTGAAGGGGTTGGTGTTTGAGTAATAGAAACAGAAATAGATTATGGTCGAGGTGGCAAAGTAGACCCTTGACCTGGTCCTGTCATGAGCTGAGGGCACTCCCTTATAAAATGTCCTTTTTGTCCACAATTAAAACAACCTGTACCAACAGTGTTTAACCTGCATTCTCCGAAGTGAAACTTTCCACATTCAGAACACTGAGGTTTCTTCCTTCTAGCTTGAGTACCTCCTCTACTAGAAGAACTAAAACCACCCCTGCTCTCTAAACGAGGCTTAGCTACACTGGCTGTAGAATAAAATGACTTAGTAGGAGTGGCTGGAGCATGTTGTGATGCAGTAAAGGGTTTCAAAGTCCCTGAGTCTTCCCTTTGATCAAAAGATCTCCTATATCTAGCTTTCTTCTTTTGTCGATATTCTTCTTTATTCTTTGACCTCCTTTCCATAACCAATCTGTAAAACTCCGTCCACATAACTGGCGGTGTGCCTTGAATTCTAGCTTTCTTCCAGTTCTTCCACCATTTACCAGCCCTACCCTTTAACTGAAAAGAAGTGAATTCTACCTTTTGAGTAGGAGAACACCCTATAGCATCACAGATTGCTTCACAATCTTCAAGGAAACATTGTGGGTCCTCTTTGGGATCTTCCCCTGAAAAAGTAGGAGGCCTCATTTTCTGGAATTCAGACATTCTTACCTCCCTTACGTTATCTCCTCCAGCTAACTGAGCTGGTGGTACAATTTCAGCTTCAACAATAGGAGGATCCACTGGCAGGTTAGCTTGTGCAGCTCGACCTCTCATTTCAGTCTCAAATCGGTCAAATCGTTCATTCATCAAATTAATCACATGTGCAATAGTTGCATTGCCAACGTGAGCATCAGGTTCGACTCTTCTTGCTTGCTCACTAGTTGCGCCCTCAGTACTTTGAGCATGTAAACTATCACCACGGTTAGGATCATCTTGCACATGTACTGGTGGATTTATGGCCCTCCTTGGACCCATATGCTCATTATTATTAGAAGATCCTTCTGACATTGATCTGTCACAGATCTACACACATAACGAATAATTTTCAGATATAAACAAAATATCACTTACTAGCCCCACTGAAAATTATCTATAAAATGACGTTATACTCTACAAGGTCTTTTATGGAACCTAATCCTATGGTCATGCCGCGGCTCATGACAATAGGGAAGAGCCCATAAAGATCACTTTGCTCTGTACTCTATAGGGGACCTATAAAACCTTTCCTCTGATACCAATTTGTCACATCCCAAAAATTGAGCATGTGAAAAGATACTACTCATTTGATATAATTCTCAAACATACGTTATATACATATATTCTGTAAGGTTTTACATTCAACCTTAATCATTCATTCCACACTACAGAATTATATTCATCTGATAAGCAAATATAGACATACATAGTCTGATATTTCTATCTCATCGCAAGCCTAGGAGACCTATAGAAAGTACAGAGCGTTCCTAGTATCCACATTAATAAGTACTGGTGTCCCACCAGACAGAAATAGAGAATAATCTCAAGGGGCTTCTAATCTTCAAACGGATACTCTTGTTCTTTATTTTCTGTATCTGAAAAAAATAATCATAGGGAGTGTGAGTTTATTTAAAAACTCAGTAAGTAAATAACTGTACTATATAAAATATCAAAAGTACAAATACCACATTTACTCATATAATTAATTGTCTTATACATCGAGTAGTATGAGACTCTAACCCTTTCAAACTCATGAATAAGATTTCATAGATATACACCGAGTAGTATGAGACTCTAACCCTTTCAAACTCGTGAATAAGATCTCATAGGTATACGCCGAGTAGTATGGGACTTTAACCCTTTCAACTCGTGTATAGGTTTCATAGATATGCACTGAGTAGTATGGGACTCTAACCCTTTCAAACTCGTGTATAAGATTTCTTAGATATACATCGAGTAGTATGGGACTTTAACCCTTTCACACTCGTGTATTAGATCCCGTAGATCTTTACTCAAATAAGATAGTGAGAATTCATCACATAGTACAATTGTCATGAAATAAATAATTTCTACATACTCTTATTTCTACTGATCATCATATACTCCCATATGAAAAATTAATTGCTTATTATCCAGATAATATTGTAAATGGGACTTATATTGTACTTTGACTAGTAATATCAAATTAGCTGAGCAAGGTTATTCACTCACCTTGATGTTTGTCCAAGTTTACCTTGTTCCACACTAGAATTTGTGTAGGAAAATTTCCTAGTAAAATATATTACAAGGAATCATAAGAAAGGAAACAAAATCACGAAAATACGTAAAATTTTCTGACTGCTACAGTAACGGTTTGCTACAGTACAGTTTGCTACAGTAACGGTTTGCTACAGTGTCGGTTCGCTACAGTAACGGTGACTGCCGACACTACAGTAACTGCTACAGTACATGAAGAAAATTTTCCAGATTTTTTTCCGAAATTTCTGGTCGCTACAATAACTCGAAGAAAAATTTCAGATTTTCAGTTGCTACAGTACTTCGAATTTTGCAGAAAATCTTTCAAAAAATTCATCCTTTCCTTTCTTTTGATTCAAAACCATAATCTCAACTCTTTTAACCGATTATAACTCAAATATAACTTCTAAAACAACTGAGATTCATGAATTATCATCAAAATCTTCAAGAACAAAACCTCCTCTGATCTTCTATATAAACTGAAATTTAAGGAAAATAATCGGATTAAAGCTTACCTTTGATCCTTACAAAGCTTTTGAACCGAACAAATAATCGAAATTCTGAAGATCAAGGAAAGGATTTGAGAAGAGGGTGAAGAAACGAGAGAAAGTGAATTCACTATTCACTTCAGCTGCTTCGATCGTGAGAAGAAAATAAGGGGGTACTATTGAAACTTTATATTAAATATTTCTAATGTGTTATTCAATAACCCATGGGTATCCATAACCCAACATCCAAACCCATCCAGTCAATTTACAATAAATGGACTAATTGACCATTCTGAAACCACTTTTTCATGAATTTCACCATTCTTAGAATATATCCCTCATTGTGCAAATATTTAGTCCAGTCGTTTAACTCAATTTTCATAAATAATATTCAAAGAGAACAATTAAATATGAAAATTAAAAATGACCAAAATAAATAACTAAAGTAACGTTGTAGAATTCTAAAATACTCTTAAGCGAATTATATTCTGAAATTAACGGGTATTACAGATCTTGTCTCGAACTTGCTCATGCAGCTTCTTAATTTCTTTAGCACGCTGGTCTGCATCGGCACTATATTACTGTTTATCAGTAGATGGGGTCAAATCCAAGGGGCTAAGCGGTCGAGTACCATAAATCACTTCAAACAGGCATCTTCCAGTTGCTTGATTAGAGGAGTTATTATAGGCAAATTTAATTTGGGCAAGGATAAGATCCCATTGTTTCAAATTCTTTCCTACAAAACTCCGGAGTAGGTTTCCTAAAACACTATTGACGGCTTCCGTTTGACCATTCGTTTGAGGATGACTAGCACTGCTGAATTGGAGCCTAGTACCCAACTTCTTCCACAGGGTTCTCCAAAAGTGGCTTAGGAACTTAACGTCTCGGTCAGAGGTGATAGATTTTGGAATACCATGAAGACGAATAATTTCTTTAAAATAAAGGTCTGCAACTTGAACAGCATCATTGGTCTTCTGGCATGGAATAAAGTGTGCCATTTTTGAAAATCTGTCTACTACCACCATTATGGAATCCTTTTGTCGTTGAGTTCTTGGCAATCCAAGGATAAAATCCATACTGTCATCTTCCCAAGGTGCTTCTGGAATTGGAAGCGGCATATATAACCCTGTATTTTGACTTTTGGTCTTGGCCAAGTGACCAACTCTGCATCTTTGAATGTGTTTATTAGCATCTCTCTCCAGTTTTGGCCAATAGAAATTTTCCTTGATTAAGGCTACAGTTTTGTCTCGTCCAAAGTGACCTGCTAGTCCTTCATCATGGGTCTCCTAGATAATTGCTTCTCGTAATGAGCATTGAGGGATGCATAATGTCTTTCTTTTGAATAAAAATCCTTCATGCCTGTAGTAGTCTTGGAAGGACTGCATTTTAGTATTACCCCAAATTTTACCAAAATCTGGGTCATCTTGGTATAACTCCTTGATAATCTCAAAGCTAATAATCTTTGTTTGAAGGGTAGAAAGTAAAGCATAACGCCTGCTGAGAGCATCTGCTACAATATTTTGGACTCCTGCCTTGTGCTTGAGTAGGAATGGGTATGGTTGCAAAAACTCACTCCAAGCAGCATGTCGTCGGTTGATCTTTTGTTGAGAGTTCAAGTGCTTGAGGACTTCATGATCAGAATAAAGAATAAATTCTTTATTCAACAAGTAGTGGCTCTAATATTGCAGGTCACGAACAACGGCATAGAATTCCTTGTCATAAGTCGAATACTTGAGTTTACCGTTGTTGAGTTTTTCACTGAAAAAGGCTATAGGGTTCCCTTCTTGACTCAAAACAGCTCCAATTCCGGTATTTGAAGCATCACAACTAACTTCAAATACTTGGTCAAAGTTTGGAAGTACTAGAACTGGTGCTTTAGTCAAACATTTCTTTAGTTCTTCAAAACTTTTCTGGGCTTGTTCTGTCCATTGAAATTTTTCTCCTTTGGTACAGTCTGTGAGTGGAGCAGCAATAGAGCTAAAATTTTTGATGAATTTTCTATAAAATGAAGCTAATCCATGGAAACTTCTTACATCATGAATAGAGCTTGGAATAGGCCAGCTATTGATGGCTTCGACTTTACTCGAATCTACTCGAATACCCTCAGCGGTGATAATATATTCTAGGAAATTTACTTCCTTGGTTAGAAAAGAACATTTCTTAAGATTGGCATAGAGTTTCTGCTCTCGTAGAGTCTGTAGCACTTGTCGTATATGCTCTAGATGTTCTTCTTTTCCTTTGCTATAGATCAAAATATCGTCAAAGTACACAACTACAAACTTGCCAATGAAGGGGGGAAGTACCTGATTCATCAGACACATGAATGTACTAGGAGCATTGGATAATCCAAAAGGCATCACGGTATATTCATACAGGTCGTCTCTGGTTTTGAAAGTAGTTTTCCATTCATCTCCTGGACGGATTCTGATTTGGTGGTAGCCACTGCGAAGATCAATTTTGGAGAAGATGGTAGCTCCATGTAGTTGATCAAACAGGTCATCGAGCCTTGGTATCATGAATCGATACTTGATAGTGATTTTGTTGACAACTCGACTATCAACGTGCATTCTCCAACTTCCATCTTTCTGCGGCACTAGAAGGACATGTACAGCACAAGGGCTAACACTTTCTTGAATCAACCCTTTCTTAAGCAATTCTTCAACTTGGCGTTGAATTTCGTCATGTTCCTTAGGACTCATTCTATATGCTGGCTTATTTGGAATGACAGCTCCAGGAATAAAGTCAATGGCATGCTGGATATCACGCATTGGTGGTAATCCTTGAGGGATTTCTTCTGGTACAACATCCAGAAATTCAGCAAGCATTTCTTCTATTTCCAAAGGAAGAATTGTTTCTTTATTTGCTTCAAACAAAAAGACGAAGTTTGTGGTCTGAGCTTCTTCTGCTGTCACCTTGAACTGTGTTTTCGTAACTAAAGACACAAGGGGCTTTGGTTCCTTCTTGTCTTTGTTCAGTTCACTTGGTGGCAATGGTGTCAACTTGACTTTTACTCTATCTTTGACGAAAGAGTAGGTGTTAGCATAGCCGTTGTATATTGCACGACGATCATATTGCCATGATCTCTCCAATAGAAGGTGGCACGCATCCATAGGAATCACATCGCACCATGTGTTGTCGTGGTATTTCTGACCAATGAAAAAATTTACAAGACAACGTTTAGAGACCCTTACCTCGTTGTCTTTATTGAGCCATTGTAACTTGTACGGATGCGGATGATCTTGTATTGGCAATTTCAACTTTTCCACCATATAATTTGACACGACGTTCTCATAACTCCCACTGTCAATAATAACATCACCAACCTTGCCTTGCGCAGTGCAACGGGTATGAAAAATGTTGTGCCTCAGCCATGGTTCTTCTTTGGCTATTGCAGTATGCAAGCTTCATCTAATTACCAGTGATTCTTCTTGATCAGCAGGGGTGACCTCTTCAGTGTGCACTGGTTCTTCATCAAACACTGGGCCATCATCAAATACTGGGCCATCATCAAATACTGGTCCTTCATCTTCTTCAGAAGCTTCATGGATTTCTCCTTCAATGATGGTGATAATCTTGCTGTTTGGACAATTAGAAGCAATGTGTCCAAATCCTTGGCACCTGAAACACTTGACGACTTTTGAATTGCCCTCTCTGTTGGGCTTTGGTGGGTTGCTGTTTGAAGTACTTGCTTGTTGGATCTGAGGTTTGCGGGTATTTGCAGAATTCCTATAAGGAAAAGAGGAAGAAGATTGATATGAAGGCTTCTTGGGAAGCTGTTTCTCAATTCGAAGAGATAAACGAATAATATCGTCCAAAGTCCAATATTGTTGAAGTTAGACCAGGTGGGCGATATCTACGTTTAATCCTCCAAGGTAGCGAGCGATTAATTGCTCATCCCTCTCTTAAATGTCACACTTCATCATTAGTTGTTCAAATTCTCTAGTGTATTCTTCCACAGACAGGTTCTTTTGACGAAGATTCTGTAGTTGAATAAAATTATCTTGAAAAAATTGCGGAGGTAAGAACTTACGAGTTAGTTCTTTACGCATCTTTTCCCATGTCCGTATTTTACTTTTTCCTTATCTCTCGCGCTTCTTCTTTAAATTTTCCCACCATATGGAAGCGTGTTTCTTTAACTTGACAGCAATGATTTTTACCTTCTTCTCTTCGGGTATCTCTTTATACTCGAATATTAGCTCGACAGTTTGTAGCCAATCGACAAATTCATCTGGTTGGAGTTTCCCTTCAAATTCTAGAATTTCCACTCTGATATCATCGGTATGGGTGACTTGTCTGCGTTGTCGATGGTTACTGGTGGACGTCGAGGTACTATTGTCTGAATCATCACTTTGATGCTCCTTCCGGTCCTTCAATTGAATCCGTTGGGCATTCACAATTTCCTACAATTGTTAAATTTGTTGCCTCAATTCTTCTAATTCAAGTTCTTGAACGGATTTGCGTTTGGGAGGCATTTTCTCTCTCTTTTTTTTGAAGAAGATTAAGTGAAATTTTGGATGACGTAGGGATTTGGGGGCAAATTTGAGGAGAAATTGGATTGGATTACAATGTTGAAAGTTTTGGGACTGATCGATAATTTTATGAGAATTTTTTTTGGTGTCAAAGTGTAATTTCAAAAATAATTGTGGGCAAAAATAAAATTTTAGAAAGTTGTGAGGGTAAAAGTGTAATATCATAAAGTTTTGGGGTAAAAGTGAAATTTCAGAAAGATTTGAGGCAAAAGTAAAATTTCAGAAAGTTCGAGGGTAAAAGTAAAATTTCAAAAAGATTTGCGGCAAAAGTGAAATTTCAGAAAGTTCTGGGGTAACAATTTAATTTCAACAAGATATGGGGCAAAATTACAATTTCAGAAAGTTTTGGGGGTAAAAATAAGATTTCACAAGACTACCGGGGTCAATATGAGAATTTGGGAATTGATGGTGACGTGGCTACAACTTGACACGTGGCAATCGGTAATTGGCTAACGCTCTGATGATGTGGCAGCAGAATTAGCAGGACACGTGGTAGTTCAGACACGTGGCAAACTTTAATTGATTGGACTGGTGACGTGGATGATGACGTAGCGTGAGGACGTGTCAACCGAATCAGCTGGACACGTGGCAGTTGTGACACGTGGCAGTTGTGACGACGTGGCGTGATGACGTGGTCGTCTTCAACCTCTGGCAGGCGCGTGTGGCGCGTGGGAGAGATGGCCGGCGCGTGATCTTCCGGCGGCGGCGCGTGGATGGTCAGGCGGCGTTAATCTTCTCCAGTTCAAGGTTTTGAACCCTTCCGATCACGATTCCGACGTCCTTTTTCCTGAAAAAGCACCGGAGATGGGACTTTCAAAGCTGGTCGATTTCGAGGTTGCCGGAAAACTTCGAACAGTGAATCTCAGGCAGTTTTTCAGGGGTTCCCTCTCTCTGGAACCTTGCTCTGATACCAAAATATGGCTCAGGGAAAGGGGGGCAGAGCAGAAGAAGAAAAGAAACTTAAAAGTTTCTAAAAGCAAAACTTAAACTTGATTCTAAATTGATCAGTACAATGAAGCTTAAACATATTTATACTAATTCTAGGGGAACAAAGTCACATGGACATAGAAGAAAAATATTGTAAGCAAATGGGTATAGCTGGAAGAGGATGAATCTGGCACCTTAGGAGGTGCAGCCATTGTGGACTCTTGAAGATAGTTGCATGTGGAGAGGTTGAAAATAGAGTATGAGTGCTAGCTGGAAGTGGCGGCTGTGGAAGGATTATATTATTATTACAAAAAAAACTGAAAGTTTAAAAAATTATTGTTAATCTTTAAAATTGATAGGGTTAATTATTGCAAAACCCCCTAAGTTAAAGAGAGTATTTGAATTTTAGCGTATATATTTTTGTTATCAAAATTTTCACTGAAAATATATAATGTGTAAAAATTCTTAAGATCAACCATTAATGATGTTGTGATTGAAGAAGCTGAAAATGTATTTTTTTTTTCTTCTTTGAATACTTTTGCAGTAGATTAAACCGACAGATCAATTACAAGTGTATTATAAATGATAACAAAATGAATAATTACATTCTTGTTAAGTTTTTTATAGTAAAGAAAGTATTGTTTTACCATGGAATTTGTAACTCAGTTAGGATGAAATTGAGTATTATAGATTCAGATAAGTCCTCTTGTAATTAAAAAAGAAAAATTCTTTTTGTTTTCTTAATTTGCAGGCCCAAGACCTTCCAAAGAGAAGAGGTGAGGGGTCATATAATAAATATGGTGTTTGTTTTTATTTAGATGGTTAGATTTCAGATTTAACAGTCCAAATTTTAATCAATAGTCTTTTTTTAAAATAAAAAAAATTATTAAAATCTAAATCGTTTGATGTGAAATCTAACGATTCAAATAAAAATAAATATAAAATTTATTTTCATATACGATATATCATAAATTTGCGCCGTCAACTAATCTGTCTTTTGGTCTAGTGGAAATAGAAGTAGAAGGCGAGTCTGAAACAAATATTTTTAATTGACTCAAATTCCTAATTTTAGACTGAATTTATACTTTAATTAAGTCCCTAAAATAACAATTTCTTTAGATATGAATATACTTCGGCATTGGTTATTTACTCTGATCAACCCCTTAAAACAGTCCCTAACATTTAATATAAACCTAAGTAGAAGAACCTTGGCCATTCTAATTTTCTTTTTCCATAAAGTGTGAAACCTTAATGGGTATTCATCTTAATTCTAAAAAGATAGTAAATTAACAATACTGCTTGCAATCGCACGAAAACTCCAATAGCAAAATGCAATCGAAACCAAACGAGTCTTCCCCTTGGCTACTTAGGAACAAGATAACTTTAAACCTATCGATTCATTCGAACAAACACTTCTAATATTTTTGTTAGTTAAATTATAAATTTAGTTCTTATAATTTTACTGAAATTATAATTTGTTCCCTATATTTTATTTTGTTATAAATTAGTCTTTATAGTTCATAAACTCTAATAAATGATCTCTGCTGTTAAATCATAGATAACTGTTATTAAAAATAAGTATATGAAATAAATAATGTGTATTTTTTCTGTTTACATGACAATAAATCATGTCAATTTTTTAAATTCAAATTACTTACGGTCAGCAGCTAAAATAAAATATTTAAATTATCCTTCTTTCAACATTGTCCTTTTAAACCATAACCTGAATGCGTGGCTTTCATCTTTGTACTCCGATCACCCGTCACTTTAATCACGCTCAGAAATAAAAATCATTTCCTCATTCCCCCGTGGCCATAAATTCTTCGTCACTGCAAGTTTTTGGAAAATGATGATATATATTTTGGGTTCCCTGATCATTGGAGTAAGAGTTGAAATGCAAATCTCACGTGGCATGCAACTTTTGAATATGAAGCACTAAAGCAAGTAAAGTGACGAACGTTAAGGAACAATAATGAATAAATAAGATAAAAGCTTTTAATCTGTCACGTATATCTATTTTTCCGCTAGTTACCCATGATTTAATAATTATGACCATTTCTTAATATAGCAAAATGAAATATAGACTACATTATAATTTAGTGAAATTATTAAGATTAACTTTAAATTTAACCTATTTTTTAAATAAAATGTCTGACATTAGCCGCACCACAGAATCACGTGGGCCTTTCTCCCTCTAAATTGATTCGGTACGCGTGTCGTCAGTATGACAACCGCAATGCGTGATAAATGCCTCAATTTTTATATTGTATATGAAAGCAATTTCCCCATACTGTGCTATAAAAAAAAAAGACTAGAAGACGAGTTAAAAACGAGCCACATCCACACACTCGCACAAAACCACCTTTGCTTCAATTAAGCGAATAAAACTTGCATTTATTTATACATTATCGAGTTATACAACCGGTCTGTGCTACGCGAAAAGATTCTTTTTCTTTTGAAGAAAACATGGTATAGAACAATCCAGAGACTCCAATCATCACCATGCAGTAGCACCAGCGGATAAAAGTACATTTGAAATCATATACAATGGAACCGAATGTGCCGTTATGAGACCAGCAACCTAAAGGGGCTCGATGCTAACCACAAATTAGGCAAACCATCCTAACTGCTCCCATCGATCATGAAGCATCAAAAAGCATATATATAATAGACGAAGAGATATGCCGATGCCACGACAATGCACTTGATTGCAGGTCAACATTATAATGTGCCAGCCAATACATACACCAAAATCCAATATCTGTAAGTACAAGCTTTGATCCATGCATTACACGACGAAAAACATCCATACATTACATGAAATTCTAATTTGCCAACACGTGCTACCATCTCCTTACGTGAATACAATATTCTTTTTTATTTATTTTCATATGTTTAACCAGGCAGGCGGTACAAATATAAGAACAATCTCCAACAGTCGATGGACAATATTGCATGAAAAAAAGAACGCAAACAGAGACAGAGCAACACCAAAGCCGCACCATTTTTTTTTTCTTGATAATACCACCGGTGCTTTCATATATAACATCTGTAGCAAGCAGCCATGAAGTATGGATTTTACACCCCACACACACACACACACACACACACACACACACACACTTAAAGCAGCCACAGGAAGTGGCTACCATTTAAAAATGGACAATTTTAAGTTTTGGTAATGAAAAAATGTAATAATTTTAAAAAAAGTGAAGCCTAAAATTGAAAAGTGCTATGCAAATTTAGAAAGAAACACACACACACACACACAATGGACAATTTTAAGTTTAGGTAATGAAAAAATGTAATAATTTTAAAAAAGTGAAGCCTAAAATTGAAAAGTGCAATGCAAATTTAGAAAGAAACACACACACACACACACACACACACTCACTCACTCACTCACTTAAAGCAGCCACAGGAAGTGGCTACCATTTAAAAATGGACAATTTTAAGTTTAGGTAATGAAAAAATGTAATAATTTTAAAAAAGTGAAGCCTAAAATTGAAAAGTGCTATGCAAATATAGAAAGTAAAGCGTTTTGCACAAGCAGAACTAGCATATGGATAAGTTGCTCGAGTCAAACCTGTTTTAAATTATGCCTGACTGGAGTTAAAATATGAGTATGCACAATAATTTCAAACTATAATATAAAGTAGTTATTTAGAATTAAACAACTTTTGCTACTTAAGAGGCAAAGGTACACAGTTACAACAATTTTTTCTTTTTTTCAACAAATTATTACAGGATTAGCCTAAAACATGCAATTCCACCATTGTCCAGTCTTATTACCAACATGGAAACTTAAGGCTTGTTTCAAATAATTCTCAGTAAGAAAACTGTTACCAAAACTGCTTAGTTATACAGGAAGAGGGGGGAGGGAACAGAGCAAATTCAATGCACTGTTTAACTATCATATAATCTAGGTGCCCCAAGCTTCGCATCGTTCTATCCTAAGCTCCTTGGAAACAGGCACATACATTTCAGAAGTTTTGAAAACAGACATAAAGTAAATAAAGGCGGCCCAGTAATGGGCATCTCCTTCCAACAGGCCATGAACTCGAAACTCATGCCTTAAGTGATTATAAAGAACTCACTATGCACTATGCAGAGCAACATCAATAAACATAATGCTAAATGTACTTGTTAACCCATATCACTATTTTCCTATAAAAGAAATAACACTCAGGAAAACTCATTAATAGGGATTTATTGATCCATTAAACTACAACTGACACAAACATTCCATTATCGCCATCACCTGCTTGTACCAGATGCCACATGGGATGAGCCAGGAAATCAAGCATTTACCCACATAATGACATATGGTTCACATTCCAAGCAAGTATTAAGCATGTTTTCATGAAAGTAGCACTCACCTGAAATAATCAACCTACCTTAGCAGCAAGCTATTTGGAGACTATCCACTTGCCTCTATAAAAACATCCACATGATTAAATTAAACCCTGCCTACAAGAACCCACCAGCTAGTGACAAAAGAAGCAAAAAGGAGCGAAGAGGTCTTGCTCCAAATAAGTGAACAACCTACCTCTTTGCTTCCATTTCAAGAAACCAGCCAGAATATTCTAAATCCCTCAGACCACAGTTCATAGTACATAAAACGCTCATTGTTGAGGCTCAGTATGGACGCGAACGGTTCCCACCATAGTGATCACGCCTATCAGGCCCAGAATTACCTCCATCTCTATAATTGTCTCTGCGTCTATCTCCACCGTAGCCACCCCTGTTGCCCCTATATAACAAGAAACAATTAAATTCGAACAAAGAAGATAATTGCTGAAATTAATAGTCAAGATAGTAGGAAGAAAATTGCTGAAATTTAACATGAAATCAATCAGCCTTCCCTAAACATGAACAGTTCATATACAGGCAGAACTGTTGCAGTGCAAAATACACAATTGTAATTAAAATGTGGATAAATTTTCATAAAATTATATTTTTAACAATATATTCTGATTAATAGGTTAAAAGAGAGATAAACATACGAGTCCAAAACTCAGGCTGTTACTTCCACTCTCAAAGAAAATTAGGGGCCAAAAACAGGAAAAAGAAAATGCATACACAGTTTCTTTTTAACAAGGAAAAAGAACACAATGCACATCTGGGAACTAAATACCCAGGATAAACTGAAATGACAATCACTGTATTCATTCAATGCTAGATTGTGAGTTTAAAGAAAATGATCAAATATACCCATGGCCATATGCAGGTGGAGCCCTCGGTGCAGATTTCTCTGCCATGGTAACACTGATTTTGTAGCCCCTCAAATCAAAATCTAAAATGCAGAGATTCATAATTAGTGTATCATTCAATAAAAAAGAATTATAGATATTTTAATAACAGCAGACTTAGTTAGATTTAGTACTATCATAAAAACCGCCAGCAGAATGTGCAGCAGAGGGATCTTCATATGCTAGGCAAGCATCACCCTTGTTGTTTCCTTTCTCGTCTGTGTAGATTTTAATGTTCCAAGGCCACTGATCTTTATAACCCCTCTTCTGCTTTATTCTTCCAACCTAAATTAAAGTACAATGTTAGCATAAGGCATTACACTTCACAAAAATTACATAAACACAGCAGATGCCCCAAAAAAAAAAAAACTGCCACATTCTGGTTTTCCCACTGAAGCTAACAAAGAGAAATAACTTCAGGAGATCCATCACCCCCACCCCCCCCCCCCCCCCACAAAAAAAATAGCAGATATAGTGATTCTTAAACACTCAAAAGTATGCATGGGAACAGAAAGATAAGATGTATTTTAGCCTGAAACAGGTACTTATATGTCAAACGTTCCTTATAAAAATTGATAGAAATGACCCTCCATATGTTGCGCAGAAATCAACAGATAAGAACATTACTTGTCCAATGCCTCCAAAAAGTTCCCTCAATTCTTCAGTAGTCACATCCGGTGGTAAGTTTGATATGTAGATTCTAGAGTTGTCGCAGGAATCCCCACAATTTTCATCACACTGCTTCACCTTAGCTGGGGGTTCAGCAGGAGCTCCACTAAATCCACCTCGACTACCAGAACCATAACCACTTTCATATCCGCCTGTGTTACCCCCATATGATGGAGGGTATGACGTGGGTCCACCAGTATAGCTTGTAGGTGGAGGAACTGCATCAGATCCATAATTTACATTCCCACCATAAGAATCATAAGTGGGTTGATAGTTTCCACCAGCACTTCCATAAGATTGGGCTGTAGGAGGAGGAACTTGACCGAAGCCACCATCTTCTCTGCCTTGATTAACACTAAAAGAACCACCCCTATTGCCTCCTCTACCATCATTGTTGTTATTCCTACCACCGTTATAATCATTACCTCTTCCTCCATCATAGTTACCAGATCTACCACCTCTATTATTGCCATATCCCCCACCTCTTCCTCCCCTGTCATAGCCACCACTGCCACCTCGATCATTAGCACCAGAAGGAGATGGTGTACCGCATTTGTTACATTCAACCCTTCTCGCAAAGTTCAAATTACCACAACTATATATAGAAATTTCCAATCAAATACAGCAGTAAGAGTCAACAGAAGGAAATCCAGAGCTAGAATTATTCCAAAACTGAGCATTTCATAGAGAGGGTAACAATCACAAAGTAGATGAGAGGGGGAAAAAAATTCAAACCTTGGGTTAGGGCAACGCCAGTCTCCGTCTCTACCACCTCCACCGCGTCCGCCTCGACCTCCTCGTCCACCGCGATCTCCGCCATGATATCCACCACCAGCACCACCACTACCACCACCTGTAATTCACATAAAATTAGGATATGGTCGGTTAAAAATAAACCAATGAAGCAAACGAGATAGCACGAACCTCGACCACCGTATCCTCCACCATAACCTCCATCCCCTCGAGCACCTTGGCCTCCGCCGCCGCCCTTCCCTCCATAACCTCCGCCGTCGTTACCACCAAATCCACCACCTGTGCTGCCCTTTCCACCATAACCTCCACCATCATCACCGCCATATCCACCACCACCACCGCTGCCTCCTCCATAGCCTCCACCTCCGTAACCTCCTCCTTGATATCCTCTTCCTCCTCCTCCGCCGCCCTCTTGATATCCTCCTCCACCACGACCGCCACCATAACCTCCAGCAGAACCGTATCCACCACCAGCACCATATGGCGGAGGCGCAGAGCCACCGCCGTCTTGACCATAGAACCCAGACATGATCCGATCTAGGGTTTGTTAGTACCAGAAGCGAGAGAAGATATTTGATCACAAATGATAAGTTGGGGTATAAAGACCTGGTGCCAATACATTTCTTCCCGGCCCCCTTTGGTCATCGCCAACGTCAACGTGTACCCAAATAATACATATCTATTTAATTATGACAATTATTTAAAAACGTCTATCTATTAAATATTTAATTTCCTAAATTAATTAATATATTGTGTAACTATTTTTGTTATAAATAAAATATTTGCTTAAGATGATCCTTGTTAACAAAAATACCATAATAATTTGGTTGGGAGATTTATCCTTACTTAAATTTATAGAATACGCAGGATTTTATCTTTTAAAGAAGGAGTAAAATATGTGCTTTCTTTTTTTGGCTTTTTATCTTTTGGCCTTTAGAAATTAGAATTAAATGTGTGTTTAGAGGGCAAGTAAATAAACATGGTAAAAATAAATATTTAATATTCAACTGATCCTATTTGACAAAATTATAGAAGGGAGTAGCTTTTCAAAAGAATACTTATGATGATTAAATGATGTATTTAGCATAATTTCTAAAGATAAAAAATAAGCTGCTTTTGAGTGATAAAAAAAAAAGTAACTTTTCATTGCAAGAAAGAAATAATAAAATTTGAGCTCCTCCTCAAAGCAGCAGTAACAAAAGCAAAAAAAAAAAAGCCTTGAAGACAACTGCACATTCATTCATTATTTTATTGTCTTTAACCTTTTTTTTATATCTATCCTCTTAAATACATACTATTTTTTAATAATTTGCCAATAAAAAAGTACTTTATCAAACATAACAATACTAAAAAAAATCGTTGATCTTATAAAAAAAATCGTTGCTCAAAAGATAATATGAAACCCACTAGATAAAAGGAATACCCCAGGCTTCTCCCTTTATTTAACAGAAGGTTAAATGAAGATGAAAGAAAACCCACAAGAAGAACCCTCGACAGGCAACACTGCAAATTCTTTTTCATTTCTAATATATATTAATTTTATTTCAAAAGTCGTTTCTAAATTTTTTATTTTAAAAAATAAAATAAAAAACAAGCTTTTAAATTACACACACACTCTCTCTCTCTCTCTCTCTCTCTCTCTCTCTCTCTCTCTCTCTCTCTCTCTCTCTCTCAAAGATATATATATATATAGTATAAAATCAAAAAAGTCGTTTCTAAGTTTTTCGTTTCTAATTTATATTAACAAGCTTTTATTATTTTTTACTCTTTTATATTATGTTATATTTTTATGATTATTTTTCATAATAACATTATTTTAACTACTAAAACAAATAAAAGAATAAAAATAATTACACTCTCACACACACATATATATATATATATATATATATATAATAGTATAAATTTATTAAGATTAAATATAAAAATATTTATTAATTTATTATATTATATATTTTAATATATAAAATTAAAAATATATATTTAATTATTATTAATTTAACTTTAATTTAACTACACTTAATCTGATAAATTATGAATTAATATTTTTATCGGTATTTTTATCGGCTGGGGTCTAATTTTTAAAACTTATTACTGCCGTGTGCAGCTACATGACTACACTCAGCAATCTACATCCCAGCTGTCGATTCCCACTGGATCTAACGGCCCATGCGCCATGTCATTGCACAACTTTTCCAAATTGACTGGCATATCTGTCTGATCCAAACCTTTTGCTCAGCATTCTGTGCACTTTCTTTGAACTTTTAACCTTTTAGTATCGACCTCAAGCATTCTGCCCAAGAATAAATGTATGGCAGTAGGTGGAATGATACGATCGGACCAAGGTGAATGGCTGGTTGGGTACACCAAATTTGTTGGCCACGCAAACTTAAGCATTCTTGGGTGAAGCTGTTCACTGGATTGCAAATAGCTGCAAACTTAAGCATTCTTGGGTGAAGCTTGGTCACTGTTCACTAGATTGCAAATAGCTGCAAACTTAAGAATCCATAACCTGGAAGTTGAAACAGATAGCCAAGAACTCTTCAATCTTATGTTTAACACAATCTCTAATCATCACCCAGTATCGGTTATCATCTCTAATTGCAAAGAATCAACTTCTATGTTTGAAGAAATCTTATTCAGGAAAATCAATAGAAAGCAAAATTCTTGTGCTGATTGCCTCGCAAAGGAAGCTAATCCTAGTTTTGATCAGTGTAACCGTGCTAACTGTAATATCCTTTGTATCAGCAGACTTTGTTTTAATATAATTTCCCTCTTCAAATTACTAATGGAATATTTTTTTTTTTTAAAATGCTAACCTGGTATGGCCTTGTTTACATTAGGATTAATGGACCTTTTGTGTCCCCATTAATTTGTTGTGTGAATGAAAAGCAGAAAGCAAAAGGTTTTTTGCATGAACACTAGAATGGACTAGAACGCTGCTGAAATGAACGAACAGAAAGCAGCAAAGCACAATATGTTGGGTATTAAAAATTCATTCAAGCAATGTTAATTATAATAAAGTTCAACAATAAAAGGACTGGAATCCATCAATGCAGTGTGAAACGACATCTGGCTATTTGTGTCCGTACGTGGAAGCTAGGAGAAACCATAGATATATGTAAACTGAAAAAAGAAAAACCCAGAAAAAGAAAAAAGGACTGAAAACGCAGGCAATGGGAGATCTCGGCTTGAAATTTTTGTGATGTCGTGTCACATTTAACAGCTGTGGCTACACCAGCAGCGGCCATGTGTATGCACAGTACAGATGTCATTATCAGAAACCATGTTACCTTATATCGAAACTGGAAGAGGCCTGAAGAATGAAGATGGATTACGTGGAAAGTAACTGATATTTAAATTAAATTGAGAAAAAGAGGAAGCAGATGTGATTGTGATACCCTTATAAGTGTGAGCAAGGCAAAGCTTCGTGGTACCATCGCACTCTTGAACAGTGAGCTGAAGAGTGAAAACATCGTAGAATATGGTGAATTCCATTCTTTGTTTTCGACTTTTGTCTGAAATTGTTCTGTTGTAGTCAAATTATGTATATTTTGTGGTCCATTACAGGCTAGAGGGAAGAAGAAGCACTTGAAGAGGCTTAATGCTCCCAAGCACTGGATGCTCGACAAGCTTGGAGGTGCTTTTGTAAGTAACTTGTTACGTTTTGAAGTGCCAATTTCTGGCGTTTTAGACTCAAAATGAACGAGAAGCTTAAACAGTCTTCCTCTTCCAAATACTTTGTAGGCTCCCAAGCCTTCTCCTGGACCTCACAAGTTAAGGGAGTGTCTTCCACTCATCCTTATCCTGCGGAACAAACTCAAATATGCCCTCGCATACCGTGAGGTCAGTTCAATTCTCATGCAGCGACATGTTTTGGTTGACGGAAAAGTTAGAACTGATCAGAAGTACCCTGCAGGCTTTATGGGTATTCATTTCATTTCCTCAGCTATAATTTCCCTATGTTTGACTATGAAGCATTCATTTTTCAACGATGTCTATACTGTGTTTATTATCTTTGTTATGCATATAATTTTTCAGATGTTGTGTCCATCCCAAAAACAAACGAGAATTTCAGGCTCCTTTATGATGCCAAGGGTCGTTTTCGCCTGCGATCAATAACAGAGGATGAGGCAAAGGTTGGTATATGTTTTCTCTGCGTATGAACTAGTCATTGACCCACTTTAACACCATAGATTTCTGTGTCTGTAGTTCAAGCTCTGTAAGGTAAGATCAGTGCAGTTTGGGAAAAGGGGTATTCCCTATCTGAACACATACGATGGACGAACCATCCGATATCCTGACCCACTGATCAAAGCCAATGATAGCATCAAGCTGGACCTAGTCACCTACAAGATCACTGATTTCATAAAGTTTGAAGTTGGAAACGTTCCCATGGTGACTGGTGGAAGGAACAGAGGACGAGTTGGAACCATAAAGAGAAGGGAAAAGCATATGGGACCTTCGACACCATTCATGTCCAAGATGCTGCTGGAAACGAGTTTGCCACTCGTCTGGAGAATGTTTTCATTATTGGGAAGGGCCAAAAACCATGGGTCTCTCTACCCAAAGGAAAGGGTATTAAGTTGAGCATCATTGAAGAAGCAAGGCTGAGACGTGAAGCACAGAGGGCTTCAGCAGCATAATGGCTATCGTGTAATCATATCATGTGGTGGTAAAGTCATTTTTATTGACTAAAAAGATAAGAAGCAATTTTACTTCTATATTAAGTCTTTGAATAGTTAAAAATGGTGGATAATTTGAATTCTATTTTCTTAGTCAAAAGTAGAAGAGAATTTGAAGTCTGCTTCTTTTGGTCAAAGATGGTAGAGAATTTGAATTTGCTTCCTTAGTCAAAAGTGGAAGAGAATTTGAATTCTACTTCTTTTAGTCAAATATGGTGGAGAATTTAGATTTTGCTTCCTTAGTCAAAAGTAATAGAGAATTTGAATTCTACTTCTTTGAATAGTCAAAGATGGTGGAGAATTTGAATTTTGCTTCTTCACCTCCCTTCCCCTATAAATACATGTCTCTTGGCTTCATTTGGATTATCCCAAGTTTTGAAGATAAAGTTTCATTTTGGGTGCAAAAGAGAGAGAGTTTTTTAAAGAGATAAAAAAGTAAGATTTTTCTTAAAATTGTCTTTCCTTTTGTTAGAGAGAGAGTGTGTGTTTTCTCCTATTATAAGAGAGGGTATTGTCAATTGTTCTCTCTTTATTTTAGAGAAAAATTGTTGTAATCCTTTTGCATTAGTAAAATCCTTCTACAATTTGCCTAAAGTTTTTCTCCTAATTTTTTTAGGAATTTTACACATAAATTTGGTGTTCATCTTCATCATCATTTTCATTTTTCTCACTTATACTTCAGTTGTAATTGTGTGCCCCGTTCCACAACGTTCTAACATATCAACCATCACTTTTGAGTCTTACTTATATGTTATCCTTGTAATACTAGGATTTGTGTGTTGAAGCACAATGACTAACCAGTTTGAATACCACATAATTGATCAAGTGGTTCTCACAATAAAATACTATGTACCATGCTTCTACCATAACTTCTTTGGTCAAGTCAAGTGGTCTGTTCTTACATCACAGGCGTAGCTTTTACTAATATTAATAGTAAACTTGGATTTAAGGAATTATGACTTTGAAAAGAAGCATTTCTTTATTAATGGGGGATAAAAGGGTTCATAGGAAAAAGTGTTTTGTAAGTCGGTTGTTGTAGATATGCATCATGCAACTACATCTTTATTAAGATGAGTTTATTTAATCTCATAATTATTTTTTTAAAAAAAATTTTTAATATTAATTTTTCAAAATTCATTTTCTAGATACTATATGTTATCCTTGTAATACTAGGATTTGTGTGTTGAAGCACAATGACTAGCCAGTTTGAATACCACATAATTGATTAAGTGGTTCTCACAATAGAATACTATGTACCATGTTTCTATCATAACTTCGTTGGTCAAGTTAAGTGGTTTGGTCTTACATCATAGGCGTAGCTTTTACTAATATTAATAGTAAACTTGGATTTAAGGAATTATGACTTTGAAAAGAAGCATCTCTCTATTAATGGGGAAAAAAGGGTTCATAGGAGAAAGTGCTTTGTAAGCCGGTTGTTATAGATATGCATCATGCAGCCACATCTTCATTAAGATAGGTTTATTTATTCTCGTATTCATTTTTAAAAAAATTTTTAATACTAATTTTTCAAAATTCATTTTCTAGATACTATATGTTATCCTTGTAATACTAGGATTTGTGTGTTGAAGCACAATGACTAGCTAGTTTGAATATGTAATACCCAAGAAAAATAAAATATAAATATTTGTTTACAAACTACTGTTACTATTTCAGTATACGATACTATTCACCAGTATAATACTATTTACGTATACGATACTGTTCATTTATACAATCGAAATGTCAAGTACTAGATATGGTTTGGTCATAAGAGAAAACTAGAAAGAAGTTCGTGGGAGAAAATGACATTTTATGTGTAAAAATACCCTCAGGGACTAAAGTGAAAGGACTGAATTGAAAAGAAACTTAAAGGTTTAAGGTGAAAGGATAGTTTTCCTTTTAAGTTTCCAATAGTAATAAAAATTTTCCCTGAGGTACAGTAACTGCATTATTAGAAATGTCATTTTCATAAATAGTAAATTGAATATTTTATTAGCGCATAGTATCAAATAGTACCCTTGACTTTTGCTATAAATAGACCCTTCCATTTCACTTCTAAACTCACACCTTCAACTTCTCTTCTTCTCTCCTTAAGTTTCTCTTACTTCAATGCTAGGCCTCTGAGATTTTGGACCTTTCCTTTTCAGCTTAGGTAAGGATACTATGCCCTTTGTATGTCTTTCAAATTTTAGAAGTTATTTTCTTAAGTATGCTCTGTGGTTGTGGCCTTGGCTGATCTTCCACATCAGAAAAACTGTCCTTAGCTGTTTATATGTTATTTTGATTCTCTGATTACCGAAATAGAATGTAAACTGTGAAGAATACATGTCTAGGAAAGTTCTGGCTAAGGAAAGACCTGGTTTTTAAATGTGTCCAGTGTGACCCTCCACTCTTTCCTGGAAACTTACCTGGTGTACTCTTTTACAGATTGTATTCTCTATTTCTGGTATGAATAGTAACCATATGTATAAATAGTGACCGTACATATAAATAGTGGCTGTATATATAAATAGTGACTGTACGTAACCATATATATGAACAGCATCTGTACGAAAAACAATCCTAACGTATTTGCTCTAATCTTTCATGAAAATCTCCGTAGCAGAACACCGAAATTCACCTGAGCACTCTTGTCTGTAACGACTTAAAGAAGTGATACTCGTACGGAATCCAGGTGAGTGAAATGACCCCGTTTTAATAGAGTTTTAGCATTATTGGTGATAAAAAGTATGTCGTAGGACACTCCCAAGATTCATAGGAGAAAATTAGATTCAGAATGACGAATCTAATGAGATAATTAATCCAGAAGTATGGATAAGAAAAAGCAAGTATCTCATGATGATGTGAAGATTGAATCTCTTGAATTGTGGTTTATAAAGCTATAATATAATTATATACTATACCTGTTATATGGATGAATATTATATTGAGCTTCTGATTATGATATGAAATGCTATTGATTGTGATTGAGCGGGACAGTACCCCCTCTCACGGCAAGGCGGAAAACCCGGTTGACAGGGTGTCTTGACCAATGAGTGTGGAGACAACGATTCCCTCAGTAGGGATATAGCCCGGATTGGTGATAAATCCGTGAGGCGCCCTAGCTAAGAGGATGCGGTTGTGCGTCATGGCGGAAATATACATAATTGGTGAGCCGGCCTGTGTGCGCTCTCCGGGATATATTGCCATTGACGAGTACTAGTAACGTTTGTTGAATTGGATGAATTTTTATTGTATGTAAGAGGATGATGTTGTGCGTCATGGCAGAAATATATATAATTGGTGAGCCGGCCCATGTGCGCTCTCCGGGATATATTGCCATTGACGAGTACTAGTAACGTTTGTTGAATTGGATGAATTATTATCTTCTGTCTATTGGTTGAGTATGAGCCTTTGGATATGCTTGCATGACTGGTGATGTATTTGAATTTTATTAACGCGAGGCCGATTCACTCATTGAGTTTAAAAGCTCACATTGTTTGTACAACCTTTTTGTTCAGATCAGGTTGCCAGCGAAGAATATCTGCTAGAGGAGTAGATCACTTTGGACCTTCCCGTTGTCGGGTAGACCCCTCTTTTGTTATAGATTATGTTGCTCTGTAATCGTCTAGGACATCTTGGTCAGGGGTTTAGCATTTGGCTTGTATGTCAGCATAATAATGTATTTTATTTTGAGAATCTATTATTATGTGTAAATCGTCTCTATGAATTTCAAATAAGAAAATTTGATATATTTTCTTCAGGAATGGTTATTTTGATAATGACTAAACTCATGGGTAGAATTTATCGAAAGGCTTACAGTGATGGGATATTCATCATTGTGCCGGTCATGTGCCCAGAAAACGGGTCGTGACAAAGTTGGTATCAAAGCAATGGTTGTTAGGTCTCCTAGTGATTACAGAGCAAGGTAACCTTAGTAGGACCTCCTCCATCGTTGTGAACCCGGGCACAACTATAGAGAGACGGCTCTACTGAAGGTCCTGTGGGATGTTTTCATTTTCTTTCCCTCCGAGACTTATCTCTTCTTAGGAATTATGTTCTCAGTTTTAGTTTTAGACAGATGTGGCTACACTTTTGAACTTAGTCAAGGAAAAGTTGTTATTTGTTTTGATTCCGTTGCTGTCGGATCAAATTTTTATATGGTGGATTTTATAAGCTGAATTCATGATTGAATTTGTGTAGCTATATTATTTTAGGGTACCAGCCAATAAAAGAAACCACTTGCATTAAAAACAAAAAGAAAAACTGAAGGATTACATTGCAAAAAAGAAGAAGAAGTTTACTCATGTATGAGTAATCTAAAAGCGAGGTGGTCTTGGATTAGGAGGGTTGTATTGTATCATCACCCCTCGACCATTCCTTGGAGCAAGAGACAGAGCAATGTCGCGGAGGGTAGTGTAAATTCCATTCATACAATCAACACTTCTTTGCTGTTGATTGCAGAAGCACTGGGTGGACCAATAGAAGAACCTATCTATTCTCGAAGTCATTGCCGCGTTATTGCGTTTGGTTAACTTATCCAGGTCCTCTATCATCTTCTTGAGATTCTTCACCTCCTGCTCTAAACAGGCGATTTTGTCCTCTGAGCTATGGCCTGTGCTAATCTCCTCAGCTTCCTCATTCTTCTTCATCTTCTTCTCCTTTTGATTCTCTTGAGGTCCCTCTAGAGGTCTTTTGCCATTGTCCCTGCATAAACTTAAGTTTAAGTCAAGTTCTTCTTCCTTAGCCTCTACTGTGAGATCAATGTACTTCCTTGAGGCCATGATTTGAAAAAATTTAGAAATTTTTGTAAGAGTATGAGGCGAGAGGAATACTGGGGGATTGTAGGCTCAGAGATTATTACTCTTTGTGGTGTGGTAACTGAGAACGCTGAGAAGGTTTTTATAGAAAAAAAATTTGGACTAAGAGACAAAGAAGATATCTCTTCACCGCACCCCTACACGATCAACCTATGGATTTCTGCAAGCTGGAAGCCAGAAGTCTAGGGTAGGCGTGCACACCGATAGCGCGTTGCATTAATGCCAAAACCACGAAAGTCAGTATTCGGTGGATTTGCGGCTGATTTTACTTGGTTTTCCCATTTCTCCCGTTGGCATTTTCCGAAATTCAAAGAAGTTAATAATATAGCCATTACAGATTGCCTTGGATGCTTTTATGATGAACTGAAATGCATTTCTCTGTTTTATTGTGTTATTCTTGAGAGCCTTCAGTTGAGTATAATATACATAACTGATTGAATCATGTTGTAATTACATGTATGTATGTTATTCATGCATAATGAGTAAAGGCTACGATCAAGGAGAATATGTGATGATCCTACATATACTCATAGAGAATGTGAAATCAAAATGACTTGGATAGAATGAAATATGTAGAGGATGATATATCTTCATGGTTACACATACTTACATATAATGCTCTCATGGGCAAATGAAAGGCAGTGATTTCCTTACATCATGATAATGCTTAAGGCATGCGACCGTAAGCAGTTAACTTTGTTTTAAAATATATATATTTACATATATATTATGTGTAAGTCTAGAGTAAAGACACCGATTAGACTCTAAGATACGGTCAATATGAGGCTACCTATTCCTAGAGTGATATCGTGATCTGAGATTACACTATAAAACAAGTTAGAGGGAGAAAATCTCAGACTGAAGAGCGTAGTTAGTCAAAATTTTGAGAAAGGTCAAGATTAGCCGAAAATTTTTTTCAAGAAATCTTTGACTTATGTTAATTGTATTTACTATTTATCTGCATGTCCGACATTAATTGCTGGCATTGCGACGTATGTGATCTGTAAACCTTATAGCGAGCGGCGTATAGGTTGTGGTGGCTTTAGCTCCAGGGGCTTCGGGTTTTCTATAAATCTTGTACGCCCGTTACCCCACTCATCACACCAAGCGAACTTCTTTCATTACATACCTATTTCTCAATCTCTATTCCTTTCTCATTCGAAGTTATTTCTGAGATCCCTAGAGCAATGACCAATAATAAGTCTTTCAACTTGAATTTTGAGACTGGCAATGTAGAGCTTGATTTAAATCTAAGTCTCGGAGACAACAAAGGGAAGAGACCTGTAGACAGGTCACCAGAAATTAAGAAAAGAAAGAGGGATGTAATAGAATTAGAGGAGGACAGCA
Source organism: Biancaea sappan (assembly GCA_037074585.1). Lineage (NCBI taxonomy): Eukaryota > Viridiplantae > Streptophyta > Magnoliopsida > Fabales > Fabaceae > Biancaea > Biancaea sappan. The sequence continues at coordinate 5,266,602 of CM073498.1, read as the reverse complement.
CTGCAACATCCTCAGAAAATAAGCTTGCGTTCCTAGAGCGTAAGATCAAAAACCTGGAGCGTAAGATAGAGAGCCTGGAATACAAGACAGAGGACCAGAAGCGACTAATAAATCGTCTCTTTGAAAACAAAGAGAAACTGATAAACCGTCGTTTCGGGGAACTGGCCAATCGAGTTGATAGACATTCAATGTTTGCAACTCAAAATTTTCGTGACCAACAAACAAGGTGTATTGACTGTATGAACGGAGTGACTTATGCTCTTCGCCAAATTTCTCAGGCGCTTCCTCCAGAAACCCTTTCTAGGTTACAACGATTAGCTTCCTCTTTAAGGTCTGAAGCACCTTCCTCTTCTAGACCTGGAGCACCTTTTACATTTCAAAAGTGTAATACCCGTTAATTTCATAATATAATTCGCTTAAGAGTATTTTAGAATTCTACAACGTTACTTTAGTTATTGATTTTGGTCATTTTTAATTTTCATATTTAATTGTTCTCTTTGAATATTATTTATGAAAATTGAGTTAAATGACTGGACTAAATATTTGCACAATGAGGGATATATTCTAAGAATGGTGAAATTCATGGAAAAGTGGTTTCAGAATGGTCAATTAATCCATTTATTGTAAATTGACTGGATGGGTTTGGATGTTGGGTTATGGATACCCATGAGTTATTGAATAACCCATTAGAAATATTTAATATAAAGTTTTAATAGTAACCCTTATTTTTTCACTCAGCCGAAGGAAGCAGAAAAGATTTCTCTCTCAGTTCTTCATTTTCTTCTCAAATCATTTCCTTGATCTTCAGAATTTCTGATTATTTGTTCGGTTCAAAAGCTTTGTAAGGATCAAAGGTAAGCTTTAATCCGATTATTTTCCTTAAATTTCAGTTTATATACAAGATCAGAGGAGGTTTTGTTCTTGAAGATTTTGATGATAATTCATGAATCTCAGTTGTTTTAGAAGTTATATTTGAGTTATAATCGGTTAAAAGAGTTGAGATTCTGGTTTTGAATCAAAAGAAAGGAAAGGATGAATTTTTTTGAAAGATTTTCTGCAAAATTCGAAGTACTGTAGCAACTGAAAATCTGAAATTTTTCTTCGAAGTACTGTAGCAGTACTGTAGTGTCGGCAGTCAACGGTACTGTAGCAGTCAATGTTACTGTAGCGAACCGGTACTGTAGCGAACCGGTACTGTAGCGAACCGACACTGTAGCAAACTGTTACTGTAGCAAACCGTACTGTAGCAAACCGTTACTGTAGCAGTCAGAAAATTTTACGTATTTTCGTGATTTTGGTTCCTTTCTTATGATTCCTTGTAATATATTTTACTAGGAAATTTTTCTACACAAATTCTAGTGTGGAACAAGGTAAACTTGGACAAAAATCAAGGTGAGTGAATAACCTTGCTCAGCTACTTTGATATTACTAGTCAAAGTACAATATAAGTCCCATTTACAATATTATTTGGATAATAAGCAATTAATTTTTCATATGGGAGTATATGATGATCAGTAGAAATAAGAGTATGAAGAAATTATTTATCTCATGACAATTGTACTATGTGATGAATTCTCACTATTTTATTAATGAGTAAAGATCTACGGGATCTAATACACGAGTGTGAAAGGGTTAAAGTCCCATACTACTCGGTGTATATCTAAGAAATCTTATACACGAGTTTGAAAGGGTTAAAGTCCCATACTACTCAGTGCATATCTATGAAACCTATACACGAGTTGAAAGGGTTAAAGTCCCATACTACTCGGCGTATACCTATGAGATCTTATTCACGAGTTTGAAAGGGTTAGAGTCCCATACTACTCGGTGTATATCTATGAAATCTTATTCATGAGTTTGAAAGGGTTAGAGTCCCATACTACTCGATGTATAAGATAATTAATTATATGAGTAAATGTGGTATTTGTACTTTTGATATTTTATATAGTACAGTTATTTACTTACTGAGTTTTTAAATAAACTCACACTCCCTATGATTATTTTTTTTCAGATACAGAAAATAAAGAACAAGAGTATCCGTTTGAAGATTAGAAGCCCCTTGGGTTTATTCTCTATTTCTGTCTGGTGGGACACCAGTACTTATTAATGTGGATATTAGAAAAGCTCTGTATTTTCTATAGGTCTCCTAGGCTTGCGATGAAATAGAAATATCAGACTATGTATGTCTATATTTGCTTATCAGATGAATATAATTCTGTAGTGTGGAATGAATGATTAAGGTGGAATGTAAAACCTTACAGAATACATGTAAATAACGTATGTTTGAGAATTATATCAAATGAGTAGTATCTTTTCACATGCTCAATTTTTGGGATGTGACAAAAAGCCTCCTCGTCCTTAATTTATTCTTTCTTTTGTTTGTATCTAAAACTATATTTGGTCTACGCTTCGTGTATTAAAATTATCTATGTACTAGAAATAAAATCTAAGTTAGTATTTAGATCTTCTTTGTTGAAGTGATTCATTTTATTGAAAGAACTTGAGGAATGAGAAGATGTTGGACTTATATTTCGTACTTGATTATGAAAATTCTAAAGCAGAGTATGGTATATCCTTTTGACTGAGAAGAGTTACTAAAATGATATTTCATTGCATTTCTGAGCTATGGAGGAATGCTAAATAAGTATTTTATGAACCTATAGAACTATGGGTTTGCCTCAATCATTGAAGGGATACGACTCTATATGAGTCATTGAGGTGAGAGGAATTTTCATATATATAATTATGCGTAAGAAGTATGTTATTTACTTATCATATTTTCTAGGATTGTTCTTCCTAGAGATTTATGTAATAATTTCATGTGATTTTTCCTTTTATATGACGCAATCAGCTGAGAGTATCGCCTTAAGGTAGAAGGATCACCTTCGGGCAAGAGTATTGCCTATGGCCAAAATGATGCTTTCGGGTGAGGTGCTTGTAATCATAAAAGTTATAAGCTATGTGTGTAGTATCATGTGTTCTGATATTCAATGTGAACTGGAAAGACCACGTGCCACTTTTGAGAAGACATCTATTTGAAGTTTTACATAGAGACAAAGTTCGTCTCTGATCAGATGGTTTAAGTTTGGTAAAGGTTATGAGGATGAGACACTTTATGGTATAAAAGGTTGTGGAGAAGATCAAACTGATGAGGAAGAGAATGTTTACTGTTTAGAAAAGGAAAAAATTCCTATGAAATTATTGATAATGCAGTCTAGAGTTCATAGTCGATGCTATAGTGTTCTTGTAAATCTTACCAAGGATGTGAAGAGGTTTGAAAAGAAAGAGATACAAAGGATGAGATATAGACGAAGTAATTACACTTATTTCAGTCTTGAGGTGAGTTTTGAATTCGGGGGACCGAATTCTCTTAAGGGGGTGATAATGTAATACCGAAGAAAAATAAAATATAAATATTTGTTTACAAACTACTGTTACTATTTCAGTATACGATACTATTCACCTATATAATACTATTTACGTATACGATACTGTTCATTTATACAATCGAAATGTCAAGTACTAGATGTGGTTTGGTCATAAGAGAAAACTAGAAAGAATTTCGTGAGAGAAAATGACGTTTTATGTGTAAAAATACCCTCAGGGACTAAAGTGAAAGGACTGAATTGAAAAGAAACTTAAAGGTTTAAGGTGAAAGGATAGTTTTCCTTTTAAGTTTCCAATAGTCGTGAGGTGCACAGTAACTGCATTATTAGAAATGTCATTTTCATGAATAGTAAATTGAATATTTTATTAGCGTATAGTGTCAAATAGTACCCTTGACTTTTGCTATAAATAGGCCCTTCCATTTCACTTCTAAACTCACACCTTCAACTTCTCTTCTTCTCTCCTTAAGTTTCTCTTACTTCAATGCTAGGCCTCTGAGATTTTGGACCTTTCCTTTTCAGCTTAGGTAAGGATACTATGCCCTTTGTATGTCTTTCAAATTTTAGAAGTTATTTTCTTAAGTATGCTCTGTGGTTGTGGCCTTGGCTGATCTTCCACATCAGAAAAACTGTCCTTAGCTGTTTATATGTTATTTTGATTCTCTGATTACCGAAATAGAATGTAAACTGTGAAGAATACATGTCTAGGAAAGTTCTGGCTAAGGAAAGACCTGATTTTTAAGTGTGTCCAGTGTGACCTTCCACTCTTTCCTGGAAACTTACCTGGTGTACTCTTTTACAGATTGTATTCTCTATTTCTGGTATGAATAGTAACCATACGTATGAATAGTGACCGTACATATAAATAGTGACCGTATATATAAATAGTGACCGTACGTATGAATAGTAACCGTATATATGAACAGTAACTGTACGTATGAACAGCATCTGTACGAAAAACAATCCTAACGTATTTGCTCTAATCTTTCATGAAAATCTCCGTAGCAGAACACCAAAATTCACCTGAGCACTCTTGTCTGTAACGACTTAAAGAAGTGATACTCGTACGGAATCCAGGTAAATGAAACGACCCCGTTTTAATAGAGTTTTAGCATTATTGGTGATAAAAAGTATGTCGTAGGACACTCCCAAGATTCATAGGGGGAAATTAGATTCAGAATGACGAATCTAATGAGATAATTAATCCAGAAGTATGGATAAGAAAAAGCAAGTATCTCATGATGATGTGAAGATTGAATCTCTTGAATTGTGGTTTATAAAGCTATAATATAATTATATACTATACCTGTTATATGGATGAATATTATATTGAGCTTCTGATTATGATATGAAATGCTATTGATTGTGATTGAGCAAGACAGTACCCCCTCTCACGGCAAGGCGGAAAACCCGGTTGACAGGGTGTCTTGACCAATGAGTGTGGAGACAACGATTCCCTCAGTAGGGATATAGCCCGGATTGGTGATAAATCCGTGAGGCGCCCTAGCTAAGAGGATGCGGTTGTGCGTCATGGCGGAAATATACATAATTGGTGAGCCGGCCTGTGTGCGCTCTCCGGGATATATTGCCATTGACGAGTACTAGTAACGTTTGTTGAATTGGATGAATTTTTATTGTATGTAAGAGGATGATGTTGTGCGTCATGGCGGAAATATACATAATTGGTGAGCCGGCCCATGTGCGCTCTCCGGGATATATTGCCATTGACGAGTACTAGTAACGTTTGTTGAATTGGATGAATTATTATCTTCTGTCTATTGGTTGAGTATGAGCCTTTGGATATGCTTGCATGACTGGTGATGTATTTGAATTTTATTAACGCGAGGCCGATTCGCTCATTGAGTTTAAAAGCTCACATTGTTTGTACAACCTTTTTGTTCAGATCAGGTTGCCAGCGAAGAATATCTGCTAGAGGAGTAGATCACTTTGGACCTTCCCGTTGTCGGGTAGACCCCTCTTTTATTATAGATTATGTTGCTCTGTAATCGTCTAGGACATCTTGGTCAGGAGTTTAGCATTTGGCTTGTATGTCAGCATAATAATGTATTTTATTTTGAGAATCTATTATTATGTGTAAATCGTCTCTATGAATTTCAAATAAGAAAATTTGATATATTTTCTTTAGGAATGGTTATTTTGATAATGACTAAACTCATAGGTAGAATTTATCGAAAGGCTTACAGTGATGGGATATTCATCATTGTGCCGGTCATGTGCCCAAAAAACGGGTCGTGACAGAATACCACATAATTGATCAAGTGGTTCTCACAATAGAATATTATGTACCATGTTTCTACCATAGCTTCTTTGGTCAAGTTAAGTGGTCTGGTCTTACATCACAGGTGTAGCTTTTACTAATATTAATAGTAAACTTGGATTTAAGGAATTATGACATTGAAAAGAAGCATTTCTCTATTAATGGGTAAAAAGGGGTTCATAGGAAAAAGTGCTTTGTAAGACGATTGTTGTAGATATATATCATACAGTCACATCTTTATTAAAATGAGTTTATTTATTCTCATATTTATTTTTTTAAAAAAAATTTTTAATACCAATTTTTCAAAATTCATTTTCTAGATACTATCTGTTATCCTTGTAATACTAGGATTTGTGTGTTGAAGCACAATGACTAGCCAGTTTGAATACCACATAATCGATCAAGTAGTTCTTACAATAGAATACTATGTACCATGTTTCTACCATAGCTTCTTTGGTCAAGTCAAGTGGTCTGGTCTTACATTACAGGCGTAGCTTCTACTAATATTAATAGTAAACTTGGATTTAAGGAATTATGACTTTGAAAAGAAGCATCTCTCTATTAATGAGGAAAAAGGGGTTCATAGGAAAAAGTGCTTTGTAAGCCGGTTGTTGGAGATATGCATTATGTAGCCACATCTTCATTAAGATGAGTTTATTTACTCTCGTATTCATTTTTTAAAAAATTTTTTAATACTAATTTTTCAAAATTCATTTTCTATATACTAATTTTTTGACAATTCCACCAAGTTTTGATTGAGTTTTTTGGTTTTTTGGGTTTTTTTTAAATCGACTAGAGCTTGATCTAGTTGCTTATTTTAATTTTTTTTAACATGAAACTCAATCAAATCTTATTTGAATTTCACTCTATATAGACAAAAAATGATTTGATAGGCCGATTCAGTTTCAAAAGAATTTTTTCATTCAATATAAACAAAAAAATTGAGATTTTTTTTCATTCAATATAAACAAAAAAAATTAATAGAGTCTCAAAAATTATTTTCGTCTCATGAAATTTTATGTTTCTAATATGGGAGGGAACTCAACCAAGTTGTCGAGTTTCATCATCTTCTTTTTTTTTTTTTTGTTAATTAGGTAAAACTCGACCAAGTTTTGGTTAAATTTTATTATATTTTAAAAAAATAAAATAAATAAAAATAAAAAACATGATCAAGATTGAGTTGTATGGTTTCTATTTAAAAATAATAATAAATGACTCAAAACTTGGTCAAATTATCAAAAATATTAGTTTTTGGGAGATAAATTTGAAAGACAAAATAAAATATTTTCTGAATAACACCTTCAATTAACATGTTTACTTCATATATATAACTATTAAATTTAGATATATGTTTAGGGTTTAGGGTTTATTTTATTTTGGGTTACATTGAAAGGACAATGCCAAACACTCTTTGGTTCTTTTTTACTTGAAAAATGATAGAAATCTAGCTCAACTCTCTCTTTTTCTTGTATGTTTCTGAAAAGGAGTATTTCATCATTAAAAAAAATTAATTATTTTTTCTCTCTTTTTGCTAGATAAAAAAAAAGCATTTTTTCTTATTGAACAACGTGTGGATTTATATGGTTGTTTTTCACTATGGCTTGGAATTTTGAATTTTCAAAATGTCCTTTGTTTGAAGCCATAAACACAAGTCCTTTTTCTGTTGTTGTGCATCTTCTCTGGTGTTGTGGTTTTGTTCTCAGGTTTTGTGATTCGTGGTTCGTGGTTTGTGTATGCATCTTCTTTGGTGTTGTGGTTCTGTTCTCAGGTTTTGTGATTCGTGGTTCGTGGTTCGTGTACCTTCACTGATTCTGTCTATCTTCTCCGATTGGTGTATCTTCTTTGGTTTGTTGTGTATCTTCTCTGGTTTGTCTCCATCTATTGTCTTCATTGTCTTCTTTGGTTCGTCTCCGTTTACAAAGTTTGTTGTCTTCTCTGGTTCATCTCTGTCTATCTTCTCCTATTGTTTGTTTGTAAATTTTTGCTCGTGCCTAGAATAATTTCAATTTCCTTCAGCTCTTTAGAAAATTTTCACTTTCCCAAATATTTTCGCTTGTAAATATCAGTTTAACTAACCTCTAATTGACTCTCTGTTTGTAAATTTCCTTTTGTCTGTAAATTACTGCTTGTGCCCAGAGTAAAAACCAAATTTCATCTAATAAAGGTTGGTCAAATTGAAATTTTTCTCCTAATGCACAAAGTCTCATGTTTTTGGCCTTGTTCTGATTCGTCCTTTTTTCTCCTGGGAATTAAAAGTTTGGATTAAGATAGTAATGTTTGCCATGTATGCATGTTCCTGTGTGTTGAAGTGATGTGAATCTCCATGTAGTTGTTATTGGAAGTACTTGAACTGTTCAATAAAGAACAAATTACCATGTTGTGTTATACAGGTATACTATCATGAAAGTCAAATTTGGGTGTGTGGATTAAAGATCCATGAATGAACAGTAGGTTACTTTTGCTCTTTAGAGAAGGTATAAAAACTGAAGCTTTATGTTCTTTTGCATTGAATGCATCATGCTACATTAATGTTGAATAATTTTATATAGTCAGCAAAGTGGTGCTGAATTTTAAGATATCCATATGCTATACTTTGATTAGAAAAACCCATTATTAAACACTTAACAAACTTTAACGAGTATTATCTTTCAACTATAATCTATAAGCCCATTATTAAACACTGTAGCAGCTTTTTTGCATTGTACTTGATGAACAGTTAAATGCTGCATCCAGTGCAAGAAGTAATGAGTAGCATAGTTATTCTTATTTTGTTTGGTCCTTCATACTTTCATTAGAATTTCTTCTCTATTCCCTTGTGAGCGTCAATCTTATTTACAAATACATATTCATTTATTAGTCAGCATGAATGCATTCTACAGTCACTTACTGATGTGAAATTAATGACATAGCCATCTCATCTATATGGAAAATAATGCAACCTTGTTTTTTATCATTCTTTAGCAAATCATTAAGCTAGTCAACATCTCATTCTCTTGTCATATTATCTTAGATAAGATGATTGTTGCTTACATCTCAATGTCTCATATTTTATAAATATGGCTAACTTGAAAACAAGGATGATTGTTGCTGCTATGACTTAGTGGCTAAACATTATCTTTGCCATATGTAGCTATTATGTTTATGCTATTGGCATTGTTCTCTATAGGCACCAAATTAGCAAAACAACTTACATTATCAATTTCCATACCCATGAGGCTCATTTTAAGAGTCTAATCTATAGCAGTGACACAACTTGTCACAACTTAATGAGAATGAATAGGGCAACTTTAGATAAAATTTGCAAGATGTTTGACACCATAGGCAGACTAAAGCCCACTAGACATATGCTTGTAGATGAGCAAGTTACAATTTTTGCACACATTTTGCCACACCATGTAAAGAATAGGGTTGTCCAATATAGATTTAAGAAGTCAGGAGAGAGTATGAGTAGACATTTTAATAGGGTATTGATTGCTATGATGCATTTAGGAGGAGAATTATTCAAAATCCCTAAGTCTGTGCTTGGAGATTCAGTAGATCCCCGATAAAATGGTTCAAGGTAATTGTATATTTCAAGTTTAAGGTAAAGCAGTAGTATACATAGGTAGTTATTTGAATATTGATGGTTGTGTTTTTACATAATTGTCTCGATGCCCTAAACGAAACACATAAGGATTAAAGTTTCACTGGAAGACAAGGCAAGGAACTGAAACCGAAAAGTAGAGACTACCATGAATGTGCTAGGTGTATACTCTCAAGATGAGCAAATTATATTTGTCTTGCCTGGGTGGGAGGGGTTTGCAGTTGATGGACAGGTGTTACATAATGCAATTTCTATGACACATGGGTTGAGAGTTCCAATGGGAGAGTATCGTATATAGCTGATCTATCCTAAAACATTTTACCCATTTTTAAAGATTGCGACAAGTGATAAGTTGTTTTTATGGGGTGTTATTACTTGGTAAATGCGAGGTACACTAATTGTGAAGGGTTTCTAGCACCATACAAAGGACAACGCTACCACCTAAGTGAATGGGTGAAGGGTCGTCAACTAACAAACTCTTGTGAGTTTTTTTAATATGAAACACGCAATAGTATGCAATATGATTGAGAGGTGTTTTGGAATATTGAAAGGGTGTTGGGCGATTCTTAGAAGTATGTCCTTTTACCTAGTTAGAATGCACAATCCAAGGCCACATCTAGTTCGAGCAGAAAGAGAAGAAGAAGCGGTGTTGATGAGATTGCGGCAGCCTTGAATGACCTCACAATAGGTCTTCGGGAGTGCATTCAGGCTACCTCCATTAGACTTTCCATATCGTTTGATAGGTTGACAATTGAGCTAAATATGATTAAAAGAAAGGAAAGGCTTATTGGAGACTTGTTGAAGGTTCCAGGCTTGACTGAAGAGGAAGTAATTCGAGCTAACGTAGTGATCAAAAAATGCCACAGTTTGATAATTCAGTTCCCTTCCATATCTGATGCAATGAAAGCTGCATGGATAAAATTTGTCATTCTATAGATGACAATGTTGGATATAACTTTCTATGTGTAATTGTCTTTCTTTTGTGTCTTTTGACTTGATTGGCCATTGGATTTTAGTTTGTTTTGCACTAGCTTCCTTTAACTGTACTGCATGTTCTAGTTTATGAAGAAGAAAATTGAACTTAATTTTGCTTTTGCTGATAAAAGCGTTAGATTATTGTCAATTGTTTTAATAGGTGTATATTTTGCCAGTTGTTGCTAAAATGTTTAATTATAATACAACATTATTATATGGTCCCAAGAGTTTTCTTTGGTGATGCAACTGTTGGAAATGCTCGAACAACAAGATTTTCAAGTTAGAATCATAAAACATTATTCTATATCAAGTTCAGATTAAATGCTTACAAAAAGCTGCTATAGTGTTTAATAATAATATTGCTATTGAGTAATACAACATTATTCTACAAAAAGCTCCTAAAATGTTTAAAAATAATATAACATTGTCATTGAGTAAAACATTCCTAATTGAATTAGTTGAAATTATGGCGTGGGTGCATTTGTAGAACCGTATGTTAAGCCAAATCACCATAGCAGCAACTAAAAATTGAAATGTGATTGATGAACCATTGAGTATCAGTTGCATCACCAAAGGAAACTCTTGTGATCTATTATCAATATTATGCTTTTCCAACAATTACCAACATACTAAACTTGAAACAAATAAGCAAATATTGATTTAGTTGGCTCAGCAGGGAGAAAATGCAATTAAGGAGAAAAACATTATATCCCATTAATGGGGAGTTCAACGTATTCATTGTACAATACTATAAAAAAAACAGTGGCATTATATTATTCCATGGTCACATATACATTATTTGAGGAAGTAAATCAACATGAAGATAGATAACAAAAGTCCAGTCATTACCACCCTATTTGTAAATGTCAACATCTCCATTTTCAACACAGCCAACATCTCCACTTTGCACATAAGGGATTCGGGTTCTTCTCGGTCTGAGATATCTTCAAGGCAGCTACTTGGTTGCAAAAACAATATCTCCCTTGCAACTTGAGTCCGCCTTTGCCAGAGCTATCACCAAATCTTGAGGTTGCCATTTTTTATTTGTAATTAGTTTCAGCAACTTCTAAAATTGAAAGAAAATAAATATGGACCATATATATATATGTATCCATATAAAGTTCCAAAATATGATCATTGGCTTACATATACAAGTATCTTGAACAAATACTGCTAATTGAAGATTACTAATAAACTAGATAAGTGCTTAAACAATTGAAGATTAGCAACAGATATTACCAAGACCAAAAGAAATTTTTTTAAGGAGGCATTAGTATCATGAATGATTGGCAACAGGTATACAGAGAAAGAGAGCTAAAGGAAATAAAGAAGCTAACTACAAATGACCACTAAAGCATACAAGTCTTATTTCTCAACTTTTTTACACAATTTTTTTTTAAATATAAGTATTCTTATCATCCCTGTATGCTAGTGATTATTTGTTGCAGAGAATGATATAAATCATATACCATGTATTTCTTTTTCCTGCATCAAGTGTAAAAGGCAAAGCCCGATTTCATGCATCAAAATCCATAAACTAGTTGATGGTAGTAATTCTTCAGAAAGCAAAAGACAAAGCACAAATTTGACAAAAAAGAAGATAGTGACAAAATTTAATAAGAACACGTAAAGAGGCAGAAACAGAGAAAGAGAGCTATGGAAGAACAACTATGGAAGAATACATGAAGATACTGAAAACATGCATTATATTCTTTTTAACTGCCCAGCACAATCAATTAACAGTACGAGAAATAAACGACAGCTATGGAAGAACATATACCACAATTATGGAAGAACACATACCGTCAATGATGATGGCTTTCTCCTTCCTCCACTGACGGCAAATCCACGAAATCAGTGTGTTCTTCCTCCTCCACCGACACCGACAACTCTTTTGTCGAGGTTGTCCATCGTCGCTGACACATCTTCAGTCCAAGGCAGAGTTGATTGAAGAAGCTGGTGCTGTTGCGGGGAGGTACTTTAGGTTAGGGTTTTCTTTACAAAATAATGATTTTGAATTACTTCACTAGAGCTGCGCGATGTAAACCTTTTTTTTTCAAAAAATAGTTGGAAGATAATTTTGTAAAATTACTTCTAAATCTCCTTTTTAAAAATCATATTCTTTTCCTTTTCTTTATTTTTTTTAATTACGAATCAAACAAATTTTTTTATTCTTCTTTTCTTTTCATTCTTACTTTGTTTTCCAAATCAAATAGATTGTCAGCTTAAGATAGAGAATATGAAACAGAGTAACATATTTGCAACATAGATAACTGAACTGACTAATTTTATATATCATCGATAAACTTTGATTAGAAAATTAATTCCTTAATCTCCATAGTCAGAATACAAGGCATCACCAACATAACTTACCATTTAATGCATCACCCTTTTCTGAATGATCATACTCAGATAATGGAATCCTTGAAAAATCTTTAAAAAAAATTATCAGAAAATGAATAAAACTTATGCATAATTTGATAGAAGAATTATAGGAAATAAAGTTAATTTACTACAATAATATCAAATTGTTTTTAGAATGAACCTAACTATAATTGTTGTTCAATATTACTCTGTCCATAACTTTTCAACCACTCTGATAAGTGATGTCAGTTAAGTAAATTCCTTAGAATCAGGATACAAAAAATTTATCTAACAATCTCCAGTTTTGATATAGGTTATTGTTTCGGCCTAATCTGTCATATTTTTTAAACAAGTTAACTCGCAAATTTTTAATAAGCAACTTTAGATTAAATAATGATAAATATTTTATAACAAAAAAATTAAATTTAAATTTAAAATGTGAAATTTTGTAAGCTAGAAATGCTATTGAAAGACTAGCTCATTTAGTCTTTTGTTTTCCCCATTTTTTCACATGTACAAGGCTGCAAGCTGGTGCTGTTACGTTACATAAACCTAAACACCTAAATTTAAATATTCAACTAGAATTGGAACCATGTAACACATGGGTTATAATTAGTATTGTCATATGACATTATTTTATTAAATAGTCTTAGTATAAGTAAATATGTTGCAATATAAGAAAATAAAGTTAAAAAGTTTTTAACAAATAAAGAAATTGTACAATGGTTATCAAAGTACATTTAGAAAAATTTCTCTATAAACTACATTTGACACCATGTTTGAGCACTTTCTTTCTTTTTCAAGAGATAAAATCTTTAAAACTTGCTTACTTTTTACTTTGGAAATGGCCATGTACAATTGACCATATAAAAATATTGGAGTAGGTAAGTAGATTCCAACATTCGACAAAGATTGTCCATGATTTTTATTAATAGTCATTGCAAAGTAGCAAGTGATAGGGAATTGTCGTATTGTAAGCTTAAACGGACCGCGCATTAGAAGGAGTTATCCTTAATTGTGTTATGCACACTTTTTATTTGAAGTTGTCACCATAAATGACACTTGCTTCTATAATGTGTTTTCCCAACTTTGTAACCAACAATCCTATGTTGTTGTATAATCCCATTGATTTGTCAATATTTCTCAGTAGCATAATTGACATTACTGATGTAAATATTGAAGGAATTAACAGGATTAATTTTCTAATCCTAGATCGGTGTAGGTACAAACTGTAGCATATTAATTAACAGAACATAAAAGGGATGAACAGAACATGTACCTGGCATTACTGCGCTATCCATCTCCAACAGTAGAACAGAGGAAATTTTTCTTAGGGTTGTGTGAGAGTGGTACTACTCTCTGTCTGATAAGTTATGTCTAGGGTTAGTCTGATTAATGGGATGTCAGCCTATTTAATATCAGACGAGAGCAGGGATTTCTCAACAGGCTATGTGATTGGCCCAACCCATCACGGGCCATTCACAATATAGAAGCCCAATTACAATATTCATATATTAAATGCTATATATTAGAATAATATAGTTAATATGATAATGATATTTAATAATTGATTAATGCTAATCCAAAATAGGATATATATATTATATTAAAATTTCAACAATTCTCCCACTTGGATAGCAATAGTCAATTATTAAAATGCAATAATCATTAAGGCTAAAATACCAACTATATTTATAGCACATGTCAAGAAACATAAGCTTTAACGATGCAGAAATAGTGTCCGATAGGGAAGTAAATCATACAAAGTAAAAGCCCATATTTCATATAAAGAATAATGAATATGGATAAGCATAATTAATTAAAAGAAATATGCAATCCAAGAATAGTCCAAGCATCTGAAAATGCTAAAAGAGATATGATAACAAAAGTGACGTCATCTCATACATATCTCATAAGAATAACAATCAAGTAAATGTAAAATTTCAGACTCCCACTAACCCAAAACATCAAAAGACTTAACTAAACCCAAATGAGCTACATGATTATGAAGAGCTCTAATAGTTAAGCCTTTAGTTAGTGGATCTGCTAACATGTTATCTGTAGCAAAATGCTCAATACGAGTCTGAAACTCCAGAATTTTTCTCTCTAACAAACAGATATTTAATATCAAAGTACTTTGATTGAGAAGAGTTTCTGTTGTTTTGAGAGAAAAGCACAGCAGTAGTATTGTCGCAATATATCACAAGTGGCTTAGAAATACTTTCAACAATATGAAAGCCAAAGATTAAGATTTTCAGCCACATGGCTTGACAAGTAGCCTCATAGCAAGCGACATACTCTGTCTACATGGTAAAAGTAACTGTAAGAGTCTATTTAACACTCTTCCAAGAGATAGCTACTCATGTCATCATAAAAGATAGAGCCGGAAGTAGACTTTCGGTCGTCAGGGCAACCATGCTAAATAAGAATCAGAATAATCAATGACCTGAAGTTGATCAGACTTCTTATAGGTCAATACATGATCTTTGGTTCCCTGCAAATATCTTATGACCTTTTCACGGCTTTAAATGACCTAAATCTGGGTTGCTCAAATATATCCCTAAAGCATTAATAGCAAAAACAATATCGGGATGAGTACAAAATTGAGCGTACATTAATCAGCGGAAGCATTCGAGACCTTTTTGCTCTCTAGAATGGTCTATCTAATTGACTTCTTCATAGTGTGTTTCAACACTGTGAGACATACTATGTTTGAGTGTTCTCATTTTTCACAAGAAGCCCTTTCAACAGCAGTGGACGAAGCAGTAAGAGCACCAAGCTCTTCTTTTCTCAAAGCCAAGTCCATATTAGTGATAGCCAAATAGAGGTCCAGAGATTATTTTATTTTAAGTCTTCAAAAATGGTCATATCTTGACAGAAGTCAAGCATAGACAAAAAAGGGCTGACATTATAACAACAAAAAGGAACATTTAATTTACACGATGTAATCATGCAATAAGAGAATTAAATAGTTCCTTATACACAGCCAATCATGCCCTTTAGAAAAAATTTTCTTACTTATGATGGTCCGGCCTAAAGGTCCCAAACCATAATAAATGAGAAATGTAATAATTATAATGCACAAATCTTATATCACCAAAGTTTCTAATACCGATAGGGTATTCGAAAGATAATTGATATAAGCATAAAACTAACAGTGCATTGCACAACAAATTACATTAATGATAACACACCGATAGGGTATAATTATTATTAATGTAATAAAATAATGATTAAAAAAAATTTAATCATTCAATTCACAAAATTTGTATAATTGTACCCACGATAGGTGAGATTACAGTTATACAAATGATCAGCAATTATATTCAAAAAAAAATACAATAAATACATATCATGCCTGATGAAATTATTCAATTCATATAAGGACCAAAAAATCAATTCCTTGACTATGGCACATCAACAGGGATAATATGATATACCAAGGTGCCACTAGCAGAGTATGAAATATTCATTGAATTTCAGGCCAAAAAAAAAAACTAAGTACAATATTTAAAATTACAAACATACTCCCACTAGTCATCATGTAAAAACACTGATGAGACACATTCTCCTTGAAGCTGATCGAAGTGACAACATGGTGAAATTTTAGGTACCTGCCTCAAGGCCAATTTTAAAACATATATGGATATCTTTAATTTGCATACTATATGGTTTTGACCATATTTTTGAAAAAATATATCAGGTTGATCCATGTATCACCATTTAAGAATGTTGTCTTAACAACTATTTGGTGAAGCTCTAGGTCAAAAGAGCCACCAAGAATTAGGAGAAATATAAATCAAATTAGATTCAATTCAATTACGATATTCATTGAATTAATTAAAATGCTATATTATAAAACACAATTAATATAGTTGATATATTAATGATTTAAAAATATTTTAATAATTTAGTAATGCTAATCCACATAGGACATATATATATATATATATATATATATATAATTTAACAATTCTCTCATTTAGTGTTTTGACAGAAGTTAATTGCATAGGCAAGGAGGCTGGCATTAAAATAACAAAAGAAAACATTTAATATGCATAATGTCATTATGCTATAAGAGAATTAAATGTTTCTATGTGCATAGCCAATCAAGCCTGTTAGAGAGAATTTCTTGTCTACCTGGTCCCGCCTAAGGGTCCCGGACCAAAATAAACAAGAAATATAATAATACAATACTTTAGACCTTATATCATTATCTAAATTTTGAATGCCGATAGGGTATTCAAAATAATTGATAGAGGTATGAATAACATGGTATTGTATAAGAAAATTACATTAATAATAATATACCGATAGGATATAATTATTATTAATGCAATAAATTAGACTAAAAATAATGATTAAAAAAAGGATAAAATAAATGAAATTTTAATCATTTAAATCGAATACTTTGCATAACTGTGCCCACGATAAGTGAGTTCACAATCATACAAAATAAAAGGCAATTATATTCAACAGAATAATTAATTATTAATGAGGGGAAAGAATAAACAAATAAATAACAGAAAATTCAAAAATAATAAAAGGGAATAATTTTCATATGGACTGAAATTAATTCTATCACTAAGATAGCTTACTGGGGAGAGTACAGCATACATAGATGTTGTTAACAGAGTGAGGAACTTTCACAAAAAATTTCAGTCCAAAAATCCGAGAGTACGATATTTAAAACATCAAAATAGTCTCGGATTAAATACAATAAAATACTTAGGGGTCCCGAAAAATTTTCAAAAAATTGTCAAAAATAATATTATGTAATTATTTAATTTTTAAAAAAAAAAATTAAAAAATTTTGGGGCCTGGAAGATGCAGCACGTGCCCACACGCGCCAGGCCCGCGCGTGGGCGTCGACAGGGGAGGTCATCCCCTTCGCCCGATTCACTGCAAACCGGGTCGCGCGACCCGCGAGCTCGACCCGGTTGGTTCTCCCACATCCAGCCATGAAAAACTGAGTTTCTTTAGGGCTTTTGTTCGAAATCATGCGCAAAAGAGAAGCCCTCAATCAATTTTGAAAAATAGAGGGTGGTTTTGGAGAAACCATTTTCGAAAATTTGGGAGAAAACCGATTTTTAAAAAAGTTTGGATCTCTCAAATCCCTCGATGAAAACGCCTCGGTTCAGAGTATGTTGTTCGAATGATAACATATGTTAGAAGCCCCAAATGAATTTCGAAAAACATTGGTTATTTTGGGAGAAATCAAAATCGAAAAAAACTTTAGGGAAAACGGAAACAAGAAAAAATCATTAAAACTCCCTAAAACGTTGTTCAAACCCTCTGATTTTCACGTATATGATTCGTATAAATGTTTTGAATCAAAGCCCTAAAACAATTTTAAGATTAACCTAACAAATTAGGGCAAACGAAATTTGTTTTAAAATTTGGGTTTTAGGAAATTTCAAAAATCAGATTTAAATTGCTAATTAATAGCCATAGATTGTACTACCAACCTGCCTCTGATACCATTGAAGGAATTAACAGGATTAATTTTCTAATCCTAGATCGGTGTAGGTACAAACTGTAGCATATTAATTAACAGAACATAAAAGGGATGAACAGAACATGTACCTGGCATTACTGCGCTATCCATCTCCAACAGTAGAACAGAGGGAATTTTTCTTAGGGTTGTGTGAGAGTGGTACTACTCTCTGTCTGATAAGTTATGTCTAGAGTTAGTCTGATTAATGGGATGTCAGCCTATTTAATATCAGACGAGAGCAGGGACTTCTCAACAGGCTATGTGATTGGCCCAACCCATCACGGGCCATCACAATATAGAAGCCCAATTACAATATTCATATATTAAATGCTATATATTAGAATAATATAGTTAATATGATAATGATATTTAATAATTGATTAATGCTAATCCAAAATAAGATATATATATTATATTAAAATTTCAACATACTATATCTTCTCTTGTGCCTCTTGGGATTACTAATACTATTTGCCTTAAGCGTCCTCCGAACACAACAATTTTCCCACTAAAAGGTTGTAATTTGTAAAGCATATGATATCTCTCAAGCTTTTATCCACAGCTTCAAAGCATAACTTAATAGTCATTGGTGTCTTATCCCATATAATTAGCTTTGTTTTAACAATTAACCCAGCTAACTCACTACCTTTCTTTATATTACATATTGAGTCTTCATTAATTTTTAATGGTATTGCAAATTTGGAATGTGTTGTTCGTCCACCATGAAGTAAAGATGCAATGCTACTTAATGCTACATTTAACATAATGCATCATCTTGACTTTAAAAAAATATTTTCCTGTACCACCATACACAAAGAAAACACTATTGCAATCTCATCATATATGCCTCTTTATTCTATAGTCAATGAATGTGGAACCAATGACAACTCTTCACTTAATGCATGTTTTTCATAATTCATCTCATCCAATATTAGCCCATTAGAGCTTAGATGTGCATTGCTAATGTTTCTGACTTTGGCATCGAGTCAAATTATAGAAGACTCCTATTTCTTTGCAATATCTTATCTATCTTAAATAGAAGAAGGGAACTAAACACAAAGGAAGGACCTTTCTTTGTTTTTGTCTTAAAGCGATTTAAGATTTTTTTTGAACCTTCAAAGAATGAACATAAGAGATTTAAAAGGAGGTAAAAAAAAATAAAAAGAAGAACAATAAATATAGATATGTAGTTCACTAATAGCAGACGTTGGAAATGAAAAGATGTATAATCTTCAAAGAAAAATTTATAATTCCGTTAAAAGTTAATCATCTTTTATTTCTCCAAAGTCTTTATTCTTCACATTGAAGAATTGATTCTCTTTTATATAGTGTATCATTAATTAATGAGATGCATAAATTAAAATCATAGTTTATTTTATTTCTCCAATGTATTAATCTTTAGTATTTGTCAACTATGTTAACAATTAAACTATAGGTTTTGAAGATTATCTGTATAAGGGAACTCATTGAAAAATGTTAAATTCTTGAATTACGTCTCACATCATTACAAAATTCATGTATATGTGACATAAGTACACTTTGCCGTCAAGAGTCAATTGCACGCGATGTGGGTGAATCTTAGTGAAGCTTCATTCCCTTCCACTTAAAGGTTGTTTCTCCAATGTGACGTTTTGATCCTCTTGTAGTTTAGTTTGCTAGATCCATTAATTCTCTTTATTGGGAATTATACCAGATGTGTGTATTCAAGAAAAATGAAAGGTGAGAGACTTGATGAGGAAAATTTCAATTGCATATTCACATTTCAAAGAATTTTTCACATTCCAAGAAGTTTATTATGTAGTCATGAATAAAAAAAATTAATAGATGAGCATTGATTGTAAAAATTTAAATAAGAACATAATATATACATAAATAAAAAAATTATATGGAGACGTCTTCCAAAAAAGATTTAAATATGGAATAGATTTTCTAATGAAACTGCATCTTCCAAAAAAGTATTATACCATGTCCTAATAGCAGACATTGGAATACAAAAAGACTTATAAAAAATGAAAAGTTAAGGCAATATGCAAGATCCAAAATTAAAAATAAATTCTTTTAAAAAAGTAATTATTAATATTAAATACTTACATTATTATATTTTAAATTTTAGGTTTTGATGATTATCTCTATAAGGGAGTTCATTGAAAAATGTTAAATACTTGAAATACGTATGACATCATTGTAAAGTGCATTTATGTGTGACATAAATTCACTTTGCTACCAAGAGTCATTTACACGCGATGTGGGTGTCTTCTCATTACTTGAATGAATCTCAATGAAACTTTAATCTTCTCGTGCAACATAAGATTATTGTCATAACATTATCTATAATAAGTTAAATCTGTATTGATGAATCCGATAGTCAAAATACAAATTTACTCAAATTTTTTTACATTAAATATTAATACACACACACACATATATATATATATATATAGTTAAATTTATATTGATGAATATGGTTGTCAAAAATAAGTTCAATTATCAATTAATTTAATATTAATTTACTTTAATGTTAACGTGGGTTCAAGTATTAATGATTTAAATTTTCTAAATTGATTGAACTATATAACATATACAATTACATTCCAAGTATTTAATGATTTTCATGGTTACAAAATTTTCATATTTATTGAACCATTTAATGTATACAATTGCATTCAAAGTTTTTAAAATTGGTTAATTGATTAATGATTGACTTGTGTTTTTTAAATTATAACAATTATATTTGTTTATAGATTTAATAGGAAAAGATAAAGATTGACAAAAAATCATATATATTAAGGAATTGATGAAACATATATTGTTTGGTAGACATAAATAACTGAACTAAAATATCAAAAGAGAGATAATGTTTTTTTCCTTCCTGAGAACAAAAAAATTATAAAAAACCCATCAATGCTTAAACTAATAAAGCCCTATAACATTACACAATATTTGAAACATCATTTCTCGACTTTGATGTTTTTCTTTACAAGGCCAGAAGTCCACCTCTTTGCCAAAGTAACTCTTTTAGGATTGGTAATGTCTTCAAACTCAATAATACTTGTATTTATCTGTATTTGAAAGTCATAATTATTAACAAACACTAAAATAATTAAACTTCATATATCTATATTTAAATGATGTTAGATAATCAATAATACCTGGATGATATTCACAACTTTAGTCATATACAATCCTTCTCCTTTTGCACGGGTAACAGTTTCATAATTAATACCAACTTCAGAATTAACAGTGGTTGAACTATTTTGTGGTAATTAATGATAAAGAAAAAAACACATCAATATATGATATAGAAAGTTTATGAAGAGCTCAACCTCTTGAGATGTTGAATTTTTCTATCATTAGATCACCTTGAGATTTATATGTATGACAATTAAAAAATAATTTACACAAATCTCAAGGTAGTCAAACATTAAAAACCTCAACTTCTTAAGAGATTGAGATTGAGCTATCTATAGACTTATTCTATAAGATGTCAAAAAACATGGACAATGAAATTGAAGTTTGAAACTTCATATAACCTTATTGATATCACCAAGGCTTTGAGTAGATAGAAGACAATGAAAATCAATGACGTTAACTTGAAAAGTTAAATAAACTCTAATCATATCTTCATCATCACTCATTTTTTGAATAATAATAAAAAAGAGCTAGATCTATTCGCGTTCCTATCATTAATATGGACCTTAAAAAGGAATTTCTTCCCATTCTAAATCTTGTTTTATATCACTAGAGGTTTGCAATTACCAAAAAATTGAAAATAATAAACTTGAACCAAGAAGTTACATGAAGCAAAGAAACACAAATATCATACCTTGTAAATGACATCATACAATACACTTGTAGTTCACTTCAAGAACTTCGATACTTCTTTATAAAGAATGGGTGTGCGGTAAAAATCGCATCCCATATTTATAAGGTGGTAAATAAGCATATCTACATGCAAAAAAAAAAATATGTTGATTAATGATGCCATTGGTATGTACGTGCACTTTATGTATCTTCCCCTGCTATGGGACCTCCATCTTGTTGGCCAATATAGTTAGAGCTCTGCAGTGATAGCATACCTCACTCTCCAATTACAGCCATTCCCAAATTTCACCTTCACATATTTCTTAGATGACTTCTCCACCTTGAAACTGTTGTGCCTCTTGATTGAGTATATTTTCAGTGCCTCCATTAGTGCATCTTTGTCTAAAAATAATAAACTGAGAGCAAGGTTTGAATCATCATCCCAGGTGTGGGCTTCAAAGACATCTGAAATTTCTAATTCATCTGTTAAGGTTGTACTTGCTTGTATCATATAAAAGGGTGAAGCATAGTAAGTGATGGGTTCAACTAGCTCTACTTCGACATCTTCACCCATTAATTCTTGTATGCTCCTTCCAAACTCTTTAAACTCCGGTTTGGCAATACCGTCGTCCTCAACATCCTCTATGTCATCAACATCCATATCATTCATAATATCACATGGTGGGTCAGGTGGCAGAATTTCTATATAAATTTGTGCACTTGGGGACGGATATGGGATTGACACATGATACTGAGCAGAAGGTCCACTATCTTCATAACACGTGGCATGCTAATTTAAATCTGAAATTTTGGAATTGAATTGGACTTCTACTACCTCAATCTCTGCATAAACTTTCATACTTGTTAACATCATCTCCAACTATAGGTGACAATCAATCTTTACCTCTACATCATCATCTTCGTTTAGCTGGAGCTGCCGGATTATAAGTGGCGTCATTTGTTCGGGATATCTATATATAACTGCAATATCTTCTCATGTTAGCTTACCTTCAACTTCTGCTAGATTAATTGTCTCAAAACATCTAAAGAAATGTTGCGCTTAATTTTTACCACCACCATATTATCAACCTCAAATGATACACCATTGGAATCGCTGCTCAATATAGTTCCATTAGAGTAAACATAAACTAGGAGTGCACCACTTCTTCGACTCATCCTAAATATGAAAGAAAAGATAATTAGTCCACCACAAATAAAATTGACTCATTGTCCAACATTACAACTAATTATTATCTAAATCTACTAATTGTCTATATGATTAATGATAATGATTCCTAATAATTTCAATTACCTAAATGATAAATTTTTTTATCACATCAATGTAAAAAATAAGAAAAATAAACATTCATAAATTAAAATTACTAAGAAAAAAATAAACAATATAAAACTAAAAATATAAAAATTTATAAATTAAAATAAATTACTTTGCTCACAACTATTTAAATTTCATAATTATATCTTAATCGACGATTATCTTCAAATATTATTATATTTAAGTATAGTAACAATAAATTCATTATTAACTAATTATGCAAAAAATAATAAAACTATAATAACAAGAAAAAAATAAATAAATAAATTTACCTTCCTTTTGATCTTTTTAACGAAGAAACTAACAACTAAATTGAAGGCAAAGAGTAATAAAAGAGGTGAATGTAAGAATTTTGTGACTAAGATAAGAGATGTACAATGGATGAGTAAAAACCTGAAGGATGAGGTGGGTATATATAGAAAAATTTTCAACAGTTAGAAGAAAACGATGAAAAAAAAGCACATAAGACGCACATGTAACAGATCTACAGTGAAAGTGTCACTGATCTAAAATTCAAATTGAAAATGGGACACAGTTGTAATTTAATTCAGATACTGTTACCCGACAATAAAAAAAGTCAGAAGCTCACTCTCCAAACAATGATATTGTCACGACCCGTAAACCCAGTTCGTGATCGGCGCAGACAGTGTGTTATCAACATTGTCGCAAGCTTAGATTTCTATCGTAAGATCATAGGTGTTGGCCTATTTGATTACAGAGAATACTAGAGAAATATAATAAAATATATTACCTCACTTCGAACAATGGGGAGACATCTTCATTCTACGAGCCCTCGACCTGACTGCTCTGCATACCTGCGACTGTGAGGGGGTGAGTCTAAACCACAGACTTACCAATGTTAGCCCTACACTACACATATATACAGAATATATATATATATATATATATATATATATATATAACCTAAATTGAAAATTTATCCCGCGTGATACCAAGTTGCCCATAGGAACACTTATGGTATCATGTCCCATCATGCTTTCCCCTAAACACACACATACACCATACAAAGTAAATGCATGAAACCCTACTCAAGGGTCCATGCTCCCGTACCACATTTCAAAAGCTTCATCAACGTGGGTTGACATTCTCACGGATTATCACTTAAGAAATTCCATTATGTACTGGATCTATTGGGTCATATCCATAATCATAACATGTGTATGGTCTCTTAGATTATGCCCTTAGCTAGTACATATATCCTACACATAAATAAACAACCATACACGCAATATAAATTGTGCAGATGAATGTGATGCAATGCATACCCCGCTCTTTTTCATACCACAATGGGGACCACCTCTCAATGTGTATGTATATCTATTGATACCACTCAACGGCATTACACAATGAGTAGCTTCCCACTTCCATTTCCCTCTCATTTCATAATATAAACATGCAATGCACCCACATCATCGCCACACAACAATCAATCCACTACTCCCATCCACACATATCCCAAATACTTCCTACTACATATCCCACACACAATACAATTAATAAATAAATGTATATAAAACAATATAAATATATATATATATATATACACATACATATATGTATATCTATATATAGGAGAGCTAGATAGATCCCTCACCCAGATTCCATGCTCTCGGCACTCCTGCCTTGCCCCTTGACCATCCTTATTAAGTACTAGGTAAAACCATTAGGGCTACAAAATAGAGAAATTTCTTACTATTAATCTCGAGCTTTACCCACTTCTTCAAACATAACTCTCAACCGGTAATTAATATCTAAATAAAGCTCATACAATCGGAAACTAGATTCAAAGAGTTTTCCAATGATATAAAGTTTGCCCAAAACGGAATCCAGATGAAAGAGTTATGACCATTTGAAGAACAGCCCCAAAACACTCGGATGGCAGGTGCTAGAGGCGCTAGATGCCCAAGTTTCTACCCAAAATTTAGTGCTTGGCACCTGGGTCGTCAAGACCACTCATTTCCACTCAAGGGTGGCGCCTGAGGTACCACGACTTCAACCCAATGATTTGGCCTCGGTTTTGGGTCAGATCCGGCCAATTCTTTACCATTTTTCATGATTTCTTCTATGAGATTTCATTCTTGATGTTCAAAGAGCATTTAGACACCAAAATCCCCAATTTTAATAGAGAAACGAAACCAAAATCTTGATTTTACCCCAAATACCTTAAAAACTAAAAAAATAGGAAAAACTTAAGAAATAGGAATTTCTACCTTGATTTCTTGCTTTCCCTACGTTGCTTGGCTCCTAGAGGCTTGCCTCATAGCTCGAGATCCATCCTCCAAAGTTTGGTTGAAGGATTTGAGTGCAGAGAGAGAGAGTAGAGAGAAGGAAGAGAGAAAGAGAGGAGAGATAAGGTGAAGAGAGAGAGGAAAGAACGAAATGAGGAAAAATTAGGGGGACACCTATATATACTCGCCCAGAGTGAAATTACTAAGTTGCCCTCTGGTTGACTTTAGGTCAAGATTGGTAAAAGCAAATCCGTAATATCTCACCTTAGGTGTTTCTAAATCTTAGGTGCCCCGCATTTTTTCTTATTTCACTTTAGTACCTCTTTGTATTCAACCTGTCTCTTAACTCCTTCGATGCCCTTAGTTCTACCAATACATTCCTCGACTTTCTACCACTCAATATTCCACAACCTTGCCACTTCTTAAACTCACATTTTCCTTTCCACACAAAAAGAAAAATTCCCTCCGCCCGAATTATTCCACAAAATTAGCTTTACGTAATACCCAAAAATCACGAATTTTTTGAGATATTACAGATACCCTAAGTATAGAAGGATTTGGCTAACCTATGAGCTACATAATTACAAGATTTAGGCTAAAAAAAAGAGAAAATTCCTCTATCAGCTCAGCACGGCTCTTGACGTCGTCCAGTAATTTGAAAAGAGCAGAAAGGGGATTCGGGTTGTCGAACTCAATCACGGCATGACGACAATTTGACTCTAGCACTATTCTTTATAGCCTCATCACACACAGAGCTCCATAGCCCATCTTAATGCCATTCACTCAGCCACCGAAGGATCCTCAGTAAAATTGAACCGTTTTGTAGCAACTTTCACAACCACCATTTCTAGTCTTTGCAAACAACCCCACATCCCCACTAATTGTTACCAAATGACGCTGTATCTATGTTTAATTTTAGAAAATTCTGTGGATGGGGGACCATTTATGATTTTCTCAAGATTAGGAACAGTTTGAACAGCTTCCTGGTAATTCTCCAAAATATTCACTACTGCACTGATTATTATGGAATTCTATGATAGACTAAAATATATCTGAGGTCTCTATAGTTTTACTCAATAATAAATTTAATTCCTATACTTTAAAAGCGAAGGATTTAGTCCCTATAATTTTCAAAATTATGAAAAAGGTCTTTAGCAACTGTCAGTCAACAGTTAGTACATGACACGTGGCGCTAAGTAAGATGCTTTCATTAGCATTAAAATCCATATTAGTACTCCACATATAAGAAAACTTATGCTGACATGGTGCCATGTTAGCATAATTTTTTTTCCTCTCTCTTCTTCTTCTTCTTCTTATTTTCTGTGTGGGTGTTCGAATCAGTACATGCGTCAAAGTTGGTATTCTTCGCTGGTATTTGTGGGTCAGAAGTCTTTGTTGTTGCCTTCTAGTTTCTTTCTCCGTGGGTATCGCCGCTGCTCCTTTCTCGTCGTTGATATCATAGCCTACAACTGTTGTTGAAGGCATCACTAAAGGTTAGTTCACTGCAGGAGTTTTACTCTTGGACTCGTCCTAGAAGATTAGTACACAATTTCAGTTCAGCCAATAAGGCCTTGTACAGAAAGCTAGAGCGAGAAGTGTGTATCATATTGAGGACAAAAATTAGAGAACCCCTTCGTCATAATGTTAATCTTCTCTTTCATCACAGAGCATACAGAATCTTTCTCTAACGAGAAAATTTGTAGTTTCGTATTTGTTAATTTTTCTAGCTAACTAGCTTTGATGGCCAGAGCAAGAATCATCAAGATCCCCTTCATCACAGTGAACCTACCAGCCACCACCATTATTTTACTTGATCACTGTCTCTTTATTGGCTTCATTGTTCTTCTCTCTTAAGAAGAACTCAAAGAATCACTACAGGCTACGTACTCCCCAGAAGCTCTTGCTCTTCTGTGTTTCCTTCCTTGTTTCTTTCACTTTTTTGGTGATTTTTGTCCTTTAGCGATTGTTCTTTGATATTCCTGCAGTGAACTCAACTAACCTTTAGTGACACCTTCAGTGGCAATTCTACTTAGACCAGTGGCAGCGATGGCATCAACGACGAGAAGGGAGTAGCAAAGACTCCGACCTGAAAACACCTGTAATACCCATGAAAAATAAAATATAAATGCGTGTTTTCAAACTACTGTTACTATTTACGTATATGGTACTGTTCATTTATACAATCAAAATGTCAAATACTAGATGTGGTTTGGTTATAAGAGAAAACTAGAAAGAAGTTTGTAGGAGAAAATGACGTTTTATGTGTAAAAATACCCTCAGGGACTAAATTGAAAGGACTGAATTGAAAAGAAACTTAAAGGTTTAAGGTGAAAGGATAGTTTTCCCTTTAAAGTTTCTAATAGTAAATAAACGAAAATTTTCCATCGTACGCGTAAGGTGCACAGTAACTGCATTATTAGAAATGTCATTTTTATGAATAGTAAATTGAATATTTTATTAGCGCATAGTGTCAAATAGTACCCTTGACTTTTGCTATAAATAGGCCCTTCTATTTCACTTCTAAACTCACACCTTCAACTTCTCTTCTTCCCTCCTTAAGTTTCTCTTGCTCCGACGCTAGGCTTCTGAGATTTTGGGCCTTTCCGTTTTTGCTTAGGTAAGGATACTATGCCCTTTCTATGTCTTTCAAATTTTAGAAGTTATTTTCTTAAGTATGCTCTGTGGTTGCGGCTTTGGCCGATCTTCCACATCAGAAAAACTGTCGTTAGCTGTTATTTTGATTCTCTGATTATCGAAATAGAATATAATCTGTGGAGAATACATGTCTAGGAAAGTTCTGGCTAAGGAAAGACCTGGTTTTTAAGTGTGTCCAGTGTGACCCTCCACTCTTTCCTGAGAACTTACCTGGTGTACTCTTTTACAGATTGTATTCTGTATTTCTGGTATGAATAGTACCCGTACGTATGAATAGTGACCGTATAAATAGTACCGTACGTATGAATAGTGACCGTATGAATAGTACCCGTACGTATGAACAGTATCTGTACGAAAATGATCTTAACGTACTTTCTGTAATCTTTCATGAAAATCTCTGTAGCGGAACACTGAAATTCACTTGCGTACTCTTGTCCGTAACGATTTAGAGAAGTGATACTCGTACGGAATCCAGGTGAGTGAAACGACCCTGTTTTAATAGAGTTTTAGCATTACTGGTGATAAAAAGTATGTCGTAGGACACTCCCAAGATTCATAGGGAGAAATTGGATTCAGAATGACGAATATAATGAGATAATTAATCCAGAAGTATGGATAAGACAAAGCAAGTATCTCATGATGATATGAAATTTGAATCATATAGTTATATACTATACCTGTTATATGGATGAGTATTATATTGTGCTTCTGATTATGATATGAACTGTTGTACTATTGATTGTGATTAAGCGGTACAGTACCCCCTCTCACGGCAAGGCGAAAAACCCGGGTTAAAGGGTGTCTTGACCAATGAGTGTGGAGACAACGATTCCCTCAGTAGGGATATAGCCCGGATTGGTGATAAATCCGTGAGGCGCCCTAGCTAAGAGGATGAGGTTGTGCGTCATGGCGGAAAAATACAAAATTGGTGAGCCGGCCTGTGTGCGCTCTCCGGGATATATTGCCATTGACGAGTACTAGTATCGTTTGTTGAATTGGATGAATTTTTCTTGTATGTAATTTCTAACTATGTCTATTGGTTGAGCTTGAGCCTTCGGATATGCTTGCATGACTGGTGATGTATTTGAATTTTATTAACGCAAGGCCGATTTGCTCACTGAGTTTAAAAGCTCACACTGTTTGTACAAACTTTTTGTTCAGATCAGGTTGCCGCCGAAGTACATCCGCTAGAGGAGTAGATCACGTTGGACCTTCCCGCTGTCGGGTAGGCCCTTCTTTTGTTATACAGTATGTTGCTCTGTAACCATCTAGGACATCTAGGTCAGGGGTTTGGTATTTGGCTTGTATTTCAGTATGATAATGTATTTCGTACTGAGGATCTATTATTTTTAATTAAGAAAATCTGATGTATTTTCTTTGTATTTATTAAGGAATGGTATTTTGAGAATATAGAGATAATGACTAACGATTTTACTTGTGGGAAGAAGTTATCGAAAGGCTTACAGTGATGGGATATTCATCATTGTGCCGGTCATGTGCCTAGAAAATGGGTCGTGACAAAGTTGGTATCAGAGCATAGGTTGTTAGGTCTCCTAGTGATTACAGAGCAAGGTGTCTTTAGTGGGCCTTCCCCTATTGTCGTGACTGCAGCACGACCATAGGATGAAGATCCACCAAAAGCCCTGTAGAGATTAAAATCCATTTCTTTCGTGTCTTTACTTGAAGCATAATAGTGACGATATATATTATTCTTAATTGTAGAATAAGTTTAGATGGCACCAAGAAAATCAAACGCTTCTGGAATCCGCACAAGATCTGGCAGGGCCTTGGTCCCTCCAGCTGCTCAGTCAGCAAATGCAAGACTGGAGATGCCTAATCGTGCAGAAGATAACCATGCACAAAACAGAGAAATATCTACTGAAAACCCTGGAAGAAATGCTGGAGAACCATCACAAATTGACGCGACTGTAGTGATGGAAGCATTAGCTGCAATGCAGAACGAGGTGAATGGGCTAAAGGAACTTTTGATAGGACAATCATCTGAAGATGGCTCACAGGCATCAGTACATGCTGCAAAAGTACAAGAGACAGACCAGATGCCACCTCCACCCCCTCCTCAGGATTGGGTAGGTACAGAGGTCAAAATCTCGGAATTTATGAAGCTGAATCCGCCAACCTTTGCAGGAGATGTTAATGAAGACCCACAACGTTTTCTAGATGACTGTGAGAAAATCCTTGACACGTTAGAATGCCCTGAACCTCGAAAAGTAACCCTTGTTACCTTTCAGTTAAGAGGTAAGGCCGACCGCTGGTGGCGAACATGGAAGAAGGGCATGGCCAGAAATGCCCCACCCATTAAATGGAATGACTTTAAAAGAATTTTTCGAGAACAATTTATTCCGGAGAGTATACGAGAAGCAAAGATGAATGTGTTTGAGGCACTCCGGCAAGGATCACGAACCGTCGATGAATACGACAATCTGTTTATAGAGTTGTCTGAATATGCTACTCACATGGTCCTAACTGAGAAAGAAAAGATCCGACGATTTATTAAAGGCCTTCGAGAGTCTTTATTTGACAGGGTGGGATCGAAAATACGAGATTTTTCATTTTACACAGAAGCCGTCGACATCGCCCGTATGATGGAAGAAAGAGATATGCAAAAAGAAAAATGGAATAACAAAAGAAAGAGGAAGCAAGATGAGAAATCACGCTACCACGGAGAGAGTTCTGGACGTGCAGCCTCTACTGCTAGTGCACCACAGCGTCAACAAAGTGGTACATGGGGTCAACAAAGGCCCTGGTGCTCTAAATGTGAAAGAAATCACTTCGGAGCTTGTTTTGTCAACAACAACACTAGGGTCTGTTACCAATGTGGTCAACAGGGCCACATCAAAAGAGATTGCCCCCAACTCTACACGAGATCTGGCCAAGGGTCAGTACGCCCTAATCAATCAGAGGCTACTGTTGCCAACAGATCCCCTGTAACTGTAGGAGGCAATGGAATCGGAAGAGGTGCTGGCAGAGGACAAGGTGGTCGAGGGCAGGCTTCAGCAGGCCGAGGGAACGCTCGAGTATTCGCTTTAACCCGTCAAGATGCTCAGGCGTTTAATACTGTGGTAGCAGGTACTCTTCTGATTGAATCAAATTTTGCACATGTTTTGTTTGACTCTGGCTCTACGCATTCCTATGTGTCACCATTCTTTGCTAAGAACTTTAAGAAAAAAGTTGTTAGATTAGAATGTCCGTTTTTAGTAACTACGCCTACTGGAGGCACCTTACTAATAGAACGAGGCTATCGAGCTTGCAAGGTAAGAGTCGGAGAAATAAATACAACAGTAGACCTAATACTGTTAGATATGACAGACTTTGATGTCATCTTGGGCATGGATTGGCTGGCATCTTGTCATGCCACCCTGGATTGCTATAATAAGATAGTTAAATTTAATATTCCGGGGGAGCCTTCTTTCGTATTTCATGGTGAACGGAGTGAAATTTCTGGGAATCTTATATCTTTAATGTGTGCCCAACGTTTATTGCGAAAGGGCTGTAAAGGATACTTGATATTCGTTAAAGATATTAAGAAAGAAGAACTAAAAGTAGAAGACGTTCCAGTAGTCCAGGAGTTTGTAGATGTCTTCCCAGATGATCTACCAGGTATACCCCCAGATCGAGAGATTGAGTTCCAGATAGAGTTAGCACCAGATACTCGCCCAATCTCCATACCCCCTTATAGAATGGCACCAACAGAATTAAAAGAGTTAAAAACTCAGTTACAGGACTTGCTAGACAAAGGCTTTATAAGGCCAAGTTATTCACCTTGGGGAGCTCCTGTTCTGTTCGTGAAAAAGAAGGACGGATCGATGAGACTATGCATAGATTACAGGCAACTGAATAAGGTAACTATCAAAAATAAATACCCGTTGCCTCGCATCGACGACCTTTTCGATCAACTTCAAGGAGCCAAGTGTTTTTCAAAGATTGACTTGAGGTCTGGTTATCACCAACTCAAGATCAAGGAGGAGGATGTGTATAAAACAGCCTTCCGTACCAGATATGGGCACTACGAGTTCTTGGTGATGTCATTTGGATTAACGAATGCACCAGCTGCTTTCATGGATTTAATGAATAGGATTTTTAAATCCTTTTTAGACAAATTTGTCATTGTCTTCATAGACGACATTCTGGTGTACTCAAAGACTTCAGAAGAGCACGAACAACACCTTCGTGTTGTGTTGCAGACATTGAGGGATCATCAATTGTACGCCAAATTCTCTAAATGCGAGTTTTGGATTGATCGTGTAACTTTCTTGGGACATGTAATCTCCAAAGATGGCATCCAAGCAGACCCAAGCAAAGTAGAAGCGGTCAAAATGTGGCCTAGACCTACCTCCGTCACGGAGATTCGCAGCTTCTTGGGATTGGCAGGATATTATCGTCGTTTCATCCAAAATTTTTCCCAGTTAGCCGCCCCTCTCACACGACTGACTAGGAAAGGGGTAAAGTACCAATGGGATGACGCTTGTGAAGAAAGCTTCCAAGAACTCAAGAAAAGGTTAATCTCCGCACCTGTATTAGTCTTACCCTCAGGACCAGGAGATTTTACAGTATACTGCGATGCATCAAGAGTAGGGTTGGGATGTGTTCTCATGCAGCATGGCTAGGTAGTGGCATATGCATCGAGACAACTTAAGAAACATGAACAAAACTACCCCACCCACGATCTGGAAATGGCAGCAGTAGTTTTCGCTTTAAAGATATGGCGACATTATCTATACGGAGAAACTTGCGAAATCTACACTGACCATAAAAGTCTAAAATATATTTTCGACCAAAAGGACTTAAACTTGAGGCAGAGGAGATGGGTAGAATTACTAAAAGATTATGATTGCAATATTCTTTACCACCCAGGCAAAGCAAACGTGGTAGCAGATGCCTTGAGTCGAAAATCTATGGGTAGTCTGGCCCATATAGCAGTAACAAAAAGACCCTTGATCCAAGAACTACAAGAGATGAGAGCAAAAGGTGCTACTCTTGAGGTTACAAGGACAGGATCATTCTTAGCCCATATCAGGGCTAGATCTTCCCTTGTTGACCAGATACGGATATCTCAAATGGAGGATCCTGAGCTTGTCCAAATTATGGAAAAGGTGAAGATTGGTGAAGTGAATAGTTTCACACTCGACGATACAGGAGTCTTACATTTTAAACAACGGTTGTGTGTACCACATGTTGGAACTCTTAGACGAGACATCATGGAAGAAGGCCATCGTGCTGCATATGCTGTACATCCAGGAGCCACCAAGATGTATCAGGATTTGAAACAGATCTACTGGTGGAAAGGAATGAAACAAGACATAGTAGAATTTGTGTCTCGTTGTTTAACCTGTCAACAGGTTAAGGCTGAGCATCTAAAGCCAGGAGGCTCGTTACAACGATTAGAGATTCCTGAATGGAAATGGGAACGAGTGACGATGGACTTTGTTGTTGGTCTACCTCGTTCCACAGGAGGTTATGACTCAGTTTGGGTCATTGTTGACCGACTAACCAAATCAGCACACTTCATTCCAGTCAAAACCACTTATGGTGTAGTAACGTTGGCACAATTGTATATTAAAGAAATAGTAAAGTTGCATGGAGTACCTATATCTATCATTTCTGATAGAGGTCCTCAATTTACCTCTCGTTTCTGGAGAAGTTTTCAGGAGGCATTAGGTACTCGAGTGGACCTTAGTACCGCTTTTCACCCACAGACAGACGGACAGTCAGAGCGGACGATTCAGACGCTAGAGGATATGTTACGAGCTTGTATTCTAGATTTCAGTGGTAGCTGGGAAAAGCATTTGTATCTTGTAGAGTTCGCATATAACAACAGCTACCAGGCCACTATTGGGATGGCACCCTTTGAGGCCTTGTATGGGAGACGTTGCAGATCTCCGATCGGTTGGTTCGAGGTAGGTGAAGCGAAAGCATTAGGACCTGACTTGGCCCAGGATGCCCTAACCAAGGTTAAGACAATACAAGATAGGATGCGAGTAGCTCAAAGTAGACAAAAGGCATACGCTGACCACAGACGACGTGATTTGGAGTTCTCAGTCGGCGATATGGTATTTCTTAAGGTCTCTCCAATGAAAGGTGTGTTGAGATTTGGAAGGAAAGGAAAGTTGAGTCCTAGATACATCGGGCCTTATGAGATTCTAGAACGAGTGGGAAAAGTGGCTTATCGGCTTGCCCTACCTATGGATCTGGAAGGGATTCACCCTGTTTTTCACGTATCAATGTTAAAGAAGTACCTTCATGACCCTTCTCACATACTTCACCCTTCTCAGAATGATTCTATCCTAGTAGATGAAAATTTGTCATACGAGGAGATACCGGTAGCTATCCTCGATAGTCAAGTAAAGAAACTCCGATCTAAGGAGATTCCATCCGTCAAAGTTTTGTGGAGGAATCAAACTCACGAAGAAGCCACATGGGAAGCCGAGGCCGACATGCGTTCTAGATATCCCCATCTTTTTACGACTTGAGGTAATTTAAATTCGGAGGACCGAATTTCTTAAAGGGGGTGATAATGTAATACCCATGAAAAATAAAATATAAATGTGTGTTTTCAAACTACTGTTACTATTTACGTATATGGTACTGTTCATTTATACAATCAAAATGTCAAATACTAGATGTGGTTTGGTTATAAGATAAAACTAGAAAGAAGTTTGTAGGAGAAAATGACGTTTTATGTGTAAAAATACCCTCAGGGACTAAATTGAAAGGACTGAATTGAAAAGAAACTTAAAGGTTTAAGGTGAAAGGATAGTTTTCCCTTTAAAGTTTCTAATAGTAAATAAACGAAAATTTTCCATCGTACACGTAAGGTGCACAGTAACTGCATTATTAGAAATGTCATTTTCATGAATAGTAAATTGAATATTTTATTAGCGTATAGTGTCAAATAGTACCCTTGACTTTTGCTATAAATAGGCCCTTCCATTTCACTTCTAAACTCACACCTTCAACTTCTCTTCTTCCCTCCTTAAGTTTCTCTTGCTCCGACGCTAGGCTTCTGAGATTTTGGGCCTTTCCGTTTTTGCTTAGGTAAGGATACTATGCCCTTTCTATGTCTTTCAAATTTTAGAAGTTATTTTCTTAAGTATGCTCTGTGGTTGCGGCTTTGGCCGATCTTCCACATCAGAAAAACTGTCGTTAGCTGTTATTTTGATTCTCTGATTACCGAAATAGAATATAATCTGTGGAGAATACATGTCTAGGAAAGTTCTGGCTAAGGAAAGACCTGGTTTTTAAGTGTGTCCAGTGTGACCCTCCACTCTTTCCTGAGAACTTACCTGGTGTACTCTTTTACAGATTGTATTCTGTATTTCTGGTATGAATAGTACCCGTACGTATGAATAGTGACCGTATAAATAGTACCGTACGTATGAATAGTGACCGTATGAATAGTACCCGTACGTATGAACAGTATCTGTACGAAAATGATCTTAACGTACTTTCTGTAATCTTTCATGAAAATCTCTGTAGCGGAACACTGAAATTCACTTGCGAACTCTTGTCCGTAACGATTTAGAGAAGTGATACTCGTACGGAATCCAGGTGAGTGAAACGACCCTGTTTTAATAGAGTTTTAGCATTACTGGTGATAAAAAGTATGTCGTAGGACACTCCCAAGATTCATAGGGAGAAATTGGATTCAGAATGACGAATATAATGAGATAATTAATCCAGAAGTATGGATAAGACAAAGCAAGTATCTCATGATGATATGAAATTTGAATCATATAGTTATATACTATACCTGTTATATGGATGAGTATTATATTGTGCTTCTGATTATGATATGAACTGTTGTACTATTGATTGTGATTAAGCGGTACAGTACCCCCTCTCACGGCAAGGCGAAAAACCCGGGTTAAAGGGTGTCTTGACCAATGAGTGTGGAGACAACGATTCCCTCAGTAGGGATATAGCCCGGATTGGTGATAAATCCGTGAGGCGCCCTAGCTAAGAGGATGAGGTTGTGCGTCATGGCGGAAAAATACAAAATTGGTGAGCCGGCCTGTGTGCGCTCTCCGGGATATATTGCCATTGACGAGTACTAGTATCGTTTGTTGAATTGGATGAATTTTTCTTGTATGTAATTTCTAACTATGTCTATTGGTTGAGCTTGAGCCTTCGGATATGCTTGCATGACTGGTGATGTATTTGAATTTTATTAACGCAAGGCCGATTTGCTCACTGAGTTTAAAAGCTCACACTGTTTGTACAAACTTTTTGTTCAGATCAGGTTGCCGCCGAAGTACATCCGCTAGAGGAGTAGATCACGTTGGACCTTCCCGCTGTCGGGTAGGCCATTCTTTTGTTATACAGTATGTTGCTCTGTAACCATCTAGGACATCTAGGTCAGGGGTTTGGTATTTGGCTTGTATTTCAGTATGATAATGTATTTCGTACTGAGGATCTATTATTTTTAATTAAGAAAATCTGATGTATTTTCTTTGTATTTATTAAGGAATGGTATTTTGAGAATATAGAGATAATGACTAACGATTTTACTTGTGGGAAGAAGTTATCGAAAGGCTTACAGTGATGGAATATTCATCATTGTGCCGGTCATGTGCCTAGAAAATGGGTCGTGACAATACCAGCGAAGAATAGTGATGTACTGATTCGAACACCCACACACAGAAAAGAAGAAGAAGGAGAGAGAGAGAGAGAGAGAGAGAGAGAGAGAGAGAGAGAGAGAGAGAGAGAGAGAGAGAGAGAGAGAGAGAGAGAGAGAGAGAGAGAGAGAGAGAGAGAGAGAACTCTGATGACGTGATGCCACATCAGCATAAGTCTTCTTACACATATGACGCTGACATGAATTTCAATGTTGATGAAAGCATCTTAATCAGTGTCACGTATCGTGAATTGACTGTTGACGGACTATTGAGTAACATCAGAGACTATTTTTATGATTTTAGAAACTATAGTGACTAAATATTTAATTTTTAAAGTATATAGACTAAATTTATTATTTGATGAAACTATAAAGACCTCAAACATATTTTATCCTTTGGTAATATATAAAAGATCTTACTCATTGTGTGTGGCTATTAATTGATGATAGCAATAACGTGGATAACCAGAGAAAACGACTTACTGGAAAATCGTTTAAAGCAGTGACGACGACGATACGAAATTAACCGTCGTTTACTCCCTTCTCGTCATTATTTCCTCTTCTCCTCCGATGCTGCATCAAAACGACAATAAACAAGAAGTCTCCACAAATTAAGAGGTTGTTGACTCACCAGATCTTCTTCACAATCCGCATGCAAAAGTGGCGCTAGAAATTTCACTCTGATCCAAAAGGCAGAGACCCGAAGAACTCAGTAGCTTCTTACCTCTCTAATTCAGCTTCGTCACCCATGGGTTCTTCGTCGAAAATCACTGTTTCCCTTCTCTTATACCTTTCCTTCTTTGCCTTATTCTCTCCCTCTTCACCTTCCAGAGTCCTACCTTCCGATTCTCAGAAGGTTTCCGTGGGTTTATACTATGAAAGCTTATGCCCTTACAGTGCCACTTTCATCATCCAATACCTGGTTAAGCTCTTCGAGGACGACCTTATCTCCATTGTAGATCTCAAGCTCGTTCCATGGGGTAATGCTAAGCTCAGAGGAAACGACACCTTTGATTGCCAGGTTCTCCTAGCAAATATTCCCTTCCCCAATTTCCTATAAGCTCTACGATTTTGTGGATTTTCGATTTTTTTGTGTGCTTTTTATAAAATATTGAAAGTTCGAAGTATCTATGCATTCGCATCGGATTGAATTATCGTTTCTCTCTTTCTCTTGTTACCTAGAGGCTCTGGGTTTTCTCTATGTTCTATTAGGCTTCATCACCTCATGATCTCATGCTGTATTTATGTTTCTCTTGGTTGAATTAAATTGCTGCTTATTTTCTGGCTTTACGACGATTGCAGCATGGCCCATATGAGTGCTTACTGAACACTGTCGAAGCGTGCGCGATTGATGCCTGGCCAGACCTGGTAAGATTTTCCCTTTGGTACCGTAGTGAGAGAGACCAAGAAAGCAATATGCAAACTGGTCCAAAGCTTGGGAACACTAGTTTTTCTAGTTTTATTTTTTATGGTACAAGTGTTAATGTTTCTTTAACTGACGTCTGGTGATGAAAGGAGCTGTGATGACCTGGGTAAGTAGGGGAAAGAAATATATTAATCTGTTTATAAACAAGAAAAAGAAAAAAAAGCAATTACTGGAGCAATATATTTCCATACTTATTCAACAGGTAATTGTCCAACCATGGACAGTTTAATTTGGAAATGAAGTGCTGAGCTAAGCACTGTCTCTTTGTCACTTTCATACAAAATTAAATTTAGGGCATACGGGGTTGCCTTAAGAATGTCAATGCAGTAAATTTCTTAGGTCTATGAAATAAATTTCTTCTCGTTATTTAATATCACATATCATTCTTAGTTTGATCTTACTTCTGGTTTGATATAAAGATATCTTTATATTACATGTATATCACGATGTTATGTATTTAAACACAATCATCTTTGTGCAGAATGAGCACTTTCCTTTCATTGATTGTGTTGAGACATTAGTTCATCAGCGCGAGTACGGAGACTGGGAATCCTGTTTTAAGAAACTGAATCTAGATCCAAAACCTATTTATAATTGCTATACCAGTGGATACGGAAAAGAGGTTAGTGATTTCCTCTGATTCTTGCTAATGTTTTATTGTTTACAGCACACTGATATTAACGTTTATATACTTGCTATTTCCAGGGCTTGCAGTTAAGTTAAACTTTAATAGTCTGTAATTTGCAATTTTCTTTTGCCATGACATTGCTGGCCTAAGAGGATTTACTGCTAAGTTTGTCATTTTTTCCTAGTAATAGCTGGAAGTTGGAAATGAGTTGCCCTCAATTTTCATCAAACTGCTATACCTACTGAATAAAAGACTTTTTTATTGGCCACACCTACATGTCATCAATAAAGAGATAGATTTGGAAGTGATGAAAGTTTTCTCAAATAATATTTATCTTTTAAATATTTAAAACCTTGAATGTTTTTACGAACAAAGCTAAATGAAGCAACTGAGAAATAGAAATTTTGAACAGTAAAGATTGTGATTATGCTATTTAAGTAATCTCTTCATAGCAATGAAGGATTTTTGCAACCTTCTCGGTTCCTTGTTTAAAATGGAAATTTCTGAGAGAAATCCATTATGAAGAATAGATAAGAGAGTCCGCTTTCAGTAGAGATTAAAACCCTGTCAACAAGGCCAGTCTATTTTGTGAATTGGGAGAGTATATTAAAGAATGGTCCGAGCACATTTAAACTACTGAATGTGTCTGACAATGGTTCTATCCAGCTGTGTAATATGTTTTTGTATTGCCTTATTTCTTTTCAAGAAATAGCATATCTTACCTAATAATGAGTTATTTTAACTGATTCTGACAGTTACTTTAGCATGGCCCTTGTTTTGATAACTTGCAGAACTCTGAAGCAGTGTAATGTTAGGTGATCTTTGAATTACTTTCTAGTTTCTACTAATAGAATAATCAGTGCTCCTCTGCTGCAAGCCTGCAGCTATTACAAAAAGTGATATTATGGAACTACCAATTTCTAGCTTCTGAGTACTCATATCTCTTTGTGATAATTTGGCAAAATTCTTTTTCAATTTTTGCCAAACTTGCAAAAAGTTATTACTGTCTTCAGATACTCAAAAAGATATGAGAGATGGCTTTGCATCTATAGAATCTGGCTGACATTTTTCTCAAGTAGAACTTACCATTTTTATGCAGCTGGAACTAAAGTATGCAGCTGAAACAAATGCCCTGCAGCCTCCTCATCGGTATGTTCCATGGGTAGTTGTTGATGGGCAACCACTCTATGAGGTTAGTTTTGCTAGTGTGTCTCTAGCCTAACATATACCATTCCTAGCGTATGAATTTTTCCACGAAGCTATACCTCTAATTAAAAAATAACGGTTAAATGGTTGCTTTTCGTGTCTTATATTGTACTAACTAATAGCTATATACGTAAGCGAAATTGCATATTAATAGCCATTTCTAAAAATATTATTTTATTTCTTGTCCTGCAGGATTATGAGAACTTTCTAAGCTATGTCTGTAAGGCTTATAAAGGCACTGACGTTCCCAAAGGTTGCAGCCAAGTGTTCTTTGATACTGTTCATATGGCTGATGCAAGGGCTAAGCATTCAGTTTGTGATGAGGAAAGCGTGGTGCCAAACTTCTGGGATCAATTAAGGTCAACCATTACATCATGGGTGCTCCAGATGAACGTTGCAGGAGCGATATAGATGTGCCAATACTGTGTAATCCTGAAGTGTTTTGTTGCTTTTGTAATCAGTAGAACTTATGACAGACTTGATCAGTGGTTTGAAATCACTGTTTCATATACATTGTCTTTTCTTTTTATAAAAGGAATTTTACTACTGTGACTTGTTAGAGTCAATGCAACTAACGGGATTACTCATAGCAAAAGGGAACAGTTTCCTACTAAGTAACTAACCAAGATTCGAATTCTTGTTAAGAAAAATTCTTATATTTAATATTTCATAATGTCTTAAATAGAATTATTTTTAATAAAAAATATTAGTAAAAAAAAGAGTCATTGCAAGTCCCAAATATTTATTTTAACACCAATGGAAGAAAATCTTAATGTTAAAGCAAGTTGATATTTCTATCGATGAGGGGTATAAGCCCCCCAATAAATGTTTGAAATTAACTTTTACACCAATAAATTTATTATAATATACTAATTCATTCCTCAGCATTAAATGCAGGTCTTTTTAAATGTATTCATTTTAGTAAGTTATATTGCACTACTTTATTAATTACATCGACTAACTACTTGTTGTGTAAATTTTAAATTGTAAATTTTAAACAAAAATAAACTATCTATTTTACGTGACCTTTTCGTTAATATTTGTGCAAATTCCAAACAAATAAATCAATAAGTTCTCATTCTTTTTTTTTCTCGGATTTATTGCACCGCTTGAGTGAGTAGTAAATGACTAGTTCGGTTTCTCTATAGTTAGTGCGGCAACTGTACTCTATAGTTGCATCTTAGCCTTTCATTTTCACTTTATCCATCCATCCAATTGATGCCACGTGGCACACCCATAGAAGCCCAAACAATTGCAAACTCTAGCGTCTTCTTCTTCTCCCACGACTTTCGATCTCGCCGTTTGACCGGACTAGCCACTGAAGATCCAGTCTAGAAGCAAATAATCAATTTTCAGCCATTCCATTCTCTGCTACAAGCCGTTGTAAATATCTCTTCTAACGTTACGGGAGCTGTTTCTGCCGTCGCCCTTGTTCCGCCGTGGCTTCCTCTTCACTGTATGCATGGGGTCCTGTTTCAAGGCTGAAAAACAAGGATATCCTTCACAGCGGGTCTATGTGAAGCGTCGAAGTGGGAGGAATGACTGGAGGTGGTGTGCGCGTACGTGCTATAACTGTGTGTTAGGCGAGGAAGAAAGGAGGAGTGAATCTGTGTGTGAGATGAGTTAGGGTGAAGGGTCAGAGTGAATCTGTATTCTTTTGCTCATATGGGGAACAAAGGAATGAGTCCATCTCGATCAGAACATAATTCACATGACTTTAACATTGAGAATAACCGTAGTTCAACCACAAGCAGAAGACCAAGCTCTGTGAAAATTATTTCTATAAAAAATAGAAAATTATATACACTTCCATTTTATTCTTTCTTTTTCATATTTCCAAAAGCAATTATTATCTCTGTAATCTTTTTTTTACAAGTTTTATTATAATTGTTTCTATAAATACTTCATTTTTTTTTCTTGAATTAGATGCTATAGGAATGGGTTGGCTTTTACTCTAAATTATTTATATTTCAAATTTATAATAACATGAAATAATTTCAATTTCATATTAAATAATTATTAAATTTGGATTTAAAATAATGGAGAAAGATTCCACACGGTTGATTTTAAGTGGAATTTTATTACTTTATTTCAGTCTTAAATTTTAAATTTATTATTATATTTTAAGGTCAAATGTACTTTTCATTTAAAGAAAAACACAGAAGATATATATGAAAGAAGTGTTTGTATATTAACTCTGCAGTTTCTTTTTGTTGATTACTTTTTGATGTGTTTGTCTACTCTCATCCTGCACTCTCGAATATCCTCTTTAACCCATCTCTCACACAGAAGAATATAGATTCACTATATCCTTTTTTTTTGGCCTTGAAACAGGACCCTATGCATATGGTGAAGAGGAAGCCACGGCGGAAAACGCTCCGGCAA
Organism: Biancaea sappan; assembly: GCA_037074585.1. Lineage (NCBI taxonomy): Eukaryota > Viridiplantae > Streptophyta > Magnoliopsida > Fabales > Fabaceae > Biancaea > Biancaea sappan. The sequence goes on along the minus strand of CM073498.1, from coordinate 5,224,204 downwards.
CGTTTGGAAGAGATATTTACAATGGCTAGTAGCAGGGAATGGAATGGCTGAAAATCGGTTATTTGCTTCTGGACGGGATCTTCAGTGGCTAGCCCGGTCAAACGGCGAGATCAGAAGTCATGGGAAAAGAAGACGCTAGAGTTTGCAATTTTTTCAGCTCCTATGGGTGTGCCACGTGGCAACAATTGGATGGATGGATAAAGTGAAAATGGAATGCTGAGATGCAACTATAGAGTACAGATGCGGCGCTAACTATAGAGAAACCGTACTCATAAATGACAACCTTCGTTTGACTCAGCCTTAACTTCCAAAGCATTTTTTTTTGCTCTTTTATTCTTTTCTTTCTCCCCCCTCATTTTCGCATGCGAAGAGCAAGCGGCAAGAAAGCTTTGTGAAGCTCCAGAGCGACCTTCTTTTGTTGCTTCGTGCTGTTTTGGTTTCCCTTTGTGCTTCAACTTCTGTTGCTTCTTCTCTCCCATACTCACTGGTATGTTCTTGGTATTCATGTTTAAGTTCTTTGTTTGTTCATGTTTTCATTGTTATATTCATTCTTTATCTTAATGTATTTTTGGTTTGATGGTGCCTGGGCAATGTCTCTGTTTCTCTTCCTCTCTGCCTTCTCCAATTCGTTGGCGACTCTGCCTCCCCTGCATTGGTGGGTATTTCTCTCAACCAGTGGGCGGGAAAATACAATGTAAATTGACGAGGTAGGGAACACCAGTTACTATTTCTGGGATTTGTTCTCTGCAATATTTCAGCAAAAATAAATTCTATAAAGAGCTATTGAGAGTATTGAGAGATGTGTAGAGAGAGTGACTTTCAATTCTTCTTATAACCACAAAATTGATGGTTGGACCTGATCATTTTTTTGCATTTTATACTATCGAAGGTTAAACGCCTACCTCATTTAGGCTGTCAATGATTAGAATGGAATAAACTGTACCTCTACCATTTGAATACAATTTAAATAGAAAAGGTGCTTTCCTTTGTATAGGGAAGGTGACTTTTTAACAGTGCTTTCTTCTCCCTCAATATCTGAGGGCTTTCTTGTGTTTGCATTACACAGTTGTATGTGCTATGTGATGGCCCGTGAAGATTAGGCCCACTACTGCCAATATCTGAAACTTCATGCAGAAAAGCCACTAATGGCAAATATGTAAATCTAGAATTTACTTGAGGATAATTAAATAACCAAAGGAGTAAAGTGGAGGTAAAAAAGTGATGATGCTATTGACTTTTCACCTTTTTCGAATGAATCTAAGCATTGAAAGGATCTAAGGCTGAAATTAAATGTGAAGAGGGTAATTAAGTAAAATGACAATTTCATTTCCTTCCTTGTCCTTGATCTAATGGCTGTGATGAATTTGAGTGAGGGCAATTGAGTAATACCATTCATAAATATTAAGAACGCCTCGTGGAGTCTTCTTCCATTCACGACAAATGCTCCTTTTCCATTTTGGAAATAACTCTCGACCAAGAGAACCTTTAGGGTTTAGATGTACGGTTCCGGCCACTCTTTGTTGCTAACTCATCAGATCCACCGATTAAAAGATCAATATTGAAGATCAGTACCTTCTTGTGTCTGGTTCATGAACTCACTGTTGCTAGATACTTGTGTTGATGGTTAGAAACAAGAAATGGAGAAAATCTCCAATGACTAAGAAGTGATGGTTGAGGTTGAAGAAAGAGGTCAGAAAGGATGAGGAAGAGAGATATGAGATTTCAGAAGAGAAGAATAGAAGAGATAAGTACTGAGTAGTTCTATATTTTTTTTCATATATTTTCTTCTGAATACACCTCATCTATTTATATTATTTTTTCTAGTTTGATTTTTCTCCATTATGTGATAGATATGATGGAGAGAATTTTTCACATCTGAAATCATGGAAATATTGCTGAAACGGTCTCCAACAAACAAGGAACTAATTTTCTAGAAATGTAAATTCATTCTGTATTGTAGCCTAGACACTGTAATAATTAATTTGTAATATTAAATGGACTCTGGACTGTTCTGATGACGTCAGCCCTAAGGCTGATGACGTGGCTACTGCTGATGACGTGGTGATGATCTAGTGACTTGTGTCACGTTGGCCGAGATGCTGACGTGGCAGTGAGTATGGTATTTTTTTACTGTCTGTGATTTATGCCTTCTGTTGATGTATGTGATAAACACGCTTCTGATGCTCCAGTGAGGCTTGAATTGAGGAGCCACGGTCTCTGATCAATTTGGGTTGGGTTTATGTTTTCTGTTACTTTTCTGTGGGCTGGGCCGTTCATGATATTGTGCTATTTGTGCCAAATGAGTGAGATGGGTGATTTGAGCTGAGCTGGTTCAAGGGCCGCCAGCGATGATGAGTATGCTTTATTCACTGCTTCTGTTGCTGAAATTTATTTTATTCTGCAAAAATAAAAAACAAGTGAGAAATAACTGTTGATGTTTTATTTTCTGAGGCACGTGAGAGCACATGCCACTCCCTCCCCCTTAGAAAGTCTTTGTCTCAAAGGCTAAATGAAGGATAGCGTTGCCGGAGGGTCTCCAGATCTTCCCAGGTAGCATCCGAGGGCTCGAGGCCAGTCCATTTAATAAGGACTTGTGTCGATGCTTAATTGCCCCTTTTGATTGCCTTTCTGTCTAGTATAGCCTCTGGTTGCATGTTTGTATTATCATTAGGATTAATGATAGGCAAAGTTGATGAAGCTTGTACCTTAAAACCAATCCTACGTTTGAGTTGTGAAACATGAAAAACAGGATGAATACTAGAGCCGTTAGGTAATTCCAACCTATAAGCAACCTTGCCAATCTTCTGTAAAATCATATAAGGCCCAAAATACTTTGGTGATAATTTTTGAATTGGCTGTTTAACAATTGAATTATGCCTGTAAGGTTGTAATTTAGATAAACATAGTCTCCCATACTAAATTCCCTTTCTGTTCTGCCTTTGTTTGCATAAGTCTTCATTCGTTCCTGTGCCTTAGAGAGTCTGTCTCGTAGAAAATTAACAGATGATCCATGATCCTTAAGCAATTCAGCCACTGTTTCGTTAGGGCTAATTGCACTGTCAAAACCATAGTAAGTAGGAGTAGTCCCATATAGGGCCTGATAAGGAGTCATACCTAGTGTGGTGTGATAGTTTGTGTTATACCACCATTCAGCCAAAGGAAGCCATGTCACCGATTTCTTTGGTTGAGATCCGGTCATACATCTTAGGTAGCACTCTAGGCACTGATTCACCCTTTCAGTCTGTCCGTCCGTCTGGGGATGATATGCTGTACTGAGTTTAAGAGTAACTCCTAGAGCCTTAAATAGTTGCTGCCAAAAATTACTGGTGAATTGTCACGTCCCAAAATCTGAGCACGTGACCGGCACGAAAAGTGAATTTCATTTCACCTCTGTAAGCCTATCTTTCTCTTAAGCATCATACCATTCTTTTTCTTGCAACCAAATCGAGTTCTCTATACACACTACAGTCATTCACATTACATCACTGAATGAACCTACCCGATTATAGAGATTTGTAGATTTATACAACTTAGAATAAAACTTAACTATTATACCTTTATCCTGAACAAATGAAAAGGTAATCATGGGCTAAGGATCCATAATTCCTTGTACAGATATTTACCTTCAGCTGTCAACTCTGAAAAAAAATGTTAATAAGAGGGGTATGAGCAAACCACGTGCCCAGTGAGCAAACAACACAACACTATGACAAAAAAAAAATATCATGCATCATAATGATAACATGCAGCAATCATACGTAATTGATCATAATATAATATAATATAATTCATAATACTTCACAACAATATCCAAGTAAATCAAATACGTTTCAATATAATTCAAATAATTCACAACAGCAAACAATGAAATCAATTTCACACATTTCCCGTACCAACCGGGTCGTCCAGGGTACCTCTGGATCGTTGCCCGCGGCCCCCGCCGCATCCACCCTTATCGCTCCATGTATATTCTCCACCCTTATAGCTTCACGTAGATTTCTCCATGGAGTGCACCACCATGCCTTTCCATTCATTCTGATTACATACACAATCACAATCATAAATAACTCATAATCATTTACAAGTCTCATCACAACATAACTCATACTACTTTCCATACTTAATCACAAATTCATCAACGTGTATACAATCATTCACTGTTCACAGAATTTATCTTTTAAATCACATCTCAAACATAGAAGCTCATTTGTATTTACAAGTCCTCACAATGGTATTCGTGTCTTCTTCACGCAACATTCATATAATGGTGTTTATGTATAGATATATCTATATCAATCTATTCGAGAACACAATTCTTTAATTCTAGAAAGTGCGCATGAATGTAACTTATGCAAGAAAATCTCAAATCATAATGAATATCAATATATAAGTTAACCATCACTGCCTTCACACTAAGATACACTACATGCTCTCGCTATGATGCCAAGAACTTTAAAGAAAAGATTTAGTCATAGAAAGTATAAATCCCACTCACCTGGATTTTACGCTCTCGGCACTCCCACCTTGCACCTTGACCATTCCTATTGTAACCAGATAAAAACCATCAGGGTTACGAAATAGAGAAATTTCCTACCACTATTCCCAACCTTCACTTACTTCTCAAATCATAACTCCTAACTGGTAATGAATATCCAGATGAAACTTATACCATTAGAAACTAGACTCAAAGAGCTTTTCAACGATATTAAAAAAAAAACTGATGCTACAATAACGGTCAACGGTCAATGTAGCTACAGTAACGTTGACCGAGTCAATGCTACAGTAACGTTGACCGAGTCAATGCTACAGTAGCCGAGAAATATGGAAAAATTTTCCCGATGAACAGTAATTTCTGGGAAAAATTTTCGAATGTTCTTCGTGTTCTTTATCCAAAAATCCTAAAATCATATCTAAAACAACATTTCTTTTGATTTCTTCCATGGGTTTTGTTTCTCAATGTCTAATGAGTATTTTAACACCCAAACCCCTAATTTTTACCAACAATCCAAGCTCAAATCTCAAATTTTCATCAAGAACACTAACTTTTTCAAATATCCAAATTCTACGAAATTTCTTGTTCTAATAACATCATAAACCACCTAAGAATGTTTTACATTAACATCCACACTTAAATTCATCCATTAAAACTCAAAATCTTAATTTTCTTCCATAGGTCCGAAAATGGAGAAAAAGAGAAATAGAGTAGATAAAACTTACCTATTTACCTCTAGAACTCCTGAGAATCGGAAGTATGGTTAGAAAATACAAGATCGCCGGATGAAAATTTGAGAAATGATTGAAAAAGGAAAGAGTGGTAGATGATGAGAAAATAGAGATGTCTCGGGGAAGAAAGAAGGAAGAGAGGAAATAAATCTAATAATTGTATGTGTGGGCCCCACCAATTTCTTTTTCAATAAAATTGCGCATAGCAACCTTAGCTTTTAAGATTTGTTCACTTAGGTCCTTGAGAATTTATAAAAATTTCCTAAATTAAAAATTGAAATTTCTATTCCCAAATTTTCTTTACTAATTCAAAGAAAGAAAACATATTTCATACAATTAAATTTTTCACTAAACTTCATAATAGATTTTAAATATTCATACAAATTTCTTGGGATATTACATGAATATCTTGTCTCTGTCACTAACAATTGAACTAGGCAAACCATGTAATTTATAAATATTAGCTAAAAAGCAATTAGCAACTTAGGGAGCTGTTAATGGGTGAGAGAGAGCAATAAAGTGTGAATATTTAGTAAACCTGTCTACTACCACAAAAATTATTTCCTTCCCTTCTGATTTAGGTAACCCTTCTATGAAATCCATACTTAAGTCTTTCCAAGCAGATTCTGGTACCGGTAATGGTTGTAAGAGTCTAGCATGATGTAGACGTTCAGTTTTATTCCTTTGACAAATGTCACGGATTGTGACAAAAGCTCGAACAGCCTTCTTGAGACCCTTCCAATAGAAGAGTCTTTTAGCTCTTTGATATGTTCCATGTATTCCCGAGTGTCCGCCATTAGGATCAGAATGAATTGCTTCCACCAGTTTATTGCGTAAATCAGATCCCTTACCAATTAAAAGCCTTCCTTTATAACGTATCAATCCTCCAATCATAGTGAATTTGGATGGTGGGTTCTGGTCTTGCAGTTGTTGAATAAGTTGTTGCACCTCTGGATCATTCTGGTAGGATTCCTTAGCCTCCTCAATCCATGCTGGTGTTATGGTTGTGATACTATTTAAGTTTGCATCTTCCCAACGCCTAGATAAGGCATCTGCAGCCTTGTTTTCACGCCCTTTCTTGTAGTAAATTTGATAAGATAGACCCATCATTTTACTCAATCCCTTCTTCTGGATTTGATTAGTAATCCTCTGATCAAGTAAATATTTAAGGGATTCATGATCAATTTTGATAATAAATGTGCCTATCTCCAAGTAGTAAGAGTCTAGCATGATGTAGACGTTCAGTTTTATTCCTTTGACAAATGTCACGGATTGTGACAAAAGCTCGAACAGCCTTCTTGAGACCCTTCCAATAGAAGAGTCTTTTAGCTCTTTGATATGTTCCATGTATTCCCGAGTGTCCGCCATTAGGATCAGAATGAATTGCTTCCACCAGTTTATTGCGTAAATCAGATCCCTTACCAATTAAAAGCCTTCCTTTATAACGTATCAATCCTCCAATCATAGTGAATTTGGATGGTGGGTTCTGGTCTTGCAGTTGTTGAATAAGTTGTTGCACCTCTGGATCATTCTGGTAGGATTCCTTAGCCTCCTCAATCCATGCTGGTGTTATGGTTGTGATACTATTTAAGTTTGCATCTTCCCAACGCCTAGATAAGGCATCTGCAGCCTTGTTTTCACGCCCTTTCTTGTAGTAAATTTGATAAGATAGACCCATCATTTTACTCAATCCCTTCTTCTGGATTTGATTAGTAATCCTCTGATCAAGTAAATATTTAAGGGATTCATGATCAATTTTGATAATAAATGTGCCTATCTCCAAGTAATGCCTCCAATTTTTAACTGCCAATAACAGTGCCAAATATTCTTTTTCATAAGTTGATAGGCCTTGGTTTTTAATACCTAAGGCCTTGCTTAAGAAGGCTAGTGGTCTACCTTCCTGTATTAAAACAGTACCAATGCCTGTGTCACAAGCATCAGTTTCCAAAATGAAAGGTATAGAGAAATTAGGCAATGCTAAAACAGGAGCTTGAGTCATAGCTTGTTTTAGGGCTTCAAAAGCTTCTGTGGCCTTGGCATCCCACTTGAATGCCCCCTTCCTCAGGAGGTTAGTGAGAGATTTGCTTATCTTTCCATAATCACGAATGAACTTTCTGTAATAGCCTGTCAAGCCCAAAAATCCTCTTAAAGATTTAAGGGATTTAGGAATAGGCCAACTTACCATAGCTTCAATCTTTTTGTGATCAGTAGCCACACCTTCTCCAGAAATTACATGACCTAGATACTCCACCTTAGGCTATCCAAAAGAGCACTTACTTTTTTTAACAAGTAACTGGTTTTGCCTCAATTTTTGAAAAATAGTCTCCAAATGGTGAATATGCTCATCTAACCCTTTACTGTAGATAAGTATGTTGTAAAAAAATACTAATACAAAATTTCTCAAAAATTCAGCCAGTACAGTATTCATTAGGCTTTGAAAAGTTACAGGTGCATTAATAAGCCCAAAAGGCATAACTAAAAATTCATAATGACCATGATGAGTTCTAAAAGTAGTCTTATTGATATCATGTTCATGCATTCTGATATGATGATATCCAGATCGTAGATCTAGTTTAGAAAAAATAGTAGCTCCATTTAATTCACCAAGAAGATCATCAATTATAAGGATAGGGAACTTATCTTTTACAGTCATAGTATTCAGTTTCCTATAGTCTATGCACATTCTGAGGGTTCCATCCTTCTTTCCTAGAAGTAGAGCAGGTGAAGCATAAGAACTATGACTGGAACGAATTATTCCCATATCAAGCATTTCCTTAATTTGCTTCTCCAATTCTGTCTTGTGATGGTAGGGATATCGGTAAGGTCTTGAATTTACTGGTAGAGAATCTGGCTTCAAAATGATTTTGTGATCATGAGATCTTCTAGGAGGTAACTATGTCATTTCCTTAAAGAGTTCATGGTGGTGTTGTAGCAATTCCTGTATGGGCTCAGGAATTTCCTCCTTTGCAGTCTGAGTAGTTATGTTGTTTAGTTGTGCTAGCCAAGGATCCTTTATAGATATATCGTCAAGCACCTCCACTCCAATAACCCTTAAAAAAGCTTGATTAGAAAAACCTTGGAGGTGCACCTCCTTGCCTCTGTAATTAAACGTTAGAGTCAGTGTTTTAAAATCAAAAGTAACAGGACTTAACTCTTTAAGCCAGTCTACCCCTAGAACCATTTCACAATCTGCTAGTTTAAGAACCCTGACATCTGTAGAAAAACATTGATTTTGCATCTCCCATTCCAGCTGTGTCACCTCCTCTCTGCTAATGGTACGGTCTCCGTTTGCTACTGTGACAATCAATGGATAGCTTCTAGTTGCTCTTATCTGTAATTTCTGTAAAACTCGAGGGTCAATGAAGCTATTAGTACTTCCAGAATCAATCAGTACCTTTATCTTTTGATTTTTAATTCTAGCATTAAGCTTGATTGTACTTGGTGGGGTTTGGCAATTGATGGCATTAAGAATTGCTTCCCCTTCGATAGTGTCTCCTTCTTCTAGGCCTGGTTCAGCAACAATTTCATCTTCTTCAGAATCTGTTTCATCAGCTATGTCTCATTCTATTTGATGAATAGTTCGTCCCTTACACTGATGGCCAAGTACCCATTTATCTCCACATTTGAAGCATTGACCTTTCTTAAACTCTTGTGTGGATCTACTGAATTTCTAATCAATGTTGGGCTTTTTCTCTGAACTACTTTTTTGGAATGGTTTGACCTGCATAGGCTTGAAATTATTAGTTCCTCTTGAATAGGAATTACTCCGCCGTAATGCTTCCAATTTCTTTTCTTCAGCTTCTGCCAATTCATAAGCATCATCCAATGTTTGTGGTTTAAACATTAAGACTCCATGTTTAATTTCATCCTGTAATCCGCTAATAAAATTGTGAAGAAAATGTGAGTCAATTATCATAGGATTAAATTCCAACATGCTAGCTCTCAAGTCTTCAAAACTGTCATTATAAGATTCCAAGCTTGTAGTCTGCTTCAATTTATTAAATGTACCAACAACTTGCCCATAATCTAACTTATCATATTTGAATAAAATGGCATTTGATAATTCTGTCCACATAATCTGCGGTCTACCCACTAAATAGTTATGAAACCACTTCTCAACTTTCGTTTCAAAATACAATGCTGCTACTGGTATTTTGTCTCTTTCTAAAGTATTGTAATAATCAAAATACCTGTTACATTGCTGAACCCAATACCTGGCATCTGAACCATTGAACATTGTTAGCTCAACCTTAGGTTTAGGTTGGAAATGATGAGGCTTGCCTGTTTCAATTTTTGCCTGACTGCTGTAGCTAGTTGGGACTGTGTACATTGGTGGACGTATTGGTCTGCTCGGTGATGGATTATCTGCATGGGGTATGTGAAGAATGCCCCTTTCAGTTACTGAGGGTGAGCCTACTCCACCTGGTACATTAGTCTCAATTTTTTTTGCAATTAATTGATGGAAATTGGCAAGCGCCTAATCCAATTTGCTGTCTTGCGCACTGCATGTCTCAGCTACTTGTTGTTGTAGGCTCTTCATTTGATTTAACTCATCTGACAATTTTTGTATTTTTGCCTCCATCCTTTGTTCGTGGTCCGCTGGCTCTTTACCCCTGTCAGATGTTTTAGCTCTCTCTGCCATTTGTGATGATCTGGTCCTTGCTAGTGTGTTGTCTCGAGAACAGCTTTGATACCACTTGTGATAGCCCATGAAGATTGGGCCCACTACTCCCAATATTTGAAACTTAATGCGGAAAAGCCACTAATGGCAAATATATAAATCTGGAATTTACTTGAGGATAATTAAATAACCAAAGGAGTAAAGTGAGGGTAAAACAATGATGATGCTACTGACTTTTCACCTTTTTCAAATGAATCTAAGCCATTGAAAGGATCTATGGCTGAAATTAAATGTGGAGTTGGTAATTAAGTAAAATGATGATTTCATTTCCTTCCTTGTAATTGATCTAATGGCTGTGATGAATTTGAGTGAGGGCAATTGAGTAATACCATTCATAAATATTAAGAACGCCTCCTGGAGTCTTCTTCCGTTCACGACAATTGCTCCTTTTCCATTTTGGAAATAACTCTTGGCCAAGAGAACCTTTAGGGTTTAGATGTACGGTTCTGGCCACTCTTTGTTGCTAACTCATCAGATCCACTGATTAAAAGATCAATATTGAAGATCAGTACCTTCTTGTGTTTGGTTCGTGAACTCACTGTTGCTAGATACTTGTGTTGATGGTTAGAAACAAGAAATGGAGAAAATCTCCAATGACTAAGAAGTGATGGTTGAGGTTGAAGAAAGAGGTCAGAAAGGATGAGGAAGAGAGATATGAGATTTCAAAAGAGAAGAATAGAAGAGATAAGTATTGAGTAGTTCTATATTTTTTTTCATATATTTTCTTCTGAATGCACCTCATCTATTTATATTATTTTTTCTAGTCTAATTCTTCTCCATTATGTGAAAGATATGACGGAGAGAATTTTTCACTTCTGAAATCATGGAAATATTGCTGAAACGGTCTTTGAAAAACAAGGAACTAATTTTCTGGAAATGTAAATTCATTCTGTATTGTAGCCTAGACATTGTAATAATTAATTTGTAATATTAAATGGACTCTGGACTGTTCTGATGACGTCAGCCCTAAGGCTGATGATGTGGCTACTGCTGATGACGTGGTGATGATCTAGTGACTTGAGTCACGTTGGCCGAGATGCTGACGTGGCAGTGAGTATGGTATTTTTTTACTGTCTGTGATTTATGCTTTCTGTTGATGTATGTGATAAACACGCTTCTGATGCTCCAGTGAGGCTTGAACTGAGGAGCCACGGTCTCTGATCAATTTGGGCTGGGTTTATGTTTTCTGTTACTTATCTGTGGGCTGGGCCGTTCATGACATTGTGCTATCTGTGCCAAATGAGTGAGATGGGTGATCTGAGCTGAGTTGGTTCAAGGGCTGCCAGCGATGATAAGTATGCTTTATTCACTGCTTCTGTTGCTGAAATTTATTTTATTCTGCAAAAATAAAAAACAAGTGAGAAATAATCGTTGATGTTTTATTTTCTGAAGCACGTGAGAGCACGTGACATGCTACTGCATGGCTTAAGTTTGTCACTTTGTCTAGGCTGGATTATGAATTAGACCTTTTGTAAAGGTATCTTTGGTAAAGCTTACGCATAAATTCTGTATTTACTGGTAAAAAGTGAAAGAGGTGTAGGTATTTGTTCCCCTGTAGTACTGTAGAGTAATACAAAGGATGGTCTTTATTCTAAGAATTAGGCATGATCATGATATATTAGTGCCTGTGGTAAATTAATGATTTCTTATCACAAGAAATTACAGCTTTGTATTGAAGTTTTGAAATAATAAGAGGATGTTTTACTTCCATCTAGGTGTGTGGAGAGCTATTCATAAAATGCATGGGGTTCACTATTAATTCAATTTCCATATATTGAGAAGCATATAGTTTGGATCTCCTATCATGAATGCTGTGTAGATTTTAAGAGTGATCCTTATGCATTCTTTATAGTGGTTTACATCATAAAATATCTTATCTCTTTGATTAATTAAATAACATTTTTGTTATCTTGCCCGTCGATTTTTTTTTTACCCACAAAGACTAAACCAAGACTCTGAGATGTATCTAAGCCACACATTGAGCTGCTCGATAATCTTATCTCACTAGCATGTTTGTAGAAAGTAAAAGGGGACCAAAATGACAGGTTTAATCAGAAGTTATGCAAAGTTGTAAAACAACTCAATTAAATCAGAAGTTATTTTTATTATTATTTTTTAAAATGCTGAGTGGAGTTGGCAATGGCATTAGATCTCACTAATGGTTCTGGTGTATAAAATAGTTTGAATTTACAATAGTTCATCTTGAATCTAAATTAGGGGAAACTTGTGTAATTGTTTGCCATCTTCAGATTTCAACTTTTGTCAACTGTGACGGGTTCTGGTGTATAGTGAATTTATATTGGTGTCATGTGTCATAGTTTTATAGAACTATCCATGATCTCTTGAGGGGAGAAGTACCCTCCTAAGAAATAGTGCTGATATAGCTAATTGAGCTGAAAACTAAAGTTTCATATTCTCTTAATTCAGTAAAATGCAGCAAAAGGTCCTTCCTTCTTAGTTGTTAAAATAGTTTGAAATTTAAAGCAGTTCATCCTGATTCTAAAAATTGTGGGAAACTTGCATAAATAATTGTCTACCATCTTCAGATTTCAATTGTTGTCAACTGTGATGGATTCTGGTGTATGATGAATTTATATTGGGGCCCTATGTCATAATTTTGTAGTACTATCCATGATCTTCTAATCCCTTTGCCAATGAACACTACAAAGTTCCAGAGGCTCAATGAATGTTGAACGGATTGTCACGACCCGTTTTGTAGGCACATGATCGGCACAATGATGAATATCCCATCACTGTAAGCCTTTCGATAAATTCTACCCATGAGTTAAATTATTTAGTTATTATCTCTATGTTATCAAAATAACTATTCCTTAATAAATACGAAGAAAATATATCAAATTTCCTTATTTGAAAATCATAGAGATGATTTGCATATAATAATAGATCCTCAATATAAAATACATTATCATACTAAAATACAAGCCAAATACCAAACCCCTGACCTAGATATCCTAGACGATTACAGAGTAACCTAATTTACAATAAAAGAGAGGCCTACCCGATAGCGAGAAGGTCTAAAGTGATCTACTCCTCTAGGGATATTCTTCGCCGGCAACCTGATCTGTACAAAAAGATTTTACAAAGAGTGTGAGTTTTTAAAACTCAGTGAGTAAATCAGCCTCACGTTAATAAAATTCAAATACATCATCAGTCATGCAAGTATACCCGAAGGCTCAAACTCAACCAAAAGACATAGTTAGAAATTACATACTAGAAGATAAAAATACATCCAATTCAGCAAACATTACTAGTATTCATCAATGGCAATATATTTCGGAGAGCGCACATGGGCCAGCTCACCAAATTTGTATATTTCCGCCATGATGCACAACCTCATCTTCTTAGCTACAGTGCCTCACTGATCTGTTACTGACCCGGGCTATATCCCTACTGAGGGAATCGTTGTCTCCACACTCGTTGATCTAGACACCCTTTAAACCGGAGTTTTCGCCTTGCCGTGAAAGGGGGTACTGTCCCACTCAATCACAATCAATAGTATAGTATTTAATATCATAATCAGAAGTATAATATAATAATCATTCATATAACAGGTATAGTATATAACTATATTATAGATTTATAAACCATAAATCAAGATAACAATTAAACTATTTTTGAAAAGATTCAAACTTCACATCATCATGAAATACTTGTTTCATCTTATCTATACTTCTAGATTAATTATTTCCCCAAATTTGCCACTCTAAATCCAGTTTACCCCTATGAATCTTAGGAATGTCCTACGACATACTTTTTATCACAAATAATGTGAAAACCTTATTAAAACGGGGTCGTTCCACTTACATGGATTTTGTACGAGTATCACTTCTCTAAGTCGTTACGGACAAGAGTACACAGGTGAATTTCAGTGTTCCGCTACAGAGATTTTCATGAAAGATTCGAGAAAACAAGTTAGGATTGTTTTCGTACAGATACTATTCATACATATGGTCACTATTCATATATGGTTACTATTCATACGTACGGATACTATTTATACCAGAAATAGATAATACAATCTGTAAAAGAGTACACCAGGTAAGTTCTTAGGAAAGAGTGGAGGGTCGCAATGGACACACTTAAAAACCAGGTCTTTCCTTAGCCAGAACTTTTCTAGACATGTATTCTACACAATTTACATTCTATTTTGGTAATCAGAGAATCAAAATAATATATAGGCACCTAAGGGCAGTTTTTCTGATATGGAAGATCAACCAAAGCCGCAACCACAAAGCATACTTAAAAAAATAACTTCTAAAATTTGAAAGACATAGAAAGGGTATAGTATCCTTACCTCAGTTGAAAAGAAAAGGCCCAAAATCTCAGAGGCCTAGCGTCAGAACAAGAGAGACTTAAGGAGAGAAGAAGAGAAGTTGAAAGTGTGAGTTTAGAAGTGAAATACAAGGGTGTATTTATAAGAAAAGTCAAGGGTATTATTTGATACTATGCGTTAATAAAATATTCAATTTATTATTTATGAAAATGACATTTCTAATAAAATAATTTGCAAAAAAGGCACAGGCAGCTTACTATTGAAATCTTAAGAGAAAAACTATCCTTTTACCTTAAACATTTAAGTTTCTTTTCAAATCAGTCCTTTCATTTTAGTCCTTGAGGGTATTTTCACACATAAAATGTTATTTTCTCTTACTAACTTCTTTTTAATTTTCTCTTATGACCAAACCACATCTAGTACTTGACATTTCGATTGTATAAGTGAACAGTACCATATACATAAATAGTATTATACAGGTAAATAGTACCATATATTGAAATAGTAACCGCAGTTCGCAAACACGCATTTATATTTTATTTTTCATGGGTATTACACAGATATGCTCTGTGGATAGATATATATTAGTTATGCAATAAAAACATCTCAATATCCAAGCATTTATTTTCTTCTAAGAAATATAATTATAGATGTTGACTGCTTCTAATATGTAAATGTCAATAAATGAAAAGAAAGTGATGGATCGCATACTTGAATTACATTCAACTGTAGATTTTAAGCAATTATGAATAATTGTTTTGGAACTTCATAGTTAGTTCCATCATAGGGATTTCTTTCTTCATACTGAAACAATATATGACAATTAATATAATTTAGCCCTGAGATTTTCTTTTTGCTTGGTCTTTAATGTGAGTTTCTGTAGTCAATTGATAGTCTATTTATTGAGAACGTTAATGACGGCTGGTTCTCCATTACAGTGATTATTTGTTCAAGCTCATTCTTATTGGAGACTCTAGTGTTGGCAAATCATGTCTTCTTCTGAGATTTTCTGTGGCTATTTAATAATTTACTGTCTTTGATACTGTAAGCTATTTACTAATTTATTGTCTTATGAGAAAGTCTTATGTCTATGTCTTTATCATCTTTTACAACTTTTTGTGCAGATTCTTGGAATGGGCTTTTCTCTTATTCTCTTTAATATTGGAAAGTGCTTAGCTGATTTCTATTGCAGGTGAGAAATTGCTTTTTTTTTTTGGTTATTTTTATTGGCTTTTGGATTTGATGCAAATGGATTTGTTTTGCTTTTTGTGAATTCTATTGTAGGGGATTTGTCATTGCTTAATAGAAAAATTGCTTAAATTGAGGAAGTAAACTTAATTGATAGCATGATATATGTATATAGATATTTTAATTGAGGTCTTTTTCTAAAATTATAACTAATGGTTGGGTTTTCTCTGCAATTAAAATTACGTGAAATGTCCCACAAAATATGTTGATATGAATTGCAAAATTTGCATGATAAAAAATAGTGGACAAGTGGCACACCAGGTATGACAACATACTTGGAGGTAGGAGCAAAATAACCCCTTCAGTCCTCGCACTCATGTTAAGCTAGGATTTAGTTAGACCATGGTGAACTTCCTCACAAAGTAACCCCTTTTTGATCTCATATTTGGACATAGTTTTGATTCTGCACGAAATATTCTTGTATGGTTCATTTTTTTCTTCCGGGAATCTCTATATCTCAATCATGAGATCACAATTTCATTTTGACTAAATTCTGACAATTTCATATGCTAACAAGTACTCATTAATTGTTTGGTTATTTTGCTAAAAAATGCTATCCGTCTATTATACTAATAGAATTTTACCCCTCAACATTAATTGTAACATCATATTTAAATGCACACACTTCAGCAGGTTATGTGTTCTATTTTTCTACATGTTGTTCCATTCTTTTTGTTACATGTGTTAATGACATGGCTCTCTGCTTTTGTGGATATTAATTACGATCAATACAAATGTATAATTATTCAACTTTCTTTCTACTGTCATAGATAACCAATACTGAAATTATATTTTTCCATCAATTTTTTTTTTAACTCTAATTCACCTTTCACATTAAGCCTTAAGAAGTTGAACCGTCTTGAATTTTATTATTTTTCTTTGATCAGAATAACGACATTTTGTTATGACTGATTGTGTTCCGTAACTCACGCTATTCACCTTATATGGAATAAGGCTTGGTCTCTTGGCAAGTGGTCTTTGAAAAGTGCACCATTGGAATAGCCAGAGGAAAACAAAAGAATTCTAGGATCTACATAAGTAGTGTTGTCATGGAGGAGTAGGATACTCATATAATTGAGTCGGTTATGCACCACCATTACGAAAACTGTTCTAATTTGATTAACTTCATTTCTTATGGTCCTATTTGTTCATTCATGAAATGCAAATGCTTGTGAATTCATCACTGACAACATACTGTAGCTTGAGGCATTATATATCCACATAAGAAATCAATCGTACTTTGGCCGTCATGTTGTTATGGTATTTCGCTAGTTCTCTTTTTCTCGATATTGTAGCAGGAGTTCAAATATGTTGGAAATTATATTTTATTTTGAGTTTAATACGTGACAAAATTTAATTGAAGCAAAGGACAAACTAGTAAATGAGTTGCAAGATAACTTTGCTACAAGAGTTCTAATGTGCCAAAGATGTTTATTGTTAAATGCAGAACCCCGCATGAAAAGAAAGAAAAGATTGGGAATGATTCATGAAGCTTTTGAATGAATGGTGTTGATATATAACTTGCTTTCATGCTTCTAATTGTAATTTTAACTATACAAATTTTAAATGCATAATAAATTTTAAATGTATTAGTTAATATCAATAGGTTTATTGTTGATTACAAGTTGTTTATGTAAAATATATATATATATATATATATATGTTTTCAAGTTTCTTAGTTCGTTAAAAATAAATTATCATTATTTAATAAGTCTGCTTTAATTTTAATAAAATGTTTGGTGAAATTATTCTAATATAGACATACTTACATCTTGAAATAATTAAGAAATTAACAAAAGATATGTAGATAAAAGAAAGAACAATTCTTGCTCCCAAATTAAGAGATGTAGATGAAATCAATGATTAAATGTTATTCTTACTTCCAAAGATGAGAGAATCTACTTAAGCTCTGATAATATCTGCAAAGCAATGATTATTATTACTAAAAACCATTGATCTTAATTTATGTTATCGCTTATAATAATGTTAAAACAAGACTAGGCCCGCAGGCTGTCCCATGATGACCCATAAATGGACAGTCTTGGATAACGAATTCTTTGTAATACTTCATGACAAATTTGTTTTATATTTTTTGTTTACAAACTCATAATTTTTGTTTCTATATTTCTTTTTTTTTATATTTCGTTCGTTATTATTATTTTTGCATATGTATTTCTTTTTTTTTTTGAACTTTTGCTATAAACACGTGTATTGCACAGGTCCAGCACATTGTTTTGAATTACCTTTTGCCATGACAATCAATAAAAGCCAAGGGTAGCATCTATCCTATGTCGAATTATATCTACCAAATCTAGTTTCTAGCCATGGTCAGCTTTATGTTATCATCTCAAAAGTAAAAAATATAAAAGGTTTGAAGATCCTTATTCTTGACAAAGATAAAACTCCAAAGATTACCACCATCAATGTAGTGTATACAAAAATATTCAAAAATCTCACTTAGCGATTAAAAAATTACATTTCATGATATTAATACATTTATTCAGGTTTGCTTATGTCATGCACTAACTTTTATAGATTTTTTTTTCATTTTAGGTCATTCACATTGATTTTCAAAAAGCATTTCTATCTAATATATCATCCAAAAGGTGTACTAAGATTGTTTAAAATGTTTCAAATTTTTTATATATCACTAAATTTTCTTATGAATCAATTTTTATTATTCTTGCAAATTATGGAAGTTTTTCAAGTCTTGAGTTACTCATGCATCATACGGGTCACCGCACTAGTTATTTAAAAAAGAAAACACTAACTTTCTCATTATTGACCACATTAAGTTATTTCTTGAAAAGTCACAAAATAAGAAGTCACCATCCGCAAAATAAGATGTGGCTAGCAAAAGGACAAAGGACACTTGCTACTAATCTTGGGACTCTAAATTGTAATACCCATGAAAAATAAAATATAAATGCGTGTTTTCAAACTACTGTTACTATTTCAGTATACGGTACTATTCACTCGTATAATACTATTTACATATATGGTACTGTTCATTTATACAATCAAAATGTCAAATACTAGATGTGGTTTGGTCATAAGAGAAAACTAGAAAGAAGTTTGTAGTAGAAAATGACGTTTTATGTGTAAAAATACCCTCAGGGACTAAATTGAAAGGACTGAATTGAAAAGAAACTTAAAAGTTTAAGGTGAA
Organism: Biancaea sappan; assembly: GCA_037074585.1. Taxonomy (NCBI): domain Eukaryota; kingdom Viridiplantae; phylum Streptophyta; class Magnoliopsida; order Fabales; family Fabaceae; genus Biancaea; species Biancaea sappan. The sequence continues at coordinate 5,205,589 of CM073498.1, read as the reverse complement.
AGGATAGTTTTCCCTTTAAAGTTTCTAATAGTAAATAAACGAAAATTTTCCATCGCGTAAGGTGTACAGTAACTGCATTATTAGAAATGTCATTTTCATGAATAGTAAATTGAATATTTTATTAGCGTATAGTATTAAATAGTACCCTTGACTTTTACTATAAATAGACCCTTCCATTTCACTTCTAAACTCACACCTTCAACTTCTCTTCTTCTCTCCTTCAGTTTCTCTTGCTCCGACGTTAGGCTTCTGAGATTTTGGGCCTTTTCGTTTTTGCTTAGGTAAGGATACTATGCCCTTTCTATGTCTTTCAAATTTTAGAAGTTATTTTCTTAAGTATGTTGCGGCTTTGGCCGATCTTCCACATCAGAAAAACTGTCGTTAGCTGTTATTTTGATTCTCTGATTACCGAAATAGAATATAATCTGTGGAGAATACATGTTTAGGAAAGTTCTGGCTAAGGAAAGACCTAGTTTTTAAGTGTGTCCAGTGTGACCCTCCACTCTTTCTTGGAAACTTACCTGATGTACTATTTTACAGATTGTATTCTGTATTTCCGGTATGAATAGTATTCATACGTATGAATAGTGACCATATGAATAGTACTATATGTATGAATAGTAACTGTATGAATAGTACCCGTACGTATGAACAGTATCTGTACGAAAACGATCTTAACGTATTTTCTGTAATTTTTCATGAAAATCTCTGTAGCGGAACACTGAAATTCACCTGCGTACTCTTGTCCGTAACGATTTAGAGAAGTGATACTCGTACGGAATCCAGGTGAGTGAAACGACCCTGTTTTAATAGAGTTTTAGCATTACTGGTGATAAAAAGTATGTCGTAGGACACTCCCAAGATTCATAGGGGGAAATTGGATTCAGAATGACGAATATAATGAGATAATTAATCCAGAAGTATGGATAAGACAAAGCAAGTATCTCATGATGATATGAAATTTGAATCATATAGTTATATACTATACCTGTTATATGGATGAGTATTATATTGTGCTTCTGATTATGATATGAACTGTTGTACTATTGATTGTGATTGAGCGGTACAGTACCCCCTCTCACGGCAAGGCGGAAAACCCGGGTTAAATGGTGTCTTGACCAATGAGTGTGGAGACAACGATTCCCTCAGTAGGGATATAGCCCGGATTGGTGATAAATCAGTGAGGCGCCCTAGCTAAGAGGATGAGGTTGTGCGTCATGGCGGAAAAATACAAAATTGGTGAGACGGCCTGTGTGCGCTCTCTGGGATATATTTCCATTGACGAGTACTAGTAACGTTTGTTGAATTGGATGAATTTTTATCTTCTTGTATGTAAGAGGATGATGTTGTGCTTCATGGCGGAAATATACATAATTGGTGAGCCGGCCTGTGTGCGCTCTCTGGGATATATTGCCATTGACGAGTACTAGTAACGTTTGTTGAATTGGATGAAATTTTCTTGTATGTAATTTCTAACTATGTCTATTGGTTGAGCTTGAGCCTTCGGATATGCTTGCATGACTGGTGATGTATTTAAATTTTATTAACGCGAGGCCAATTTGCTCACTGAGTTTAAAAGCTCACACTGTTTGTACAAACTTTTTGTTTAGATCAGGTTGCCACCGAAGTACATCCGCTAGAGGAGTAGATCACGTTGGACCTTCCCGCTGTCGGGTAGGCCCTTCTTTTGTTATACAGTATGTTGCTCTGTAACCGTCTAGGACATCTAGGTTAGGGGTTTGGTATTTGGCTTGTATTTCAGTATGATAATGTGTTTTGTACTGAGGATCTATTATTAATTAAGAAAATTTGATGTATTTTCTTTGTATTTATTAAGGAATGGTATTTTGAGAATATAGAGATAATGACTAACAATTTTACTTGTGGGAAGAATTTATCGAAAGGCTTACAGTGATGGGATATTCATCATTGTGCCGGTCATGTGCCTAGAAAAGTGGTCGTGACATAAATGCTCCTATTTCTTTTTGCGTCACGAAGTAAAAACATTAAATCTTCAACATCAGTATACATTTGATAAAAGCAAGATTATCCCTGGACAATACATTTTCACTCCGCTCGTAGGATTGGGATCCTTTCCCTGACGCCATATGTCAGGGAGAGTCTTTGACTTCTTATAATCATTGAATAGTTGTGACCTCCACATGTCAATGGTTGTGGAAGCTAAAGACTTTTCCTGGAGTACGACACTAGGGAGAAGATCCCAATCCTTGCTCGCAATATGATTAACAAACAATGTGGTTATCCATTACCGAATAACCCAAAAAAAATAGAAAAAGATATATTTGTTAGTCATAACATGACTTCAGTCTTTATTTTTTTATACATTTTCTTTGTTTTCACTTGTAGTAGACTTTTTTTTAAGTCTTGTTAAAAGTTAAAATAAAAAATTTCTTCTTTCCTTTTTTATTTTTAGGATTTTTTTTCTTCCTCTTTGAGGGAGATGAACATTTTTCTCGCTTTTTGTAATAGACAGACCAATTTATTAGGCTGGGTCAGGCCTCATCGTTCATATTCTTGCTATGAATTGGTCTGGAGCTCCACTGTTGTAATACCCCAATAATTTGTATGAATATTTAAAGTCTATTTTGAAGTTTAGTGAAAAATTTAATTACGTGGAAAATGTGCTTTTTGAATTAGTGAAGAAAATCTGGGAATAGAAATTTTAATTTTTAATTTAGGAAATTTTTACAAATTCTCAAGGACTTAAATGAACAAATGTTAAAGTTAGAGTGGCTATGAGCAATTTTTCCAAGAAGAGTAGTGGGGCCCACACGTATACATTTCTCTATTCTTTTCTTTCTCTCATTCTCCCGTAGTAGCTTCTTCACTCTCTCTCGATTATGCATCCAAGAGAATTTCTTCATCAATCATTCATGCAATTTTTGCTTGGGGAAGGAAGTCATGAAAGTTAGGAGGATTGGTAAGTTGATGTTCTTCTTCTTCTTCCTCTTATTACAAGACCAAATCCTTGGTTATCAATTTACAAAATTTTTGTAGAATATTTTAATGGATGAATTTAAGTGTGGATGTTAATCTAAAACATTCCTAGCTGGTTTATGATGTTATTAGAACAAGAAATTTGGAGAAAACTAGGAGAAAATCATAGAATTTGGATATTTGAAAAAAGTTAGTGTTCTTGATAAAAATTTGAGATTTGAGCTTGGATTGTTGCTAAAAATTGGGGATTTTGGTGTTAAAACACTCTTTAGACATTAAGATGAAAACCCATGGAAGAAATCAAAAGAAATGTTGTTTTAGATGTGATTTTAGGATTTTTGGATGAAGAACACGAAGAACGTCTCTGTTCATTCTGAAAATTTTCCAGAAATTTTTCAGAAAATATTGTTCACCGAGAAAATTTTTCTAGATTTTCTCGTTACTGTAGCATTGACTCGGTCAACGTTACTGTAGCATTGACTCGGTCAACTTTACTGTAGCCGTGTTGACTGTTGACCATTACTGTAGCATCAGTTTTTTTTTATATCATTGAAAAGCTTTTTGAGTCTAGTTTCCAATGGTATAAGTTTCATCTGGATATTCATTACCAGTTAGGAGTTATGATTTGAGAAGTAAGTAAAGGTCGGGAATAGTGGTAGGAAATTTCTCTATTTTGTAACCCTGATGGTTTTTATCTAGTTACAATAGGAATGGTCAAAGCGCAAGGTGGGAGTGCCGAGAGTGTGAAATCCAGGTGAGTGGGTTAATACTTGCTATGATTAAATATCTTTGTTATTGACTTTTTGCATCATAGTGAAAATATGTTGTATATCCAAGTTTGAAGAGGATGATGTGGGACGATGAGACATAAACAATTGTGGAACTTGTCTGGTGATGTATATAATTATATTTTCTTATTTTCTCATGAATGGAGGTTATATGATGGATTGTGAATGGCATGTGAAATGAGTTGAAATGTGTCATACTCTGATTGTTGAGTCATTCATACGCGGATAGTTGAAGTATGTTATTGTTGAATAATTGTTCTATATTATGGGTTATGTTGTATACATGCTATGTTGCTGGAACCATATTGATTATGTTATGACTTGAATTGTAAATGATTGAGTTGTGTATGTGGCTCATGATTATGATTGAGAATGCTCTTATATGTGATTGTGATTGTGTTTGACTAGAAAGGAAAGGCATGGCGGTGCACCCCATGGAGAAATCTATGTGAAGTTATAAGGGTGGAGAATATAAATGGAGCGATAAGGGTGGATACGGCGGGGGCCGCGGGCAACGATCCAGAGGTACCCTGGACGACCCGGTTGGTACGGGAAATGTGTGAAATTGATTTCACTGTTTGCTGTTGTGAATTATTTGAATTATGTTGAAATGTATTTGATTTACTTGGATATTGTTGTGAAGTATTATGAATTATATTATATTATATTATGATTGATTACGTATGATTGCTGTATGTTATCATTATGATGCATGATATATTTTTTTTGTCATAGTGTTGTGTTTTCTGCTCACTGGGCACTTGGTTTGCTCATACCCTTCTTATTAATATTTTTTTTTCAGAGTTGACAGTTGAAGGTAAACATCTGTACAAGGAATTATGGATCCTTAGCCATGATTATATTTTTATTTGTTCAGGGTAAAGATATAATATTTAGGTCTTATTCTAAGTTGTATAAATCTAGAAAATCTCTGTAATCGGGTAAGTTCATTCAGTGATATAGTGTGAATGACTGTAGTATGTATAGAGAACTCGGTTTAACCGTATTTTCTTATCTTTTGTGAAAAGATGAATAATTCTCTTATTTTAGTTCTTAAATTATGTAATTTAGATTAATTATATTTAAAAGAATGGTATGATGCTTAAGAGAAAGATAGGCTTACGGAGGTGAAATGAAATTCACTTTCCGTGCCGGTCACGTACTCAGATTTTGGGACTTGACAACTGTGTCCATACATTATGTATATGTTATGTTACATAGGGATGGTAATGGGACCAGAATCGATGATTAATTTTCTCATGCAGGGATAGGGACAAGGGTAAATTATTCCTTTCAAAAATTTGAAAAATGAGAACGAGGATTATACTCTCCGTCCTGTGAGATCCTCGTCTCCAAAGGGCATTTTAATAATTTAAATTAGTTTAAATTATTCTCAAATATCCTTTATGCACATGTTAGGAATTAATCATCTTATTCTGTTATTTTTACAGGATAGGCATGCTTTATCTTTTCAAGATTCGATCTTAAGTCTTGTGGAGTCTAATATCTGCAATGGTCCAATTTATTTTCATTGTTTTCCAAATTATATTAAAACGTTAAGAAATGTAGAAACTGCTTTAAAATTACATGTCAAGACAATAGAATGAATATTCAGTGAGAAACTGGATAATCTTTCTATAGTTTATAGAATTCATTACAAGATTTCAAAAACTGGAGTAGGAATTTCTGTTAAGAAAGAGTCACCCAGGAATGAAACCATCCTGATGGAGGCCAACCTTCAAAAATCAATGATCATGACCCCAAAACCTCTCAGACATGATGAAATCAGGGCTGGTTTTCCAGACACTTGAGATTTGGAAAGTATCCAACAACCCAAGAAGATAGAATCAAAAAGTTTAAAAAATTTTGTTCGAAGTCGAGAAGGACATGTCAGGATAACAATGAATAAGTCAATATCGTCTAGGATAAGAATGTTCAAAAATCCAAAATTAGAATTTAGTTCAAGACACTTTGTAGATTCTGATTACAGATCTGCAGTTGAAATCCCAGAGACTTCGGCTAGTCTCAGAGGAGTAAATTTTCAACCTACCGTTCCACAACCCGTTTATGAGTCTGTTCTAGATGCACCATCTGTTAATTACTCACCCACTAGATCTCAAATTTTAATGTTAAAAAGAGAGTTCAAGATTGATAAAGAAAGATTAAACACTGAGTTCATGAAGGATTACAATAGGTCAAAAAGAGAATGATACTTTAGCACCTTCTCGACAGAATAAGTTCAACAATAGAAATTAGAATATTATAAATCTATGGAATAAATTAGAGAACATATTTTCTTTTTTAAATGGTTTGAAATGTATTGTTTCAATAATAAAATAAAAAATTCGTTCATAATAGAAGATCAAAATCAGGTCAATACCCATACTAGGATTAAGTAGAATGAGATACAACTTTAGGTCAAAAAATTATATCTGTTCATCTGCCTTTAGAAAATCTGAAGATTTCAAAAGGTAGTTCTAAAATAGAAGCCACACCGTTCAATACTGTAGAAGGAAATGAAGATCAACATAATTCAAAAAGAGATGTTAAGAATTTAGAATCCCAGAATAATTTTATGAATTTAGCACTCAACACAATAGGTAAGCAACTAGATAGGATAGAAAATGTTGTCAATAATAAGGTTTTGAAAAACCTCTTCTAGCAACTCTGTTCAACACTCCATTAGATCAATACCCCAACAACCTCTGTACAAAATTCTGAACCTTACTAAGGAAGAATTAAGATCAATAAACTTAGGAAAATCTTCTCAGAATTTAGTTGAAGAAATTACTAAAAAATTAGATCAACTTAATGTTTTAAATAATAGGTCAAAAGGTCCCCAGGTCAACATTCTGTCAAAAATAGAATCTGATCAACAACTAAATAGAATTAGATTTAGAAACCCAAAACCAGTGACTAGAAATTATTACTCAAGACCTAGTTATCTAGAGACCCAATATGAAGAAAATACCTTAGTTACAGAAGCCAGCTACACAGGCGAGGCAATAGTAGAATGGAACATTGATGGTCATAGTGAGCATCAAGTGTTAGGAATTATTCAAAATATGTCAATATGCGCTACGACGTAGATGATCAAAGATAATGATGAAAGGTCAATAGTTACCATGTTAACAATTGATTTTACTGGTCAATTAAAAGGCTGGTGGGATAACTATCTCACAGAAGCTAAAAGGTCAAGAATTAAATTTGCTGTTAGGCAGGAAGAAGTTAATAGTCAAATAATAGAAGTCCAAGATAGAGTAGTTGTTTTAATTTATGCTTTGACAAAACAATTTGTAGGAAATCCTACAAATTTTCAGCAAAGGATAGCTAATCAACTGGTCAATATCAGATGTCCCACGATGTCTGATTTTATGTGGTATAAGGACATGTTCCTTACCAAGTTATATACGAGGTCTGACAGTAGTGCAGATTATTGGAAAGAAAGGTTTTTAGGTGGATTACCCAACCTATTTGTCGAAAGAGTTAAGGAAAGCATTAGAAAACAATGCAATAATACCCTTCCTTTTCAATATATGACTTTTGGAAGAAATTAATGGTCAAATAATAGAAGTTCAAGATGAAGTAATTGTTTTAATTTATGCTTTGACAAAACACTTTGTAGAAAATCCTATAGATTTCCAACAAAGGATAGCTAATCAACTGGTCAATCTCAGATGTCCCACGATGTCTAATTTTAGGTGGTATAAGGACATATTCCTTACCAAGTTATATACGAGGTCTGACAGTAGTGCAGATTATTGGAAAGAAAGGTTTTTAGGTGGATTACCCAACCTATTTGCCGAAAGAGTTAAGGAAAACATTAAAAAACAATGCAACAATACCATTCCTTTTCAATATAAAAGATATTCGAGAATAATTTAAACTAATGTAATTAAAAAATCTAAAATCCTTACTTGGCAATTTCTAATTTGAAATCCCTTCAAACTTGTTGGCAATTTCTAATTTGAAATCCCTTCAAACTTGTTCTCGTCTCTTCGTTCTCCATTCAGACCATAACCATTATCCCTTCAATCATGCTCTCGTCTCTCCATCCTCCTCCCATCATCATTGTCTCTGGTTTTTTGCTAGTGCTCGCCGTCATCATTGTTTGTGTGCTTCCTCCTCCTATCGTCATTGTCTCTGCTTCATTTTCAGACTTTTATACGCTCTCCTCTCTCCCTGTTGTCGATCTCTCTCAGGTACTGAATCAACAATAAAATAATTTAAATTAATTTTGTAAATAATAAAACCCTAATCCCTAATTCCTTTATCAGATTTCCAAGTCTCAAGTCCCATCATGTTTTGCTTCCTCTCATGAGTCTCATTGGTCGTCGTTTGGTAGTGCTCCCTCCTCTCTCACCATTACTATCATCTGTTTGTTCAGTTTTAGGTATGCCATTGTCTACTTGTTTAGTTCCTATCGACGGTTGTCTGATGCATTCTATACTTCCTTCCTCTTGCTGTGAGTCTTGCTTAGATAGTTTTATGTATTATTGATTTTTTTTTTACACTTTCAATTTTTTTTTTTAATAACCCCATTGGGAGACGGGGAGCAGAGGTGGAAGAGATTTCTTCTCCTGAGAGAGGATTGGGAGCCGGGACAAGGACCCCGCCGTTTCTGCTGCGATTCCTAGTTATGTATATGTTTGATATGTAGGAAAGATTTTAAAAAAAAATGTTTAATATAATATTAAAAGAAATAAAAAAATTTTGTTTGATATGAATTAAAAAAAAAAGAAAGAAAAAATTAGGTAGTAATTTTAAACTATGCGTTCTAATGGCAGATCATCTCTATATCTAAAGCTATAGCCCTACATACGGAGGAGCTTCACCGCTTTCTCCAGCCGCCGCCGCCGCCGATGACCAGATAGTTGCAACTGACTCGCATCCTTCGCCGACCAGTGAAGTTCAATCGCCAACTGAGGCTAGTTCCGATGACCAAGAGGTTAGCTCCACCCGTCTTCTCTCACCTCTCTCTCTCTTTCTCTCTCCATATAGATCTGCTGTTTATATGATCTGGTCAAGAAATCATGGAGTTTTCTTCCATTCTCTTCATGGTTTCTTCTGATGTGCCTCCAACAGATCGGTTTTTTTTTGCTTACAACTGAGGAGAAAACAGCCCTTTGCAGTCCGGTTTTCCTCTTCAATTCCGTCATACCAAACGCAGCCTATACGTATACGCAGTTCCCGTTCATCGTCGCACTGTAACTGCGGCATTTCCTTTTGATTAGAATCTGCGTAGAATATGCGAGCTAGACTTGTGTCGAATACTTCTCTCCTGAGGCCACTGTCTTGTCGGTTGAACAGAAACCTCTTCTTATCGACGGAGGAGAGGTTCAACTTCGGAGACGACCCTGATGACCCTTTGTACTCCGACGTACCAAAGCCTTGTGGGAGAAAGTCTGAGAGAAAGCCATATTTGACACCTATGAAAGTTTTGGTTCAAAGGGCCAAAGCGGAGAGAGAAGCTAGAAAGGCACAGCCCTGCCAGATGATCGAAAAACCACCTGACAATGGGCTTATGGTTCCTGAGCTCGTCGAGGTGGCACATCGAGTCTATCAAGCTCGTCAGTCTCTTCTTTGTGGTTTGTCGGAACTTGTGAAAGTAATTCCTGTCCAACGCTGCAGGTAGCTAATTCATCACTTTGGGTTTGGTTATTAGCTTGATATGAATGAGTAATTGTTTAATTTAGAAGACATACAAATACTGCATATAAAGAAGTCAGTGATTGTCGTGCTTGTAAGTGGGCGTATAGATTTGCAATTGCATATACAAGAAAACATTATACGCATTTCTTGAGTTTTTAATTTGCATTGCCAACATGTTTAAGCTTTCTGTGGCGAGCTTTTCTCCCCCAGTGAACTCCAGCCACTGAACAACATTTGACGTAATTGATATGTGCTGGCAACGTGAGAAGAAAACATCATTCCATGAAGATCCAGATGTTGAAATTCACCTCAAAAAAGAAAGCAATCCGTGTCATAATTTCAAATTGAGATATAAATCATTGCAGACATTGTGAAACATCAAATTTTCAGTCAACAAGTGAGCTTGCGCTGGATCTTTTGTAGGCACTTGTAATTCAAGTGGTATGGGTTTGGGGTGTTGTGGGTTAGTGGCCAAGGTTCAAACTCCCTTGTAATAATTTAAAAAAAGAAAAAAGGATGAAGAACATGATTTGATGATTATAATAAGAGATGAAGAGCTAAACTTTATGTGACAACTAGAACACATGGCTATCAGTAGGTCTAGCTAAAACCACCACATTATTGAATCTTGATTATTTTGTGTTGCTGATATAGTCTTTCTACTTATTTGGAGTTTTTAAGTGCAAACATTTTATGTCAGCTTTTACTTTTTAAATTCACATTAAATTGTTTTTCTTTTTAGATTCTGTAATGAGGTTCACATTGGCCTTGTGGGTCATGAAATTCGGACATGTAAAGGGCCAAAGAGTGGTTTTCGGGATGCGATGCATGTTTGGAAGAGGGGAGGGGTTCAAGATGTGGTCTTCTTTCCAAAATGCTATCATCTTTTTGATCGCGTTGGTAAACCTAGAGTTGTGCATGATGAGAGGCATACTGTTCCTCGCATTCCTGCCATCATAGAACTCTGTATACAAGCTGGTCTTGACCTTGAAAAGTATCCCACTAAAAGGAGAACAAAACCTGTCTATTATATTGAAGGGAGAATTGTAGATTTTGAGAAAGTCATGGAAGGGGATGAAACTGAAATCAAATGTGAGAATGTCAATTCTTTAGTTGAGTCATCTTTGACAATGATCAAGCCTATAGAAAAGTTCAAGAATTTGGTGATGACTGACAGTAATTGTCTAGACCAGTTGAACGATGGAGAAAGGAACACATTAACAGATTTAGGTATAAAGACACTGGACTCTTGGATTGGGATGATGTCAGGAGCAAAGAAGATAATGGAGAAGTATATTGTAAATACTTGTGGATATTGTCCTGAGGTCCAGGTGGGTCCTAAGGGACACAAGGTGAGAATGTGCAAGGCATCAAAGCATCAATCTCGAAATGGTATGCATGCATGGCAAGAAGCCACAATAAATGATCTTGTGGGTCCAAATTATGTCTGGCATGTTCAGGATCTGAATGGCCCTGCCCTGAATAACAATCTGAAGAGGTATTATGGCAAGGCTCCAGCTGTGGTGGAATTATGTGTTCATGCCGGGGCTCCCATTCCTAATCATTATAGGAGTATGATGAGATTAGATGTGGTTCCCCCTGATCGAGATGAAGTTGACCTTGTTGCTTGAAATGCCACGCTTTTTGAAGATAAACTGTATATGCTGATTAAGATTTGGGATTCATGTGGCTAACAGTTTGGTCTTGAGTCTGAACATTGAACTTTGGCATCCGTTGTTAAGTTTTTATGTCTTGAAGTCATTGATTTTGTGACTTCTCAAGAAGAATACCAACTTATGATATGTTTGGAAAAGATATGCAGCTTGTAGAAGCATAAAAGCAATTGTATTATTGTGATCCCAAATTGGCTAGCATTTAAGCTCAAAAAGTGAAGTCTCTTGCATTATATTTTGACACCAGAATTGATAGTGAGGACGACAGACCAAATAGTCCAATGCATATAAAATGAAGGCTCTACTTGCTTCCAGTGTAAAAAAAAAAAACGTGCCTCTTCAATTCATGATTTGATTCCAAAAGATCCCAAGTCATGCTATCGGCAGTGTCTTCTCTAAAAGCTTATCAGGTCTGGTTCTTAAACCACTCTATCTTGTTACTTAGTCAGTTAGTGGTATGAGATTAAAAGCTGGTAAATCTCATCGAATTTCTCGAATCTAATAATTCGATGAATTCAAAGATGAGTGTTAAAAAATAAGTATAGCAAATATTCTTAGGATTTGTACTTCCATTTTCTTTTTCAGGGGCAACGATTGGGTTATCTGGTTGGGGGAGGGGGGGCTTTGGTAATTACCTAATGATTGAACTTCTTTTACCTTAGAAGTTAATGAAATTTCCTGTGTTTCAGAACGAAAGAATGTCAGGAATTCAATCTGTTGATACATGCCAGCTCTTCCTGATGCATAATACCTTAGAAGTTAATGAAATTTCCTGTGTTTCAGAACGAAGGAATGTCAGGAATTCAATCTGTTGATACATGCCAGCTCTTCCTGATGCATAATATCAATATGCTGCTATATAAGCAGTCTCATCCTATGGTAAGTCACAAAGTTGTAAAGTCTTGCGTTATATTCAGCTAATGATAAACTCCTAGTAAAGACTTCAGTTACTTTTGACATATTTTATTTTCTTGGGCATCTATGCACCTTTCATTTTGCTTTTTAGCAACCTGTCAGATTTTTTAGTGGCTTTTAATTTTTTGATACTCTCTTCATTCCCTCTTTCGTTGCAGTCTTTGTAAGGCTTGCCTTCTACATAATGATAGTGTGTATGACTATGTTTGGCTAGTAAAATAAGTTAGCTTATAGCAACAAGCTAGAATCAAGTTGGAAGTTAAACTTAGAGATCAGGTTATATCACAATTGTCAAAGTTTAGGTATCTAGGATCAATTATACAAGATGACGGCAAAATTATTGGAAATGTGATATATAGGATACAAGTTGAGTGGTTGAAGTGGAGAATAGTATCAGAAGTTGTTTGTGATCGAAAAGTACCTGAAATGCTTAAAAGGAAGTTTTATCGTACTGCTATAAGATTAACAATTTTATATAAGAGTGAATGTTGGGCGATGAAAGGACAATAAGAACAAAAAATTAGGGTAGCGGAAATGAGGATGTTGCGATAAGTATGTGGTTGTACAAGATGAGATATAATTCGTAATAATTGTATACGAAGTAGAGTTGGAGTGACATCTATTGAGGAAAAAATGGTAGAAAATCGTTTAAGGTGGTTTGGACATGTTTAAAGAAGACTGTTGGAGACGCTAGTAAGGAGAGTTGAGCAGATGATATAGAGTTCTATGAAAAAAAAGGTCGAGGAAGACCAAGAATGACACTTAAAAAAGTTATTAAACGAGATCTTGATAGAGTTTAATGGCGTCGTGCGATCTATGTAGCTGACCCCACCTAGTAGGATAAGACTTTGTTGTTGTTGTTGTTATAGCTTATTTGATTAGCTTATAAGTTTGTTAGAAATATTTGATAAACGAATTTATTTCAGTAGCTTATAGTTTATTTTGATATACTACTTTGAGTAACTTATAACTTCTGTATTTTTTTTTCTATTTTATCCTTATCATTTTATCAAAATACATACATACATATATATATATATATATATATAAAATAAAAAATATATATTTAATTAATTATATATAATAATTTAAATTAATTTAATTTAAAACAATAAATAATATATTTATTTACATTTCTCTCTATATATATATAATGTTTATATAATAATAATAATAATAATAATAATTTATGTTATTTTAATTAAAAAATAAAAAAATAATGTTTATTTCTATTATTTTGGGATTATAAAATATATGCTCTTTTAGGTCATTTTATATTTTTTAGTTACTTCAATAGTTATTTTTACCAAATATTTTTAATTTAATAAGTTAACTTATAAACTTTCAGTTTTCAGCTATTAGCTATAAGTTAAAAATTAATTTATAAGCTTTCAGTTAGCTTTCAAGTTTTTAGTTAGCTTATAAGCTAATTTTGCCAAACACACCCTATATTTTATCGATGGCTTGGGTTATATACTATAATAGAAGGGAAAAATAGAGGAAAAATTACTTAATGTGCGTGAGATAGGTTAAACTATTTTGCAAGGTTAGGTTTTATGTAATTTCTGCCATTGATGATCTTAAGTGTCATTAAATGAATAATAACTTACAGAAATGGAGATGGTATTTTAGCAATGATATGCATTAGTATGTTACAATGATATTTTGATTTCTAGCTAAAGCAAATTTTGATTTGAATGTTACTGATATAAATCAACCTACAAGGACTGAAGGGACTGAGTACGTGGATAGGAAGACTGATGACTGGGCTGTTGATTTGGCAGAAGAAAGCAGGGAACCAGATGGTGATCAGGGTTGTGACGTGGTGGGCAAAATGAATATAGCTGTTGTTGATGAAGAGCCACGATTTGAAGGGAGGAAGAGAAGCGCTCCCTATGGTTACATGACTACTACACTGCAAAAGGGAAAGAGGGGACTACTAGTCTATTTAAGCTCCTTAAGTGCAGCTTTAGGATCATCATACAGTTGTTAGATTTTTCATATGGACTACCATAAATCATATTTATCTATACATATATTTATTTATATGTATTGTCCAGTTTTAATAATAAGTTAATTATAAATTCTTTTATAAATGAAACAATTCTTATTGAATTGAAACTGGCCCTTGTGTGGGTTGACTAATGATGGGAATGTCAGCCCATTATGGTTTCACAAGGAAGGGTCTCTACTCTCTGCCTATATATGTGGTGTAGCAGTCTTATTGAAGTAACATCCTTTGAAAAACATATTAAGCTAAGAGAGCAGTTTTACTCTCGTTAGTTATTTTGTTTTCTTTTCTTCAATTTTATTTATACTCGATCATCAATTACCATCAAGAGTTCCGTTGTTTCTTCAGGTATGCATATTTTTGTTATTATTCATATATGTTATAGAACTATCTGCAATATATACTTGTATATAGGAATTGTTTATAAATTCTTTCAATGTGACTTACCAAATCGTAACAGTAGAGCATTAAGAAATTTTGGCCATGTCTGTATTAACGCATTCTTCATCACCCATTTGTACCACACATAGCATAGGCATGTAATCTTAATTCTCTGTTCATTTGGAATCTCATAAATGTCGAAGAACTCTTTAATTTTAAATATCCAATCTTCTACTACTGTCTTGTTAAATCTAGGCACTTAAACCTTAAGCCCTTTGCCCGCAAATAAGCCTTGCATTTTGGCTGTATCAAGACTGATTTCTGACAGGAAGTTGCAAATGATTCGGTATTCTTCTCCTTCTGTGGTTGTAGGACTCGGCGCATCATTTCCTCTATATTAACAAAAATTCTTTGTAGCTATTCATGGTTTCCTCCAGATTAACCATTTGATTATTTATAGAGTTGAGTTTATCATCAAGCAGATTCTAGTTCTTTCGTAATTCTACTGTCATTGACTCCAACTTTGCAAATTGAGTTCCTTTTGCTACTGTAAAAGTGCTTAATGAAAGCACCAAAATGATACAAATCAAAAGAGAAAATAAAAAAATGGAAACATAAGACTGGAAAAATGGCGGAAAAATACAGAAGATGTCTCTTTCGAGTAGAGGTGACTCCAAACCAAAGCTTCAAAATTCATTCCATGTCCTTCTTAGATCTCCTCCTTCCATTTATTCTAGCTAATGACGAAAAATAGTAAAACAGGAATGACAGTAACTATATGTTTCTCCATAATATATGCTTTCTCCATAATATTTGTATGTATATGCTTTCTCTACAATATGCTTTCCTGGCCTTAAATGAAGGCTCAACTATCATTTTAGTCCCTTGTATATCAGTTTCAATCTGGTCTCTGTAGTTTTTTTTCCCAATCTAGTCCCTTAATTTTCAATTTGTGCCAAAATGTTTCTTTTCAGTTACATCCATCAATGACCATTTTGACACTAAAGGAAGTTAAGGGATCATTTTGGAACACTGCAAAAAATAAGCTTCGACCACTAGTCTGTTTAGGCTCCTTAAATGCTCCATAATAATATTTGTATGTATATGCTTTCTCCACAATATGCTTTCCTGGCCTTAAATGAAGGCTCAACTATCATTTTAGTCCCTTATTTATCAGTTTCGATTTGGTCTCTGTAATTATCTAGTCTCTTAATTTTTAATTTGTTCCAAATTGTTTCTTTTCAATTATATCCATCAATGACATTTTGACACTAAAGAAAGTTAAGGGATCATTTTGGAACACTGCAAAAAGTAAGTTTCATGGCTGGAATCAAGCCTCGAACTCAAAAGGTACTTATGCCGGCTATAAGACTCGTTGTTGAAGCATATGTTAAATATGAAGTTCAATGGTCTTTGTGCAGACAAACACGGCACTTATCTTTAAAGACAAGCACTAAATTCGAATTCAAAGATGGGTGATTATCAACCCTTCCTTCTTTGCTATGTTGTTAAGCAAGTTCAACTTTTTCTGTTTGAGTAGATAAATCTTAGACTTTATTCATGCTGGAGATGTTTATGCTAACAAGAAGAGGAGTGAAGGTTAATAATCTCTTCTTGAACTTCAGCCTCCTTTAATAAGAACTGGATTAATCAAAACTGGGATGGGTCCAATTTAAAACGAAGTTGAAATTGACAAAGAACATAGATCTTTTTTCTATTTCCAGGAAAAGAAAAGATAATATTGAGACTTGAGTTTTATACACACACACACTAAACTTCCAAATCTCTGGTGTTTGGCGTGATTGGTTTTATATATCATAATTGAAATGAAAATCAATTTTTTTCATTTAAAAAAAAAAAGAAAGAAACCAATGCACGTCTTAAAATGTATTTTTAACTTATTAACAAAAAGGTGTGTTTAAAAATTTATTGTTCTAATTTCCTTTATTTTAAAACATGAAATAATTGTATTTTTATTTGTTAGTAAATTACTAATTTGGTTTCCGAAAGTGTACAATTGTTTCAAATTGATTTTTAAAATATTGATGTCTTAACTTAGTTTTTAAAATACTATGTTGGTTTAAATTTCATTCTTTTGTCTTTTTGATAACAATATATTTGAGATTTGACAATGATAAATTTGACGAATATTTAATAATAAAAAAGACTAAATTATTAAGAAATTGTAATTTTTTTCAAGAGTTGAATTAAGACACTGTTTTTTTATAGATTAAATTAAAACAATTATAATTTTTTAAAATATTAAAACAATAAATTACTCCAACTTTTAAAAATTTTAATTAATGTAAACTATTTAATACTATCATTGAGAGTGTAAACACATTACAAAACTTGAATATGCTTTTCTCTTTGGGAGAAAAACAAAACTCAAATGCGGTATATATAGCCGACCATCTCAGTTTCGTCCACCCAATTATTCAGTATTTGAAAACAGTTTCAATAATTATTTTATGTTAATGAGAAATGACTAACGATTTTAATTTCTAAACACGTATTCTACTTACATTATGTCCGCATAGCTATACTACATTTGGTATATTTGGAGCTAAAGTGGACAATAGCGTCGATATGTCCGAGTGGTTAAGGAGACAGACTCGAAATCTGTTGGGCTTTGCCTGCGCAGGTTCGAATCCTGCTGTCGACGCTTTGTTTTTTCACTTATAGTATCCATTGGATCGATCATAGCCTCTCTTAAAATTTCTAACAGAAATAACCAACAACTCCTATTGTATCTTAAGAGGCTGGATTCTTTTGCAGATATATATATATATGAATTTATTTCACCTAATTCCACTCACACTTTCGCTTTCAAACCTAAACTCATAAACCTGCTTTTGTCAATTATGGTTGAAGGTGAATCATGTCACTCCACTGGCTGAGAATTAAAGATATTCACCTGAGATTAATCGACAAACTCACAAGAAAGGTATGATCCTTATTTACTTTTTTGTCAAAATGTAAATCTACGTATTCAAAAGTGACAATCTCTAAACAGCCATGTGGCATATGAATTTGGGACCCTCTGTCCCTTTCCACTTTATTAATTGGACACGTGAGTTTATATATATATATATATATATATATATATATATATATAGATACATTCATGAATATATCAAAATCTCACGTACTAATCTCTTGGCTCAAGAAAAGTAGCTTCGCGTTTCATACGACTACTAATTTTTCCAAGACAGTCAAATAAGGATCATGAATTGTTTCCTGTTCATTCAAATGGTAGCATTAGTTAGTTATCCATGCAATAAGAAGAGAAAATGATGTTAATGTAAGCCTAACGTACACTTTAGTTCTAATTCTACCTGCCACACTAGGCACTACACGTCCATGACCTATTTATACAAGTTTCTTTTTTTTTTTTGAACTTTTTATCTGTGAGTAAGTAAGCTACGTGCCAGTGGCAGGAACCGTGACATCCATCATGAAAGGGAAACCATAGTGACAGAGAAGTACTGAGAGAGAGAGAGAGGAAATCAAGAGATTCAGATTCAGAAAAACAGTGAAAATCTGAAGCACAGATATGGCTGTCGGGGACCCACACAGCAATTTGTCAAAGGAATTTGGACCCCACTCCTTCTGCCACATCATATCAATGCTTTACTTTTTCTTTCTTTTCAATCTTAACATTATATTTATGTCATCTAATTTAAATTTAAATTAAATAAAATTATAATAGTCAATAAAATTTTTTTTATTAAATTTTATTATAACTATATTCTTAAAAAATTAAATTCAAGATCTCTAATTAAATTAAAATAATTTCTTATTAATTAACCTATACACTAGCAAACTTTCTTTACAAATTTTTAAATAAATTTTTGTTTCAAAAAATTAGATAATTAAAAAAATTATGTTTTATTCTACTAGAAAAGTTTAACTAAAAGTTAATATATATTCAAGTTATTCATATTTATTTTTTTAAAAAATTACATTTTACTTCCTAAATTTTTTTTATGTGTAAAAAATTTTTTAAAATTTCAAATTTAACAAAATACTCATTTTAACTTTTATTTTATACAAAAAATTATCCCTCGTTAATTGACCGTCAGTTCTGATGTGAACTAGTATTCGTGTTATGTTACTTATAATTTTTACACCTCACATGTCATTAATTTTTACAACTCTCAATGCTTTTGCCATGTCATCTTATGAGTGATTAGACATTTCCATACCATCATCCATCATCATCTTCCTCTGCTCCATCGAATCACAGCATCATCATCATCATCTTCCTCTGCTCCATCAAATCACAGCATCATCACTAACAGCCTCAAGAATGTGCTCAATATGATTAGCAACATCTTTCATGGCCGGCCTCTTCTGTCTCCGATCGTCCAAGCACTCCACCGCTAGCCTCCTCGCCGCCTTCAAGCTCTCCACCTCCACCTTCCCTGCCCCCTCCTTCACTGTCGGATCCACCACCTCCATGAGCCTCCCCTTCCTCATCGCCCACCTCACCATCGCTACCTTGTCCTCCATCCCGAATTTCAAATCCATCGCCGTCAACATCTCCAGCAACACCATCAGTCTTGCTTGTGGCAAATTTCGCAAACCCAAAATCAGCAAACTTGGCATTGAGGCTGTCGTGGAGAATATTGCTTTTTTTATGTCCCGTGGATGATTCTAGGGACGGCGGAGTTGTGGAGGTAGGCTAGCCCTAGAGCGGTCTGGTACGCGACGATGAGGCGGCGGCGCCATCGGAGAGGGAGACGGTGGGCGGAGGGGTTGTGGAGGTGGTCAGAGAGAGTGCCGTTGGGGACGAACTTGTAGACGACAGCGAGGGGTTCGAAGGGAAGCTGGACACAAAACCCTAGGAGGTGGACGATGCATCGGTGGTTGACCTGGCGGAGGATGCGGACTTCGTTGAGGAGTCTGCAGGTGGGCTCGCCGAACTTAACGCACTTGATGGCGGTGAGGGTGCTGTCGACGAGGTTGCCCTTGAAGACGTCACCAAATAAGTCGGAGCCCAAGAGGCTGTGCTTGGAGAAGTTGTCGGTGGCTTTGTTGAGCCCAAGAGGTTAGTTTCGGAATTTCAATTATTTCATCACATCAAATTGGAATTCCGCGACATCCTGGGCAAGGCAATCTCCAGCAAGCCAACGAAGAGAGCAAGTCCCTGCACAAGCCTGAGGCACTGAAATCCTTAAGGAACATAATCAACGCCGACATCGTCACTGTGCTAAAGGAGGCTAGAACAACCGGTGTCAATTGGACCGAGCTAATGATGCAAATAGGAGGCTGGCTGGGCTCAAAGATGGCACCCCTGCCGTGTACAAAACCAAAATCGCAGTCACCAATGGGCTTCAGAAGAATCTGAGGATACCAATAGATGACGTGGCAGGAGCATGTAATCCGTAAAAAAAATTTGGTGAAATGAAATGTGAGGTGTAAAATTTATTAGTAACATGACATAAATTCTAGTCAATGTGATCAATTGACGGTTAACTAAAAATTTTTCATACGAAATAAAAGTTAAAGGATTTTTTTTTGCTGAGTTTAAAATTTCAAAAAATTTTTTACACATAAAAAAAATTTAAGGGGGTAAAGTGTAATTTTTTTTTTACTTACATAAGGTTTCAGATCTTGTATTTAGAAAAAATTAACAGTAAAATTTTTTTATACTTTTTAAAATGTAGCAAAGTATTTCTCTTGAAGGAGTATTTAGCAGTTGGTGTTCAGAATTACATTTGATTGAATTCAAAAGTTTTAAAGATCAGTAATCTGTTATGCTTTAACTTATACCCAATTTAATTTATTTACATAGTTTTCTTACAATTAACTTAAACCTAGTCTATATATATAGAGAGTATATTTGCAATTATTCGTGCAACTAGGGTCGAACAAGTACTGTTGCCTTTGCAGTTGAAGTTGAAAATGCATGTGTACTGTGCTTTTTGTCTGAATATATTAAATATTGCTCTTCCCCCATTTTCTTTCTTTGTGCTCTGCACTCTGCACTGTCAAATTTCAGATTATTAGGCACTCAGATTCTTCACGTTACTTAGCCTATGCCAATCTCTTCAACTTCACATGTACTACCTGCCTTCTTGTAATTAAGGATATATAATGCTGTAGAGTTTGAAATTTTTAGTGCCTAAGTTCTTTTGCTATTGACTTTCATGGCTTTTATATGAGATGATTTAATTTTTGTTGTTATACCCATTAACCTCAAACTAACTGTTTTGATAATAAATAATTTGAACTTTCCGTTTCCTTACACTTCATTTATGTAACGTCCATTACATGTTTACTTGATTGGTAATTCACTTACCAAAAATTGATCCAACATAACTAATTAAATTGGTTTGGTTCTTTTCAAAGGACTAATTCCCTCATGTTTACTTGCAGTTTATCTTCGTTTGGTTTAAAGATTAATTTATTCTTTTGTGGTTTTAAGTATATTATTTAACATTCTTGTTGTTTGTTCAATTGATTGTGCTTACTGCTTAATTATTTTGTGGTATTATTTTATTTAACAAAATTAATTACTTCAATGTTAAAAAGAAAAAGGGTCTATTGTTACATGATTGTTTCACTTAATTACATAATTAAAATATTTTAATTGGGATCAAGTAAACAATTTTTGTAAATGAATTTTCTTCTCCAAATACTTCTGTTCTAAAAAGTAGCTAGTAATAGTAATTCAGATCGATTGCTCTTAAATTAAGTCAAAGGTTCAACTCAAAAATCTATTTTCAGTGACTTTGATCCGTTGAAAAAAGCTATTCAACTAATATCCATAGGTAAGATACGCATAAGCAACGTCAATAGCGCAAAAGAAAAATTAAATTGGGAATTCAACTCCTTTTGACCAAGGTTAATAAAATTGGATCGCTCATTAAATTAGTCAAAGTACTAGTTTAAAAGTCAATAATTAGACCGTGGTTGAATTGCAGTCGAATAAGTGGTACTTAAAATATATTAAATTATATAATTAATGTACAGATATTAAAATATTAAAATAAATATATAATATTAAAATATTCAATACATATTTTTTATATATATTTATATTAGTCCTAAATTTTTTCTTAATAGTTTACATTTTTTAAAAATACATAATAATATATAGTAAAAATTAAAAAAAAACCGGTTGAATCAGTAGAATCAGCCAGTTTTATCAGTTCAAGACCAGTTTGATTGATTTTCTACTGATTTAAACATTCACTAATTCACTGGTCCAAATCAGACTGAATAATTGACTAGTTAGTCAAACCAATCGATTCTCTAAACACTACTTTTAACTAGTTGAGCAAACCCAATATGGTAATTAAAAAATAATAATATTATTAATTTAAAAAGTATTTGTCTGAGCAAGAGCACACACAAATAGAGAAAAATATCGAGCAAAAAACAAAGAATACAATTGAATTATGTTATTCAATCAATGCGACCTCGAGAAAAGAGTAAAACTTGTATGAGAATACATTATAGAACAAAGAAAAATTGAACATAAACATGTATATGAAATAACATAATTGCTCTCTGAACCGGTTTGCTCCATGGGTCCCTCCATACAGCTGAACTTGCTAACGGGTTTGATCATATCGACTTTTGTCCTTTTCGCTCCACATATCTTCAATTTTTTTTCTTTCATGTCATGCTTCCAAATAAATTTTCCAAATAAATTGAATTGGGTGATAAATTGAATAGTTATATAATTCAAGTTCAATAATATTAAATAGTGAAATTACACTGGGGTCTTGTGGATTTGTGTGTGTTGGGGGTTGTTGAGGGAACATGCATAATTAAGGTGGGTTTTGTTGGAAGACGACGAGGCAACCAAATTGTATTTGAGGATAGTGCACTAGGGGATCCCACCCCAATATCATATATATATATATATATATATATATATGTCCATCTTATCAATCATATGATGCCCTTCCAATCCCTTCTTCCAAACACTACATCAACCCGTGACATACGTTATGGCTGAATAATTGATAATTCATACACCCTTCACTTTCCCATTGTCATCATACGCCACTACCCTCCTTTTTTTTTTTTCCATATAAAAATAGCTCACTAACTTTTGCTATATAAATTATTCAATCTATCCACACTAACGCCAAAAGTTTTAAAATTTAAAACACGGTGTTAGATATCATATCAGTTATTTTTATAAAAGATTATCATATTCCAATTTAATTAAAGAATAATGAAATTGAAGCGCATACACTACGTAATATAATAAAATAGAATTCTTTAGGTTTTGGCTTCTAGAACTGGGGAGAGTGGTGGATACGTCATCAATGATTGTGATGACAACTTGGCTCATAAAGAGATTTCGATTCATTTTAATTAATTATACAATACATTGTTTTTTATTTTGGTACAGAGGAGAGGAACCACAAAAGGCAAAGAAAGACTAAGACCTAACAAACACCGTACATGTGTAATCAGGAAACAGTAACGGAAAGCAACAATGACGAATGAGGATCGTCCCACAAGCTCAAACAAGGAGCCTTGCGCACCCATCTTCGTAAAAATATTAGCACCACGATTAGCTTGTGGAACACATGCCTAATCTTGATTATGAGATCTTGGTGATTCCTATCAAGGATAAGCCTAATGTCCTCGATAATGGCACTAAACTCGTGTAGATGCGTTCTTGTCCATAATCAAGTTAACTGCTTCAAGGGAGTTTGACTCCTAGATGAGAGCAACTTCACCCAAATCAATAGCAATCAACAAATCCTGTAAAATGGTTGTGAGCTCAGCATGCATGTTAGTGGATATATATGACAATGTATGCATCCAGAGAAGCGCCAATAACCCATATACCATGCACATCACAAATCAAACCTCCCAAACCTGCTCTCCCAAAATTCCCAAAGGAGCTACCTTATGTGTTTATTTTCAAAGAACCTTGCTCAGTTTTCGTCCACTTGACTAGCCTCTCCATACGAGTGATATTAGTGAGAGTGGTGGTGAAATCTCTAATACAAGCATGATTGACAAGATCAAGATTTTATACAAGATCGAAAAAGGTACATGATAGATTGAATCGTAAGATCGAATTGATAATCTTAAGATACTATTAAAAATCACTACAAAAAAAAGACTTTTGGTGGCGACTAAAGTCGCTACCAAAAGTCTAAAAGTCGCCACTAAAAGTCTTTGGTGACGACTTTTAGTGGCGACTAAAGATGTTGGCGTAAGTCCGTTGTCACATCCCAAAACTTACATGTGATATAAACATAAAATACCTAGGGTGTACCTCCATGGTACCCCATAATCTCTGTGAACATTCTTAATATCCATAATTATGTGAATCATAAATATTCCAAGAAAGATATTTTGTATACATATTCAGAAAATGTTCAACTTTCAAACACTATACAATACTATACAACCTCCCAAGCCTAGGTGACCTACTAGATTACAGAGCGTTTCCTAATCCTTACCAATTGTTTACCAGACAAAAGTGGAGTATATCCTTAAAGGCTATAAATTCTTCTTCTCAACCACTGTATCTGAAAAGATAATCATGGAGAGTGTGAGTTTATCATAACTCAGTGAATAAACAACTGTACATGAAAATATCATAAGCACAAACACCACATTTACTAATACAATCAATCTATCATTTATTTTAAATAATTATAGTATTATATGCCATAAATACTTACACTGAGTGACTTGGGAATTTAACCCTCAAACTCTTTGTGCATAGGTTTTCACATTTATACACCGAGTAGTATGGGACTCTAACCCTTTCAAACTCGTGCATAGATTTTCACATTTATACACTGAGTGATATGGGACTCTAACCCCTTTCAAACTCGTGTATTGATTTTCACAGTTATACACCGAGTAGTATGGGACTCTAACCCTTTCAAACTCGTGCATAGATTTTCACATTTATACACCGAGTAGTATGGGACTCTAACCCTTTCAAACTCGTGTATTAGATCTCGTAGATCTTTTGCTCATCAATAAAATAGTGAGAATTTATCACAATATAATTACTATGAAATAAATGAATTTACACATATTTTTATTCCCTTGAATGTCTATCATCAACCATAACAATCATCATATATTATCAACAGCGAGATTGATTATTTCTCACTTCAATAATGTTATAAACAAGACTTGTATTGTACCTTATCTAATAAGATCACATTAGTTTAGTAAGGTTATTCACTTACAAAATGTTCCAATTTATTCAAGGAACAATCACATCTAGTTCTTTAGTCAACTAGAGAAATCAATTCTCAAAGGTAATAAAATACCTTCCAATGATATTATACTTTTTCTCAACCTGAACACACACTGATAATCTTCTCAATTTCACAAATAACGCAAATGGGATTTATATTGTGCTTTGACTAATTTATTAAATTAATTTTGCAAGGTTGCCTACTCACCTGGATTCCACGCTCTCGGCGCTCCCACCTTGCGCCCCAATCATCCCTATTGTAACCAGGTAAAAACCATTAGGGTTACAAAATAGAGAAATTTCCTATCACTACTCTCGACCTTTACTCACATCTTAAGTCATAACTCCTAACCAGTAATGAATTTCTAAATGACACTTATACCATTGGAAACTAGACTCAAAGAGCTTTTCAATGATATTAAAAAAAAACTGATGCTACAGTAATAGTCAACGGTCAACACAGCTACAGTAACGTTGACCGAGTCAATGCTACAGTAACGTTGACCGAGTCAACGCTACAGTAACGAGAAAATCTGGAAAAATTTTCTCGGTGAACAGTAATTTCTGGGGAAAATTTTCGATGTTCTTCGTGTTCTTCATCCAAAAATCCTAAAATCATATCTAAAACAACATT
This sequence comes from Biancaea sappan, assembly GCA_037074585.1. Taxonomy (NCBI): domain Eukaryota; kingdom Viridiplantae; phylum Streptophyta; class Magnoliopsida; order Fabales; family Fabaceae; genus Biancaea; species Biancaea sappan. The sequence continues at coordinate 5,180,373 of CM073498.1, read as the reverse complement.
TCTTTTGATTTCTTCCATGGGTTTTCATCCTTAATGTCTAAGGAGTGTTTTAACACCAAAACCCCCAATTTCTACCAACAATCCAAACTCAAATCTCAAATTTTCATCAAGAACACTAACTTTTTCAAATATCCAAATTCTACGAAATTTCTTGTTCTAATAACATCATAAACCACCTAAGAATGTTTTACATTAACATCCACACTTAAATTCATCCATTAAAACTCAAAATCTTAATTTTCTTCCATAGGTCCGAAAATGGAGAAAAAGAGAAATAGAGTAGATAAAACTTACCTCTTTACCTCTAGAACTCCTGAGAATCGGAAGTATGGTTAGAAAATACAAGATCGCCGGATGAAAATTTGAAAAATGATTGAAGAAGGGAAGATGGAAATAACGAAGAACATGAAGCCTCGGGAGGAAGAAGGAGAAGAAAAACTAATAATTGTATGTGTGGGCCCCACTAATTCTTTTTCGATAAAATCGCTCATAGCCACCTTAGCTTATAAGATTTGTTCACTTTAATCCCTCTCGATGTCTCAAATACCACTTTAACCTCGAATCCATCATCTTTTCGGTACCGGACTCATAATTCATTCTCATAAGCTTTATTCTTCCTCTTAGGTTTCTATTTGGTCATTTCTCAAAAGTCCTCTATACTTTCTTTTCTTTTCACTTTAGTCCTTGAGAATTTGTAAAAATTTCCTAAATTAAAAATTAAAATTTCTATTCCCAGATTTTCTTCACTAATTCAAAAAGCACATTTTCACGTAATTAAATTTTTCACTAAATTTCAAATTAGACTTTAAATATTCATATAAATTCTTGAGATATTACATCCGTGGCTGATTCTTTTGGTGGCGACTTTCAAAGTCACCACCAAAAGTCATTTTTATTACAAAAAAAAAAAAGAAAATTCGTGAAAAAATGATTTTTGGTGTCAGCAAAAACTACCTTGTCGCCACCAAAAGTCACTCGTCATCTTTTTAGATCCGGATTGGCCCGGAAGGTCGACCCGAGATCCATTCGACTCGTGCGGGTCTTGGCCGATCCAATAACTCGCTATCCGAGCTGACTCGATTTTTTTGTATGCAATATTCAAGTTTATTTGAAATTAAACCAAACATGTTCATACCTGAGATTCGAACCTGGGTCCCTTGCTTCCAGCCATGTGTGTCTTGCCATTCTGCCACTGCTTCATTTGTGTTATGTAAGTGCAAAATATTATATATATCTATATATATAATCTGTTAAAAATATTTTAGGTCAAAAATATTATAAAACAAAAATAAAATAATATTAAACTTAACAAAAAGTAAATATATTATTACTATTGGAGTCACCACAAAAGTCCAACTTCAACTAATTTCATAAAAAAAAAAATTGATTTCACTTAAAAAAATAGAATTCAGTCGTCACTGATAATCTAATTTTTTAAAAAAATTAAAAAATTTAAAAATTTAAAAATTTAAAAAATTTAAAAATTAAATTTCTTTTAAATAAAATTAAGAAAAATAAAAAAAAAATTGAATTTTTTAAGTAAAAAAATGACTTTTTTAATTTTTTTAAAAAAATTAGACTTTTGGTGGCGACTATTTTATTTTATTTTAAAAAATCTGACGTTTTTTTTTTAAAAAAACTCGCCACCAAAAGTTTAATTTTTTATTTTATTTTAAAAAATCTGACTTTTTTTTTATTTTTTTTAAAAAATACTTTTGGTGGCGACTATAGTCGCCACCAAAAGTCTAATTTTTTATTTTATTTTAAAAAATCTGACTTTTTTTTTATTTTTTTTAAAAAAAGACTTTTGGTGGCAACTTCTAATTTTTTATTTTATTTTAAAAAATCTGAGTTTTTTTATTTTTTTTTAAAATACTTTTGGTGGCGACTATAGTCGCCACCAAAAGTCTAATTGTTTATTTTATTTTAAAAAATTTGATTTTTTTTTATTTTTTTTAAAAAATACTTTTGGTGGCGACTATAAGAGTCGCCACCAAAACTCAACTTTTAGTGGTGACTTATTTAGTCGCCACCAAAAGTCAACTTAAAGTCTAGTCGCCACCAAAAGTCTAATTGTTTATTTTATTTTAAAAAATTTGATTTTTTTTTATTTTTTTTAAAAAATACTTTTGGTGGCGACTATAAGAGTCGCCACCAAAACTCAACTTTTAGTGGTGACTTATTTAGTCGCCACCAAAAGTCAACTTAAAGTCGCCACCAAAAAGTCGCCACTGAAAGTCAATTTTCTTGTAGTGAATATAAAATAATATATAATAATATAAATTTTGTAAATAATATAAAATCATCAAAGTTTCATTATATTTTAATAAAACAAGCTCAAATATCATACAATTAGCAAAAAGAAATAATAGAAAAAGCAACCCACATTTCCTATTATATTTAGAAACCTTTTTTTCCTCACTAAATAGACACTTTAATTTTTTCTTCAAAACTTGTAATATTATATCTTATTGTTAGTTTTTACTAAACTAAGTTAAAAATTAATCAAATTATAAGTGGTAAAACTGTAATTGTATAGTATTAATAAAGGTTTAAATTAATTTTATGACTTTTTTCTATCTCAATTGACCTAATAGATTCAAAACATATCAACAAATTAAAAAAAAAGGCAAAAGTATATGTTATGTCTCTAATGTTTATCCCAACAAATATATCTCTTATGTTTCATTTTTTATCATATATGCCTCAAAATGAAAAAAATGCCCCCTCACTTCTCTTTTTTTTTTTCACTCCTCACTCTCATTCGACTAGCCAGAGAAGACGCTAGAGAAGTAGAAAATCAGAGAACTCACTGTCATTCGTTTTATTTCTTCCTCCACCATGTCTCTCTTCCTTCCAACATTCTTGTTCCCCTTTCTTTTCTCTTTGATTTGCTCTCTCTCTCTCTCTCTCTCTCTCTCACAAAAAATTTCTCCCTCCGATTAGGTTTCCGGCAAAGAAATTTTTTGAGATTGTGAGAGAGAGTGAATCAGAGAGAAAATAGGGAAACAAGAATGTTAGAGGGAAGAGAGACGCGGTGATGTAGGAAAAAGAGCGAATGACGGTGAGTTCTTCAATTTTCTAATTACTCGCCGTTTTCTCCGACGAGCTGGGTGTGAGTGAGGATAGAAAAAAAAAGAGAAATGAAAGATATTTTCGTCATTGTAGGGCATATATGATAAAAAATAAAACTTAAGGAACATATTTGACAAAAAATAAACGTTAGGAGCATAAATAAAAATCGGGATAAATATTAGAGATATTACATATATTTTTGCTTAAAAATGACAAAAAATCAAAATATTATATGATTAATAAAATCGTAAAATTGTAAGATTTTAATATTTAAATCGAGACTCTACTGAGATACTAATAAATTTCAATTTTACATAAAATCAAAATCATTTAAATTAATTAAAATCATAACATCATAAAATTTTAAAATTTAAATTGAGTTTTCGAATAAGTACCTCCAATGCCATCAAATAGTACACAGAAAGGTGATGTCCAAATCCCCGGTCCCTCTCTCTCTCTCTCTCTCTCTCTCTCTATTTATTAAATTTATTATTATAATCATATTTATTAATTACCCAAGAGTTAAATCAAGTATAGTAAATATTAGTAATTAATAAATAAAGGGCGGTGGCTTATCCAGCAGGCGCACCAAAAGGGGACACATTTTCCAAAGAGAATCAATAATTGGAAGTGTTGGTTACAACTACAAGAATTCCACTCATTTGTCCATTTAGCTTTTCTTTCTTTGGAGACCCAAACTCGATCCATTTATATTTGTGGCTCCAAAGTCTCACATCAAAACCCCTCCCACATTCCTAACACAAATTGCACCAAAACTTATTGCATGCTAATCCAAGTACAAGGGTACTAGTTTCTTCATCATTCTAAACCATATTTTCTTTACAAGTTTTGATTACTTACAAACATGAAATATCCTTCCCTACTTTTAAGATTTGAAATTAAATCTGTCTGTTTTTTCTATTTCAAAAAATAGATGTTATGTCATTTTTTTAATAACCTTCAAACATAACAATTCAAATGATGATTGATTTAATTAAGTAGTTCAACACTTATTTTTTGAAGTAAGAATTTAAGTTTAAATTTTGTAGATGGATAAAAATCAAATTCAAGAAAGCTTTACACTATGTGGTTTCTGATCCAATATAATTCTAATCAAATTAGTTAGAGCATAATAAATTTTTTTGATGATTTTAATTAAAAAAACAACAACTTACCCCTAATGGACATGCCAACCAACATTAGGGATAAATGGGAGATTATCACATCATTTATAGATTGAAAGTTGGATGTGACATCTGAGTTAATGTGGCGTTAAACAAAAAATAAATAGAATAATCTAATTTATAAAATGTGAAAGCTGAAAGAACTAATTTTTTTTATTTGAAAAAATTAAGAACCTATCTGTAAGGAAATTAAATTTTAAAAGACCTTTTTTAAAATTTTTATTTCATTCTTTTTGTTCTATGAAAAATAATTATTATGGAATCAATACACACTTTTTAAAAAACGAAATATATATATATATATATATACACACACACCAATCCAATCTTATCGTGACTCGTGAGTTAAGCTAATTTTATATCAACAAAATTATTCACATGAACTAACTGTCTTCTGACATGGAATGTTAGTAGCTTACATGGATATTAGCAACCATCTCATCGCTTCCTAATTAAGATGCCATTATCTTCTTTTGTTACCAAACATCTACATTGGATGCTTTTTTTGTTTTTGGGCCAAAACATTGGATGCTAGTATAACTAAATATCCATATCAGCCGGTCAACGTAGTAACATAAAGTTAATAAAACTCAAAATAACATCAAAACGATGTAGACTGATCACTTGATTAATAATGGTTACCGCCATTCGTTTACTAGCAATGTAGACTCATAAAATAAGAGACTACGAACAATAATTTCAAAACAAAACTCAAAAAAGAGAAGGAAAAAAATCAAAAAGACGGTGGTCAAGTTTAAGATCATCACAGTATTAAAATAGAAGAAGAAATAGGGTTAAAGACTAAAGAGGTTGGCCGTACTTTTGTAGGGACCCTCAACCTAGAAAAGAATAGCCCATCGATATCCCAATTTGGTCCTGCATATTAATTGTGACAAATGCATCATACATATATATTGGTACAAAATTGCAAGCGTAAATATATGGTGCAAAATGGTGCATGGCTACCCCACGTGTTACCCTACTGTCCGTTTATTTGTGTGCCAATAAATAATGGCATATGGGTGATCCTCCTTAGCCAGGCTCCATCTCTAGGGGCCTATAGTATATATACATATTATATATAGATTTAAACTATACTATAGTATATATATTCCTACCCGAATTCCGAACCATGCCCTGCCCTTATTGCCCGCCGGGACAAGAACAAGAGCGCAATATGAATATAGGTAGTGCAGGTGACTTGGGAATTTCAAAACACCAACCCCACCAATTACAATATACATAGCCATTAATATATATATAAATGTCCAAACCAAAAAACCAATCCCATCGAACAGAACAACCCCCAGCATCCCCAGCTCTCTGAAATGAAGTACCGAGTACGCACCTCCTGTTATATAAATAGATATATATATATATATATATATATATATATATATGCACATAGATTTGGATTCATTTCACACATGCATGCGCATGATTCAATGCTAGCTCTTCTATCTATATGTGGTCACACATACGCATCGAATTCAGAACAAACCTAACTGGGATTTTCTCTTTCTCTTTCTGACACAGCTTCTCATGACCCACATACTGTAGCAAATAGTAAAACGTTCTGTTACATAACCTGTTATTAAATTGGGACATCGGCATGCAAATGCAAGCAAGCACGTCAACCTGTTTATTGTTGACTTTTTTAAAAAGTTTGTGTATATAATTTTTTGTGAATTTTCTATTCTTAACGAAACTGGTTTCCTCCAAGATTTAATTGTATATATACTCTAATAAATTAATCAAGGTTCCTGCAACTTAATCCAAATACCATTGGTGTAATAATAACAAAAAAATACAGAATAAATTAACAACATAATCTCTTAATTATTAGATCTATTTAACTTTAATTCTTGAAAAATAGTGAGCATGGTAGTTATTCTTCGAAAATTATAACGAATTTGACATTAGTACTTAAGTAACTCAGCTAAAAATGTTTAAAGATTAACATGTGATGATTTTATTTTTTGAAGATTATAACTTATCAGCTCACTTATTTGATATTAAAACTAAATTTATTTAGAACATGCATGGCTAGCTGATATATACATAAATTAAGACCTATATAATCCCAAATATTCATTCCCATATACAATTTTATAGACAGTTACAATAATGGTATGCAAGGAGAAGTAGCGGCAGGAGTAGTAAGAGAGGAGGAAGAAAGAAGGATAGAGATTTTTAATAAAAGAAGATGGGATGTGTTTCAATTTTGTTTTTCTTTTTAACGTTTTAGAAATCGAAATGGTTAAAGTGGCCACCACACATAATAAAGAAAAAACAAAAGAAAGTGAGAAATAAAGTGCCCTGTACGAAATTATGTGGTTCCACAAAAGGCCAGAAAGCGAAAGTTCCTGCTAAATGCAAATTCATTATGTGGAGAGAGAAGAGAGAAGGAAGAAAAAAAATACTGCCCGAAAAAGAAGAACCAAACAAAAATGTAATACAAGAAATAATTTCAGTACATTACGATCATGAGTAGATGATAAATCACGATTTTAGTGGATAATGGGTCCAAAAATTCAAATTAATAAAAACTCAGAAGTGTGGTGAATTTTGTTTGGGAGTGGCTGGTGGGTCTATGCTATATAATAACAAAATAGGACATAATCAATTGTAGCTTAGGGTTTATAATAAATAACACAATAAATAATATAGAATGTAAGTAATAAGGAACGGTTGGCTGGTGGTCGTTTTCATACTTAGGTGGTGGTTGCCCAAATAACAATAAATAAATAAGAACAGCAATCACAAAAAGGATCAGTTTTTCTTTTCATTGATGCTCGTAGACTATTTCTTTTTCTAGGGGTGTTGTTATCACAGAAAGAAATGTCAATTATAGGTACCTTAGAACAGTGAAAAGGGAAGGAATTAAAGGATGGAACAAAGTAAGGGAGGAGGATGAATCATGAATGAGTTATATTTCCAAAACCCATACCCCAGTCCCCAGCCAAAAACCAAGAAAATAAAACAAAATCCTAATACCCAACAACAGCAACAACAACAATCAAATCTTAGATTTCAAGTTGTAAATTAGAAAAGACCTGAAACAGAAGTGCAAGAATGTGTAAACATGATAAGCACACGTGAGATATATAGATTGAGGCCAGCATGCAGATCATATCTAGCTAGATAGAGAAACCAACCTGGGGACCAGATGAACAGTATCCTGGAGTATAGTGGTAGCCAGTCTTACAAATATTAGAGAAAAAGTAGACTTGTTTGACTGGTTCTATGTGTTTGTTGCCTTAATTTCTTGCTCCAGCACATGCAGCAGCATAGATGAACAAGAAAATGATGAGAAAACAAAGTTTTAATTGGACACAAAAATGGAACAATGGTCAATTCTTTCCATTTATCTTTGTGACTATTTCACTCAAATTTCAAACGCTTCGACATTTGACCACATTGATATGCAAGTGCACACCACTGATTGGAGTTCTGTCCAGTTCAAGAGTCAAGACAAAGAGGAAACGCCATGATGAAAGCAAATGAATGATGTACATGTACTTGCTAGTTGCTAGTTTCCTTAGTGGCACCACCACATACCTATACTTTTAAGCTAAACTTTGTAGCTTCCGCTCTTTTGATCAACATAAAGACGTGCAAACAATTGGTGATAGACAGTAAAAACGAGTATGCTATACATATATACATCTATGTATAGTTCTATAAGTTAATTTCGTTCATGAGGTCAATTCATGAGTCAATATCAGAAAATCGCCCATAAATATGAGACTTATATAAGGCCGTAATCACAATTAATTTCCTGAAAATTAAAAATAGATCGTAGTGAAAAAAAAAAAAAAGATAGAGAAAAAATTATCAAAATTATTAAATTAAACACTATACGGTAGTAGTAGTAGCGGCGACGGCACTAGCTGTGGCAGTAGTAGTTGCAGCTACACAACCACCTCCACCACTAACAGTGGTATCGCCACCTCCTCCACCATCACCACCACTGCCACTTGCAGCAGCGGCAGTGACATCGCCGCCGCCATTACCGCTACTCGCCGCCGACACGTTGACAGTAGCAGCAGCAGCCACCTTAGCGGTAGTTACCGTCGGCCTTTTTCGCTTCTTCTTCTCATAAGGAATCCCTCTGGCCTTGGCCTGTCCCTCCCTGACTTCTCTCAGGTAAATCCTCACGGCTCTTGCGCCGAACGGGTTTGACTCGGGCCGTCCGCCGTTCTCCTCGTAGGCCGCTCTCAGCCGTCCGATCAGCGCGTCGAGGCTGCCCCACGCCTGCTTGAGCGGACACGCGCAGGGCGCGGGCGGGTTTGGGTGCCCGAAATATGGACATCCGGTGACGTGGACCTTCGTCTTCCCGAATTGGTCCAAGTACTTCAAGAATTCGATGACGTGAGCTCCACTGCACCTCGCCAACGTCAATGGCGGCTTGTGGTTCCTCAGGTACTGCAAGAACGTGTTCCAGTCTCGCCGCTTCTGCGACTCGTACCGGCTAGGAGGCGCCGGCGACGTCGATCCCTCCCCTTGCGGAGCAGCCGTCATATTCCCCGACGGACCGTCTCCGCTGTTAGGTTCGGACACACCCTGCCCCGTACCTCCCGATGCTGATTCCATGATGAGATGAGATCAAGATCGATCGAACTGTAACGGATTTTATCTTGAATTATTCAGTTGAAGATTGAATGTCGAATGTTGTTAGACAGTCGGAGGATGTTGTTTTAGGTTTAGAAATTAGAGGGTTGAATAGAAGAGAGAGAGATGAAGGGAAAAGGAGATGGGAAGGCTCTGTGATGGGACGTAAAAAGTATAAGATGAATGAATGAGAGAGACGGGCTGTGTAGCTAATGCTAAGCTCAGCTTAGCGCAAGTGAGAGAAAGAGAAGAAGAGAGAGAGAGAGAGAGACGAAGGAGATCTATTGATTTTATTTACAATTTCACATGGTGGCCCCTCTCAACGTGACATTTTCACTGTTCATTTCCTGAGATTCTCCACTCTCTCTCATCGCCCGTGTTTCTCAATCGCATCGTAGGTCCATTCTCATAGGCCACAGAGGAAGCATGGGCTGAACACGATCTGTCGGCGCGTGAGCTTGTTAATCTGCGGTGGATCGCATGGCAATAAATGAGGTCTTTACCAGGTGAAAATATTTTTCATGGCCCCGTTAATTATCCAACTTCAAAAATTAGAGGTTTTTTTTTAAATAATTATCTAGTACTTATCACTACATAAATGTCTGTCTAATTTAAACTTGAACCATAAGGATGTTTAACTTTATAGATTCAATTTGATTTGATTTTGAATCTTAAGCAAACTAAATCAAATTTATCTGTTATTTAATTTTCATTTTTAAACATTTTGGTTCAATTTTAATTTGACGATTTGGTTTAATTTTAAATTTTTATTAAATATATGCAAATTGAAAAGAAAGAGATTTTGTTGATATAAAAATATATAAATATAATATTTTTTATATGTAAAATATAATTTTTTATGTAAAATATAATTTTTTTAATATAAAATTGGTTTGATTAATCAAATCAAACCAAATTAACAACTAAACTAATTAAAATTCAAAAATCAATTTGGAGTTCTTTTTTTTTTATTTTGGTCAGTTTGGTTTGACCTAGTCAATTTGATTTTGAACATCTTTACAAGTTTAGTAAGATTATAATAAACAGTAAAACTCTTCATATCAAAATTTAGTACAATTATATTTTTTAAAATTTAAATTCAAAACTTCTAATTAAATTAGGAGAATACTTTTCCAAATGACCAATTGATGGTAATAAATTGGAGGTTAGAAGTTACAACCTAAGGAGAACACACACAGACACACACACGCATAGTTTACAAAATTTTAGAAAAACTCGCTTTGCTGACGGTTGAGACGAAAATTTATTATATTCTATGTAATAAAAAAAGAATAACTTTATGGTACATCAAAAATAAAAAAAAACCATATAATATTTGAGACGAATTTACGAAATAGTTTTCCACTCTTCCTTTGTCAGTCCTTCGATATTCTTTATTTTTATGTTAATGGTATGGATAGATCTTGTTTAACGTGCGTTTGATCATGCCCTTTTGGTGCAATAGATTTATTTACTGTCTTTTAATACTGCCTTCTATTACTAGTTCTTTGTTTATTACATCTATTCTATGTATGCTTAATGAAATTGGGGAAAAAAGGGAAAAAAAATCTCTAGAATTATTGTGACATTAAAGATCATCATAGGCATTTTTCTGAATAGGCATCAATAAATATGACCATAGGCTGAGCCAATTTTATTTGCGTGGTTCCCATAACAAACCTAAATTTTCATCAATTAAATACATTCAGAAAATATATAATTAAGAATAAAATGAGGAAAAAAATGAAAAGAATAATACAATGCAGAAGATGAATAAGAATATGCGATTTGCTCTATTTCATTCTAATAAAAATCATATGATGCAAATACTACTTAATTCGCGATGCATTGAAGATAATTAATTAATAATACATTATTGACCATAGACTTAATCTTTTATCACAGATAATTAATTAATAACTAAAAAGTAACTTGAAATATGTATTATTTTAACGTGCACTTAAATTTAAATAAATTCAGCAATCAATGATGAATTGATCGGAATGATTTTAAAAGTAATGTTGGGAAAAACACACCTTTCCCCCTTGAAAAATACCTTGGCACAAATAAAACAGAGAAATAACAGGAAATAATACTCACAATCACAACACAAGAAAATAACGTGGAAACTCCAAAATCGGAGAAAAAACCACGACCGTTGTCAAAGACAACCAGAGAAAATACTATGTGTAAATTTTTACAACACACAAAAACTTCTCTTAAATACCCGGTATCCAATACTAGATACCAACTGATACCCAAATACACTCACACACTCTCAAGCATGTATTTAACTTACATCTCTCATCACTCTAGAACAAGAGTATAAAGAAAGAAAGAATTAAATACAAGCTAATGTGTCTTGTATTGGTACAAATATTACAAAGAGACAAGGCTTCTATATATAACCTCCATTCTTCATAACATTTAGCATTCTGGGCGATGTGGGACTTCCTTCTTCACATTGCAAATTTTCTTCTGTGGGTCCCACCACTTTCAATCAATATTTTCAACAAATCTCCACCTTGATTGAAAGTAACCACATCTACTGATTCATTGTCTATAACGACAATCATAGTTCCAAGAACTACCATACTCCACCATAAAAGAGTATATCCACCTAGAATTAACCAATTCTAGGAATTTCACCTCGGCACATGTTGAAAAATTCCTGCTGAAAAATTTATGGTGCAACTTCCAATATTGGCTCTCCTTGGAAGTTCTTCAGCCATCGACATCATCCCACTACACATCTTGCATCAATGCCAACCAATGCCCATGTGCAATTGTAGACCCGCTAGTAGCAACTCATCCTCTTCCATGGCAACGCGGACATGCCATGAGGATTTAAACTTCTCACTTTTCAGAGAAATTCCTCCCCCGCAATGAGAGAGACAGAGTTTGCATCTTCCTCGGAGCCTTTTGCCGAACCTGCTCCACCTGGACAATTTCTTTTTACATGCCCAGACTGTCCACATTTCCAGCAAGTCACGTTCTTACCCATATTCTTCTTCCCTTTACTCCCACTTCTAGCTACCGCCATTGAGTCTGACGAAGGTATAGAGCGACCCTCACATTTTAACCTTCTTTCCTCAGAAATAATTTTACTGGCAACTTCTTCGAAGTTTAGAGTCTCCTTCCCATACATCAAAATGTGTTTCATGTTCTCATAGGAAGACGGAAGAGACCATATGAGCCTTAACGCTTTATCTTCATCATCAACTTTGACTCCGATAGCCTCTAGTTCAGATACGATACCATTGAGAGTACTGAGATGATCTGATATTTTTGTACCTTCTTCCATACGAAGCGTATGAAATTGCTCCTTCAGTAACAATCGATTTGAGATACCCTTCGCCTGATACAACCCTTCGAGCTTCTCCCAGAGTTCTTTGGCTGTTGATATTCCTTGCACATTTGCAAGAACATTCTTGGCTAGGCACAGACGAATTGCACTTGCCGCTCTCAAATCTAGTTCCTCCCAATCCTCGTCGCTCATACTAGATCCGCTCTTTTCAGAATCCTTACTGGAAACCTTCCCCTTCAACGCCTTGTATAACCCAGATTGTATCAGCACGTCCTTGACTTGTACTTGCCACAAGCCAAAATTGATCCTCCCATCAAATTTCTCTATGTCAAATCTCATCGCACTGGAAAAATTTGACATTGCAACTGTATACTGGAATAGTGAACACAATTGTAAATAGTACACCAGGTAAGTTCCCAGGAAAGAGAGGTGGGTCACAATGGACACCCTTAAGTACCTAGTCTTTCCTTAGCCAGAACTTTCCTAGACATGCACTTTCACAATACCACACTTCGTTCCAGTAACCCAGCAACCAAGAACAATCTTCAAGCAACCGGGAACAATTCTTTTCTGATTGTGGAAGATCAGACAAAGCTGCAACCACAAGAGCATACTAAGAATTTAACATCCCACCGAACCATAGGCTCTGATACCACTTGTTGGGAAAAACACACCTTTCCCCCTTGAAAAATACCTTGGCACAAATAAAACAGAGAAATAACAGGAAATAATACTCACAATCACAACACAAGAAAATAACGTGGAAACTCCAAAATCGGAGAAAAAACCACGACCGTTGTCAAAGACAACCAGAGAAAATACTATGTGTAAATTTTTACAACACACAAAAACTTCTCTTAAATACCCGGTATCCAATACTAGATACCAACTGATACCCAAATACACTCACACACTCTCAAGCATGTATTTAACTTACATCTCTCATCACTCTAGAACAAGAGTATAAAGAAAGAAAGAATTAAATACAAGCTAATGTGTCTTGTATTGGTACAAATATTACAAAGAGACAAGGCTTCTATATATAACCTCCATTCTTCATAACATTTAGCATTCTGGGCGATGTGGGACTTCCTTCTTCACATTGCAAATTTTCTTCTGTGGGTCCCACCACTTTCAATCAATATTTTCAACAAGTAACCCATTGATATGTCTTTTTGCAACGCCTGATCTCTGCTTCCTTAACCCGATAATAGCAGGCCCACACGAACCTTTTCAATATCATCCAAGTACGTACATATATATTTTACTTATACCTGTATTAAATCTCACTACAATTAATATACCTCAATTTTATTTTCATCTACTTTAACCTTATGTGATATCTATTCTGAAATAATTTTGTTGAATATTCGATTAAACAATCGAGCATATGTATGACATATAACTTTCTTTAATTTTAATATAAATTTTAAACCCTAATTCTTTTTATACATTTACACTCGATTAATCAAATGCCAAAATTAAAAATGAATCACGTTTTACCCCAAATATACAAAAAAAAAATCGTAGATTTGAATCAATAATCCAATTTGTATTATTGGAACCTTGAAAATGTTGAAATTCTGAATATGGAAGTGTTGACAATCAGCCTCCATGACCATGAATTATGGTCCCCACAGTGATGGCCAACAATAGAGTTCAAATCAATGGATCAGAGTCGCTGATTGTTAGAGAATTGAATGGAGAGCATGAATCTCAATTCTCAACTATGTGAAACTTGGGTTTCATTACTTCATGACCTACCTTTTGACCTTCTCTTTGATCCTTATACATTCACGAAATTTAATCATAAAAGACATTTAAAATGTTAACAAAGTAATTAAAATATAGTGTAGCCGAATACAAATTTTTAAGGTTACATTATATTTTAATATCTTGGGTAAAGAGAAACTGACGTCAAGTTTGTCATTAGTAATATAGGAAATGAAATCTTAAGGTTAGGGGTGATAAAACATGGGAAAAGAATACTAATATAGGAAATGAAATTATATAAACCTACTAATAATTAAAATCTTAAAGTTATAGGTGTTAAAATAGGGTGAATCTGCTGGGCCAGTATACCTTATAACCCTGCAAATGGGGTGGGGTGAATCAATGATTTGACAGTCTATTTAAATAAAAAAAATTATACTTAAATTGCCCTGTGGGGTTTTTTAAAGCATTAATTATTTTTTAATGTTTCGTTTAATGTTTTATAAATTTAATCTAATTTCTAACAGTTTCTAATTGTTATGTAAAGTAATTAAAAATATATTTTAAAAAAAATTGGCTCATTTTAAAGTTTAATATATTTTTAAAAATGTTTAATTTAATTATTTAAAGTTTCATAGTTTCAACACATAATTTTTATAATTTAAAGTCATTAAAAATATACTTTTTAAAAAATTGACCCACAGGTTGGCTCAACTTAATTCAAAATCCTTAAAGAACTGAGTTAAGCTAGAATTTTTAACTTATACATTATAGGTAGTCTCAACTCATACTCTCTGTTGACCTTATAGGATTTAAATTGAGATTACCTATTTGACACCTATATAAGGTATTACCCATTGAGATTAAATGGTATTCCTACCTCGCAAAGATAACAAAAATACAAATAAAATTACAGGATACGAACATACTAGTAGTTTAAATTATAAATATCAAAATGTCAATTTTTAAATTAAAATATCATACTAAAGTGAAAACAAGACAATCAAGCCATAATTTATCCAATTTTAAAACAATAGAATATACATCAAAATGAACTAGCTAGATCACGCGTCCGGATCCTCTGCTTGGAAAAAATCCAAGCAGATGCCTGCTCAGTTTTTAGCAACGATTTTTACCGTTGTTAAAAACCTTTAGCAACAGTTTAGTAACCAAAAAACTGTTGCTGAAAGTTTTTAGCAACGGTAAAAACCGTTGCTAAAAACTGAGCATGAAATATTCACAGCAGAGGATCCGGATCCCTAGATCACAGAGTAATAATTAAACGGATTAAATTTATATAAAAATTTTTATTATCTTTGCTATTAAATTTTTCAATAAAAATTACAATATGTGTAATTTTTTTAAAAAAACTAATTATGTAATGATAAATTGTAAAAAATATGAACTTATTTTTTAGAGACTATATACACTTGTTCTAATTAAAAAA
This sequence comes from Biancaea sappan, assembly GCA_037074585.1. Classification (NCBI taxonomy): domain Eukaryota; kingdom Viridiplantae; phylum Streptophyta; class Magnoliopsida; order Fabales; family Fabaceae; genus Biancaea; species Biancaea sappan. Next base: position 5,165,033 of record CM073498.1, on the reverse strand, counting down.
TTACATAATAATTATATTTAATTGATGAAGTTTATAACAAATATATAAAGAATTATATCTAAATATTTTTAATTAAACTAAAGGTAAAATCCTTAATTTAATTATCCAATAACAAATCCTAAAAACGAATATATTGCTTAGGAAACAAGGAAATTGTTGAGTGAAACAAGGCAGTAAACGAAGTTGATACGACACAAAGGTAAGAAGAAGAAAGGCTGAAAGAAAAAGGAAGGAGGAAAGAATGAAAGAGCCAAAGAGGGATAATTATAGGACCAATCTAATGAGCAATGAGTGATTGTACCAATCCAATAATAGGAACCCTAAAATATTCTCTTCACATCCTTTCGTAGACGTCACGCCCGCTACTTTTCTCCTTGCACCTCGGCTTTTTTAATTTGTCTGCCAAACTTCTCTTACTAAAATGATAATAAATAAAATCTTACTAATACTAAACTACTAATACGTGCAAGTATGTTTAAGAATTGGACCCATAGTTTAAATAAGAGGTATTAGTTCTTGATTTATTTGTATGAATATAGTTGAAATGGGATTAAATTAGTAATAATTAAACATATGTATTTTTAATTTTATATATTAAAAATTATATATATATATATATATATATGTATGTATATGTGTGTAATTAATTTTTTTTTCTTATTCTCTTATTTTTTTTGTGGCAAAAATAATATTATTAAAAAATATAACATGATAAAAAAATAAAACAAATAAAAAATAAAAAATTACTAAATCTCATATAATGTGAAAAATAATTGTATTTTTGTATATAGTAATTTTTTTTAAAACTGATTTATTCGGTTCTTAACCGATTTTTACTAAGTCATTTGTTGGAGTAAATTGGACCAGACCAATGACCGGGTCTTTGGTTGAATTGACTGGCCCAATTTAGTTTTATAATCATTGCGTAAAACTCAGTAATCTAATACTCATCAAATATTAGGATAAAATACCTTACAAAATAATCTTATATATTTTATAAATAAAAAGTTTCCTCCTTTCAAATTAAAGCATATGAATATATACCTCTGTCTCTCACTGTAATTGTTTGAAGGAGTTTTGATTTATTTTTGTTTAAAAAATTAATCCACAAATAATTATGAATAAGAGCATATTACACTAATCTTCCTTAAAATTCACTAAAATTATACTAAATGATACCTCTCTTATTAAAAAAATTACATCAGTTTTCCTTTATTTGTTATCTCTCTTCTAATTAATTTATATATCAATTTATTTATTTGTTTTTACATAAAACACATTATATAATTCCTTCCAAAAATAAAATTACATAATTTCCTTACTATTTATTATCATTTTAAGAATTAATATTAATTTAATGACTTTTACTATCATATTAACAATAATTTATAGTATCACTCTATGCAAAAATTAATATATATAATTTACTTTAATTTGTAAAAATTTCATACGCATTAATGTAGTTTTATTTTTTGAGAAAAACGCATTAACGTAGGTTAGGTAAAGATTAGCTTAGACTTTTTACTTTTTGGTTACAGAACTTGTGGTACGATTAGTTCATCAAAAGAAGAGCTTAACCTTGAAGTACAAAGATCACTCAATTATTTTTATTCGTCGTGTATGTAATATGTTGCATATACATCAAACACACCACACCCATATGAATCGACGATGATAAATCGGAATCCAGTCCAAGATTTGGAAGATCAGAAAAAATCCAAATTAGTCGCCATTTGATTGAGTTTTCAGTGTTCAAGAATCCTTAGCATCACATGTTTGAAATTTTAATCGAATATTCTTTTTTACTTTCTCTGTTCATTAGATGTAGATCACGTCCTAAATCATCTAATAGCCGCAAATAATATAGGCAGGTATAATAGTGGCACACAAATTATTCGGGCTTGAGATATAGTCTAATCAAATGGGAATCAACTTGTTTTATATAGCATGGTTGTTAAGCTTTCGGAGTTAACTCTTATGAATTTACAAGGTTAGGTTTTAAAATCGAATAAACTTAATTTTAAAATTAAAATTTAATTAAATTTAATATAAATTTGATCAAATTAATTTAAATTCGTTGAGTTTACAACGAATCGATCGAGTTAGTTATCAACAACAACAGTACAATTTTTTTTGTATTTTTTGATATTTAGTTAAATTAAAACTAAGGCTTATATTCAAATCTAAAAAGATTAGGTAATTACACAATATAAATTAAGATATTAAATATTTTTTATGATAATTATGAATCGTGATATTAATATGTGTTAATATATATAATTTTAATAGTTTATTAAAAGAGGAGAAATATATATAAATTTTTACGAGTTTATATTTTGAATTTATTATCTTCTCCGAATTTTTGTAAACTTTTGAGTTTGACAACTTTGTTTATACGTATTATTGTGTTTGATAGGACAATTTGAGTTTGAATTTTTTTTTCATCATTTGATTATTTTAAAAAAGTGAGTACTCTTTTATGAAATTCGTAATAAATTAATTTTAATAAATATATCAATTTCATGACACAAAATAATGGTGAGAATTCGAGTTCTCAATATAATTATATATAGACTTCATTTCAGGAGCATAAATTAGTGGTAAGACTAAGAGCTTTCAAAATGATAACTATTATTCTATTAACACCATATTATTATTATACTATTCATTATTCATAGTAGTGGGTGTCTGATTCCTCATCCCCGTGATACATTGTCGAGAATAAAATTTATTGCAAAAAATCATAATATCCTAATTAGATATATATTTATATATCCTAATTTTATATATATATATATATTGAATATATCCAAAGATTATATATGCTAGACTAATCTCATTAAAGACCCAACAAGATCATTTTTTAAAGTAAAAGAAACCCAAGATTCTTCATTAGACAAGATAAAAAATTCCTTGTTAACTTGGTGTTTGCTTAATCAATTAGTTAGGTACTCTTAAAAATAAAAATCTAACGAACATTCACAAGCAGATTGGACCTGCATAGTTGTTTAAAGTCAATAAAGTTTGTGACATGAAAATAGTATTTACCATTCTTAAGAGTGAATAAATGCTTCGACCAAAATAGATTTTTTAAATAAGAAAGGAATATTTTTTTATAAACTAAACAAATTGTAAAAGAATTTGCAGTTAAGTATTCTTTGCTCGCAATGAGACTCAAGTGATAATTGGTATATGCAATCTTGAACTTGGTTGGTTCTGCAATGACAAGAATTCAAACTCTTAAAAAGAATAATTTATAAAAAATATAATTTTAATATTTCGAACGAAATTAGTCTGTCTTTTAATATATATATATGTATGTATATGGGGCATGTTAGGTACTTTTTCCTAAGGAAACAGAACAACGAATTTTAACTTTTTTTTTCTTTTTCATTTTTTGGTATGCTCTCCTAATGAGAGAAGGAAAACAATTCAAGAAAAAAAATGTACTGTTTTCCATGAATATTTTCCATCAAAACAAGTGGGGAAAACCAGTGAAATGTCTAAAATATCCTCGTACTATTGTTAGAATTTTGAAAATGTCCTCAATGAGCCCTGTCTCTTTTGTTTGCAGCTCCAATGTCGTCCTTCCATCTTCTCGTCATCCTCCATCTTCACGCCCAAATCTATTGAGGACACGAAGTGAGTTTTCATATCTGCGATGATGATGTGCGAAGACGATGTGGGTGTGGGATCGAGAATAGGGGAGAATGTTGTGAGTAGGGGGCAGACATCAATGAGGCTGAGGATAATGTTTTGGGAAGTCGACGCAGTGATGAGGTGCTATGTGGATGAGGGTAATTATAAAGGCAAGGGTTAGTGGTATTTGACGGCAGTGTGTGAGAGATAGAGTCAGAGGTGGAGATGGCGGCGTGTGCTATGGCGATTTGCCGAAAAGAAGAAGAAGGAAAGGCAAAGACAGATTTAAAGAAGGAGGTTGCTGAATCAAATTTGAAGCTGATGAAAATGCAAGGAAGATGAAGACGACGACGTTCAAAGTTCTAGGGACTATATTGAAAGACTTTTGGAAGAGAAGAGACTATATTGAAAGAAAAAAAGGAATATATTGAAATAAAAAATAGTTAACATACAAAAATAATAATAAATGTATTATTAATAATAAATTTAACACGAGTATTTTAATAAATGTGTTCTACATACCAAATATATTTTTTTCTTCATTTTTTTCCATATCATACCGAACATATTTTTTTCATATTATTTTTTTTTCTTTTTCCTTTCCTGTTTCTTGTTTCCTTTTTTTTTTTCCTTATCTGATTGCGTATCAAATGGGCCCATGATCTTTTTACAAATCATGAATCATGGTTAGGTATTTTTTAGGTGTTGGAAAATCTTCAAAGCATGAGAGGTAAGCATTGAACTAACTCATGCAAGAGATCAGCGGATGGTGTTGGATAAGTGTCACGCCCTAAATCTAGGCCCGTGACCGGCACGGACGATGTCTAATCTCACACCACCGCAAGCCTAACTTTCCATTTAACTTATTACTATTTCCTTAATCCAATTATTCCTTTAAATATAATTGTTTTAAATTACACAATGAAGAAGTAAAACAAGAGAATGTTTTCATATTTAACCATCCTATACAACAATACATAACCTACCCGATTACAGAGCTTTCTAAAATTACTAAAACAACATAATTAAGTCTGTTACCGTACTCTGAACAAAGGGGAGGCATTATCGACACGTTCATCCTAGAAGTTAAAGGGCCTTCTTTACCTGAAACTATGAGGAGGTGAGTCTTATCCACTTGACTCACCATAAAATAGCTTTACCGCACATATAATCAATTATGCATGCCAAAAGTACATATAATCATGTATGAACATGTGAAAAACTCACAACATTAATAATTCATGACATAAATGTAAGTCAAGAGGAATTCATCATAAGAAAGTTCGTAAATAATCACATGCACCTCGACCGAAAGCATTATCCCACTTGTAGATGTCATCCCGCCCGAAGGCGTGTTCTGCCCGTAGGTAATATTTCTGCTTAAAGATATATTCATGTCTACAACTATTACATGCATTGGTATCTTGGGAAATCAAACTCTCAACCATTCCATGTGTATAATTCCATGCATTGGTATCTTGGGTCAAGCCCTCAACCATTCCATGTGTATAATTCCATGCATTGGTATCTTGGGTCAAGCCCTCAACCATTCCCTTTGTATAATTGTATGCATTGGTATCTTGGGTCAAGCCCTCAACCATTCCCTTTGCATAATTTCATGCATTGGTATCTTGGGTCAAGCCCTCAACCATTCTATGTATATTATATACTCAATTCATAATTCTCATCAATATAATCTTAAATCAACAATAAATTTCATTATCTAGCAATCATCATTAAATATATAATCTAACTGCGATATGAGATGAAATTTATATTGTATCTTGGAGGGATGAATCCCTCAACTATTCCATGTGTATAATTATATACATTGAATATCTTGTGTCAAGCCCATAAAAGGACGTCAAGCAATTCAACCTTATTTCACCCCTGTCCTCAAAGGACGCAAAAGTGTTCGAAATCTCTGTTTCTTTCAAATACAATCAATTGCACAATCAAGAGCATTCATATGCACATCATGAACTTTAATAAATCCATGTCATTCATAATCATCAATCATTCACATGATTTCCTTTGCAAGCTCTATCCCAATATATAGAAAATATATTCATTCCTTAATTTATTATATCTTCTAACAAACAAATTTTTAAAAATAAATCAAACAAGACAATGATAGATCAATCCTTCAACTGAGCTCAAATTTTCAAAATTCAGGTATAGTATAAAGTTCTATATTCCTTCATCCACATACAGTTTGCAAGCTCAAATTATATGCATGTGGTACCTTATATCATGTATGTCAAACACATAATCACCTTATCACATGATATCATTTTACGAAACTTTATAAAGTACAATTCTAGAAAATATAATCATACAAGGTATAGCTAGATCCCTCACCTCGAGTCCGAGCTAGATTTCTACATCTTATATCAATCAAATAATGTCCAAAATCTCATTGAAGGCTCAAAGCTAAACATGCATCTCCATTGGGATGCACTGTTCTCTCCTTTTCTTTCGACTCTTGTAATATTCAAAAATACGTACGATTAATATTTACATGTATAAACACTATTCATACGCATAATTACTATTCATACGTACGGATACTATTCATATGTACGATCACTATTCATACGTACAGATACTATTTATACGTACAGATACTATTTATATGTACGATCACTATTCATACGTACAGATACTATTTATACGTACAGATATTATTCATATGTATGATCACTATTCATAAATACGGTATAAATACATATGATCACTATTCGTACTAGGAAAAATTCTTTTCTGGTGTGGAGGATCAGCTAAAGCCGCAACCACAAAATATACTGAAGAATTTAACTTGTATAATTATAAGAAAGGGTATAGTATTCTCACCTTAGATCTAAGCTGAAAGATAAATGCCTAAAATCTCAGAGACCTAGTGCCGGGGTAAGAGAAGTTTGAGGAGAGGAAAGAAGAGAAACTAAAGGTGTGAGTTTAGAAGTGAAATAGAATGGCCTATTTATAGGGAAATCAAAGGTACTATTTGATACTATTCCATCTACCGTTCTTCTGTACTATTTCATCTGCTGTTCTTCTATACTATTCCATCTACTGTTCTTCTATACTATTCCATCTACTGTTCTTCTATACTATTCCATCTACTGGTTTCACTTACCAGTCTCACTTACTAGTCTCACTTACTAGTCTCACTTACTAGTCTCACCTACCAGTCTCACTTACTAGTATCACCTACCAATTTTACTTATAAGTCTCATCTACCAGTTCTACTTATCTGTCACGACCCTCAAAATGGTACGTGACCGGCACAACTTAGAGATACTCTCTAGTTGTAAGCCTAATGCTTTTAGCTCCATATAATAATCATTCTAAAATGTGAGAGTAATAATATAACAAAGACTTATCTTAGTTAAATACTCCGATTTTACTTAATAAGCTACAATCTTACAAAACATACAGTAAACTTAAAGTACTGTAATAACATAAATATATATAATAACAACTTCCTCCTAGATGTCCTATTTGACTGCAGAGCTTTCTAGAATTTAAAACTGAAGAAACAGCTTTAATTCAAATAAACACCAACCCTTGAAGCAAAGAGGGTTAGGATATTGAACTTGCGCTACTCCTCAGACAGATGTTTTTCGTTAATCTCAGGATCTGAAAAAAATATATCCACCACAATATGAGATAATAATCTCAATGAATAGATAACGTTACAAGGATAGAAACTTAATTACAGATAATCATCAAGTGATTAACAATACACAAGTATATGTATAAAATGCATAAGTAAAATCATATCATACTTATAATCGACAAACAGCCATAGAATATGACCATAATCATATTCGGCACACAGCTATCTCCACGTTTGGCATACAGGCATAGCATATGACCATAATCATATTTGGCACACAGCCATATTCATATTCGGCACACAGCCATCTTCACATTCGGCACATAGCCATAAATATGACCATAATCATATTTGGCACACAGCCATATTCACATTCGGCACACAGCCATAGCATATGACCATAATCATATTCGACACACAGCCATATTAATTGAAATATTCAGTCAAAGGTAATAGTAGATATACTCTGAATATGTAAATTACTTGGACTATTCATATAATTAAATAAGTATCCAAGTAGGTTAGCTACTCACCTGAAATCCAAGTTACTATATCTTCTTTAAATCTACACAATTACATTTAATGGATTCAATTAATATAATTCTTTAATACACGTATATGTACTATTTAAAAATACATATAAAAATGTACATGTATATGTACTATTCAAAAATATATATAAATACTATTTATATATAGTTACTATTCATTTATATGTATAGTTTCTATTCATATGTACGATTACTATTCATACGTATGGTTACTATTCATACGTACAGGTACTATTCATACCAGAAATAGAGAATATAATCTGTAAAAGAGTACACCAGGTAAGTTACCAAAAAAGAGTGGAGAGTCCCAATGGACACACTTAACAACCATGTCTTTCCTTAGCCAGAACTTTCCTAGACATGTATTCTTCACAGTTTACATTCTATTTCGGTAATCAGAGAATCAAAACAACATATAGGTAGCTAAGAACAGTTTTTCTGATGTGGAAGATCGGCCAAAGCCGCAACCACAGAGCATACTTAAGAAAATAACTTTTAAAAATCTGAATGGCACAGAAAAGGGGCATAGTATTCTTACCTTAGATCTAGGCTAAGGAAGAAAGAACTAGAATCTCAGAGCCCTAACGCCGGAGCAAGAGAAGTTTTGAGGAAAGGAGAGAAGAGAAACTGAAGGTGTGTGTTTTGAATTGAAATGGAAGGGCCTATTTATAGGAGAAATTATGGTACTATTTACTACTATTCCATCTACCATTCTCCTATACTATTTCATCTACCAGTTTCACTTACCAGTTTTCATATACCATTCTCCTATACTATTTCATCTACCAGTTTCACTTACCAGTTTTCATTCTAGATTCCACTTTTGAACTGTATATTTACTTAATGGGATTAATTCCATATCATATCATCCATTATATCCCACAATTTATAGAATCTATAATTAAAAATTTATATTTTCAACAATATGCACAAACGAGTATGCAAAAATTCAACTGATAGGGAATTTATTTTCTTCAAAATAAATTTATCGAAATTCTTAAATACTTATAACTTAAAAAAAAAATAATAATGGGTATTACATTCTACCCCCCTTAAAAAAATTCGGTCCCCGAATTTAAATTACCTTGAAGATTCAAATAGATGTGGGTATCTAATTCGCATATCAGCCTCGGCTTCCCATGTGGCCTCCTCGTGAGTCTGATTCCGCCACAGTACTTTTATCGATGGAATCTCTCTAGATCGGAGCTTCTTAATCTGGCTATCCAGGATAGCTATCGATACTTCCTCGTATGACAAATCTTCATCTAATTGGAGGGTATCTTGATGAAGTACGTGTGAAGGGTCAGGAAGGTACTTCCTTAACATAGACACATGGAAGACGGGGTGGATTCCCCCTAATTCTGTGGGTAAGGCTAGCTTGTAGGCAACATTGCCTATTCTCTCTAGGATCTCATAAGGTCCAATATACCTGGGGCTTAATTTCCCTTTCTTCCCAAACCTCATTATGCCTTTCATGGGTGAAACCTTGAGAAACACCATGTCTCCAATGATGAACTCTAAGTCTCTTCGTCTATGGTCAGCATAGGCTTTCTGCCTATTCTGGGCTGCTAACATCCGTTCTCGGATAACTCTTACCTTGGTGATTGCTTCTTGCACTAAATCGGGTCCCAGGAGTTTTACCTCACCCATCTCGAACCATCCAATCGGTGATCGACACCGGCGACCATATAAGGCCTCATAAGGTGCCATCTTGATACTTGATTGGTAACTGTTATTGTAGGCAAACTCCACTAGCGGAAGGTGCTTTTCCCAGCTTCCACCAAAGTCAAGGATGCATGCCCTCAACATGTCTTCCAAAGTCTGAATGGTTCGCTCTGTTTGTCCGTCAGTCTGCGGGTGAAAAGCAGTGCTAAGGTTTACTCTGGTGCCAAGGGCTTCCTGAAAAGTTCTCCAAAATCGGGACGTGAATTGTGGCCCACGATCGGAGATAATCGTCAAAGGAACTCCATGTAACTTCACAACTTCTTTAATGTAGAGCTCAGCCAGTCTAGACACACTATATGTTGTCTTAACCGGTATAAATTAGGCCGTCTTAGTTAACCGGTCAACGATGACCCAGATAGAATCATAGCCACTAGAAGAATGTGGTAATCCTACTACGAAGTCCATTGTCACATCTTCCCATTTCCACTCAGGAATTTTAATTTGCTGAAGTTTCCCTGCCGATCTCAGGTGTTCAGCTTTAACTTGCTGACAAGTTAAACATCTTGATACAAAATCTGCCACGTCACACTTCATTCCATCCCACCAGTAAATTTGTTTCAAGTCTTGGTACATCTTGGCCATACCAGGGTGAACTGTGTATGTCGTGTTATGTCCTTCCTCCATAATCTCTCTCCTCAGAGCCGACATATTAGGAACACACAATCGATTTTTAAACCAAAGTGTGCCTGTGTCATCAAGTGTAAACTCATGGGTATCTCCACTGTGTACCTTGTCCATGATCTTGGCCAATTCTGGGTCATCCTTCTGAAATAGACGAATATGGTCGGATAAGGAAGATTTAGCCTTAACGTGAGCCAAGAACATGCCAGAGTCAGATATCTCAAAGTATACCCCACGAGACTCTAATTCTTGTAACTCCTGTACTAAGGGCTTTCTTACCTCAGTTATATTTGCAAAAGTACCTGAGGATTTTCTACTTAAGGCATCTGCTACCACATTTGCTTTTCCAGGGTGGTATAGGATATTGCAGTCATAATCCTTCATCAATTCCATCCAGCGCCTTTGTCGTAAATTAAGGTCACGCTGATCAAAGATATATTTAAGGCTCTTATGATCAGTGAATATTTCACACTTTTCCCCATAGAGATAGTGCCGCCATATCTTAAGTGCAAACACAACCGCTGCCATTTCTAGGTCATGTGTCGGGTAATTCTGCTCATGTTTCTTGAGTTGTCTGGAGGCATATGCTATCACTTTACCATTCTGCATGAGGACACAACCAAGTCCTATTCGAGAGGCGTCACAATATACCGTGAACCCTCCTGGTCCGGATGGCCAATACAAGTATTGGCGCTGTAACCAACCGCAGCTTAAGTTGTAAGAAACTCTTCTCGCATTCATCATCCCACTGATACTTTACATTCTTTCGTGTTAGCTGTGTGAGAGGGGCAGCTATCTTTGAAAAGTCCTGGATGAAACGTCGGTAATAACCAGCCAATCCTAGAAAGCTCCGAATTTCTGTTACCGAAGTAGGTCTCGGCCACATCTTGATTGCTTCAACCTTGCTTGGGTCCGCCTGTATGCCATCTTTTGAAATCACATGACCTAAGAAGGTTACTCGGTCAATCCAGAACTCACACTTTGAGAACTTCGTATAAAGTTGATGTTCTCTCAGCTTCTGCAATGCCATACGAAGATGTTGCTCGTGCTCCTCCGAGCTCCTTGAGTAAACTAATATATCATCTATAAATACTATGACAAATCGATCAAGGTATGGTTTAAATACCCGGTTCATGAGATCCATGAAAGTTGCCGGGGCATTTGTTAGTCCGAAAGACATAACTGTGAACTCGTAATGTCCATACCTAGTACGAAATGCTGTCTTGGGTATATCTGCCTTTTTGACCTTGAGTTGGTGATAACCAGACCTCAAGTCAATCTTAGAAAAATGCTTAGCTCCCTGCAACTGATCAAAGAGATCATCTATACGAGGCAGAGGGTACTTATTTTTTATAGTGACCCTATTCAGTTACCTGTAATCAATGCAAAGTCTCATTGATCCATCTTTCTTCTTTACGAAGAGAACAGGGGCACCCCACGGGGAATAACTGGGTCTTATGAAACCCTTATCTAGAAGATCCTGCAGTTGTTCCTTGAGTTCTTTCAGCTCAGTCGGTGCCATTCTGTAAGGTGGAATTGAGATAGGTTAAGTTTCTGGTGCCAGATCTACATTGAACTCAATTTCTCGATCCGGGGGTAGTCCTGGTAATTCGTCTGGAAACACGTCTAAAAACTCTCTCACAATTGGCACATCTTTAGGTTTGAGCTTTTCCTTCTCTACGTCTTGTACGAAGGCTAAGAACCCTCTGCACCCTTTTCTCAATAATCGTTGGGCGCCCATTAGGAAGATCAAGTTATGCGGTGTCCTACTTTGGTCTCCCTGGAATACAAATGTGGCTTCTCCGGGCATAGAAATTTTTATGGATTTACTATGACAATCGAGGGTTGCGTGGCATGAAGCCAACCAATCCATGCCTAAAAGTACATCAAAATCTATCATATCAAGGATCATAAGATCTGCCACGGTTTCTAGCCCTCCTACAACCACACTACATTCTTTATACTTTTTCTCTATTAGAACCCTTTCTCCCATAGGGGTAGACACAAGAAACGGTTGTTCTAAACTTATCGGTTTCTTAAGGATGTATTTAACAAAATTTAGAGATACATATGAATGGGTAGATCCAGGGTCGAATAATACATGAGCTTTATGTGAGTAAATGGTCAAAATACCTGTGACAACAGCATTAGATGCTTGGGCGTCTTGTCTGGTAAGAGCAAACACCCTAGCTAGACCATGATTAAAAGACTGCTGCCCTCTTCCTCCTGCTCCTCTTCCGGCTCCTCTTCCTAGTCCACCCCTTCCTGCAGATGAATGAGCTACACTAGCTGATGTTGTCATTGCTTGAGGATATGATGGTTGTGCAGACCTAGCCCCAATAAGTAATTGTGGACATTCCCTTGCAAAGTGACCCGCTTGACCACAATGGTAGCAAATTTTGCTCTCTTTATAACATATTCCTGAATGAAACTTCCCACATTGCGGGCACATAGGCTTAGCATGCCTTTGTTGAATTGGTGCTTGATCATCCCTCCTTTGATTGAAACTCGGTTGTACTACACTGGATGACGCAATAGTTTGCCCCGAAAATGCTATAGGATTTGATTGGCCTCGATTTGGCGGCTTTGGTGCTCCTGCTGAGCTATTGTAGGGCTTTTCTTCCCGTCCTCGCTTTTTCTTCGTTCTTTGTTCACTCTTCACCTCTTCTGCCATTTCCATGAATCTTGCAGTACTTATCATTGCGGCATAAGAAGGATATGTTTCAATTTGGGTCCCCACAAGTTGTCTTAAAAAGGGGTGAAGGCCCATGACAAATCTCCTTATCTTTTCTCTTTCATCAAGATTTTTGTTAGCTGCAAATCGAGAGAGCTGTATGAACTTAGTGTTATAATCGTGGATCGACATAGACCCTTGCTTGAGGGTTTCAAATTCTTGGGTTTTTGCGCCTCGTACACTTTGAGGGAGGAATCTTTCCATGAACATCCTCTCAAATTCTTCCCATTCCACTGGTGGGGCATTACTAGCTCTACCCCCTTTAAAGCTGTTCCACCATTCTTCAGCAACTCCATTCAATTGGTAAACAGCTAATGCCACTTTCCGGACACTTGAACATCCCAAAGCTGTGCAGGCCTTTTCAATACCATCCAAGAATTTTCTTGGGTCTTCATTTGGATCTTCTCCAGAGAATGATGGAGGTTTGAGCTTTAAGAAGCTTGTAAGTTGTTTTTCTGTCAAAATCTCCTCTTGTTGGGGAAGAGGTGCTTGCGTATTTGTTTGAGGTGCCACTGGGGGATTGTTCAGAATAGATTGCCCTATTATCATTGCCTCCATTCTATCCATTCGTTCTTAGATAGTATTGAACATAGCCCTTAGAAATGGATCATTTGGAGGAGGTATCTCATCAGCACCTACAGTCTCAGTACGTTCACTGCTTTCTTGTGATGCATTCACTGAGGAGGAAGGTGTTGGCACTCTTCTAGAGCCGCCTACCTTGGTTAGATGGTCTTCCTCTTGCCATTAAAGGTGTCAAAATCTACACAGATTTAGCAAACACCTTTAGATGTTAAGAATACCTTAGAGCGCAATACTAATTAAAGAGTATGACACCAAAGGAATATTAATGACATCCTATGCTGCCTTCTGTGGAACCTCATCCTATGATTGTGCCGCGGTTCACAATAATAGGGGAGGGTCTACCTGTAATACCCATTATTTTTTTATAATTATTTAAGAATTTCGATAAATTTATTTTGAAGAAAATAAATTTCCTATCAGTTTAATTTTTGTATACTCGTTTGTGCATGTTGTTGAAAATATAAATTTTTAATTATAGATTCTATAAATTGTGGGATATAATGGATGATATGATATGGAATTAATCCCATTAAGTAAATATACAGTTCAAAAGTGGAATCTAGAATGAAAACTGGTAAGTGAGACTGGTAGATGAAATAGTATAGGAGAATGGTAGATGAAAACTGGTAAGTGAAACTGGTAGATGAAATAGTATAGGAGAATGGTAGATGAAAACTGGTAAGTGAAACTGGTAGATGAAATAGTATAGGAGAATGGTAGATGGAATAGTAGCAAATAGTACCATAATTTCTCCTATAAATAGGCCCTTCCATTTCAATTCAAAACTCACACCTTCAGTTTCTCTTCTCTCCTTTCCTCAAAACTTCTCTTGCTCCGGCGTTAGGGCTCTGAGATTCTAGGTCTTTCTTCCTTAGCCTAGATCCAAGGTAAGAATACTATGCCCCTTTTCTGTGCCATTCAGATTTTTAAAAGTTATTTTCTTAAGTATGCTCTGTGGTTACGGCTTTGGCCGATCTTCCACATTAGAAAAACTGTCCTTAGCTACCTATATGTTGTTTTGATTCTCTGATTACCGAAATAGAATGTAAACTGTGAAGAATACATGTCTAGGAAAGTTCTGGCTAAGGAAAGACATGGTTGTTAAGTGTGTCCATTGGGACTCTCCACTCTTTCCTGGGAACTTACCTGGTGTACTCTTTTACAGATTATATTCTCTATTTCTTGTATGAATAGTACCTGTATGTATGAATAGTAACCGTACGTATGAATAGTAACCGTACATATGAATAGTAATTATACGTATAAATGAATAGTAACTATATATAAATAGTATTTATATGTATTTTTGAATAATACATATATGTGTACATTTTTATATGTATTTTTGAATAGTACATATACGTGTATTAAAGAAGTATATTAATTGAATCCATTAAATGTAATTGTGTAGATTTAAAGAAGATATAGTAACTTGGATTTCAGGTGAGTAGCTAACCTACTTGGATACTTATTTAATTATATGAATAGTCCAACTAATTTACATATTCAGAGTATATCTACTATTACCTTTGACTGAATATTTCAATTAATATGGCTGTGTGCCGAATATGATTATGGTCATATGCTATGGCTGTGTGCCGAATGTGAATATGGCTGTGTGCCGAATATGATTATGGTCATATTTATGGCTGTGTGCCGAATGTGAAGATGGCTGTGTGCCGAATATGAATATGGCTGTGTGCCAAATATGATTATGGTCATATGCTATGGCTGTATGCCAAATGTGGAGATAGCTGTGTGCCGAATATGATTATGGTCATATTCTATGGCTGTTTGTCGATTATAAGTATGATATGATTTTACTTATGCATTTTATACATATACTTGTGTATTGTTAATCACTTGATGATTATCTGTAATTAAGTTTCTATCCTTGTAACGTTATCTATTCATTGAGATTATTATCTCATATTGTGGTGGATATATTTTTTTCAGATCCTGAGATTAACGAAAAACATCCGTCTGAGGAGTAGCGCAAGTTCAATATCCTAACCCTCTTTGCTTCAAGGGTTGGTGTTTATTTGAATTAAAGCTGTTTCTTCAGTTTTAAATTCTAGAAAGCTCTGCAGTCAAATAGGACATCTAGGAGGAAGTTGTTATTGTACATATTTATGTTATTACAGTACTTTAAGTTTACTGTATGTTTTGTAAGATTGTAGCTTATTAAGTAAAATCGGAGTATTTAACTAAGATAAGTCTTTGTTATATTATTACTCTCACATTTTAGAATGATTATTATATGGAGCTAAAAGCATTAGGCTTACAACTAGAGAGTATCTCTAAGTTGTGCCGGTCACGTACCATTTTGAGGGTCGTGACACTACCGAAGACACCTTTTGCTCTGTAGCCAATAGGAGACCTAAAAACCTAATCCTCTGATACCAACTTTGTCACGACCCTCAAAATGGTAAATGACCGGCACAACTTAGAGATACTCTCTAGTTGTAAGCCTAATGCTTTTAGCTCCATATAATAATCATTCTAAAATGTGAGATTAATAATATAACAAAGACTTATCTTAGTTAAATACTCCGATTTTACTTAATAAGCTACAATCTTACAAAACATACAGTAAACTTAAAGTACTGTAATAACATAAATATGTACAATAACAACTTCCTCCTAGATGTCCTATTTGACTGCAGAGCTTTCTAGAATTTAAAACTGAAGAAACAGCTTTAATTCAAATAAACACCAACCCTTGAAACAAAGAGGGTTAGGATATTGAACTTGCGCTACTCCTCAGACAGATGTTTTTCGTTAATCTCAGGATCTGAAAAAAATATATCCACCACAATATGAGATAATAATCTCAATGAATAGATAACGTTACAAGGATAGAAACTTAATTACAGATAATCATCAAGTGATTAACAATACACAAGTATATGTATAAAATGCATAAGTAAAATCATATCATACTTATAATCGACAAACAGCCATAGAATATGACCATAATCATATTCGGCACACAGCTATCTCCACGTTTGGCATACAGGCATAGCATATGACCATAATCATATTTGGCACACAGCCATATTCATATTCGGCACACAGCCATCTTCACATTCGGCACACAGCCATAAATATGACCATAATCATATTTGGCACACAGCCATATTCACATTCGGCACACAGCCATAGCATATGACCATAATCATATTCGACACACAGCCATATTAATTGAAATATTCAGTCAAAGGTAATAGTAGATATACTCTGAATATGTAAATTACTTGGACTATTCATATAATTAAATAAGTATCCAAGTAGGTTAGCTACTCACCTGAAATCCAAGTTACTATATCTTCTTTAAGTCTACACAATTACATTTAATGGATTCAATTAATATAATTCTTTAATACACGTATATGTACTATTCAAAAATACATATAAAAATGTACATGTATATGTACTATTCAAAAATACATATAAATACTATTTATATAGTTACAATTCATTTATACGTATAATTACTATTCATATGTACGGTTACTATTCATATGTACGGTTACTATTCATACGTACAGGTACTATTTATACCAGAAATAGAGAATATAATCTGTAAAAGAGTATACCAGGTAAGTTACCAGGAAAGAGTGGAGAGTCCCAATGGACACACTTAACAACCATGTCTTTCCTTAGCCAGAACTTTCCTAGACATGTATTCTTCACAGTTTACATTCTATTTCGGTAATCAGAGAATCAAAACAACATATAGGTAGCTAAGAACAGTTTTTTTGATGTGGAAGATCGGCCAAAGCCGCAACCACAGAGCATACTTAAGAAAATAACTTTTAAAAATCTGAATGGCACAGAAAAGGGGCATAGTATTCTTACCTTAGATCTAGGCTAAGGAAGAAAGAACTAGAATCTCAGAGCCCTAACGCCGGAGCAAGAGAAGTTTTGAGGAAAGGAGAGAAGAGAAACTGAAGGTGTGTGTTTTGAATTGAAATGGAAGGGCCTATTTATAGGAGAAATTATGGTACTATTTACTACTATTCCATCTACCATTCTCCTATACTATTTCATCTACCAGTTTCACTTACCAGTTTTCATATACCATTCTCCTATACTATTTCATCTACCAGTTTCACTTACCAGTTTTCATTCTAGATTCCACTTTTGAACTGTATATTTACTTAATGGGATTAATTCCATATCATATCATCCATTATATCCCACAATTTATAGAATCTATAATTAAAAATTTATATTTTCAACAATATGCACAAACGAGTATGCAAAAATTCAACTGATAGGGAATTTATTTTCTTCAAAATAAATTTATCGAAATTCTTAAATACTTATAACTTAAAAAAAAATAATAATGGGTATTACATTATCGGTCTCATCTATCAGTATAATCAATTTACTATTTAAGTTTCCTTTCCATTTAGTCCCTAAGGGAGATTTTCTTATATAAAACGTCATTTTTCTCCCAATTTCTTTCTAGTTTCCTCTTATGCCCAATCCACATCTTACCCGTGGGATCATTGCCACATCCCATAATTTATACAATATTGTGAAAATCTATATTTTCATCAATATACACATATAAGATAACAAGATTCACATAAGCATATGGGAAATTAAATAGATAGAGAGATCATTTTCTCCATTGAATTATTCCAAATCAAAATTAGCACTCATTCATGATGACCATATACGTGAACAGTTCTGTATACGTGAATAGTGCTATATAGGTAAATAGTATCATATACTGAATTTTTTTTTACGGGTATTACAATAAGGATGCAGATAAACTGTTTATCTTTTGTGATCAGATGATTCATGTTTGTGACTAACATGATGTCACGACCCGTTTTCTGGGCACATGACCGGCACAATGATGAATCTCTCATCACTGTAAGCCTTCCGATAAATATATCAAATTTTCTTATCTGAAAATCATAGAGATGATTTGCATGTAATCATAGATTATCAATTTAAAATACATTATTATACTGACATACAAGCCAAATGTCGAACCCCTGAACTAGATGTCCTAGACGATTACAGAGCAACATAATCTATAACAAAAGAGGGGTCTACCCGACAACGGGAAGGTCCAAAGTGATCTACTCCTCTAGCAGATATTCTTCGCTGGCAACCTGATCTGAACAAAAAGGTTGTACAAACAGTGTGAGCTTTTAAACTCAATGAGCGAATCGGCCTCGTGTTAATAAAATTCAAATACATTACCAGTCATGCAAGCATATCCGAAGGATCATACTCAACCAATAGACATAGTTAGAAATTACATACAAGAAAAATTCATCCAATTCAACAAATGTTACTAGTACTCGTCAATGGCAATATATTCCAGAGAGCGCACACAGGCCGGCTCACCAATTATGTATATTTCCGCCATGACGCACAACATTATCCTTTTACATACAAGAAGATAAAAATTCATCCAATTCAACAAACGTTACTAGTACTCGTCAATGACAATATATCCCGGAGAGCGCACACAGGCCGGCTCACCAATTATGTATATTTCCGCCATGACGCACAACCTCATCCTCTTAGCTAGGGCGCCTCACGGATTTATCACCAATCCGGGCTATATCCCTACTGAGGGAATCGTTGTCTCCACACTCATTGGTCAAGACACCCTGTCAACCGGGTTTTCCGCCTTGCCGTGAGAGGGGGTACTGTCCCGCTCAATCACAATCAATAGCATTTCATATCATAATCAAAAGCTCAATATAATATTCATCCATATAACAGGTATAGTATATAACTATATTATAGCTTTATAAACCATAATTCAAGAGATTCAATCTTCATATCATCATGAGATACTTGCTTTTTCCTTATCCATACTTCTGGATTAATTATCTCATTATATTCGTCATTCTAAATCCAATTTCCCCCTATGAATCTTGGGAGTGTCCTACGACATACTTTTTATCACCAGTAATGCTAAAACTCTATTAAAACGGGGTCATTTCACTCACCTGGATTCCGTACGAGCATCGCTTCTCGAAGTCATTACAGACAAGAGTTCTCAGGTGAATTTCGGTGTTCTGCTACGGAGATTTTCATGAAAGATTAGAGAAAATACGTCAGGATTGTTTTCGTACAGATACTGTTCATATGTACAGTTACTGTTCATATATACAGTTACTGTTCATATATTCGGTTACTATTCATACGGTCACTATTCATACATACGGTCACTATTCATACGTACGATCACTATTCATACCGGAAATAGAGAATACAATCTGTAAAAGAGTACACCAGGTAAGTTCCCAGGAAAGAGTGGAGGGTCACAATGGACACACTTAAAAATCAGGTCTTTCCTTAGCCAGAACTTTCCTATACATGTATTCTTCACAGTTTATATTCTATTTCGGTAATCAGAGAATCAAAATAACATATAAACAGCTAAGGACAGTTTTTCTGATGTGGAATATCAGCCAAGGCCGCAACCACAGAGCATACTTAAGAAAATAACTTCTAAAATTTGAAAGACATAGAAAGGGCATAGTATCCTTACCTAGGCTGAAAAGGAAAGGCCCAAAATCTCAGAGGCCTAGCATTGAAGTAAGAGAAACTTAAGGAGAGAAGAAGAGAAGTTGAAGGTGTGAGTTTAGAAGTGAAATAAAAGCGCCTATTTATAGGAAAAGTCAAGTGTACTATTTGATACTATGCGCTAATAAAATATTCAATTTACTATTCATGAAAATGACATTTCTAATAATGCAGTTACTGTGTACTCACGTGCAAAATTTTTCTGTTATTACTATTGGAAACTTAAAAGGGAAAAATATCCTTTCACCTTAAGCCTTTAAGTTTCTTTTCAATTCAGTCCTTTCACTTTAGTCCCTGAGGGTATTTTCACACATAAAACGTCAGTTTTTCCTACGAACTTCTTTCTAGTTTTCTCTTATGACCAAACAACATCTAGTACTTGACATTTCGATTGAATAAATGAACAGTATCGTATACGTAAATAGTATTATACAGGTGAATAGTACCGTATACTGAAATAGTAACAGTAGTTTGTAAACAAATATTTATATTTTATTTTTCTTGGGTATTACATTATCACCCCCTTAAGAGAATTCGGTCCCCCGAATTCAAAACTCATCTCAAGAATGAAATAAATGTGATTACTTCGTCCATATCTCATCCTTTGCATCTCTTTCTTCCAAAACCTCATCACACCCTTGGTGAGATTTACAAGAACATTATACCATTGACTGTGAACTCTAAACCGCATTATCAATAATTTGCATAAGACTTTTGCCTTTTCTAGACAGCAAGTAATCTCTTCCTCATCAGTTTAATCTTCTCCACAACCTTTTGTACCATAAAGTGTCTCATCTTCATAACCTTTACCAAACTCAAACCACCTAATTAGAGACGAACTCTGTCTCTATGTAAAACCTCAAATAGGTGTCATCTCAAAAGTGGCACGTGGTCTTTCCAGTTCACATTGAATATCAGAACACATGATACTACACACATAGCTTATAACTTTTATGATTACAAGCACCTCACCCGAAAGCATCATTTTGGCCATAGGCAATACTGTTGCCCGAAGGTGATCCTTCTACCTTAAGGCGATACTCTCAGCTGAAGACGTCATATAAAAGGCAAAATCACATGAAATCATTACATAAATCTCTAGGAAGAACAATCCTAGAAAATATGATAAGTAAATAACATACTTCTTACGCATAATTATATATATGAAAATTCCTCTCACCTCAATGACTCATATAGAGTCGCATCCTTTCAATGATTGAGGCAAACCCATAGTTCTATAGGTTCATAAAATACTTATTTAGCATTCCTCCATAGTTCAGAAGTGTAATGAAATATCATTTTAGTAACTTTGCTCAGTCAAAAGGATATTACCATACTTTGCTTTAGAATTTTCATAATCAAGTATGAAATATAACAAGTCCAATATCTTCTCATTCCTCAAGTTCTTTCAGTAAAATGAATCACTTCAACAAAGAAGATCTAGATACTAACTTAAATTTTATTTCTAGTACATAGATAATTTTAATACATGAAGCTTAGACCAAATATAACTTTAGGTACAAACAAAAGAAAGAATAAATTAAGGACGAGTAAGCTTTTGAAATGTAGAAGGTGCTCCAGGTCTAGAAGAGGAAGGTGCTTCAGACCTTAAGGAGGAAGCTAATCGTTGTAGCGTAGAAAGAGTTTCTGGAGGAAGCGCCTGAGAAATTTGGCGAAGAGCATAAGTCACTCCGTTCATACAGTCAATACACCTTGCTTGTTGGTCACGAAAATTTTGAGTTGCAAACATTGAATGTCTATCAACTCGATTGGCCAGTTCCCCGAAACGACGATTTATCAGTTTCTCTTGGTTTTCAAAGAGACGACTTATTAGTCGCTTCTGGTCCTCTATCTTGTATTCCAGGCTCTCTATCTTACGTTCCAGGAATGCAAGCTTATTTTCTGAGGATGTTGCAGTACTGTCCTCCTCCAACTCTATTACATCTCTCTTTCTCTTCTTAATTTCTGGTGACCTGTCTACAGGTCTCTTCCCTTTGTTGTTTCCGAGACTTAAATTTAAATCAAGCTCTACATTGCCAGTCTCAAAATTCAAGTTGAAAGATTTATTATCGGTCATTGCTCTAGGGATCTCAGAAATAACTTCGAATGAGAAAGGAATGGAGATTGAGAAATAGGTATGTAATGAAAGAAGTAGGTTTGCTTGGTGCGATGAGTAGGGTAACGGCCATACAAGATTTATAGACAACCCGAAGCCCCTGGAGCTAAAGCCACCACAACCTACACGCCGCTCGCTATAAGGTTTACAGATCACATACGTCGCAATGCCAGCAATTAATGTCGGACATGCAAGTAAATAGTAAATATAATTTAATGCAATTAACATAAGTCAAAGATTTCCTCAAAAAAAATTTTCGGCTAATCTTGACCTTTCTCAAAATTTTCGACTAATCGCCGTTTCAATCTATAATTTCCTCACTCTATACTTGTCTTATAGTGTAATCTCAGATCACGATATCACTCTATGATCGGGTAGTCTCATATTGGCCGTATCTTAGATTCTAATCGGTGTCTTTACTCTGGACTTACACATAATATATGTAAATATATATATTTTAAAACAAAGTTAACTGCTTACGGTCGCATGCCTTAAGCATTATCATGATGTAAGGAAATCACTGCCTTTCATTTGCCCATGAGAGCATTATATGTAAGTATGTGTAACCATGAAGATAAATCATCATCTACACATTTCATTCTATCCAAGTCATTTTGATTTCACATCTCTATGAGTATATGTAGGATCATCACATATTCTCCTTGATCATAGCCTTCACTCATTATGCATGAATAACATACATACATGTAATTACAACATGATTCAATCAGTTATGTATATTATACTCAACTGAAGGCTCTCAAGAACAACACAATAAAACAGAGAAATGCATTTCAGTTCATCATAAAAGCATCTAAGGCAATCTTTAATGGCTATATCGTCAACTTCTTTGAATTTCGAAAAATGCCAACGGGAGAAATGGGAAAACCAAGTAAAATCGGCCGCAAATCCACCGAATACTGACTTTCGTGGTTTTGGCATTAATGCAACGCGCTATCGGTGTGCACGCCTACCCTAGACTTCTGGCTTCCAGCTTGCAGAAATCCATAGGTTGATCGTGTAGGGGTGCGGTGAAGAGATATCTTCTTTGTCTCTTAGTCCAAATTTTTTCTCTATAAAAACCTTCTCAGCGTTCTCAGTTACCACACCACAAAGAGTAATAATCTCCGAGCCTACAATCCCCCAGTATTCCTCTCGCCTCATACTCTTACAAAAATTTCTAAATTTTTCCAAATCATGTCCTCAAGGAAGTACATTGATCTCACAGTAGAGGCTAAGGAAGAAGAGCTCGACTTAAACTTAAGTCTGGGCAAAGACAAGGGCAAAAGACCTTTTGAGGGGTCTCCAGAGAAACAGAAGGAGAAGAAAATGAAGAAGATCGAGGAAGCTGAGGAGACTAGCACGGGCCATACCTCGGAGGACAAAATCGCCTGTCTAGAGCAGGAGGTGAAAAATCTGAAAAAGATGATAGGAGACCTGGAGAAGTTAACTAAACGCAATCATGCAGAAATGACTTCAAGAATAGACAGGTTCTTCTATTGGTCTACCCAGTGCTTCTGCAATCAACAACAAAGAAGTGTTGATTGTATGAATGGGATTTACACTACCCTCCGCGACATTGCTATGTCCCTTGCTCCAAGGAATGGTCGAGGGGTGATGATACAATACAACCCTCCTAATCCAAGACCACCTCGCTTTTAGATTACTCATACATGAGTAAACTTCTTCTTTTTTTGCAATGTAATCCTTCAGTTTTTTTTTTTAATGCAAGTGGTTTCTTTTATTGGCTGGTACCCTAAAATAATATAGCTACACAAAATCAATCATGAATTCAGCTTATAAAATCCACCATATAAAAATTTGATCCGACAGCAACGGAATCAAAACAAATAATAACCTTTCCTTTACTAAGTTCAAAAGTGTGGCCACATCTGTCTAAAACTAAAACTGAGAACATAATTCCTAAGAAGAGATAAGTCTCGGAGGGAAAGGAAATGGAAACATCCTACAGGACCTTCAGTAGAGCCGTCTCTCTATAATTGTGCCCGGGTTCACAACGATAGAGGAGGTCCCACTAAGGTTACCTTGCTCTGCAATCACTAGGAGACCTAACAACCATTGCTCTGATACCAACTTTGTCACGACCCGTTTTCTGGGCACATGACCGGCACAATGATGAATCTCTCATCACTGTAAGTCTTCCGATAAATATATCAAATTTTCTTATCTGAAAATCATAGAGATGATTTGCATGTAATCATAGATTATCAATTTAAAATACATTATTATACTGACATACAAGCCAAATGTCGAACCCCTGAACTAGATGTCCTAGACGATTACAGAGCAACATAATCTATAACAAAAGAGGGGTCTACCCGACAACGGGAAGGTCCAAAGTGATCTACTCCTCTAGCAGATATTCTTCGCTGGCAACCTGATCTGAACAAAAAGGTTGTACAAACAGTGTGAGCTTTTAAACTCAATGAGCGAATCGGCCTCGTGTTAATAAAATTCAAATACATTACCAGTCATGCAAGCATATCCGAAGGCTCATACTCAACCAATAGACATAGTTAGAAATTACATATAAGAAAAATTCATCCAATTCAACAAATGTTACTAGTACTCGTCAATGGCAATATATCCCAGAGAGCGCACACAGGCCGGCTCACCAATTATGTATATTTCCGCCATGACGCACAACATTATCCTTTTACATACAAGAAGATAAAAATTCATCCAATTCAACAAACGTTACTAGTACTCGTCAATGGCAATATATCCCGGAGAGCGCACACAGGCCGGCTCACCAATTATGTATATTTCCGCCATGACGCACAACCTCATCCTCTTAGCTAGGGCGCCTCACGGATTTATCACCAATCCGGGCTATATCCCTACTGAGGGAATCGTTGTCTCCACACTCATTGGTCAAGACACCCTGTCAACCGGGTTTTCCGCCTTGCCGTGAGAGGGGGTACTGTCCCGCTCAATCACAATCAATAGCATTTCATATCATAATCAGAAGCTCAATATAATATTCATCCATATAACAGGTATAGTATATAACTATATTATAGCTTTATAAACCATAATTCAAGAGATTCAATCTTCATATCATCATGAGATACTTGCTTTTTCCTTATCCATACTTCTGGATTAATTATCTCATTATATTCGTCATTCTAAATCCAATTTCCCCCTATGAATCTTGGGAGTGTCCTACGACATACTTTTTATCACCAGTAATGCTAAAACTCTATTAAAACGGGGTCATTTCACTCACCTGGATTCCGTACGAGCATCGCTTCTCGAAGTCATTACAGACAAGAGTTCTCAGGTGAATTTCGGTGTTCTGCTACGGAGATTTTCATGAAAGATTAGAGAAAATACGTCAGGATTGTTTTCGTACAGATACTGTTCATATGTACGGTTACTGTTTATATATACAGTTACTGTTCATATATACGGTTATTATTTATACGGTCACTATTCATACGTACGATCACTATTCATACCAGAAATAGAGAATACAATCTGTAAAAGAGTACACCAGGTAAGTTCTCAGGAAAGAGTGGAGGGTCACAATAGACACACTTAAAAACCAGGTCTTTCCTTAGCCAGAACTTTCCTATACATGTATTCTTCACAGTTTACATTCTATTTCGGTAATCAGAGAATCAAAATAACATATAAACAGCTAAGGACAATTTTTCTGATGTGGAATATCAGCCAAGGCCGCAACCACAGAGCATACTTAAGAAAATAACTTCTAAAATTTGAAAGACATAGAAAGAGCATAGTATCCTTACCTAGGCTGAAAAGGAAAGGCCCAAAATCTCAGAGGCCTAGCATTGAAGTAAGAGAAACTTAAGGAGTTAGAGAAGTTGAAGGTGTGAGTTTAAAAGTGAAATAAAAGCGCCTATTTATAGGAAAAGTCAAGTGTACTATTTGATACTATGCGCTAATAAAATATTCAATTTACTATTCATAAAAAGACATTTCTAATAATTTATACTCACGTGCAAAATTTTTCTGTTATTACTATTAGAAACTTAAAAGGGAAAAATATCCTTTCACCTTAAACCTTTAAGTTTCTTTTCAATTCAGTCCTTTCACTTTAGTCCCTGAGGGTATTTTCACACATAAAACGTCAGTTTTTCCTACGAACTTCTTTCTAGTTTTCTCTTATGACCAAACAACATCTAGTACTTGACATTTCGATTATATAAATGAACAGTATCGTATACGTAAATAGTATTATACAGGTGAATAGTACCGTATACTGAAATAGTAACAGTAGTTTGTAAACAAATATTTATATTTTATTTTTCTTGGGTATTACACATGAATTGTCCGATTGCATAAAATAAACGATCTAAATTTCACGTCATTATAACATGAAAATTTCCTATGTCAAAAAATCTGCACTTAAAAGAGCAATGTGGAAAAGTCTCAACTATGTATACCAATAAACTTGGTAAGATTTCTAATATAGCAATCAACAAATCTACCCCCAATTTCTATTTTCAAGTATGGGGGAGTGTAAAAGAAATATAAGAATTAGTGAGAAAATTAAGAGGCACAATGATGACGTTGGTGGGTTTTCTTTATTTAGAAGAACAGTACAATTCAAGGAGTTACTAAATTAGCTGCCCTCGTGGATATGCTTAAAATTATGTCTAAAATTTAAATAACATTTTTTTCCCAAAACACACACACAGAGGGTGATGGTTAGGGTAAAAGGAAAAGTTTACGGGGCTAAATTATAGGGTTGCCAACCTTGTTTGAGCCAATAACGTTATTACTTTTTTTTTATTAAAAGACATAAAACAATACAAAGGTGTCATGGAATTAAATGCAAAAACAGATAAGATAAATAGTGTGAAAAAATAGAAAACATACAAATTTAATATAATTCGGCCAATATAACTTATATTACAGGTAGAGAAAAAATATCTATTAATCTAACAAAATTGTTCTATAGTTCATGGTAAAACTAATATATATATATATATATATTAGAAATAATTAACTACTTTAGACCGAATCATTCTATATTTATTTTTATTTTTTTTGAAATGTGCTTCCAAAAAATAAAGTCGAGTCATAATTCATATCATTATATATATATATTCAAATCACTACATTTTAGGTGTTTATATATTATACAATATGAACGGGTATAGTGAAATGACTTCAACCAGTCTTTCACTACATCTATACATATCCCAGATCTCCAAAAGCATAATGATGCTATCTCTTCAATCAGAGATGAAATTTGACGAAATTTTCCGTCTGATTCTGGGTTTTCTTATACTCTATAGCTAATGTTTCAGTGAGATGGCTTTTTCTTAAGCACACGAGTTAAATACTTCTGTAAATAGTATCTAATCTAATTTTGATGGATCTACACCTCTATTTATAGAGGATTAATTTCCAATCATTTTTTTGGTCTAATTTTTGTCAAGCTTATCTACTCATCCAATAAAAAAGAGTTATTCCTTTCAAGTTTATTAAGTGTAATGGGTAAAACCTTAATCAAACTAACACCTCTAGAAATCGAATTATCCAATATCATGTTTGAATTTGAATAAAAAAATTAATTCGAATTCAATTAGTTAATTAATTTTAATTTTAAAAAATTAGTTAAATTGAATTCAAATAATTAAAGTTGGCTTCAATTGATGTCTTTAAATCAAAACTTATTTAATTTTATTTAATAATAATTAATCACATAAATTAACTATTATAAGTGTTACTTGTAATGTGAATGTAGGTCATAGTTATTCTGCAACAGTGCCTTCATAGGGTTTTGGAATTGAATCCAAGATCCCAGAATTAAAGATGAGTTAAACTATTTACGTAAATCTGCAAACTGCAGATATATATATTGGGTTTGTTTGAACAATTGAACTTCCTAAAATAAGGTATGAAGCAATGCATACTAAGTTTTGAAACTGAAGGACCAGTTTGTGTTTTGGTTAATTTTCCAAAAAAATATGAGATATCAAGGATGAGATGGGTCTTCAGAAACCATAAAAACAGGAATTAAAGACAAAACTGTAGTAAGTTGGGTATCTTTGTTTGTTATTATGGAAAATTAATTAGTGTGTACCAACATCGAAGATATATAAGCATATGAAATATTAATAACTTTTTTTAAACAAATTTTGTTCTACTTCAAGGGTTTGGTCTTAATTTTCTTACTTGAATATCTTTTGTCCTTTTTTTTTTTTGGGCTCGAAGGATTGGCCTGTTCATTGCAAGGCTAAAAACAACTGAAACAAATCTTTTCCAAAATAAATTATTGTTTCACTAATCTACTTCTGTATCTTTTTAGAAAATTGAAAAGACTGATCTATATTACCCTGACACCTATTGTTAATATTCTCCATACAACACATTTTGCTGATAATGGATTAAAAGACGCATCATGGAATAAGTTCTAGTTGTTTTTAGATTGCAAGATTTAAGATAATGAAGACGTCAATCTCAGTACCCCACAAGAACCCTAATGGATTATTCTTTCTTTTCAGTACTCATCCTTTTGCAATTTTTTCTTCCTCAAATCTTGAGATTTGAGTTTTCTGAGGTGCCATGCCCCCACCACCTAGATTCCTTCTCATTATTATTCATCTTGGAAACCAATCAAGGGTATACAACTATAGATATATATCTAGTGATTCATGACTCTAATTAATATGATTTTTTTAGATTGAAATAAATTTAGTGCCACTGATTACATTTCTTTATAGATCTTGAGACTTCATTGTAATAAAAAAAAGTATAAATTAGAAGAAATATGTATAAATGTTAGTGTCTTTTTATTACGCCAATATAAGTTAGTCCAGTTTTTAATCAAACTTTGTACCGAAGGCAAAATAAAAATTGAGTTGAAAATCACATATAAGGAAATCTTCTTATAATTAAATAAAGATTTGCAAAAGGCATACAAAGATCAATTACAGATGAAATTATACATTACATACTAAAAAAAAGTAAATTATTCATTATAATTATCTTAATTTAATTATTCAAAATTCAAGTGTTCGAATTTAATCTCTAAATATTTATCTCAATTTTAATATTTCATTCTTATGTATATTTTGAAAACAATAACTTTCAAATTTTAGAAATGTTAAATTTAAAGATTTGACAGTAAAAATAATTAAAGAGAAACTATTACAATTTTTAGAGACTAGGTTGGTACGTTTAATTTTTAATAAATTAAATAAATAATTTACTATAAAAAATTAATAAAAATATACATCATGGTTAGTATATATATACACACACAAAAAAACATCAAGTATAGCTATAATAATGTATTATTAAAGTAATAATATTACATATCAACTTCAGTGTGATATAATGAAGCCAGGGAAGCCAAACTACACACCTTAGTAAGGTGACTCAAATTAACAACCTAACTAATTCCAAGCATATCCACATGAGAATTCAATATCTCTTCTTTAATCTTCTTTAATTCTCTCTCTCTCTCTCTCTCTCTCTCTCTCTCTCTCTCTCTCTCTCTCTCTCTCTCTCTCTCTCTCTCTCTCTCGGATGAGGCTTCCTCCTATACATAGGAGCCTCCTAGGAGGAAAGCTGGGAACTATTGGATCAATTTGATCCAGTAATTTTTATTTATTCAATATTTTTTTTACAAGTATCAACTGATCTAATAATAATTGTAAACACAATAATAAATATAAAATGATAATTATAAATTTTTTAACTTATTTTTTAAAAAAATTAAAAAAATACTAAATGAATGAGAGTCGTTAGATCAAGATCCAACGGCTCTTTTTCCTTCTATGCATAAGAGGCTCCTATGCATAGGAAGGAAATTTCTCTCTCTCTCTCTCTCTCTAAAAATTAATGAAATAGCTACATAGAGTTTCATATATTGGCTTGTCAAGTTAGTTTTAAAAATGCATTAATTTATTTTATGATAGTATTTTATAACAATTCTTATTTATGTTGAAGCCAGTGTCCCTGATCTCTATGATTTGCACAGTAATACCAAAAGTATACCACGCTGCCGTTCGTTTATTATAAAAGTCAATTTTTAAGTAAAAATAATGGATCTCGACCCAAAAAACAGGAAAAATAATGGATTTAAATTTGTTGAGAACGTATAAGATACAATAGACATATGCTACAATTTCTTTTAATTTTTTCAATACTAAACATCCAAAAAATAGTTAAAGTAACATAAACTAATTGAAAATATAAGAACTCATCAAACTAGCGATAATAAAAATTACAAAATATAATTTGTTCGACTCATGGTTATCTAGTGTAAGAATCATTCTTCAAATAGCATACCATCCCTACTATTTTTATTTTCTTTAAAGTTGGCATCTAAATCAAAATATTTATCAAACTTCCCATATCCTATATGGCATGTAGTCTAATGTTATTTTGCAATGCCTGAGTAGTAAAAAATTTCATAACGTGCTTTTGATAATTGTAGCTTGGCACGTCTCTTAAAACTTTTCATTATTTCTTCCATACACCAAACATTAATTC
The DNA here is from genome assembly GCA_037074585.1 of Biancaea sappan. Taxonomy (NCBI): domain Eukaryota; kingdom Viridiplantae; phylum Streptophyta; class Magnoliopsida; order Fabales; family Fabaceae; genus Biancaea; species Biancaea sappan. The sequence continues at coordinate 5,134,380 of CM073498.1, read as the reverse complement.
TTTAGATAATGTTTCTAAAATAAGATTATGCACGATAAAACACTTCTTGATATCTTAATTCTCCATGATGACGTCTTCCGTACAACAAATTAATGTTCGTTCAATAATTGCATCCAAGGTCAACATCACTTCCCTTTAATTGCTTCCAAATCTGTCCAATCAGTGTTCAAGCCATCTTATTTTTTAACCATTTTTGTATGCATTTTATTATTTGGGATAATTTTAGATTAATTATTGATGGGTCAAAAACTACAAAGTAGTTACTTCAACAAGTTTTTAAGGATCTGATACGTGAGCCGTTGGTTTTTTTGGTTTCTTTTTTTCAAATGTGTCATTTGGGCTAGAATATGAGCCTGGTTAGATTAAGTAACTTTTTGCATTTAAGCCAGACAAATGGGCCCAGCCCATGTTTTAGTTTATCAATTATATTGCAGTAATTTAAGTTTCGTCAAGTGTTGATAGTTTACACACTACGGTTTTTTGTTAAAGCATAGGAGAGTTACGGTTTCCTTCTCTCCTCTCTTTCTACTTCTTTTGTGGTGTGGCTCCAGTAGATTAACCTGAGAATAGTCCCCACCCCTTCTTTTTTTTCATTTTTGTTCTCCTTTTTGTCTTTGGGATTTTTTATCTTCTCACAGTAGAAGTTTTCATCTCTTCTTGAGAGTTTGAGATCTACCTATGATTCTAGAGAAAACGAAATTTATTATCAGTCAAAATATACTAACACTTATAGATATGATTTGAGAATGGATAAATGAAATGATTTTAGAAATTTCAACAGTATATCTTGGCTTGCCTCATTTGATTGATAAGTCATTATATGTTTTTTTTCTAGATCCTTTGTTAGGTTTTAAAGTTTCTTTGAGAGATTTTTCTCTTTTTTGTTTTTCTGTTTTAATTTTTTTTTGGAGCTTCCGTTGCATATAACCAATGCAGTTTTCTGATTTTTTCTTAATATGATCTTATTTGGACCTTATTGGCCATTATAAAAAAAAAGTATTAATAGTTTTGGTGTTTAGTACATAAAATTGTTTGTATTATTTTAGTAGATTAGGAATTTATTTAAAACTATTATACTTGTATAAAGATTTAGATTTTATTATTATAATACAGCATAAATTTAGAATGAGAATATGGTTGAAATTTAATAAGCGTTGAAAATTTCTATAAGATATTTTAAATTGTCAGTTACAGCTGCTTTTAAAATCATTCCCTAGAGTGTTTCATTCTTTGATTTAATTATTTTTACAAATTATGATATGATTTGTTTTAATTAAAAATAATATGATATTATAAAAATTCAACATTGCTATCATGTACTCAATTGTTTTTCTGTTTTGAAATTTGTGGTCCGATGACAATAAAAATAAAATACTTTCATAGTCATTTATTAAAATGGAATATAGCAAGTAATTAATTAAAAAACCTCAACTACTCCTAGAAAAAAAGATTGGCTAAAATTTTAAAAAATGTCTTAATTGTATTGTTTTTTTTTTTAAAACTACTTTACATGACATAATAAAAATTTAAGATTAAAACTTAACTATTCACACCTCTAATCACTTGACCACATATGTGGCTTACCAAGTGCTTTGGTTAGAGATGGAAGAGCATGTGACTATCATACCACAGGCAAGCCCTCAGGGAATTAGTATTATCACATTGCCAATTAATGCAGGATCATCCTGGAGGACGTGAAAATGTTAAAAATATTGGAACATCCCTCCCGAGCCCAAAAAAATAAAATCAAAACAAAAATTCCAATATGATTGAGTTTCTGTATTACGCATTGTGTCAATCCGTAAGATTCATACGGGGATCACAACACCAGAGAAACAAAGACGGGAGACACAGACTGGTGTCAAAGTGTAAGAGACAGCATACTTAATCCACAAGGTAATAAAGGAAGATAAGGACGTCACCTTTTGCCTCTGCGGATTCTGGTTTTAGGAGAGAGACAGAACAGGGGGAAGATAATAGATTCTGGTGGGATGTTCCTACAAGAGGACCAAATGATATCCCAAAAAAAAAAAAAAGAGAGAGAACTATGGGACTGATTCATTATAAATATTATTGTAAATAAATCATTCCACATAATTAATCACATGAGACAACAGAAAGTGCTACCCGGAGGTCATTTGATGTTCCACATATATACATCCTATAAGTTTGCATTTCATTTTGAGAAGCACTAGGATCAGGAGCTGCATAGTGATTGCCATACACTTTATCGCACAGAGAAAATAAGATCTCCCTGAGGATTGGTTCGTGACCGTTGAGAAGATTGCCCATGCTCAAGACTTTTCTCCAAGACTGATTGGCTGTAGGAGGACTATACATATTTGACACTAATTCTCTCTCATAATCCCTTACTTCCACTTTATTGTCATACTCCTGAGCAAATGGCGTAGAGGAATTACATGTCAGTCCACGATCAGGAAGATTTAGTGAGAGACAAGACTTAGGTTACGGTCTTTATAGTGCTGTTTGGTACATGAAAATTTTAATTTTTCAAACAGTTGAAAACCTATTTATAAGATGTTTGAACATAATAATAAATATGAAAAGTTTGAAATCAATGTACCCGCTCAACTTTATGTAAATATACTTTTAAGACTTTGGGAAGTTAGAAACTAGAATTCCCACATATAAGAGGTTTCTCCAATAAAAGCATAACATGTAGATATTTTTTCATCTAAGGATCATATTATTGATGGCTTTCACAAAATTTCTCTAGACGTCATAATTCTATTGGAGAACCTTATAACAAACACCTAAACAATTTTGAGGTTCTTTTCTTTTAGTGTGCACTACTACCTAAATCAACAAGCTATTGGCATAGTCACCTTATTGACAATGTCTTCTGTTAAGCCTGTTCTCATTCTTGGAATATAGAAGCTGTAGAAATCACTGAAAATTTCTCTAGAGAGGCGTGGTGCCCGTAAAAGCTTACGATGAAGAGATGCTGCAAGAGTCAGTAATTTCTCAACATGTTCAAAAACAACACAAAGTCGTCTTAGGTCTTCAATAGTCTCACTATCTGCAGATAGGGGATTCACTGCAATAAAATGGAACTAGAAGTTAAATATTATTGTTTTCCACAAAGTCAAAACTAAAGAATAGATACCTTGCAATGGCTTCAATCCAGATGCCATGGTAAGGTAAAGTTGGTCCATTTTAGATGCCATCTGTTTCAGTCCTCCATAACTAGTCTGGTTTAATGTGTCAGCTGCTGCTCTGAAAGCAGTACAAACCATTTGCTCGAGCAATTGATGTGGCCGTAGAGTTTCCAGGTAATGAAGAACCTAGAAATTTCAGGATGCTTTATAAATTCGAAACCAAGAGACGCAGGGAGACTGAGGAACATATCTCTCAATTACCAAGCAACCCCAATACCAGCACAAATACTGTCTTTTCTTTCCACTTGATTACAAGATAAGAAAATGTAACAGGTGAAGTGAACTATCAATATGGGCCAAATCAGCTCACATGAAATTTCCCAGTTACAGCTTAGCCAAAAAGTAAGTAGGACCAGGTTGTTTGACCTATCAATGAAATTCCACACCAACTTTTGCTTCTTCTTCCTCGAGTGCAGATCCTCTAAATTTGAGACAAGAAATACACTCTAAAGTTCTCATCTAAGTCATTCATCAATCCTCAATCCAGCGGCTATACGATTTTATAGACTTTCAATTACTGATCTTTAAAATTATAATCAATAAAATAAAATAAAAAATACAATAATAAAAAATAAAAGTTAAAATATAGATGAGAGATAATGGAAAATTAAGTAACTATACTTTTTAGTTTTTGAAATAAAGTAAAAATTACTACAAATTTTATATGCAAAAAAGTGAAAAATAAATTAAAAGTTCACATATAGTTTAATTTATATTTTAACTTTATTTCTTATTATTGTATTTTATTTATTATAATTTTAAAGATCAATAATTGAAAATCTATAAAATCGTATAACTGCTAGATTAAGGACTAATGAATGGCATGGATGAGAATTTTAGAGTGCATTTCCAGCCTCAAATTTAGAAGAGCTGCACTCCCCCCCCCCCCCCCCTCTCCTTTTCATTCAGTGGATTAGTAGGTTATATGGGCTGGCTTATGTAACACCATTTCTTTTTCTTTTTAAAAGCAGAGCATAAAATTTGATACAAGAAAAGTTCAACTAATAATTAATCAAGACATTTGAGGACCAAAAAAAAAAAAATCCCACTTCCCATAGCACAATATACAAAGCAATATATCCACTTCAGGAAAAACTTACTTTTTCACCTTCTCTATTTGGATCAAGGAGAGGCTTCTGTTCAGAAGCAGGAAGCGCAGGTACACTATCCCAAATCTTTTTCCACATACTCCCTTGTTCAGACATTCTCTTTGAAAGTCGCCCTCGTGGAGGCCAATTATCTTCAAACTTCTCAATGCCAATGCCACTGGATGATTCACAATCCTCAAGGCCATCCTCTTCCCAATCTCCAGGTGAATGCCACCGAATGAAATCTTCAAAAACAGCATCTGGATTTGCTGCTTTAAATGCTGACATGTCTAATATCATCAAAGCCAGTTATGGGTCAGTCACGTCTTATATTATTAGTAGTGCATCCTGGCATTCATTATTAACCATGAAGCAATTTTCTCCTAAAGGAGAGACAAATAGATCCACTCACTCAATAATTAAAAAGGGAAAAAGGAAAGTGGAAGATATAACAATCAGAATCTTGCATCAACCATCAGTTATGATGGTAAAGCCTCCAATGCAGGCACGGGAAGAGACTTTTCATATGAAGAGGGCAAATATATGTGAGCTTGTGTGTGTGTGTGTTTGCATTTTACATTCTAAAAGCACTGAGAATATATAACTTCTTCTAGTAAAAAAAATGTTACGTTTATAATTCATATTAAATTCATTTATTTGTGTTGCATTCCAATATTGTGCAATTGTTGCAAAGAACTCAGAAAGATTTTAGGATTTAATTAGAAACGAGCATTCATTAAATCCTTAAAAGAAGCATTCATAAAATCCTCAAAGTGCTAAAGATTTTGACAATATCTGGTTAGAAAGAGAAAAAGAATTCATGTAATCTGGACGGGACAGAGTGAAAAGATAATATACATCAAGTTATCTTGATGTTAGTCTTACTTTTCTTTTTGTTTTCTTTTTTGGATAAAAAAGAAAGAGTTAATTAGTGAGAAAAGAGAAGTGCATATTACTTTTACTCTTACTTTCTTTTCTTTTCATATTTCAAATGCTTTTTAGAGATCAGACATTAGTTGGCTAAATTAGTTCACAGGAACATAGAATATTTTATTAGGGGCAGATTAAAAAAGTAAACATATAAAGTAACTTCAAATTTTTGAAAATGTGACAAAAGAAAAAGAATAAGAAAATTGGAGATGAGGGTAGCCCACCCTTGTGGTTACCTAACAATAGATATCATCACAAGTCATATAATTCCATCACTGATGAGCTTTTCTTTACAAGTAAATCTGACTCTTACTACTATTACCTGAAGATAAAATATCCTTCTCCAGCTGCGCGGAAAAATTCTGCAAAAGAATAATAGGCAATGTGTCTGTAATTAGAAATAATGTAATATATTCATGAATATGGCATACGTATAAATCCTACAGCTAGTGAAATTGCAAGCAACAGATTGCGTGAATTAACCAAATCCAAAATAAGAATGAAGCTCCATAAAGTTCCAAGGTAAAAGGTGGGTCTTATAGCTTAGTATCCAATCAGAATTATGTTTCTATTATTCATACATAACTTCATGCATCTTTTTTGTTAGTCATTATTTTGTCTTCAAGCCCAGGACCTGCCACTATCTATAGTATAGTCAAGTACTCTGCAAAAGTAATGTACATGTTATATATCTAAAGCTTATGATCTTTCATTTATTTTCCAGTGCACTTCCTGCACTGGTTGATAGAGGTTTAAATTAAAAAGTAAAAAATAAACAAATAATTTCTCATGTCGTGGTGTGAAACTGTGCTATTGACCAAGGCTGCCAAGATCATGAGCTTACATAGAAAATGTTGAGGGGTAAAAAAGTTAGAATCATAAAATAAAATTGAGGATTATAAGATCCTACCTCTTATGATAAAAATATCTAGTTACATAAAAATTTTTAGATAAGCATAAAGTTATCAATATTTCATCATATTTTAATAAAAAAAGTTATATGTTGCAAAAGTTCCAAAACCTCTTACATAAATACAACCCATAAATTACTAAAACAATAATATTCATACATTATTAAACAAGTCATATGTCATAAAAGCCACAAATCACAAGACAAAATCTGAATAATAATTTACTAAACATAGACAGATTCAATAATCAAGTCCATCCAACAGATTTCAAGAGAATCAGTAGTCAAGACACAAACAAGTTAAATCATAGAATAGAGACAACTTATGTAATACCAACTAGAAAGGTCCACTCTGACCTTCCAAAAGATGCATTTTGAGTCAAATAAGAAACACAAAATATAAATAGATGCAATCTTCCAAGATCAGGTGGGGTAGCACGATCCTAGGATCTTAGAATCTTGATTGTGATCCTACCACAATCCTAGTTATTTTCCATCTTAAAACTGCTGGATGTATCTTAATCTATATTACAGAGGTCCTTATCTTAAATCCAGTCATTTGCCCATGTCATACTTATGAAATGTCTGTGCATTTCAAGATTTTGTAGTCAATTATAAATAAATGTATTGCATAAGAGTTTAAGCTTACAAATGAATCAGCAAAGGCTTCAACAGCCTGAAGTCGTTCCTCATGCATGTCTTCTGTCATAAGTGGTGGTTGCTGCATGATTGCAAACAAAATCCTAAGCAAATTTTATTCTACTAACGTGGTGAATTAATGGATTATAATGACAGCATTGAGTGGTGCCTATATGTTAGAGAAACCTGGGTGTACGGAGCATGCATGCTTTTATGTGACTTGAGAAGCATCATAGAATCAATAATACCAGTTGAACCTCTCCTGGTGCATTCTGATGGTTTTTTATCATTAGCCATGCCAGCATCTTCATGCTTTCTACCATCTCTGCCTATTGAAAAGCTGCAGTGTGAACAAAGAAGTTATGCACTGTGTGTGCTGGAAATAACTCCAACAATTTGCAAGAAAATATAGCAAAATATTGCTACCTGTGAATACAAATCAATTATCTTTTAAAGCAGACAGTTGACAAGCAAAAGCTATGACAAAATGGCAACAAACAAACTAGGATAGGTATTCTTTACTATGGGAAGCTTAAAAAACAGAGTAAAACTAAAAGAAAAAAGGCAAGGTCTGCTTGAAACTAGGCGGCATACTAAGGTGTCGTCTTCTAATGTTTGAATGATGTGTTTTAGGAACTTAGAGACTAATAACAATTTGTTCTTGCATTGTGAAGTGGCTGGGGGCAGTCTGGAACTCGGAGACTAACAACAATTCCTGCTATCCGCTACTTCAATATACCATAAACTAAAATAGCAAAATATGCATGCTGCATCTAAGTTTGCAGACATTGGTGACAAAAACCAGCCACCAATCAAGCCCAAAGGCTTCGCAAACTGTTTTTTCTGATTTTATTTGAAACTTTCCAGCTCCAGGCATATAGAAAAAGTTTGAAGTATCAACCTAAATTGGTGGTCAACACACACACCCACACATTCTAGGAAAGAGAAAAAGAAAACATTGGTAGTCAACATAATTATTTACTATCAGCCAGATTAGGATTAAAATAACCTCTTTTTGCATCCCTCCCCCCCCCCCCCGCCCCCCCAAAAAAAAAGGGCTCTCACTTGCTAAGTTCACCTGTCAACTTTCCCAGAAAAATTTTCACGGGGTTTCTGCACATTGGATGAGTTATCCCCAGCTACACTTTCCTCCTGCAATTCAATTAAGACCATAGTCATGAAACAAAATTAATATTGAAAAAAATATACTACTTCCACAATAATCAATATGACAATTAAAAGAAAGAACAAAATAAGTTTGTGACCTCTGTCATATAGTCCATACGACCCTCACTCCCAATGCAATCTTGAAAATCTTCATTTGGTTGCCACTTCTTCTCAATGCATATTGCAAGCTGAACAGAAAAGCAGAAAATGGCAGACAACATCTTATCCTTGTCACTATGCGTGCTATTTCTTAAACCTTATACATCTTTTGGCCAAGCTCACCAAATTATTTGTATTTTGATTAAGAAACTTCATCCAGGGACAAAAGCTTCCAGAACTTTAATTTTGCCACAGCCCCAATATAAGTGTGAATGAGGTGCACAAAATTTATCAAAACTTTTTTTTTTTTGTACTCAATACACTACAATTAATGATGACAAGAGAACACGCCACTCCAAATTTGGGGAAAGAAAAAGTAAAATATGAATGTTCTAGAAAACAATTTTTTTAATAGAAAAAAAATTAATTAAAGATGTTCTAGAAAACAAAATTAATGTTCACAATGAAGTTTTATATAAAATATATAAAGCTAGTTATTGAAAGAAGCAAATTTGACCAAAGACCTTTCGGATTCAATGATAAAAATGAATTACCATCTGAAGTTTTTGATTGATCAAACAAGTGGAAAGGTCAATCACACCATTTGCTGGCATGTAGGGTAATGGTTGTGACTCTTCCCAACACCACCTAACCTCTCGAACAAACTCTATCCACAGCACAGCAATAGCTGACATCCAGTCCAAGATCATGTCAAAGAAATAAAAAAAACACAGTACACACAAGGTATCTCAGACAATCAATGCCTCATAGGTAATCAACAATGTAATCCTCTTTAATAGGTTTTACAACAAGTACCACGTATATTGCAGTTGCCAAACCAAAGAGAATGTAAGCAAAACTGTGCAAAAAGAGATTCAAGAGGTGCGCCTTTTATAGCTCGAGAAGTCTTATGTTCTCCATCAGAAAAATCTGTGAGTTGTGCTCCTGCAGACATTACATCAGAAATTATGGCAAAACAAGTTAGTTGAGTGGAGTGGAGTGTATATGTAGACGAGTTTGGAGTGAAGGGTCATTTGAACAAACCTCAAAGAGGGTGAGTGTAATTTTCTCCAAAATTTATTAACTTACACTAGCAAACCCTTTTTTTTACCACTTTTTGGACATGTTTACCATTTTTTTTTTAAACTTTTGTTGATTGCTTGTCAATGCCAATACATACAACAACAACAACAACAACAACAAAGCCTTATCCCACTAAGTGGGGTCGGCTACATGGATCGCACGACGCCATTGAGCTCTATCAATGACCAACTCTTTAGATATCTCATTTACTAAAAGATCCCGTTCAATAATTTCTCTAAGTGTCCTTTTTGGTCTTCCTCGACCTTTTTTCATAGGGCTCCAAACTATCTGCTCAACTCTCCTAACTGGCGCTTCCAACGGTTTCCTTTGCACATGCCCAAACCATCTTAAACGATTTTCAACCATTTTTTCCTCAATAGGTGCCACCCCAACTCTACCTCGTATATGATCATTACGGATCTTATCTCTTCGTGTATGACCACACATCCAACGCAACATCCTCATCTCCGCCACTCCAATTTTATGTTCTTGTTGTCCTTTCATTGCCCAACATTCACTCCCATATAAAATCGCTGGTCTTATAGCAGTACGATAAAACTTTCCTTTGAGTTTATCAGGTACTGTCGTTGATCCATGTTCATGAGAAATTCGACACAGTTTTACGTTGGCTGTCGAAGGCCTAACACAACCCTCCTCCTTTCTCCTTTCTCAATGCCAATACATAGATCAATAATAATGTATTTACATAATCCTTTAGTAAATTTATATGTCTACACAACAATGCCTTGCACAGAACAAAGCTAAGCAGAATCTTAAGCAACACTGAGTTCAGTTTTAAAAAACCAGAACTAAAACATGAACATCTCACATCCTTGTATCTAATTAATACCTTTTACACACGAGCAGATTTAACTATCTATACATGACTTTGATTTATCTATTTGATACGATATAAATGAGCAATTTGTCCTTCAATTTTAGAAATTTCTCTATATAACTGAATTAATAATAGGAGAATTTCATGTTTTATTCACAGTGCAACTATGATTTGGGTCTGAAAATATGAATAACATCAAAATGAAAGACTAAATATATAGGGATAAGAAGAGTTAAGTACCCTCATGAAACAGTTCTTTCATCACACGATCTATAACTGTTGGTGAAGGTATAACCATTGAAGAATTTAAGTTATCTGAGCCTGGGTTTTCAACTGCCACAAGACAGAAGGAAAAATATTGAACCTCTACCAAAATCTAATAGCATTACCAAGTTATAAAACCTAAAGCCTGCAAAAATAAACGAAGAATAACATAGAATGCACCTAAATAATTTTGAACCTGAGATGAAGTCTTCCATAAATTGGGCCTGAAATGACATTTCCAATGCATCAACTAGAAGGTGAAGCTGGGAAGAAAATCCAATTTGATTGCCTTTGGAACCTTGAAGTCTATATGTATAGACAAAAATAAATAATAAAACCTTGACAAAATTTATTTAAGCATAAGAAAAAGATCAACTGCAAATTTATGAATTGCATAAAATGGTTACAGGCTACACCTATTTATTCCCACTATCATAAAACAAGTTTGTGATGTGTTCCCTAAATCATGAAATTGCGCAAGGAATCCTAGAAAATTCCATAAAAAGGAAAATAAAATCAGTAGTGATTGTGACTTGCATTAACTAAAAAGGCAATGAAGAGAAACTACTTCTTTTCCTTTGTCCAAGCTTTTATGGAAAGTCAAAGCTCCTTCTATTGCAGAGGCTTTTGTTTGGACAACAGTACCTAATAGAATTAATATAAATGACCTTCTCCAGATTTGATGACAGCATAGTGCATTATCACTTGATGTTTGTGTTATGTGCTTTAAGAGCTCAGAGATGAATAGTCATCTTTTTATAAATTGTGGAGTGGCTTGGTGTATTTGAAATCAGCTGTTTGGTAATTTTTATTAGAGGTGGGTCTGTCCAACTGAACTTGGAGCTTCTTAAACTATCAAGATTACATGTTTTGGGAGGCACATGGAGCATAAAGCTCTCTGGCAGCGTTGCTACTCTCTGTATCTTTGGCCAGAGTGCAATGCTAAAGTGCTCAATTGCCAATTCCTTCTACCACATCTTTTATAGGAAAGGATTATTTTCATGTGCTCTTGTGGGTTTTTTGCAAATGGTTTTTCTAGGGGGTGCTTACTATGGATCTTTAAAGGGATTGGAAGGCTTTCCTAAGTTACAACTTGGGTTGTTTTCTTTTGTTATTTTTGTTTGGGGAGGACTCCTTGTCCTCTAATTTTGTTCTTCTTTGTAATTTTCTTTCTTCTCATAAATAGATCCTTCTTTTATTGGAAAAAAATCAATTTGATAGAAGGAAAATGACAATTCAGACACTTGGTTAGTGATAGCAGACTAATCTAAAGATCTGCTTTTATATAAAATCAATTGAACCCTTCAGTCAAAACTCTGAAGAAGTCCTATTTGTGACTTAACCAAGGTTAGTCAATGATAAGAATCACATCCTGAATCTAATTACAGTTGATCGTATACTTTGCATGCCAGATAGACAATAACTACTAGCATAAGCAGCATCCATAAGAACTATTTATCATGGGAATTCTGGTTGTTCATGGAACAAGTAAATTTCTTACAGATTTGGAGAAAGATTTGGAGAAATCAACCACTTCTCAGCTTCATGAGGTGAAGCATTTTCCAGTTCAGCCATTTCCATAGAATTTTCAACCACCTTCTCTGACAATATTGCAATCAATTCAAATCCTGCATGCAGCTAATGCATAAATTAAATGGAATTGGCATTGACATTAGATAGCTTCATGGCAAAAATGAAGCTTGAAGAGCTTCTACTAATGAAAACCAATGATCTAATATCACCAAATGTATACCTACTCATCAAATAGCTTCCCAAACAGGCAAATAAAAGTAATCTCTCTATAGGTTCCTACTTCGGATTTACCTCTCACAGGATCTTCTGCAGAATACCACTCACTCCAAGAACAATCGTCATCCCACTGTGTCCTGTTGGAGGTTTCATCAGTAGGATTTTCTCCAGAATTTGTAGTTTCAGCATTAGTGCCTTTGATATCATCATCGTCATCAAAAGGAATCGTTCTGTATGTTAGCCTCATTGCAAATTGGACTTTAAAATGATGAATCAACAGATCTGATGTTGAGTAGGCCTACAATATCACAAGAAATTATTACAGAAGAATTTAAAGAATAGTGTGAATTAATTAATTAGAAGTCAATTTTTGGCATAAAACTTCCAGCTCTAACTTTCAAGGGAGATAGAGATTATGTATGCAATAGTGCAAGCACAAAAGTAAACCAGAAAATACTGGGGGAAGGGGAGAAGAATACATCAGAAAGAACTTTCAGGATGGTGAAACAGAATAAGATTGTTTCATGCAAATCAAACATAAATTTTCAAAAATTGTTATGTGATTATCTAGTAAGGTCCACTCTCAGTTAATAATGACTTTGATAGGTACCCACAGTGTAGGGGATTTGTATTAAGGGGTAATTAGGTAATTTCTAGAGGGTGAAGTTTTTTATAAATATGGGAGAGGGAGTGTGAGTGGGTATGCTGATCATTATGTCAGAGCATATGCTTTAGAAATTACCTAATTACCCCTTAACAGAAATCCCCTACACTACGGGTACCTACTCATTCTCCTAGAGCCAAAGCCCTACCAGAGTATATGCTCCTACAACACTCTCACATAATACTCAGCATACCCACTCACACTCCCTCTCCCCTATTTATAACAAACTTCACCCTCTATAAATTACCTAATTACCCCTTAACAAAAATCCCCTATACTACAGGTACCTATCAGACTTCATGTATCAAGATCCATCACCCCCTTGCTGAAGCCATTTGACTAATTGGTGAACATTGTTTACGACAAGTAAATAAAACTAGTTGCACAAAGGGGAGAAAATTATAGAACAAAAATAGAACAAGAGAATATCAGATAAAATACAGGTTTAGTATAAATCAGAATAATGGAGCGAGAATAAAACAAATATCAGATCAAACAACTTGGGACAGGAACTCACAAACTTTGATATAAATAACTCGTAGAGCCCCTCCAAATGCATTAGTTTTATTGGAACCTGGCTACCAATTCGATCTGCTTCAAATCTTCTAGTAAATACAGTTCCCATGTTCTGAATTCCAATATAGGCTTTCCGAGAAGGATCATGAACTGGAACAAATCCTGGCCATAAACTACATAACCAATGTAATGAGAAATTAAGGTTACCTGAATTTCCACTAACGAAATATTTTAAAACTCTGCTCATTCAACAATTAGTACTGATGTAACATTTTTTAATTCAATAATAGAATAACCTATCCATTGAAAAAATAAAAGGAGGAAATAAGCTCCATATTCTAGTGAAATGATGTTTTGTTACCATTTCCAATGAGACATAAAATGTTTATAAAATTTTACTGATAGAGGAACAATAATTACCTTGAACAATTTGAAAGAGCAATTGCAACAGCACTCAAAAGCTTGCTAGACTCTGGTGCATCAAGCACCACACCACTTGCACTTTGAGGAGCAATTATCTAGAAATGAACGAGACAAGAAGTTTTTCCTTCATGACAAAATTAAACTTTAGACCAATGAAAGGCAAGATACAATGTCAAAACATACCAAAAAATCCTTTACACCAAAACACAACTGCAGATCATGCAAATCAGAATTCCATCCTGCAGCTTTGCCTGCATCAACCAAAAGCCAAAACAATCTCCTGAGCCCTACACCAAACCTTCTATTATTTCAAAAACAAAAACAATAACTACCATCAGGATTGGACTCAAAATAGTACTCCATGCAATAACTTTTCATGGCATACTTCATCTCAGATTTGGCCTTGAATAGATTACTGGAAGACTCCAAGGGAATTGCTCCTTTTTTCTACAACCAACAACCAAAAAGAAGGGGAGTTTCATTCAGGTCAAAAACAAAAGTGACATAAGTTTTGAATGGAGATAAATGCAACACCCTGCTCTTTCCACCAGCAGTGGATGTTAAGATAGTGTAATAAATGTAACTGAAGCATGACCATCCAAACCATATTGAGAACAAATTGCAGTTTAAGAATAAGATCACAGTGATTTTAGATTAAGTAACACAAACAAGTAGAGTAAGATTTGATTGTTGTACTGGTAGAGATATTAATGAAACAGATCCTAGCCTTCACAAAACAGCCTGAGCTTTTGGGAAAGTTGATCCTTAACATGGTAACAAAGTCTCTTTGACAAAGTGGTCGGAACTTGGTAGTTTGATCCTTGCCACCCTTAATCATTGAATTAAATTAAATTCAGCACAGTGGTCCTGTGCTATATCCACAATTTCAAATAAATTACATTGCCAACTTGATAAAACACAGAAAATCTAAGCAACAAACCGTCTTGTGCTCGGAGTCTAAAGCAAGAGTTTGCATACAGGACTCCAAAGAAATACCCAAGGCAAGAGAATTACATATATGCATGAATGACTGAACAGATGATTATTTACTCCTAACAATTTGTAACTACGAATCTTGAATCTAAGATATACTAGAATCACACATAACCTTATAGACCTCAACTAAGAACAAGCAACATAGCATCTTCTGTAATTGCCTTTTCTATATAAAACTGATTGTCAGAAATGGATGATGAGAGAAAATCCCGGTGATCTACCAAATTGATAGCTGAGACTGAAAAAAAATAATCTGAAGTCATTCTTAAATGCATATTAATGACAAACTGCATGTATCATGCGTATATTCCTTGCAGGGAATAAAAACAGTTGATGGGTCAGTGAAGCCTTAAAACCAAGTTAACTTACCAATAGATTCCTTGGACCATCGGCCATCCATTGGCGACAAACGGCCTCAATTTCAGAAATAAACCTATAAAAACGATAACGTAAATGATATAACAGCCTAATTTGCAGGGTCCAACATGATATGTTTGTCAAGAACTGAACAATTTCAACTAGGAGCACAAATACCTTTCCCATGATGAAGCAAGTGTGAAATCATCAAAATGCTCAAGCTGCATTAATATTGATGGACAGAGAATACGTTAACATAGCAAGCTCAAAGTCGTCAAGATTGATAATCTACCTTTCAATGAATTTAAGCAAACGTTGAAGAAGAAATCAATTAATTACCACAACATTCGATCTCATAGTTCATGCATGCATTTAAGTTTTGGTTTTGCTCAGTGTTATAGTTATATTCAACGCAAGAACTTACCGTTTCTTCTGGAACTTCGTCGGCAGCATCAGCTTCGGCCTTGCTGTTACTGGAGGAAGCCATAAAAAGATCTGAGAACGTTACGGAATGTGCGTCATATACAGATAATAAGACACTGTCAATTTCTGTTTTTTTCTGATCAATACTAAAATATATTGTCAAACACTGAGATTTCGATCTGAATGTGCGTGAATGAACAAATGGAATAATGGATCTTCGAAATTCCAAGGTTGGTGTTGCCGATGCTACAAAACTTGTAAACTTCGGCGCTGTTCTTTTCTTTGGCCTTTTTTCCTTTTTCTTTTTTTTAATATAATTTTTCTTTCTAACGTTGATGGTAAAATAACGTATTATTTTGTGCTCCCATATTCTGAACGGTGAAGGTAAAGGCCGCGTATAAATCCTAGGCTCATTTTCATTTCTTTTTATTAAAATTTAAAAAAAAAATATTTTCATTTAGGCAAAAGTGTGATTAACGTCCATAAAATTTACCTCAATTTTTAGTTATGTTTTTGAATTTTTTTGTGTCAAATTTGTTCTATATTTTTTAAATTTTTACAAATATGTCTTTTTTTTAACAGTGGGTTAACAGAGATGCTGATGTAGCATGTGACGTGGCTAAAATTACTACCATATCACATGTCATGTCATTGCCACATGTCTACCACATGGATGGACCCTGTGAAATGCCAAAAAAGCCCCTGAGTTCATTTAACCTCACGAAGTTACCTCATTTGTGTGAATTTACCAATCTGGCTCCAACTTAAACCCAATTCTCTCCAAATGAGGTCGCCTTAAGGTGCTTTGAACCCTGTGGATGGCCGACATCAACACTGGCAATGACAACGGCGTGGATGTCAGTCGAGGACGTCGACGGCGAGGAACATGTACCCCGTCAATTCCCTTCTCGTATTATGCCCTAGCTTCAAATTTTTTCCCCCAATCTGAATCTTACCCTAATAAACTACAATTTTAGCCCCAATATGAATCTTGCCCTAATAAACTACAATTTTAGCCCCAATTCGTGATGATTCGTGTAGCCTCTAGCCCTACTTTCCGTTTCTCTTCTTTTATTTTTTGGAAGTGTAGATTTTAGCTCCAATTCGTGTTGATTCGAGACAAAGGAATGCTTATCATATTACATTAAACATATTATGTGGATCAATTTTAGGTGTTTTGGGTGTATTGGAAGTTTTTGGATTTTCTGATATTATACTTACTTGATTCGTGCCCTTGTTTGGGGAAGTTGGCTTTCCATCATTTCTCAAGAGCAAGCTCCTTTGTTCATTTTGGGTGGCCTTGTTGTAGAAAGCGTATGTGTTATAGTGGCTTCTGTATTAATTTTGATTTGAGTTAACTGTAAAATGATATATATAGAAATATGTCTGTGTAGTGTACAGTATTATTGAACTGAAAATTGTGAAATGAAACTCAATATTTGTTGTGTCTAAAGCTTACCAATGTTAGATTCTATAGTTAACAATAAAGTTATATGCACAATTCATTTTGCTTTATAAATTATATTATATTAACCTAAAGCTCCTAAGAGCATTGGATCAATTTGTACTGATTTTTATGTAAAAAATATTGGTTTGGTCTTTCCTCCAACATCTATATTTATTTTAATTGTGATTCTTCTTGGTAGATGTTAATTTCGAATTGCTAAGATAAGGCTGTAAAGGATTATGTTAATTTTGAATATGTTAATTTTCCACAGATGTATGACTTGACTTGGTTGTTGAATAGTTGTTCACAAACTAATAGTTAACATCAATACAATTTGTTATGGTTGAATAATTGTTCACAAACTAAATTTATATTTGTTTTATATAACCGCTTTATTTAAATATAACTCCTTGTTGTATGTCATTTGATTAGGTTTTTTTATCTGAGCTTTCAATGGATATATTCTTTGTGAAAGTAAACCACGGTGGCTAACTTACGGGAGGATCATATGTTGGGGGCCAGGTTGACATATAGAGTGCTTGTGACTATGATAGATAAAGTTACTTTGAAATCATAAACCTAATTAAAGAAGACTATGGATATTCTGACGTTGAGGCGATGTGGTACAAGGCTCTGGGAGAAGCATTTAAGCAACAATTGAAGATGCTCATAGATGATGAAGGAGCACTGGAGATGGTAGACATTGCTAATAAGCAAGGCATAATACAATTGTATATCATTTGAAAGTTGGATTGGCCGACTCCATTAGTTGACCATTCTCCTGACCCAAACCCGAACATAGAAGTTGACCCATCTTAGAACCCGGAGGAGGACCCATTCTTACATGCACATTTACATGCTTCCCCACATCCTAATATGGAACGTGAAAGGAAAGCTAAGGTATACATATCATTTTTTTTTTGTTAACAAATTGTATATGTCTACAATTTGTATTTTCTCAATATGGTTATTGTGTTTGTGTAAGTTTTGACATTGTAACTCTTACAAATAGAAAATTGTAAATTTGTGTAACTCTTGACATTTCAACTCACCCAAACTTGTATTGATTTGTTTTAATTGAACATATCATTTTCATTTTAATTCATTGCAAAAGTTAAATGTAAAGAAAAGGGAATAAATTAAAATAAGAGAGCAATTTCATTTCATACAATTACTTGACAAAAGTTAAATGTGGAGAAAGTGGAATGAAAATTGTACATGAATTGTGAAATTGTACAGCTTGACATGTAACCTTTAATTGCAAGTTTATATGTGTTTGTTGTAATGGTAAGTTTGTTCATGATTGTTAATTCATAGGGCAAACAACCTATTGTCCATGAAGGGTGAAATGCACAAAATGATAGCGATGAGGACACAAAGAACACTGGAAGTGGTGATGACTCTGAGTGTGATATGCTTCTCAACAACATGTGTGAGACCTTCAATTTTGTCATTTTGAGTTCCCAGGAAAAGCCGATAGTGTCCATGCTAGAGGACATCAAATTGTGGACAATGGAGAGGTGGGGGCGAGGAACATGAAAGATATCAAAAAAATTGCTAATGGAGCGGTCCTCTAAAAAATTAAAGGTTATGCTTGATCTAAATTACAAAGAGAGCGGCAAGTGGTTATCGACATAAGCCGGGAAAAAAATATTCGAGTTAATGGGCCCTGATGAAAAGTCTGTGATGGACATTGATCTTAAGACCTGTACATACAGGCATTGGGCAATTACGTGCATTCCTTGCCCTTATGCTATCAGTTGCATGAATCACATGGGAGAGGGGCCTTAATCCTTCATCCCATCGTACTTCAGGAAGGAACATTATCGAGCATGCTTTCAGTTCATGGTACACCTGACAAATGGCCTAAATATGTGGCCATCTACCCCATACAATGATGTCCTCTCACCACCATATAGGAAACCGATTGGCCAACCAAAGAAGAAGAGAAGAAAGGAAGTTGATGAAGAGTCTCAAAATCCAAATCATATGTCTCGTAGGGGGTAAATTGAAGTGTGAAAATCATGGAACCATTTGACACAATAAGAGGGCTTGTAAATTGCCTGGACAACAACCACTATCATCTTCTATGCAATCGGAACAACCTCGGACAATTGTGATTATTTGTTTTTATTACTTTATTAATAATGAACTTGATGCTATATTTCATTACCACGTTGCATCTTACCATTTAATTATAAACTTATAGCGCACACAAAGGGAAAAGATGCTAGTAAAACGTGCAAGAGTATTGACACAACTACCTTAAACCATTCCTATGGTAATTATTACTTTTCCAAACAAAAGTGTTACCTCATTGTCACACCCCAATTTGAGAACATGACCAGCACTAGTGTAGACTCCGTCCACTACTGTAAGCTTAACCTCAATCCATTAACACTCGAAATAAATATAATATATATATGAATTCATTTTAACAACCAACACAAGATTTCCTAGGTATTCTATCTAACTACAGAGCAACTTAGAAACCTAACTAATTAGACATACCAGCATTCCAAGATAGAGGAACATAGACTCGGATACTCTGCTACTCCTCATCTGGAGACTCGTCTTCTAATACAAAACCTGCAAGGAGTACACAAAAGAAGGGATGAGTATAAAAATACTTAGTAAGGAAAAAATCAAAAATTTAAATATGACTTGTATAATGCTTGTAACGTCTGCTAAAATTATACTAATTTTGTACAATTTAAGAAAATTATAGTAAAGATCTTGTGAAAATTTTGGTTAAAACTATGAAACTTTTCTGAAAAACCTAGCAAAATATCTGATTGTATAAAAATAAGGCAACTTTGGAACCTTTTGCAAATTTACAATTTTAAACTGGCAGAGGACGATCGGTTGACTGATCTGGAGCTATCGGTCGATTGATAGTCTTCAAAGTTATATGTATCTGAAAATGAGAGATATCAGTCGACTGATGCAGGGATATCAGTCGACTGATGTACCCTGAGCTTTAAATTTCAGAAAATTAACTTGAAAACATAGTAAAATTATCTAGTTTCATTATGTACATAATCTACAACACTTCTTCAACTCTTCTTAGCAAATTCTCTTCTAGAATGAAGTTATAATACAAGGAACTCACATGTAACTCATATTTCTATGCATATACATAAATTGTACATAGATCTCTAAAGGTTTATATAGGAAATTAACATTTCATTCCTTTTATATGTGTAACTATCTAGCAACTATGCTAGCTTGTTTCTTGCTACCTCATGCTTCTTTACTTCAAATCTTGGAATGGTTAATTATAACATAAACATGAGATATATCATTTCAGTCATAAAAGCAATTCTTAATAACTAATTCACACTTCCATGAATATAAAAGAACTATCATAAAAACAATCTCAACAGGGAACTCATCCCCTGAAGTATAAACTGATATACTAACACATAGCTTGTGTCTACCATCACATAACTTGTGTCTTAACTTCTTTCTCAATATAATGCATTATTCCTTGGTTTCTTTAGCTACTATGGCTACTTTAGTTACTTTGACTACTTTGGCTACTTCAGCTACTTTAGCTACTTTTACTACTTCGGCTACTTTCTTAGAAAGTACTCAATGTCCCATGAGGAATTTCTGTCATCTCATGTGGAATTTCTGGAGTTCTGTCTTCCCACAAGGATTTTTACATCCTATGAGATATTTCTGTCATCTCATGAGGAATTTCTATTCTGACATCCCATA
The DNA here is from genome assembly GCA_037074585.1 of Biancaea sappan. NCBI lineage: Eukaryota > Viridiplantae > Streptophyta > Magnoliopsida > Fabales > Fabaceae > Biancaea > Biancaea sappan. The sequence goes on along the minus strand of CM073498.1, from coordinate 5,113,885 downwards.
AGGACAAAATCTCGACTTTTCAAGAGAAAGTTATTTCTATATTCTCATGGAAAACTTCAACATATCTATACTTACTGAATCATAAAGAATATGGTAAATAACTAAATTAATTTGCTTTCTACCTTTCTTATGAAGAGAACTCTTCATCCTATAAGGAATTACTACATCCCATGAGAAGTCAAGTTCTATTTTCATAAGAAAACATGTTCTCAAACATTAATGGATAGCTTTATCACAAAACTATAGCATATCATACACAAGCATGATAAATAACTAAAAATAAAATGCTTTTATGAATAACTAGCTACCTTGGATTCTTTTTATAGCTGAAACTTGTAAGTTCTCTTCTAGTTTCTCTCTAGTTCCATTTGCTTCTCAAATTCCAAACCAGTTCTTCCCTTTCTCTCTTTCTTTTAGTCTGAAAATGGCTATTTTATGAATTCTCAAGCACTAGAATCCATCTAAACTAGGGAAATCAAGTTAAGAAGCTTACCTTTGATGGTTTTCTTATTAGAAACCCAACTATAAGTCCCTTTTCTTTTTTCTTCTTCTCCTTCACGTTTTCTCTCTCTCTTCTCTAATTTTCAGAAAAATGACATTTCTCTCTCTTTTCTTGTTTTTAAAAGATCTCAAGAGCCTTCTTACCATGGAAAACCCTCTTTTACCCCTACTTTCTTGTTTCAGAGCTTTGTTGGCATATTATAGGTATTCTAGTCAATTTTCTATTGATTTTTCAATTGGAACCGACTTATTTTCACATTCCAGCAGGCGATTAGTCAACTGATTGCTCGTGATTAGTCGACTGATATAAAATTAGTCGACTGATTCAACCCAATTAGTAGACTGATTGCTATAGGATCCAAAATTTTAGCATGACAAAGAATCATCAGTCGACTGATCTCTCCTCATCTGTCACAGCCCAAAAATTGAACATGTGAAAAGATACTACTCATTTGATAAAATTCTCAAACATACGTTATTTACATATATTCTGTAAGGTTTTACATTCAACCTTAATCATTCATTCCACACTACAGAATTATATTCATCTGATAAGCAAATATAGACATACATAGTCTGATATTTCTATCTCATCGCAAGCCTAGGAGACCTATAGAAAGTACAGAGCGTTCCTAGTATCCACATTAATAAATACTGGTATCCCACCAGACAAAAATAGAGGATAATTCCAAGGGGCTTCTATTCTTCAAACGGATACTCTTGTTCTTTGTTTTCTGTATCTGAAAAAAATAATCATAGGGAGTGTGAGTTTATTTAAAAACTCAGTAAGTAAATAACTGTACTATATAAAATATCAAAAGTACAAATACCACATTTACTCATATAATTAATTGTCTTATACATCGAGTAGTATGAGACTCTAACCCTTTCAAACTCATGAATAAGATTTCATAGATATACACCGAGTAGTATGAGACTCTAACCCTTTCAAACTCGTGAATAAGATCTCATAGGTATACACCGAGTAGTATGGGACTCTAACCCTTTCAAACTCATGAATAAGATTTATTAGATATACGCCGAGTAGTATGGGACTCTAACCCTTTCAACTCGTGTATAGGTTTCATAGATATGCACTGAGTAGTATGGGACTTTAACCCTTTCAAACTCATGTATTAGATCCCGTAGATCTTTACTCATTAATAAGATAGTGATAATTTATCACATAGTACAATTGCCATGAAATAAAATAATTTCTACATACTCTTATTTCTACCGATCATCATATACTCCCATATGAAAAATTGATTACTTATTATCCAAATAATATTGTAAATGGGACTTATATTGTACTTTGACTAGTAATATCAAATTAGCTTAGCAAGGTTATTCACTGTAATATCCCAAGAATTTATATGAATATTTAAAGCCTATTTTGAAGTTTAGTGAAAAATTTAATTACGTGGAAAATTTTCTTTTTGAATTAGTGAAGAAAATGTGGGAATAGAAATTTTTATTTTTAATTTAGGAAATTTTTACAAATTCTCAAGGACTAAAGTGAAAAGAAAAGAAAGTATAGAGGACTTTTGAGAAATGACCAAGTAGGAACCCGAGAAGAAAAATAGAGCTTATGGGAATGAATTATGAGTCCGGTACCGAAAAGATGATGGATTCGAGGTTAAAGTGGAGTTTGAGACATCGAGAGGGATTAAAGTGAACAAATCTTATAAGCTAAGGTGGCTATGAGCGATTTTATCGAAAAAGAAATTGGTGGGGCCCACGCGTATACACTTCTCCTTATTCTTTTCTTTTTCTCATTCTCCCTCCCGTAGCTTCACTTTCTCTCTCTCTCGATTATGCTTGCAAAGGAATTTCTTCATCAATCATTCATGTAATTTTTGCTTTGGGAAGGAAGCTATGAAAGTTAGGATGATTGGTAAGTTGATGTTCTTCTTCTTCTTCCTCTTATTACAAGATCAAATCCTTGGTTATTATTTTTGCAAAATTTTTGTAGAATATTTTAATGGATGAATTTAAGTGTGGATGTTAATCTAAAACATTCCTAGGTGGTTTATGATGTTATTAGAACAAGAAATTTGGAGAAAACTAGGAGAAATTCGTAGAATTTGGATATTTGAAAAAGTTAGTGTTCTTGATGAAAATTTGAGATTTGAGCTTGGATTGTTAGTAGAAATTGGGGGTTTTGGTGTTAAAATACTCCTTAGACATTAAGGATGAAAACCTATGGAAGAAATCAAAAGAAATGTTGTTTTAGATATGATTTTTGGATTTTTGGATGAAGAACACGAAGAACATCGAAAATTTTCCCCAGAATTACTGTTCACCGAGAAAATTTTTCCAGATTTTCTCGTTACTGTAGCATTGACTCGGTCAACGTTACTGTAGCTGCGTTGACCGTTGACCGTTACTGTAGCATCAGTTTTTTTTTTTAATATCGTTGAAAAGCTCTTTGAGTCTAGTTTCCAATGGTATAAGTTTCATCTGGATATTCATTACCAGTTAGGAGTTATGATTTGAGAAGTGGATGAAGGTCGAGAATAGTGGTAGGAAATTTCTCTATTTCGTAACCCTGATGGTTTTTATCTGGTTACAATAGGAATGGTCAAGTGCAAGGTGGGAGTGCTGAGAGCATGAAATCCAGGTGAGTGGGTTAATACTTGCTATGATTAAATATCTTTGTTATTGACTTTTTGCATCATAGTGAAAATATGTTGAATATCCAAATTTGAAGAGAATGATGTGGGATGATAAGACATAAACAATTGTGGAACGTGCCAGGTGATGTATATAATTATATTTTCTTATTTTCTCATGAATTGAGGTTATATGATGGATTGTGAATGGCATGTGAACTGAGTTGAAATGTATCATACTCTGATTGTTGAGTTCAATCATATGCGGATAGTTGAAGTATGTTATTGTTGAATAATTGTTCTATATTATGGGTTATGTTATATACATGCTATGTTGCTGGAACCACATTGATTATGTTGTGGCTTGAATTGTAAATGACTGAGTTGTGTATGTGGCTCAAGATTATGATTGAGGATGTTTTTATATGTGATTGTGATTGTGTTTGACTGGAAAGGAAAGGCATGGTGGTGCACCACATGGAGAAATCTATATGAAGCTATAAGGGCGGAGAATATAAATGGAGCGATAAGGGTGGATGCGGCGGGGACCGCGGGCAACGATCCAGAAGTATTCTGGACGACCCGGTTGGTACGGGAATTGTGTGTGAAATTGATTTCATCGATTGCTGTTGTGAATTTTGAATTTTGTTGAAATGCATTTGATTCACTTGGATATTGTTGTGAAGTATTATGAATAATATTATATCATATGATGATCGATCTACGTATGATTGCTGCATGTTATCATTATGATGCATGATTTTTATTTTGTCATAGTATTGTGTTATCTACTCACTGGGCACGTGGTTTGCTCATACCCCTCTTATTGATATTTTTTTTCAGAGTTGACAGCTGAAGGTAAATATCGGAACAAGGAATTATGGATCATTAGTCCATAATTACCTTTTCATTTGTTTAGGATAAAGGTATAATAGTTAAGTTTTATTCTAAGTTGTATAAATCTAGAAATCTCTGTAATCGGGTAGGTTCATTCAGTGATGTAATGTGAGTAATTGTAGTATGTATAGAGAACTCGTTTTGGTTGCATGAAAAAGAATTGTATGATTTTTAAGAGAAAGATAGGCTTACGGAGGTGAAATGAAATTCACTTTCCGTACCGGTCACGTGCTCAAATTTTGGGACGCGACATTCACTCACCTTGATGTTTGTCCAAGTTTACCTTGTTCCACACTAGAATTTGTGTAGAAAAATTTCCTAGTAAAATATATTACAAGGAAACATAAGAAAGGAAACAAAATCACGAAAATACGCAAAATTTTCTAATTGCTACAGTAACAGTTCGCTACAGTGCCGGTTCGCTACAGTACCGTTGACTGCCGATACTACAGTAACTGCTACAGTAACTCGAAGAAAAATTTCTAGATTTTCCCGAAATTTCTGGTCGCTACAGTAACTCGAGTTTTTTGCAGAAGTTTTTGCAGAAAATTCTAACAAATTCATCCTTTCCTTTCTTGTTTCAAAACCAGAATTTCAACTCTTTTAACCGATTATAACTCAAATATAACTTCTAAAACAACTGAGATTCATGAATTATCATCAAAATCTTCAAGAACAAAACCTCATCTAATCTTCCATATAAACTTAGATTTAAGGAAAATAATGAGATTAAAGCTTACCTTTGATCCTTACAAAGCTTTTGAACCGAACAAATAATCAAAACTCTGAAGATCAAGGAAAGGATTTGAGAAGAGAATGAAGAAAGGAGAGAAAACTTCCTCAGCTGCTTCGGTTGCGTGAGAAAAATGAGGGGGTACTATTGAAACTTTATATTAAATATTTCTAATGGGTTATTGAATAACCCATGGGTATCTATAACCCAACATCCAAACCCATCCAGTCAATTTATAATAAATGGACTAATTGACCATTCTTAAACCACTTTTCCATGAATTTCACCATTCTTAGAATATATCCCACGTAGTGCAAATATTCAGTCCAGTCATTTAACTCAATTTTCATAAATAATATTCAAAGAGAACAATTAAATATGAAAATTAAAAATGACCAAAATAAATAACTAAAGTAACGTTGTAAAATTCTAAAATACTCTTAAGCGAATTATATTCCGAAATTAAAGGGTATTACATCATCAGTCGACTGATTGCAGATATCAGCAACCTAGTCTATTTCTGATGTTATCAGTCGACTGATTTATTACATTAGTCGACTAATTTCCTCATAACTTCATTTTTCTTCTATTCTTAGCTCATTTATCCTAGTTTCTCATGCCTTTTCTTGATAACTTACTTCTAGGCATTCAAAAACATACTTTGCTAAGTTCTAACATCATTTCTAATTTAAATAAAGAAGATATAGCTTTAATAGAAGAAAATTTGGGATGTTACGATGCTCACAGGGATGGGACACAAAGAGGGACCTCATCCACCAACATAAGACCAAGGACTCACCTCACATAGCCTAGTCGAGTTTAAAATTCCACCATGGACCACAAGCATACATAATCACAAGTCGGTAAAAATATTTACAATACTAGTCATTCCCATGTATTTTCCCCCATTAACAGAAATAAACAATTCAATACATCTATGGTGCTAATTTACCCATGTGTATTATGTCCACTGTTCAAAAACAAAGGCTATGAATAATTAAATGAGGTCTCATCCACAGTTCCAGGATAGAGGCGATGAATAATTAATAGGGTCTCGTTCACCGTTCTAGCACAGAGACTATAAATAATTAAATGGGAGTCTCGTCCACCGTTCCAAGATAAAGACTATAAATAATTAAATGAGATTTCGTCTATCATTCCAGGACAGAAACTATAAATAATTAAATGAGGTTTTATCTACCGTTATAGGATAGAGATTATAAATAATTAAATGAGGTCTCATCTACCGTTTCAGGACAGAGATTATAAATAATTAATTCACCCCTTGGGAGCCAAGCTCAACCTGGGCTTCAATCATAATACCAATAAGTCGCCCCTTGGGAGTCAAGCTCAATCCAGGCCTCCCACATTTCCATCATAACTCATTTGCCCCTTGGGAGCCAAGTTCAACCTAGGCCTTAATTATAATACTAATAGAGATTCTATTTCTAAATAAGAGGTAAAGAATTCAATTCCTAACATGAAAATTGTACTCAAAGGTTCACCTTTCATATAAGATGATTCCTAGTATACAATATCAATTATTAATAGAACATTAGTAAAATAATTATAACCACATTATACAAGATAAAGTGAAAGTGGCATTTAAACCTCACTTACATGTATCCTACAATATGGTATTGGCAACTCCATTAACACACACACAGACACACATATACACACACACACATATATGTATACGTAATTGGTCTAGACATTAGGAAGGGCAATAATTCTCACATACACAAAATGATAACAAGAGACAAGAATAAGGTAATTTGTCATTCACATGAGTAACATTCATAGCATTCAACATTATTAGGTTATCTTATCAACATACAATATAAGTTTAATCATATTCATGCTTAACAATTCATGCAAAAGTAATATTGTCCATTTTCACACCTTACTAAGGCTCCAATATTAAGAGGGTATCAAGACTCAAAATTTATATTTCAAAATGAAGAGAAAGGTGTTTCCATTATATTGTATCACTAGACTCAGTGTGACCATTTAAATCATCATTGAATGAACTTATCTAGGACTTAAAAGCCATGAAACTACTCCTTTATATGTTAGTTACCACTTCCTACAAAGCTTAGAAGCCAATCCCCTCTAAACCAATATAAATTCTACACATGCACTGTTTAAGACTAAATTTTGGATCCTAGACTTTATGAATTTACTAGGCAGTCCTTACAACTCCAAAATTTATAAAATTTGATAGACAACATAACTATTGTGTCTAGAATCCTAGATAAAAATTTCAAAAGAAATACTTTGATGTACCCCCTCAAAACTGCTAAAACACAGCTACTGCCAGACTGCCTCTGCAGCTTTTGTAACCTCGATTTTTGCAAGCATTGACCCACTAAAACAATTCCAAATCCCATGAAATTTAGTAGACACACAATTAAATGTTATCACATCCTCTCATAAAAAGTTCAAAGCAAAATATGACCATTTGGATAGTCTAGCACAATTTTAATTAAGACTGACCAGATTATTCTGATTTCTGCAGTAGCTTTAGTTTCTATAATGTTTGACCTAGCAAAGACTTCCCAAACACCATGAAACCATCCAGTTCATAACCACACATGCCAAGAAGTACCTCATAAAAATTTCAAGGCAAAAAGACTAGGTTTAGATGTATTTCTATCATAGAAAGTATATCAACAGATAAGAGTTTTGATTTTGGCAACACAAATAATCAAGTGAAATTGGGAAGTCTAATGAAGTTGGATTTTCATAAATTTTTGTAAGCATGTTCCTTGGTATCAATACAAGTAGCAATGCAAATTTCAAATCAAATGGGTCTTATTTAGTGCCACAAACAGGCCAAAATTTCAACAGTAACCATGATGTCCATAATGCTGAGTAAATTTCAATTCTTAAGTTTATAACCTTGCACATTCTCTAAAATTTGTTTACCAAAATCAAAATAGTAAAACTTTTGGTTTCTACACTATTCTCCCTACCATTTCTCAGCCTCATACTCCCACTATCAAAGCTACACATACCAAATATTCTTACTTAATTGTATAAATAAATTTCCTCAATTCTACTCTCACACATTCCTAAAATTTTAATGGTCAGAACAGAATTTTTCATGCTCCCCAACATATATTCACGATCTGAACTTGATCAATAACATAAAGGTAATTAAGACTCTTCCTATCCAATTTTCAGCTCAAGAACAGTACAATAAATACTTCACATCAAAAAGATTTCTACAGCAAGAGATTGTGGTCAAAGCCCTTACCTATCTGGTATTTCAGCCTGAAACTGCAAGGAAGAAGTACCTCATCTTTGAGTTGTTGCTGCTATCCACCCTCAACAGTGTGCACTCTCCCTCCGATAGTCCAACCACAGCCAAAAGGCCCTTCTACGTCTACGGATAAAGAAGAAGAATGGTGGAGTTTAGAAGCTTCCTCCATCTCACCGTTTCCTCACTCTCTCATAACTCTATTTTAGCCCAAGTTATAGGGAAAGGTCGAAGGGAGGAAGAGAAGGGAAGGATGGGTCCCCTTCGGCGTGGTGGCAGCCGGTGATGGCCTCCACAGCAATGTCCACTCACCGCAGGCCCTCTTCCTTCTTCTCTCAGCTTCTTCCTTTTCTTCTTCTTTCTCTTTTTCAGTCAAGGGTTTCTCCTTGGCATAAAATGAATATGGCTTCTTCAAGAAGCCCCAAAAGGCTGATGGAGAGTGAGGACACGTGTATGGCTCTTATCTAGCCACATGTCCACCCCTTGGCTATTTTAATTGCACAAAACACTCTTTCTTACTTTATTAATTTACTTAGGTCCCTAAGAATTTTGTAAAAATTCTCAATCACCCCTAAAGACTCAAAATTATTTTGTTTCTCCCTTGATTTATTTTTCCCAAATAAATTCAAGAGCTCTACTTTGTCTGACGGTTTCAAACAAGTCCCATAAATTACCATCATTATTTTCAATTAAGTTCTTTGTTGAAGATTTTCTCTCTAAATTCCTTATAACAAGATTAGAGATGATTCAAGATTTTTTTGAGGTTCCCTTAAATTTCAAATTAGCCCCAAAATTTCACATATCAGCATTTAATATAACTAATACACTCACCATGTGAATTTAAATTCACGGGTATTACACTCATTGTTGTTGAATGCTTTACTTTATTGATGTTAATTCTTTATTGCAGCAATGAGCTCCATGAAGGATACTCCGAAGCCATAGCTCACAGCTAGTAACTTCTATTCCTCCTCCTCATACTACAGATACAACTTTTACACAGACATATCACATTTTACTACTTGAATTGTAATTGCATATTTGGTTAATGCTATTGCAAATATTATAATGTAATTATTTTGTATATACATATGTAAACTTCACAAACTCAGCCTGCTGGTTCACCGGTCACAAGAACAAGATACAAGACCATGTCAAGAAGAAATTTAGGACAACAAGGAGCAATAAGGAGAGGTGGTCCAAGTCAAGCCTCACAACATAGTGCACCATGACTTTGTACATAGGGAACTTTTTTTGAGACTTTTAGATTTAGCCACTTTTTTTTTGTATTTATGTTGTTGGCCACTATGTTAAAGAACATAATATGTTGGACCATAGGTTTATTATTTTGTTATATACTATGAGTATTATTTTTTGTTTACATCCTATGAACCATTGTCAATTTAATGACTTTTGGATTGAATGCAAGAAATATGAGATATGGGATGCAAAATCCCTTTATGTTCTTTAACTATTTTTTATGTAGAATTGGAATGTGATTATTAAATTGACACTCTTGATTTATGTGGGACTAAAATTAGTCAACAATCGTGGACTTTTATGAATAATTCACTATTGTCTTCTGTTCTATACGTTATTTCTTTTGTAGGTATTAAATAAGCAGAACCAAATTTTTGAACAAAAATAATGAAAAGATTTTCTTTTCTTTTTGATTTCTTTTCTCTTTCTGTCTAAGTGAATACAATTGTACAAAATTTAATAATGATTAGTAGTTTATTTAAAAAAATTTAATAAGATGTTAAATTCCATTCATTACTAACTCGAATCCCAGCTCGTGACCGACGCAGACAGTGTGTTACCAATACTATCGTAAGCCTAAGTTTTCTATCGCAGGATCGTAAGTGGTAGCCTATCTGATTACAGAATACACTAGAGAAATATAATAAAAAAATATATTACCTTATCCTGAACAATGGGGAGGCATCCTTGATCCGCGAACCCTCGACCAACTATCATGTATACCTGCAACTGTGAGGGGGAAAGTTTAAACCACGGACTCACCAATGTTAGCCCTACACTACACAGATATACAGAATATGTATGTATATATATATAACCCAAATCGGGAATTATCCCAAATGACACCAAGCTGCCAGTAGGCACATATGTGGTATTACACCCCATCATATTCTGATGTAATCAAGGATAATCCAATTATAATCCAAGCAAGGGAGAATACTTCAATTGGGCCTCTAACTCGTGCAAGAGCTAAAGGGCTTGGATTAGGCTTAACCACATTGTTGAAAATGGAATAAGTGTAAACAAGATTGCATATAAGAAAGTTGCATTTGTTGAAAATAGTTGGAGTCTATTACCTATGCATTTATTATCTTTGACATTTAGCTACCTTTGTATTTATTGTCTTTGACATTTAGCTACCTATGCATTTATTGTCTTTGACATTTAACCTACACTACTTAACTTTTAGTTGATACATTTAATGCATTAGTTGGAGTCTTTTGTCTTTTGTTTTGGAGACCCTTTATAAAAAGAGTCATTGCCATATGTTGTAGACACTATCCTTGAATCATATATGAGATATTGATATTTTGCTTTCAAGAGAATTCTTGAGTTATTTCTCTTATCTAACTTAGGTTAGTGGCAAGAGCAACCAGATTTCTTATCACTCACGTTCTTCTTTCTTGAGTATGGCAAGATCATCTCAATTCTCTTAGTTATGGCACCCTTTGGCTTATCAATTGAGTGATTTGGTTTTTCTTTATTTATTTCTTTCAACCTATCCAGAAAATTAATTAAGTGTTTTCCCTCCAGAAATCACATCATATTGGTATCAAAGCCACTTTAAATCAATTCTATCATTTGTTTCGTGTTTTGCCCCTTCGTGGAAGGCTTAATTTTTCTGCATTTTATTTTGTATTTTGCCACCTACATAGAGGGCTTAGTTTTCCTTATTTTTTATTTTGCCACCTACATGGAGAGCTTAGTTTTCCTTATTTTGTAATATGCCACCTACATGGAGGGCTAATTTTCTGGTTTGTTCATCTTTGTTCTTATTTCTATTATTGTATTGTTCTACTTTATTCCAGCTCTTTTATTAAAAAAAAATTTTATCGTTACTGTTCATTGTTCATCGTTACTATTCATTGTTAATCCGAGTGTAAACACTTAGAGAGTGAATCTACCTTTCACCAAACTCAAGCTAGCAACTACAAATCACTATGACAGAGGAAAATAGTTCTGAAGTTCCTCTTGGGCTTAGCCTATAACAAGCTTAAATTGTTGGCCTATAAAGAAGTCAAGAATAAATGATTGAACAAATAGCTTAACTAACCACTCAAATGGCTAGATTTATGGAGCTACAACAACGACAACCAAAAAGAAGAGCTTATGTTGAACACCATGGAGAAGAATCTGAAGCTGAAGAAGGTGAACAACCTAGGCAATAAAGGCAGCAGAGGGAACGTGATGCCAACATCGAAATGAAGATTCCTCCATTTAAGGGAACAAGTTCTCCTGAAGAATATTTGGAGCAGGTGCAACGAGTAGAGAAGATTTTTGAATATCAAGAAGATCTTTTAATATCAAGAATATTCAGAAGCTACCAAATGTCATCTTACAGCCCTTGAATTCACTGATTATGTGAATCTATAGTGGAAAAATTTGAAGAATCAACGAAGAAGAGATGGAGAGGAGGTTCGAAATTAGAGATTGATGAAAAGGCTCATGCAGAGGCGTTTTGTACCTAATTACTACAAGCAAGAGCTTTATTTTAAGCTTCAAAGCTTGAAGCAAGAAGGTATGTGTGTTCAAAATTATGTTAAAGAATTTGAAACTTTGATGATTAGGTATGAGCTGAATGAACCCCAAGAGCAAACCATAGCTCGATTTCTTGGTGGTTTAAACAAAGAAGTTGCTGACTTGGTAGAGTTACAAAATTATATTTTCTTAGAAGATATAATTAAATTGGTAATTAAGGTAGAGAGACAAAAAAAGAGTTTATGGAAGAAACAATGAAGTGTCTAAACCATTGGGGAGTAAACCTTTCCAAATACTTTCCCAAACCTCAAACACTACTAAAGGGAGTAATAAGGAGATATGGAAGAAGAAGCCAAACAAAACTGAAAGTTCTAAGGGGAAGGAGAGGAGAGAAGACAACCAACCTTCTAAAAGAAGTCGGGACATTAAGTGCTTCAAGTGCTTAGGTCATGGCCATATAGCATCCAAATGTCCTAATAGAAGAGTGATGATCTTAAAGGAGAAATAAGGGGAAATAGAGAGTGAAGATGAGAATATTGTAAAGGAATGTGAAGAGGAAGAATATTCTGAAGAAGAAGTTGTTGAGTATGCTGATGAAGGTGCTGTCTTGTTTATTAGACGTGCCTTGAATATCCAAGCCAAGGTAGAAGAAGAATAGAGGGAGAATATTTTTCAAACAAGGTGCACTATCGGAGGCAAAGTTTGTAACGTGATAATTGATAGTGGAAGCTGTACTAATGTTGCTTCAACCACCTTGGTTGGCAAATTGAAGCTATCATCAATCATCCCTGTCCATACAAGCTGTAATGGCTGAATGATTATGGCGAGGTAAAAGTCACCAAACAAGTGAATGTACCGTTCTCTATAGGGAAGAATTACAAAAATGAGGTATTATGTGACATAGTCCCTATGGATGCTAGTCATCTTCTACTTGGGAGGCCGTGACAATTTGATAAAAGAGCACTACATGATAGCTTCAAAAATACCTACACTTTTAAGAAGGATGGAAAGAAGATTGTGTTGGCACCCTTAAAGGCAATACAAGTACAATCAAAGGAGGATGTAATCGAGGAGAAGAAGCCTAGTTGTTTTGCTTCTAAGAATGAGTTAATGAAGGTAATAAAAAGGGATGATTTCGTATTATTGCTAATTCTCAAGGAGCTGAACCCAGAACTTGCAGAAAAGCTTCTTAAGCTTGTGAGGGAGTTGATAGAAGAATTTACATATGTCTTTCCAAATGAGCTACCTAAGGGATTGCCACCCTTGAGAGGAATTGAGGATCAAATTGATTTGGTGTCTGGTGCTGCCTTACCAAATAAACTGACATATAGAATGAATCTGGAGGAGACTAAGAAGTTCAAAAGGCAAGTTGATGAGTTGATTGAAAAGGGTTATGTGAGGGAATTCATGAGTCCTTGTTCTGTGCCTACATTATTGGTCCCTAAAAAGGATCGCTCATGAGAATGTGTGTGGGTAGTTGTGCTATAAATAATTACCATCAAATACCGCTACCCAATTCCAAGATTGGATGACATGTTGGATGAGCTGAATGGTTCCAAGGTGTTTTCAAAGATTGACTTGAAGAGCGGTTATCATCAAATTCGAATGAAAGAGGGAGATGAGTGGAAGACAGCCTTCAAGACAAAGCATAAACTTTACGAATGAATGGTAATGCTATTTGGGTTATCTAATGCCCCTAGCACATTTATGCGATTGATGAATTATGTGCTTAGATCTTTCATTGGAAAATTCGTTGTAGTATATTTTGATAATATTTTGATCTATAGTCAAAGTTATGAGGAACATGTGCAACATTTGAAAGAAGTCTTGGAAGTGTTGCGAAAGGAAAAACTCTATGCTAATTTGAAAAAATGCTACTTTTGTCAAAACCATGTGATTTTTCTTGGCTTTGTAGTATCTCAGCAAGGAATGGGAATTAATGAAGAAAATGTGAAAGCTATCAAAGAATGGCCCATTCCAAGAACTATATCTGAAGTAAGAAGTTTTCATGGGCTTGCCTCCTTCTATAGAAGATTTATAAGGGATTTAAGCACCATCTTAGCACCCATAACTGAATGTATTAAGGGAGAAAATGAGTTCAAATGGAGTGATGCAGCCCAAAGAAGCTTTGAGCTTGTCAAAGAAAAATTATGAAATGCACTCCTATTAGCTTAGCCTAATTTTTCGAAGACTTTTAAGATTGAATGTGATGCTAGTGGAGTGGGAATTGGAGCTGTACTTCTTCAAGAAAGACGTCCTATAGCTTATTTTAGTGAGAAGTTGAGTGGAGCCAGTCTTAACTACTCTACCTATGATAAGGAGTTTTACTCTTTAATTAGAGCTCTTGAGACACGGCAGCACTACTTGTTACTAAAAGAATTTGTAATTCACACAAACCATGAATCACTCAAACACTTGAAAAGGTCAAAGCAAGCTGAATAAAAGACATGCAAAGTGGGTGGAATTTCTTGAAGTTTTTTCTTATGTGTTGAAGTATAAGAAGGGAGAAACCAACATTGTTGCAGATACCTTATTAAGGAGATATACCTTAATTTCTATAATGAATGCTAAATTGTTGGGATTTGAATCTATTAAAGACCATTACATGGAAGATTTAGCACTTGCTGAAATTTATCTGGCTTGTGAGAAAATGGCATATAAGGGATTTTATAGATCTAAAGGTTTCTTATTTCACTTGGGGAAGCTTGTAATTCCAAACTGTTCTATGAGGGAATTACTTACATGAGAGGCTCACGGGGGAGGATTGGCTGGGCATTTCGATGAAACCAAGACATTAGAGATGCTAAAAGAGCATTTTTATTTGCCTAACATGATTATAGATATGCATCATATGATTGAGAGGTGTATTGCTTGCAAGAAAGCCAAGAGCAAGGAAGCAGCCCATGGACTTTATACGCCTTTACCTGTTCTAGATCTGCCTTAGACTGATATTAGCATGGATTTTGTGCTAAGCTTGCCAATGACACAAAGAGGTAAGGATTTGGTCATGGTTTTTGTTGATTGTTTTTCGAAAATGTCTCATTTTATTCCATGCTATAAAACCGACGATGTTGTGTACATTGCCAATTTGTTTTTCAAAGAAATTGTGAGACCATACGGGGTTGTTAAACTGATCACATGCTACAAGGAGATGTTTTTTTGTCAAAATTTTATCCTTTATATATATATATATATATATATATATATCATTACAGCCTTGTACTAATCATCCTCATAGGCTTTGCGACCTTCACACGACATCATACGCCTTCACTGGTCATTTAGCCTTCCAGGCCTCTTTCAATACTATGCTATAGTAATATATATATACTTCATGGATCTGATAGCTATGATAAACCATAACTAATCTGTAAACATCTTCAAATAGCATATTAACCAGTAGTTTGGCCCTTACATAATCATGGATCCATATTAGAAATCAATTCCCCTTGAACCCTACAGAAGTTTAGCAAGCCATTACCTTAATTTCCAGCTTCTAAAAATTTTGTTGAGAGAGAGAGAAAGTATGCACAAACTTAGATAATGAAACTTCGGATATTATAATTGTAGGGAAAATTTTACAGATAGTGGAAGTGGGAGGTTACAGAGAGTGCAAAAGCCTAGAGGTTTCTGGGTGGTGAGTACAGAGAGTAGTTGTCTAAAAGCTTGATAGAAGATCGATGCCTACTCTGCTAATATTCTCAGCTATTTATAATGGAGGTCCTGAGTTAATATGGACTCAAGTTTACAAATCCTAGTTACTTTTCCTAATTCGAGTTACTTTCTTGTGGCTTCTTCTAGTCTCTTCAGCCTTCTTTTGTCTTCTGCTTTAGTCTTGTCCGGTCTTCTTAGCTACTATTTGGGGATTCCTTCTTATCCTTTTGTCACTTTTGCTTTTAGTCACATCCATCTTCTTTTAGTCTTCTCAGTCTGCTTCTGCTTTTAGTCTTGTCTTGTCTCTTTATCTACTGTTCTGAGATGCTTGCTTATCTTCTTTATACTGTTGTGCCGACAGATTTGGTTTGGTATACTGATTATTACTGATTGAAAATTTTTTCTCTTTCTCTCTTTTTTTTTACTCTATTACAAAGAGATCTATACTAGGCTTCTCATAATCTTGGGCCTTGGGATCATCGTTACATATTTACATGTATGTCCTGTATAGTCTAATAATAATTTACATATTCGCCTTTTAGTGGGCTCAGACATATTCATCTCATTTTTCTTAATTTTTGCAGCCCATAAATTGAATTCATGAGCTAATCTACTTATATTTCCTCTGAGTATATACATGTTGTTGGGCCTGTAAAGTAGGTCCATTGGTGCTCTTCTGCAGTTAATTTCCGGTTTATTTCTTGCATAATAATTGCCATTTCTTGAGCGCGAATATTGTGCAGCCTATACTCCAGATCTTCATTATCTTCGATAATGTCCTTTACTTGTTGGTCACAGGCATATGGTTTTCTAGTTGTTCCCAGCTTAATAATATTTGTCTGGGGTTATTTCACAAATGGTTGAATAAAAACAAATATACTTATTGTATTGGGTAATAATTTTAGAATAATGCTTCGCTGACTCAATAATATATTGAGTAAGTCTGTTAATTCTCTAAGATCCTTACTGAGGTAAATGGTTTGGATGAAACCATAATTAAATAGAGTTTTAACTAGTTTTGGGTCAGTGCCAGGCATGATAATGGTCTTGTTTAATGCATAATGAGATGCATATCTAATAGTTGGTGATGGTATAGACAAAGTACTGGTTTTCTTGATAAGTATAAGTAGAAAATCATACTGTTCTTTTCTCTGAAAGTTATTGGGGTTAGGATCAGGTTTATTGGTTTTTGGTGATTTACTGGACTGGGCTTGGTCTTTAATAATTTGTGAGAATGGTACTACTTGAGATGGCACCATCATGGCTGGTGTCAATAATTTTGGTTTTTCCGGGTTTGGTTTACTGGACTCGGTTTTGGATTCAAGATCCAATACTATTTTTTGAATAGTCTCAATTCTTTTTTCTAATCCATTTGGACCAGATATTTTTTTAGATAATATTCTTATTTGGCCATGTAGGTCATTAATAGTATTTGCAAGGTTATTGATTTCAGTGGTCATTAGTCCTTGAAGCATAGCAATACTAGCTTCTAAGATATTAGTTTTTAATAATAGTTGGTCAACAAGAGATACCTCTTGGTTAGTATCATTGCTTACTGGTACTTCTGACTGATTACTTTCCATAATTGCACCTGCTCAAATAATCAGCAATCAAATTATTTTGTCCTTTAATATACTCAATAGTATAATCATAATAAGCTAAATCCATTTGTCATTTTATTAACATTTTATTACTTAACTTATGAGTATTTACTCCTTTATCTAACCAATGTTTTACTTGGGTGTTATATGTTCTTATAATAAAACTAGTATTTACTATAAACAATTCAAATTTATCTATTGCTTTTATTATTGCTAGAAATTCTTTCCAATTATTATGATATTTACTTTGACTATCATTGAGTTTTCCACTAGCATATCTTGTAATATATTATTTTCCTTCATGTTCATAATATAATGCTACTCCCCAATAATTATCTGATGAGTCTGTATAAATAATCCATTTTATATATGTCATTTTTGGGATGTATAACTTTGGTAAATTTTTACACATATTTTTAATTTCATCTATTATTTTTTCTGTATTTTTATCCCATGTCCATTTAGTTTTTTCTCCTGCTAATTTAGATATTTTAGCGGTTAATTTTGATAAATTGGGAATATAATGTCTAGCTTGGTTGACTAATCCTAAAAAGGATTGTAATTCTTTTTTACTAGAAATCTTCTCAAAATCTAATACTTTTTTACTAATATGTTCTTGTAATTCAATTCCTTCTGGTGTGATAATCTGTCCTAAGAATGATATAATTGTTTTTCTCAATTCTGTTTTATGAGGTGATATATTTAGTCCTTTAGTTTCTATAATGTCTACAAATTTACTTAAATGTTCTTCATGTATTTTTTCATTTTTTGAAAATATTAAAATGTCATCAATATAAATGACAGCACAGTCTTTAATTGGTTCTAATAATTTAGATACATATTCTTGAAATATACTAGGGCTATTATTAAATCCCATTGGTAATACATTCCATTCAAATAATCCTTCAGATGTACTAAATCCAGTATATTTTTTACTTTTTTTGGTTAATTTTATTTGATAGAATCCTGATTTACAATCAAATTTACTAAATATATTCTTACCTCTTATTAGGTTAAATAATAGGTCCATGTTTGGAATTGGGTATCTATTTTTTACTATTATCTGGTTTAATTTTCTATAATCTATTATCATTCTAGATTTTCCTATTTTTTCTTCACTATGTTTAATTACTATTATTGCTGGTGATGAATATTCAGATTTACTATCTCTTATCAAATCATATTTTTTAAGTTCACTAATATGTATAATAAATTCTCTTCTCTCAGTCTCAGTCCATGGGTATGGCTTACAATTAATCTGCTTGCTATAGTCTTTTAATTCTATATTGGCCATTGGTATAGACTTCTCCCAATGTATTAATGGGTTTTCACTATAATTTTTTTGATTCTTTATTCTATTATTTTGGTTATCATTATCGATAATTTAGGTAAATTTTCTTGGATTTCTATGGCTTTATTATTTGGTATAAATTGTATTTCATTATCCTTATATTTCTTTTGAAAATTTTCATCTTTTCTTCTATAAGGTCTGGTTATTCTTATTCCCCATGCTTGATGTTTACAAGGTGTAGTTAATACCAATACTTTATTATGAAAAGTTATTGGGTAATATTGTTCTAAGAAATCTAACCCTAATAGTATATCACAACTAATTTCATTATATTGATAGATTTTAGAGGCTTTTAATTCATAGTTTCCTATTTGTATGTATACATCTTTTGCAACTAATTCTAGCATATAGATTTCATTTCCTGCACTAGTCATCCTTAATGGTATATTTTCTTTTTTCCAATATTCTGGTGATAATACATTATATTTAGCTGTGGTTAGACTTGCTCCAGTGTCTACTAATGCATGATATTTTCTTGACCTATATTTTTTTATAATTAAGCTTAACTAAAATATAGTATAACATTATATTAATTGTACTTTTGGGATTATTATTGTTTGATGATTTATAGTTATTAATATTTCATTAGTTCTAATCCTATAAGGTTTTACTTGGTTTAAAAAATCTTTTCCTAATATCATTTTATGTTCAACATTATTATTGATCATATTATTTACCCATAATTTCACTTAGATTATATCTCTCTTATTGAATCTTATATTAGTGTTAGTCATTGTTCCTATTTCATCGATAATAATATTATCATCTGCTAATTGTAATTGTATATTACTACGTTCTTCTATTGGGTCTATTATTGCTATAATTTCTTGCCATTCATTATTTTTTCTTATCTCTAATAAGACTAAATTTTTAGTATTAGTTAAATCTATTTGGGTTTGTCTTATTTCTGGTAATCTTGAAGTTATTGGTATTTCAGCTAATCTCATTCTTTCTATGTCTGGATAATTTCTATGGCTTTGAGTTCTACTTAATGGTCTACTGTTATAACTACTATGTGGTCTTTCATATTCCATACTGTATCTTGGTTGAGATAAATTGATATTTAATGATCTATTTCCTAATGTATTATCAAATTCTATTCTTCTTCTTAATGCATCTTGGTTTGTTATAGTATTATCTAAATTGAATTGTATTTCTGATGGTAAAGTTATTCTTTGGTTATCCAAAGGTACTTCTTTTAATACTGGTGCAAAATGTCTATCTATTGATATTCTGCCTTGTCTTTTTTTATAAATTTTATGTTGATTAGTAAATACTAATCCTACCCTTACTTGTATACTAATAATTTTACTGTGTGGTGGCATCTTTATACCTTTAATCTTATGATATATATTTAATGTTTTATCCATATTTCCTTCTGCTCTTGATATTGCGAAATTTGTATTTACTGTAAATTTTAATTTTTGATATATTAAATTACCACTAAGTATCCCTAGTATACTATTTTTAGCATCATCTATTATTCTTCCATCTGTTAATACTAGTTCTACTGGTGTATCTATTCTTTCTCTAAAATAAGCTTTTATTAATAATTGTACTCCTTGAATATATATTTCTGATACTTCATCTTTAAATGGTATTTTAGATATTTCATTTTCTATCAAGGTTTTATTTATTAATGGTATTCTTAATACTCCAGTTGCTAGTTCAGATTCTATTGGTTGTTTCTTATCTAATATTATACATGTATATTTTTCTTTTTGATTTTTCTTTATTATCTTACTAACTTTGGTAAATAAGTTTTCTTGTTTCAAATCTGTTCTTGTAAATCTAAATTTATTTTAGATATTTTATCATATTATTTTTCATTAAATGTTATTCTTGTTTCATTTATTCCTTCTTCAGATTCTATTTGTTGATTATATGATTCATAATCTTCATTTGTACTACTGGATTCTCCTAAATATGTATTCATCATATAAATATTATTTTGTTCTTCTATTTCAGAATAATCTGATTCACTTGTTTCACTAATAATTTATTCTTCTGTCGAATTATCATTAATTTCATATATTTTATAGATTTCTAAATTTTCTTCTATTTCACTTCCCTATTCTTCTAATGGTTCTACGTCATATTCATAAGCCAATTCCAGTATTTTTAATGTTTTCTTATTTTTTGGTTTGGGGCAGTTAGTCGATATATGTCCTAATTCTCCACAATTATAACATTTACATTTTTTAGGAGTTTTCTTATAGTTTGGTCTTTTTCTAAAATATCTTTTATTTTTATATGGTTTATGTTTTCTCTTTTTGTAGTATTTTTTATATTTGTTTTTTGGATATTTTTTAAATTCTTATTTTCCTTTAAATTGTTTTTTCTTTCTTATGAGTTTATTTAATTCACATCCCCATTTGTGAGATGTTTGTAATTCTCCACACTTTAATAAATATTTATTTATTTTATAATATTTTTGGCTTCTCCAAGTATTTTTACATTTATCAGATAAATATTCTCTTAAAAAATATTCTCTTATTCCCATTGTATCAATTACTGCTATTGTATCTATATTTTTTTCCTTCTAAGGATTTATAGTATTCTTCCATTATTGGTTCACTGATTAATTTTGGAGTTTGTCTATAGAATAGATCTAAATAATACTTTTGATTTAAATAATTATCTCCTAGTCTTGCTTCATAATAATATTTCTTATATTCACATATATACTGATTTAAATATTTTGGATCTAAAGAGCATAACTCTATATTATGTAAATTATTTATTGCTTTATTAATTGTTATTTTTTCATTTAATGCTACATTTCTTCCTACAAATTCATTTCTTAGAACTTGTTCATATTGTCTGATTAATGTGGCAATTTTTTGTCTTCTAGTTAAATCGTCTTCATTTCTTACCGTCCTTACTCTAATCCTAAAATTTTGATCTTTAGATTTCCACCAATCGTGTACTATTCCTATAAATGTTGATTCGATTAATAAACTAGTAGTGGATAAATCTATTCCTCTTGTTAATAAAACTATTAATTGTGATTTTGTCCATTCTTCTATTCTTTTGTGATTATCTGAATTACAATCTAGATTTAACCATAATCCTGAATTTGGTATTGGTTTAGTTTCATATTGTTCTAATGGTGTTGGTGTATGTCTACTATTTTTTGGTGTTTCGAAACCTATATTCATATTTCTATAATCTTCTGTCCTAATAGATTCTTTATGTCTCAATTCTTCTTGTTTTAATTCTTGTTCTCGGGTTATACTTGTTTTTGTCCTAGTTATATTATATGATGACTGATTTAAATATGGAGGATTAAATGATTCTTATTGTTGTGTAGTATGTGATGTTATTCCACTTAATTCGGTTGATTGCATATTTATTTCTTTTTCTGTGATGTTTATGTTAGTATTTAATGCTTCTATTTCTAATCTTAGTTTGTCCATATCTATTTCTTTTTCTTCTTGATTCATTATTTTATCTATATCATCTTCATCTTCGGGTTCTTCTTCTTCTAATATTATATTATTTATTTCTGGTTTGTTTTTTATTTTCATTAGTCTACATAAAAATTCATCTGAATCATCATATAATATTTCTGCTAATTTATTTCTTTCATCTTCTACATAAATTTTTTCTCCTTCTTTTTCTTTACCTTTTTCTATTTTAATTATTTCTTCTTGTTTTTCTTTTTCTTTTTCTTTTTCTATTTGACCGTATAGTCTTTCTTCATCATATTTTTTAACTTCTTCAAATATTATCCATAAATTTCTATTTATTGTTTCCTGTCCTTTATGTAATCTTTCTACTTCTATTTTGGTTTGTTTTGTATTTTGATCTAATGTTTGACCTCTTATTTTATTTATCGTTATCTGTTCTTCTTCATTTAATATATCGATTATATTTAACATATTTATTTGTGGATTATCTAATATTGGTTCTACTGATGATGAGGATTCGGGTTCTATTATGCCTAAGTGTTTCATTATTTGCCTCATATCTTTTTGGATTTTTTATATTTGTTCTCCATTCTTTTTGACTTGTACTTTTATTTCATATACTTTATGTTCTAAAGGTTTTGCTAATTCAACTATCCTATCACACTTGTTTGCATTTTTTACTAATAACACTTGTTTTAGTGTTTCATTTGGTAATCTTTCCATTTCATCTATATAATCATAATCAAATTCTTCTTTTGCTATTCCATCATCTATATAACATCCTAATTATTTCATTAATAACATATTTGTAAAATTTATTTGGTTCTTTAAATCTTCACCTTCTCCTCCTATACAATAAGGAGTTAAAACACATCTATTATCATCTCTAATAATTAGAATATGAGAATATACAGGTAATTCATATTATTCTAAATCATATATTCTAGTTCTACTCTTTCTAACACATCCATAATTAATAATTCAAACAAATATACAAACAATAATATAAACAGAATAATAATATGAGAGGAAAGGGGTGTCTGGCTTTATAACTTTAGGGTTCAAAGTTCATTAATTTCTAATACAGAAGCTCTGATACCATACGGGATTGTCAGACTGATCAACATGCTACAAGGAGATGTTTTTTGTCAAAATTTTATCCTTCATATATATATATATCATTACAGCCTTGTACTGATCATCCTCATAGGCTTTGCGACCTTCACACGACATCATACGCCTTCACTGGTCATTTAGCCTTCCAAGCCTCTTTTAGTACTATGCTATAGTAATATATATATACTTCATGGATCTAATAGCTATGATAAACCATAACTAATCTATAAACATCTTCAAATAGCATATTAACCAGTAGTTTGGCCCTTACATAATCATGGATCCATATTAGAAATCAATTCCCCTTGAACCCTACAGAAGTTTAGCAAGCCATTACCTTAATTTCTAGCTTCTGAAAATTTTGTTGAGAGAGAGAGAGTATGCACAAACTTAGATAATGAAACTTCGGATATTATAATTGTAAGGAAAATTTTACAGATAGTGGAAGTGGGAGGTTACAGAGAGCGCCAAAGCTTAGAGGTTTCTAGGTGGTGAGTACAGAGAGTAGTTGTCTAAAAGCTTGATAGAAGATCGATGCCTACTCTGCTAATATTCTTAGTTATTCATAATGGAGGTCCTGAGTTAATATTGACTCAGGTTTACAAATCCTGGTTATTTTTCCTAATTCGGGTTACTTTCTTATGGCTTCTTCTAGTCTCTTCAGCCTTCTTTTGTCTTTTGTTTTAGTCTTGTCTGGTCTTCTTAGCTACTGTTTGGGGATTCCTTCTTATCTTTTTGTCACTTTTGCTTTTAGTCACATTCATCTTTCTTTAGTTTTCTCAGTCTGCTTCTTCTTTTAGTCTTGTCTTGTCTCTTTATCTAATGTTCTGATATGCTTGCTTATCTTCTTTATACTGTTATGCCGACAGATTTGGTTTGGTATACCGATTATTACTGATTGAAAATTTTTTCTCTTTCTCTCTTTTTTTGCATTTCAAAGAGTATCGTGTCAGGTCGTGACACTAAATTTTTTAGCTACTTTTGGAAGACTTTATGGAGGAAACTGATAACAAAGTCGCTCTTTAGTACTGCCTGTCATCCACAAATTGATGGGCAAACTAAAGTGGTGAATTGAACACTTTATACTTTACTAAGAACTATCATTGGCAAAAACTTGAAAAGTTGGGATGAATGTTTGGCCTATGCTGAATTTGCTTATAATAGAAGTGTACATGGTACTACTAAACACTCTCCTTTTGAAGTAGTTTATGGGTTTAATCCATTAAGCCCACTTGATTTAGTATCGTTATCACTTGAGACTCGAAAATGCATAGATGGAAAAAGGAAGGTTGACATGATAAAGAAGTTACATGAAAACATTAAACAACAGATTAAGAAGAAGAACTCCATCTATGAGAAGACTGCTAACAAAAGGAGAAATTTTGTTCAATTCAGTCCTAGAGATTTAGTGTGGGTTTATCTTCGAAAAGAAAGATTCTCAAACCAAAGGAAGTCCAAATTAATGCCAAGGGCAGATGGTCCTTTCTGTATCATAGACAAGGTAAATGATAATGCATACAAAATTGCTTTGCCTGAAGACTATGTTGTTTCTACTATTTTTAATGTGAGGAATCTTTCTCCTTAGTTAGAAGATAAAGAAGACTTGGATTTGAGGCCAAATCTATTTCAACCAGGGGAGGATGATGTGATCAATGATAACCCAATTACAACCAAAGCAAGGGATAACACTTCAATTGGGCCTTTAACTCGTGCAAGAGCTAAAGGGCTTGGATTGAGCTTAACCACATTGTTGAAAGTGGAAGAAGTGTGAACAAGATTGCATGTGAGAATATTGCATTTGTTGAAAATAATTAGAGTCTATTACCTATGCATTTATTGTCTTTGACATTTAGCTACCTTTGTATTTATTGTCTTTGACATTTAGCTACCTATGCATTTATTGTCTTTGACATTTAACCTACACTACTTAAATTTTAGTTGATGCATTTAATGCATTAACTAGAATCTTTTGTCTTTTGTTTTTGTCACATTCCAATTTAGGGCATGTGAGTAACTCTATAAACTCAAGGATATACCTCTATGGTGTCTCATAAAATCTTTGATCAGTACTAATGCATAACAAAATTTTCTAAGAAAGATATTTTTGCATATATACATATAAAAAGTTCAACATAGTGAAACAGTAAACACAAGCTAAATATCATACAGTATGATACAATTTTTCAAGTCTAAATGACCTATAGAGATTACAGAGCATTCCTAAGCTTTTAAATTCATAACCCTCCAGACAACGTGGAAAGTATCCTCATGAAATACTATTCCTCCTGCGGATTTCCTTTGTTCTCATCTACTGTATCTAAAAAAAATGTTCATAGAGAGTATGAGTTCATCAAAACTCAATGACTAAATGACTGTGCAATAATAAATATGTCACAAGTACAAATACCACAATCATAATCACAATAAAAACAATTATTTTCATATTCAGGGTTTTTATACCTCTGTATTTTATGTTCAGGAATTTAGTTCCTATTGTATTTATATTCATAATCATTACATACATTGGTATCTTGGGGGATCAAGCCCTCAACCATTCCATGTATATAATTCTATGCATTAGTATCTTGAGGAATCAAGCCCTCAACCATTCCATATGTATAATTTCATGCATTGGTATCTTGCGTCAAGCCCTCAACAATTCTATGTGTATTATATACTCAATCATAATTCTCATCAATATAATATGAAATCAAACAATAAATTTCATTATCTAGCAATCATCATTAAATATAGAATCTAATTATGATATGAGATGGAATTTATATTGTACTTGGAATAAAAGTAAATAAAGTCGGTTAGTAAGGTCATCCACTCACATAGATTTCGTATCCAAGTCACTTTTCTGAGTTGTTACAGAGAAGAGTACGTAGCTGGATTTCAGGTTCCGCTATGAAAATTTTCATGAAGATCAGATATAGAAAGTCAAGGTTATTTTTGTACCAAAATGCTATTCATACGATCATTATTCATACGTATGGATACTATTCATACATACAATCACTACTTATACATATGGATACTATTTATATATATTGTTACTATTCATACATACAAATACTATTCATACGTACAGTTACTATTCATATCGAAAATAGAAAATATAAGCCCTAAAAGAGTATACCAGGAAAGTTTCCAGAAAAAAGTGGATAGTCACAATGGACACACTTAAGTACCAGGTCTTTCCTTAGTCAGAACTTTTCTAAACATGTATTTTTCACAGTTTGTATTCTATTTTAATAATCAGAGAATCAAAATAATGTATATACAACTAAAGACAGTTTTTCTGATGTGAAAAATCAGTTAAAGCCGCAATAATAAAGCATACTTAAGAACATAACTTCTACAATAAAAAGGGCATAGTATCCTCACCTTGGATCTAGGCTAAGGAAGAAATACCTAGAATTTCAAAGCCCTAGCACCGGAGCAAGAGAAGTTTTGAGGAAAAGAGAAAAGAGAAATTAAAGGTGTGAGTTTAAAAGTGAAATGAAAGAGCCTATTTATAGGAAAAGTCAATGATACTATTTGACACTATGTGCTAATAAAATATTCAATTTACTATTTATGAAAATGACATTTCTAATAATTCAGTTTACTGTGCAATCATGAGGAGGCTGAGTTAGTCGTTACTATTAGAAACTAAAGGGAAAATTATCCTTTCTCTTAAACCTTTAAGTTTTTTTTTTCACTTTTGTCCTTTTCAATTTAGTCCCTAAAGTGATTTTCTCATATAAAACATTATTTTTCTCCCAGTTCCTTTTAAATTCCTCTTATGCTCAAGTCATATTTCATCCAAGGGATAAATTTTATATCATAACATCTACTATATCTCATAGTTTATACAATATATAAATAGAAATATGTATTTTCAACAATATGCACAAACAAGTATATAAAAATTAAATAGATAGGGAATTTATTTTCTCCAAAATAAATTTATCGTAATTCTTAAATATTTATAACTTAAAAATATAGCGGGTATTACAGTTTTGGAGACCCTTTATAAAAAGGATCCTTGCCATATGTTGTAGACACCATCCTTGAATCATATATGAGATATTGGCATTTTGCTTTCAAGAGGATTCTTGAGTTATTTCTCTTATCTAACTAAAGTTAGTGGTGAGAGCAACTATATTTCTTATCACTCACGTTATTCTTTTTTGAGTGTGGCGAGATCATCCCAATTCTCTTAGTTCTGGCGCCCTTTGGCTTATCAATTGAGTGATTTGATTTTTCTTTGTTTGTTTCTTTTAACCTATCCAGAAAATCAACTAAGTGTTTTCCCTCTGGAAATTACATCATATTCTCTCCCAAAAACACACATGCACACCACATAATAAATAAATGCATGAGACCCTACACAAGGGTCTATGCTCCCATATCACATTTCAAGAGCTTCATCAATGTGAGTTGACGTTCCCACAGATTATCACTAAAGAAATCCCACTATGTACTGAGTCTATTGGGTCATATCCATAACCATAATATGTGTATGGTTTCTTGGATTATACCCTTAACCAGTACATATATCCCACACATAAATAAACAACCACACATGCAATATAAATTATGCAGATGAATGTGATGCAATGCATATCCTACTCTTTTTCACACCACATTGGAGACCAGTCCTCAATGTGTATGCATACCCATTGACACCACTCAATGGTATTGCACAATGGGTAGCTTCCCACTTTTATTTCCCTCTCATTTCAAAATATAAATATGCAAATGGATATGCAATGCACCCACATCATCACCACATAACCACCAATCCACATATCCACATAATAATACATTTAATAAATAAATGTATATATAAAACAATATAAATATACATATACATACATATATACATATCTGCACAAAGGAGAGCTAGATAGATCCCTCACCTGAATTCCACGCTCTCGGCGCTCTCACCTTGCCCTTCGACCATCCCTATTAAGTAACCAGAAAAATCATCAGGGTTACAAAATAGAGAAATTTCCTATCACTAATCCCAACCTTTACCCATCCTTTAAACATAACTCTTAACAGGTATTGAATCTCTGAATACAACTTATACCATTGGAAACTAGATTCAAAGAACTTTTCAACGATATAAAGTTTGTCCAAAACGGAGTATGAGTGAAAAAGTTATGACCGATTGAAGATCAACCCAAGTTCTTCGGAAGTCCCACGTTTGGTGCTTGGGGCACCACACACACATTGGCGCCTGGGGTGCCACACATACCTTGGCGCTTGGGTGCCACAGCTCTGTTCCCGTGACTCCTCTTCGGTTTTGGCCTAGATCAGACCAATTCTCTACCATTTTTTATGATTTCTTCCATGGAATCTCATCTTTAGTGTCTAAAGAGCAATTAGACACCAAAAATCTCAATTTTTATCGAGAAACGAAGCCAGAATCTCTATTTTATCCCAAATACCCTTAAAACTAGAAAATAAAAAAAAGCTTGAGAAATAAGAATTTCTATCTCGATTTCTTATTTTTCCTACATTACTTGGCTCCTAGAGGCTCGCCCGATCGCCCAAGATTTGTCCCTCGAAGCTCGTTTAAAGGATCTGAGTGGAGAGAGAGAGTAGTGAGAGAGAAGAGAGAAAGAGAGGAGATAATGATGAAGAGAGAAAGGAAAGGAAGAAATGAGAAAAAAGGGGTGGAGCCACCTATATATACTCGCCCAGAGTAAAATTACTATGTTGCCTTCTAATTGACCCTCAGTCAAGACTGGTAAAAGCAAATCTGTAAAATCTCACTTTGGGTGTTTCTAAATCCTAGGTACCCCATATTTTTCCTTTTTTCACTTTAGTCCCTCTTTGTATTCAGCCTGCTCTTAACTCTCCCAATGCCCTCGGTTCCTCCAATACGTTCCTCGGCTCTCTACCACTCAATATTCCATAAACTTGCCACATCTAAACCTCACATTTTCCTTCATACACAATGAGAAAAATCTTCTTCGCTCAAGTTACTCCATAAAATTAGCTTTGCCTAATACACAAAAATCACAAATTTTTTGAGGTATTATAATTACATTAAAGACTGTAAATTCCATTCCTAAAATTAAAGTTCAAATTAAACAAAGATATTAAATTGTATTCATAAAAGTAAAGAACGTGGTTTCAAATTTACCACGTGACCATAACAAAGATTTCATAATAGATTAGTACATCATTTGTTAAACTACAACAATGAAACATCATTAAATAAGTAGTCCTAAATTTCTTACAACACAACACCTAAAAACCTCTTAACTTAGTCACTTTACAAACCAAATATTGACAAAAAGAGAAATATTAGGAGTAAGATTAGCATCCTCTTCATCCTTTGTTCTTCTTTCAAGTCATCTTCAAAAGTTTTGATCTTCTTTCTAAGATGATACATGGACAATGCATCGTTTTGAATTAGAGGATCTGACCAAAGGAAAAAACCACAGTCTTCTTAATCCTGTACATTCAAGGTCAATATGGTTCAACTTCTATGTTTTAACATAAAGGTAAAAACAATAAAATTTAGAATTTATCTATTAATTGTCATTCATATCATACCACATAATTTTTGCATCATCAAAACCTCCGACCTGGATTTTCTAGAGTCCTCGAAGTTGCCAGTCAAGCATACTCGCCGTAATCACATATGGACCTTTCCTTTCGGCCACTGTAAGTTGAAGCTTAGGATGCCATTGTTACTGTTAAAGAGAATGACAAATAATTGATAAGTGAAATTTAGTTTTTAGCATAAAAAAGTTCACAGTGATCACAACTAAGGCATCAATACTTTTTCATATGCCACATTGCTAAATAATTCATTTTATAGTATGTGAAGCAACTATTGAAGAAGAAGAATTGATATATACATATATTTAAAGTTGGTTGGAGTTTTGGACAGCATACGACATCAATATACCAAAACCAGATGCTAATTAAGTAATTCATGACTTATTTCCCACTTTAATTATGTTATTTCCCAAAATAATTCATGACAGCAAAACCCATTTCCTCGTGTATTTACAACAATGGTCTCATCCTTTTAATAAGAATGCAAACATGAGCAAAAGAGGCAAAATCCTATTATTAGCAAGGTTAAGTAATAAAATGCTCACGAATTCAAAAGGAAATTTTAGCATGAACTATTTCTAATCATCCCCAAGAATATCTATTATTATTTACTATTTTGATAATTGGGTTTAATAATGTTTTTAATACTCCTCTTCCTAATTCATAAA
Source organism: Biancaea sappan (assembly GCA_037074585.1). Lineage (NCBI taxonomy): Eukaryota > Viridiplantae > Streptophyta > Magnoliopsida > Fabales > Fabaceae > Biancaea > Biancaea sappan. The sequence continues at coordinate 5,083,763 of CM073498.1, read as the reverse complement.
CCCAATGTAAATCTCATAAAATCAAGATATGAGCAAAACACAGATTCAAACAAATGATTAAAGCCACCAATCAAAAAAAAAGGGAAATGAGAATCTTAGTTATGGCAAAAAATTCAGATTGGGGGAAAAAATTCAAACCTAAAGGGCAGAAAAAAAAAAGGAAGGGAATCGACGACAGTACTTATCCCTCACTATCTACGTCCAACACCATCGTGCCTGTCGCTTTCATCGCCAGTGTTGACGTCAACTATCCACCAGGTTGAAGAAGACCTCTAGGTGACAAAGTTCCACTTCCTCAAGTAAATGTTGGAGCCAGAATGGTAAAATCCCAAACATTACACATGCTGAGGTTAAATGAACTCAGGGGCGTTTTTGCTATTTCATAGGGTCCATCCACATGGCTGACAGGTGGCAATGACATGGCATGTGATGTGACAATAATTTTAACCACGTCATATGCCATGTCAGTATTTCCGTTAATCCATTAATGGTGTTAAAAAATGGTATATTTGTAAAAATTAAAAAGATGTAAGACATATTTGATACAAAAAAAAATTCAAGGGCATAAATAAAAATCAAGATAAACTCTAAGGACGTAAAACACACTTTCACCTTTCATATATAGTCGATTAAATTTGATTTAGTTTGATCATTTTAATTGATCAAATTGATTTAATTGAATGAGAATAATATTTTAGACAAAACTAAGTCCAACTAATCGAATCTTAATCGGGTTAGATTACACTGATTAGTCAATTATTAAGAAACAAATGTTAAAAAACTGAATATTTTACATTTTAATAAAGTAATTAGTTGGTTCAGTTGATATTGAATATATATTATAATAATCTACTAATTAATCTGATTTAATTGGTCTGGGAAAATTTCATCCAATTAATTCAGTTATTTAATTAGCCCTGATCAATTTTAGTTGGATCACAATTTGACTAAATCAGTTAAAATTAGATTAATTTAATTGTTTACATCCATCGGCGTCACATGGTGTAAAGTGTGGACTGAGAAGGTTGAAGTCTTTAGAAGAAGAGTGGTAAGGGGCAGGGAAAAAAAGGCTTGGGAATTCGAAAGAGATGGAGGTCTCCCCATCGAAGTTTTTCACAAAATTTAGTTTCACAGTTTTGAGTTGGGTGTGATGTGATTATGGAGAGGTTTCGTATCATTATATTACTTTGCTATTTACGAAAAAATGATATTACAATATTTTAATATTATAATTATTTTGCTGTTATAAGAGTTTAATCTCCCTAAAAAAAAGATCTCTCTATAGACACTTTCGCTAGAGTCAGTGAATTGAAGGGCACGGAAAGAAAACAAAAGCAGTGAAAAATGAATTTTCAAGAAGTGAATCGTTAATAAGTTGTGAGTTAGGAATCCATCTTAAAAAAAGAGACTTGGAAGAATTTATTTAGCTTATAGCATAAGTGTTTGTACATGTATTTGATAGAATTTATAGAAATAGCTTATGATATGTTCATAAGTTGTTTTCAATTTATTTTTATAAATTTATGAAAATAAATTAAAAATAACTTATGTGAAATATGTCCTCATAAACTATTTAATTATAAAAGTAATTTATATATAAGCACTTAAATAAATTACTTATCTAAACAAAAAATTAACACCAAAACTTATATTGAAGCTTTTCGCTTCCATGAGCTGACATGGCCTGCCCTCTTATTAGTGCTTTTATGATAAATGTTTATTATATAAACACTTAAATAAGTTATTTATTTAAATAAAAAATTAACATCAAAACTTATATTGAAGCTTTTCGCTTCCATGAGCTGACATGGCCTGCCCTCTTATTATAAGCATTATTATCGAGTATTGACCTTTCTATATGAAATGACAAATTTAGAGTTTGTATAAACATCATGCTTAATTATTAGAAAAGTAGTAGTCATCAGTAAATTGGAGATTTTTAGAATAATAGATATGGACTTGTCCAATATGATATTAATTGGACTCTCAACTTTTATTTCTTTCTAAATTGGTCCCTCAATTTATTGTTGTTCTTACATAACTAGTCGTATTATTATCTTGTTTGTTCAACGCCAGACAAGGCACTTGTCCAAATATACAGTACCAACTACATATTGGACCGTAAAATCAATAAAATCATCCAAGATAGATGTCGTTAATAGCCCAATGGCCTTGAAACGACGACGTGAATCAGACTCCAACCCTTTCTTCCAAGTTAGGCTCATGCTTTATCATCCAAGCTAGATGTCATTTATAATCCAATGTCATTGAAATGGCGAGGTGAATCACACTCCAACCCTTTCGTTCAAGTTAGGCTCCTGCTTTATGGTCATTAGGCCCACGCCCACTCTTTTTTTTTTTCTGGGTCATAACGCCCACTCTCTTTTTTTTTTTGGTCATAAACTCTTTCACTGGCTGACTTGATCAAATATCAATCCCTCTCTCTCTTCTTCTCTCTCTCTCTCTCTCTCTCTGTGTGTCTGTGACTGGAGGACAGAGATGGTACCGTACCGACTCCCGCATACAGCATTTGTCCAAAACCCTAAACACGCATTGTTATGGAAATCCATAAATGCCCCTCCCTGTCTCTTCATCATCACCCTTATATGAAATGCGACTCATCACGATTCTACAATCTAAATAAATGAGCCCAAAACCGAAGAATAAAGAATCCAAGAAAGCCAAACAACGAAATCTTCTACATCTTTCCATCTGATTCTTGGCTTCTAATCAGATTCATTCTTCCCCCCTTCCCAAAGTTTAACTCGGTATGTTGCTTAGCTTCCTTGTGTCATTTCAAGATTAATCTTGGTTCTTTGCCTCCATGTTTTGAGCTGCAATCATGTGGGAGTTGGGGTTAGGGTTTATTGTTTCGGCACCGTTGGTGTTTTGTTTGCTTGTCTCTGAAAGTGGTTATCTTATTGCTGATCATGATGTTAATTACTTCTTGATTGGTTTTGTTGTTGTTCTTGTGTTGGTATGCTCGATGATGGGGTTTCGTCGCTTGTTCAGCAGCTTACTGCACTTTATGCTTCCAAGAAAGAGAGCTTGTGAAGGAGCGGTTGTAGAAGAAGAGACTGAAAACAAGAACAACACAGACGCTACGTCGTTTCCTAAGAAGAATCGTGTCAACTGCTTAGCTGCCTCCTCGCCTGCTGATACCGCCGATTCGACGGTGAACAACAGCGAACAGAGTTTTAGTAGCAGCAGCATCAATAACAACCATAATAGCGGAAACATAGTTGAAGGGGCGTCGATCATGGCTTTGGGTGATTCCAATCCGCCCGATATTGATGAGGATCTCCACAGCCGTCAGCTCGCTGTGTATGGTCGAGAGACGATGAGGAGGCTCTTCGCTTCTAATGTCCTTGTTTCCGGGATGCAGGGTCTTGGTGTCGAGATTGGTATAGCCATTGAACACCTTTTCAACTGCTTTTGCATTTATCGATGTATTTTGCTTGAAAATTTGTGTACGTTCTCGCATACTTTAATTATTGAACGAAGATGATGGTAATCTTTAGAATATAAGAGGCTGCAGCATAATTCTATAATCCAAATTCACTGGAATGCTATATTGATTTGCTAATCTTTTAGGAAAGTTCTACAGCTGGTCTTCTTCCCTTTTTTTTTTTGGGGGATCTTTCAGCTCTCTTTGTCTAGTAAAGTAAAGTCGTTGAATGATGGGACTGGTTTTTGTTGGTCCCTAGTTCCCACTTGCATCTTTCTGGATAATCAGGGCGATGATTGTCTGCTACTTATGTTCATTCTTGTGAACTTAGGCTTTTAATTTGATTATCTGACTACCACATTCATCCGTACCTCCATGCACGGCTTCCAAGAAGCTATTTTATGTTGTATTTGTGGGCAATATTATCTGACGTGTTTGTGAAATAAGGTACGAGGAGCCGTTTGACTTTTTCTGTTTGCACTGCATCTATTAATTGTTTCTCTTCCTTGCTCTCTTGCTTTTGTGATGGTTTGATAACCAGTTGCTTTCTGTGATCAAATACTTGTAATTATTTCCTAAAGTTATTTGCTCTTTATGTTTAGTGGCTTTAGCCCTCTTCAATAATAGACTAAATAGTTAAGAGAGTTTATTGTTTGGTAAGTGTAAGCAATTTGAATCATTCTGTTGGTTTTATAACTATTTTTATGTTATTGTTCCATGGTATTTCGTTCAAGTGGCATTAGCTCTGTGATACCAAATTATGCTTGTGTCTTTTATAACCTGCAGCCAAGAATCTCATTCTTGCTGGTGTCAAGTCTGTGACCCTGCATGATGAAGGGAATGTGGAGCTGTGGGATCTGTCGAGTAATTTTGCGTTTTCAGATAAGGATGTTGGTAAAAACAGGGCTGTGGCTTCTGTTAGTAAGTTGCAGGAGCTCAACAATGCAGTTCTAGTACAGAGCTTGACAACTAAGCTGACAAAAGAACAACTTTCTAATTTCCAGGTACTTCCTTCTCCCTTTCTTTCTACTCCTATATTTCTTTGAACTTCATTGTTTTTCCATTTAAAGCATTTATTTTAAGTAATTTAGTTTGCTGGCTTGTTTGGATGTCAAGGATTTGGTTTGGCATTCATGTCAATAGTGAAATAATTTGCATAGTTTGCTGCATTTGACTAATTTTTGCTATATATATGCTAATCAATAATGGGTGGATAATTAAATAAAATATATTGTAATCTAAAATGGAGTCAATGGTTCACGCTACCATATTTTGTTTTGCATTTGCCTCAGATATATCCTAATAGATTAATGATGCTTTTGACTAAATGTTCTTGACTTCATTGTCCCTGCTTTGGCTCTAAGTTGCTTGTTAGTCGTACAGGAATATCATTTTTTTTCTTTTTATTAATTATTTAACCAGTCTAGTATTTATTTTTAACCATTAACCGTCCATTTGTGTAAGTTACCCCTCCTCAGGGATAAAAGGTGCTTTTATTTGTGCGAGAAAAAAATTCTTTTAGAGAAGGTAAATATTTTATCAAGGAAAGCACGAAAGAAGCTGTTTTAGCTTGTGTTGTATGAATAGTTGTAAACTACTTATTAACTGCACTGTTAACATGGTATTAGCTGTGTGTTTATCACCTAAAAGTAACAGTGATATTCTTTGTACTGTACTATTACTGGATTGTAGACATATTGATGATTTCTTGTGAGAGGAGCAATTTTGAACATTCCTTACCTTATCCATGGTTCATCTCACATATTGATGATGCCTCAGACATTGATTTTTGTTGCATCCATATCATGTTTGATTTATCTAGTTAATCTGATATACTGCTAAGGTTGTGCATGTTACATGCTTTAATAGTGTAAGTTTTTGTGAAATTTATCTTGGTATGCGCAGATATAATGGTACTTCTATCTGATTTATTTTTTATTTTGTAGGCTGTTGTTTTCACTGATATCTGCCTTGAGAAAGCCATTGAGTTCAATGATTATTGCCATAGTCATCAGCCTCCAATTGCTTTCATTAAATCTGAAGTTAGAGGCCTTTTTGGCTCTGTGTTTTGTGATTTTGGGCCTGAATTCACTGTTTTTGATGCGGATGGAGAGGATCCTCATACGGGTATAATTGCATCAATCAGCAATGACAACCCTGCCCTAGTATCTTGTGTTGATGATGAGAGGCTTGAATTTCAGGATGGAGATCTTGTTGTATTCTCTGAAGTTCATGGAATGACAGAATTGAATGATGGAAAGCCAAGGAAGATTAAAAATGCTAGAGCTTATTCATTCACTCTTGAAGAAGACACTACAAAATATGGTACCTATGAGAAAGGTGGTATTGTCACACAGGTCAAACAACCTAAGGTGTTGAATTTTAAGACACTCAGAGAAGCACTTGCAGATCCTGGTGATTTTCTTCTTAGTGATTTTTCTAAGTTTGATCGCCCGCCTCTCCTACACTTAGCATTTCAGGCTTTGGATAAGTTCGATTCTGAGTTGGGCCGTTTCCCTGTTGCGGGTTCAGAGGATGATGCACATAAGCTTATATCTATTGCCAGCAACATTAATGAGAGCTTGGGAGATGGAAAACTGGATGATATCAACCCAAAACTTCTGTGGCACTTTGCCTTTGGTGCTAGGGCAGTTTTGAATCCTATGGCTGCCATGTTTGGTGGTATTGTTGGACAAGAGGTTGTTAAAGCATGCTCTGGGAAGTTTCATCCACTTTTTCAGGTCAGTATTATTTCTTGTTCTTCTTGTTAGTGCTCATTTACTGGTGTTAGGACATTTTTTTTCATACATGTTGCAAGTAATTGGCTTTGCTGTACTGGTGTTAATGGCTATAGGGTATAATTAGAGGCACGGAATTTGAAGTCTGGTTTTTCCACTTTCCTTCATTAAACATTTAGCTGCATGATTTTGTGAAGGTTGATGACGTGTGTAGAGTTCTGTGTTCTATAATCTATTGTCATGTGCGTCTTTGGTTTGAATACGTGCTCGTGTCTAACATGTGCTGAATATGACATGGGACTTAAATCTCAAAAAAATTGGCCATGTTGCATTGTTATTGTGCCCTGCATTTTTGTCAGTGTTCTAGGTAGTATCTCACTATCATATGCAGCATTATTGTTCCATTCTGGAATGCTGTCTCTTTGTGGAAGGGGACACTATTTCTGAGCACCAAAGTGCTTTTTATGGCTGGAAGACAAATAAAGTAGTTGAGGGTTTTAAATACCTAAAGTAGAAGGGTTTGGCTTTCAAATTGGATCTTGAGAAAGCCTATGATAGGGTTAAATTGGGGTCCATAAGGGTTTTGGGGATAGGTGAAGAAGCTCGATTCAAGAATGCCGTTCTTCTGTGGTTGTTTATGGTGAGTTAAGTCCTGGTTTAGTGGGCAGTGCAATGTCGGTCAAGGGGTTCCTCTTTTTCCCATCTTGTTTACCCTTTTTGATGTTTTGAGTCATATTTTGACTAAGGGCTTGAGAAAGGGTTGGTTTAGGGTTTGTTGGTCGGATTGGAAGTTTCTCATATACAATTTACTGATGGACACTATTCAAGTGTTTGAGGTGTGTTCTTATCTTGCTCTTTAATTTTTTTGATTCGAAGTTCGAACCAACACTGGTTTTCTTTGAGTCCTTATGGAAATTCAAGGTTCCCTCAAAGGTAAAGGCTTTTCTGTTGGGACTGTAGTACTTAGTATAATTAATACAAAACAATTTCCTACCAAACAATTTCCTTCAAACTCGAAGTACTAATACAGCTATTTTCAAGATGCTTTTAGGATTTAGAAAATAACTGTCTATTTTTGCATCGTGAAGTAGCATGGCAGATTTGGATTTTTGAATAGGTTGTTTAGTATTTCTCATGAGTATAGGGTGTGTTCGGCCATATCTGCAGGTTTTTTTTACCAATAACTACACTGGTTTTGGCCAAAAGGAGTGTGAAGGTCTTTTTTACACGTCTGATTTGGGAGAGAATACCTGAATTTTAATTAATGGTTTTGGAGGGAGGGGTTTGCTCTCTCCTGGATTTATGGAGCCAAATTTTTCATTGTTTTTGGAGTACTTCTTGTCCTTATTTTTGTATTGCTCCTCTTTTCTTCAATAAATTCTTCTTCTTTTACTATTTAAGAAAGAGCAATGATATTCTTGTTCAATGACCACTCCCCAGTTTTAGTGTCAGCTGATTTTGTGCTCAATTTTCTGCTGTGGATTACCAATACATGAAGAGGGGGGGGGGGAGTGTGGGCCTTGTAAGTATGCCCAACACCAATTTTGTGTTTAGCATGACTGGACACATCTTCTGGCTCTTCTCATTTTCTTTTTCTTTTACCAATTCTGGGTATATGGGTTGTAAATGGCTTGGATACCACAGCCAAATTGAAAAAGCAATTTTTTATCCTAGCTTATGATAATATGAAGCAAAACCAAAAAGAGAACATGAGTTTGAGTTAATAGAAAACAACCTGATGAGCAATGGAGATTTTAACATCAAGCAAAGAAAAAATTGGTGGAAGAGGAAGATGGAGACAAACTAGACTACTGGTGTTTCTTCTCTTTTCTCTTTCATGTTGAGGTATACAAGTGTCCATCATAAAGGGATTGGAAGTTAAGGTCCTAGATAGAAGAGATTGCATTGGCTCTCTTTTATCTTCCAACTAATGGAATTGATATGCTACTGAGTATTGGGTATTCAAAATGCAGGAATGGGCCGGGTTTATTTATTGCTAACTAGCCATTAACCCAGAGCCAACGCGGCCTGAAGTAGCGCCCTTTTTTTTTTTTTGCAATAGGATGAAGAAGGAAAAATTTTGGTTATAGTGGAGATATTAAAAACAGATGGCAGGGTTACTTTTACAAGCTCTTTCATGATGGAGCATGGTCGACTAGTGATATGGATGATTTAACAACCCTTGAGAGAGAACAAAATTTAGCATATTATCGCAGGATTAAGGTTGATGAGGTCAAGGAAGCTCTTAGAATAATGGATAATGGTAAAGCTAATGGTTCTGATGGTATTCCTATTGAAGTTTGGAAGTGTCTAGGGGAGGAGGGTACTATCTGGCTAACTAAACTCTAATGAGATTTTAAAGTCCAAAAAAAAGCCTGAGGAATGGAGAAGAAGCACTTTAGTGTCTATATACAAAAACAAAGGGGACATTTAGAACTGCGCAAATTACCGAGGGATTAAGCTTAGGAATCATACTCTGAAATTATGAGAAAGAGTAATTGAACGTAGGTTAAGAATTGAGACAAGTATTTCTGAAAATTAATTTAGATTCATGCCAGAACGGTCTACTATGGAAGCTACTTATCTACTAAAAGGATTGATGGAAAAGTATCGGAGCAAACAAAAAGACTTGCATATAGCATTTATTGATTTGGAAAAAGCTTATGATTAAGTACCAAGAGAGGTGTTGTAAAAAGCCTTGGAAAAGAAAGGTGTACGGGTTGCGTATATTAGAGCTACAAAAGATATGTATGAGGGGGTTATAACTAGTGTGAGAACATCTGGAGGGGAGACAAGAGACTTCCCTATTAAGATTGGTCTGCATCAAGGATCATCTTTGAGCCTTTATTTATTTGACTTGGTTTTAGATGTTTTGACGAAACACATCCATGAAGAAATCCCCAAATGCATGTTTTTTGCAGATGATATTATTCTCATAGCAGAGTCAAGGGAAGAGATTAATTTTAAACTCGAGTTATGGAGAGCTACTTTGGAATCGAAGGGTTTTCATCTGAGCAGGAGTAAGACAATATGTGCATTGTAAGTTTAACAAGCAACAAGCTAGAAACGAGTTGGAAGTTAAAATTGGAGATTAGGTTGTATAACAAGTGTTAAAGTTTAGGTATATGCGATCAGGTATACAAGATGATGGCGAAATTATTGGAGATGTGGCACATAGGATACAAGTTGGGTGGTTAAAGTGGAGAATGACATCAGGAGTTGTTTGTGATCGGAAAGTACCTAATAAACTCAAAGGAAAGTTTTATCGTACTGCTATAAGACCAGCAATTCTATGTTGGAGTGAATGTTAGGCGATGAAAAGACAACAAGAAAAAAAAATTGGGATAGCGGAGATGAGGATGTTGCGATGGATGTGTTGTCATACAAGAAGAGATATGATCCATAATGATCATATACGAAGTAGAGTTGGAGTGGCACCTATTGAGAAAAAAATAGTTGAAAACTGTTTAAGGTGGTTTGGGCATGTTCAAAGAAGACCGTTGGAAGCGTCAGGAGAGTTGAGCAGATGGTTTAGAGTCCTGTGAAAAAAGTTTGAGAAAGACCAAGAAGGACACTTAGAGAAGTTATTGAACGGGATCTTTTGGTAAATGAAATACCTAAAGAGTTGGTCATTGATAGAGTTTAATGGTGTTGTGCAATCCATGTAGCTGATCTCAACTAGTGGGATAAGAATTTGTTGTTATTGTTGTTGTTGTTGCAATAGTATATCATGCAAATTAGGTTATAATTTATCAATTATATAATATGATTCACATTGAAAAGAATATGGAATGATCTACTAATGATTAATGCTTATTTTAATATTCAAATTGGTACTTTTATGTCAAATTTATTTTTTAGTGAATTTGTACCAATATAATAAATCCAAATTGTATCCTTTACTTCAATTATTTGTGAAAGGTGAGAAGATTGAAAGTGGTTCTCGCCCAATTTTTTTATTTTTTTATTACAGTGCTCTGTTCAAGGCTTTAGGAAATAATAAATAAGGAAATTGAATTTTAATCTTGTATAATCCCATAATAATAGGGATGGCAGTATATTAGAAAACAAATATTAACAATCAAAAGGGAGAAATCAATCCCACAAATGATGGGATTTTATTTTTCTCCAATCACAATATCACTGTATCTGTATGGTGCTCTTAGTACCTTTGTTTAATAGGTTTGTGTACCTACCCATGTTCATTAATTTAGCATAGCTGTTCATGCTTTAAAAAAGTGTGCTTTTAGTACATGGCACCATGTGGCTGTGTTCACTGTACACAGGATTAGGTTCACCATGATGAACGTATACACTGGTTGGTTTAACCACGGTCAATTCACATACCTAGAGAGGGTTGGGTGTGTCATCAAGCTCAATAGTCCTGAGAAACATTGGAATCATAAACTCTGCAAATAATAAGAGAGCCTATCTCCAAACATATATTGTTTTCTTGTTCTGCAAATTGGTGGTTTAGCATGTTGTGTCCTTACCCTCTGTTACTTGAGCATTTCTTTTAAATCCAAGAATACTCTGTCTTGCTGGCTAGTGATTGTGGTTAACTCCTGTTTTGCTCTCTGCAGTATTTCTACTTTGACTCTGTGGAATCACTTCCAACAGAACCTCTGGATCCAAATGATTTTAGACCAGTAAATAGCCGCTATGATGCACAGATTTCTGTTTTTGGATCCAAGTTGCAGAAGAAATTGGAAGATGCTAAATTGTTTGTTGTTGGATCTGGGGCTTTGGGATGTGAATTCTTAAAGAATCTTGCCCTGATGGGAGTTTCTTGTGGAAGTCAGGGGAAGCTGACTATTACAGATGATGATGTCATTGAGAAGAGTAACTTAAGCCGGCAGTTCCTCTTTCGCGATTGGAATATAGGGCAAGCCAAGTCTACTGTTGCTGCATCAGCTGCTGTGTCTATTAATCCTTCTCTGAAAATTGAAGCTCTGCAAAACCGTGTTGGACCTGAAACCGAAAATGTGTTTGATGATGTATTCTGGGAAAACTTGAGTGTTGTGATTAATGCCCTAGACAATGTGAATGCTAGGCTATATGTCGACCAGAGATGCTTGTATTTCCAAAAGCCTCTTCTTGAGTCGGGAACTCTTGGAGCCAAATGCAACACCCAGATGGTCATTCCCCACCTGACAGAAAATTATGGTGCTTCTAGAGATCCTCCTGAGAAACAAGCACCGATGTGTACTGTACACTCATTTCCACATAACATTGATCACTGCTTGACATGGGCTCGATCTGAGTTTGAGGGCTTGCTTGAGAAAACACCAGCTGAAGTAAATGCGTATTTGTCCAATCCAAGTGAATATACTAATGCAATGAGGAATGCTGGTGATGCTCAAGCGAGAGATAACTTGGAGCGTGTTCTTGAGTGCCTTGACAGGGAAAAGTGCGAGACTTTTGAAGACTGTATTATATGGGCTCGGCTAAAGTATGCTACTTTTATTGTACCTATTTGTTCTCTTTTATAAAATAAAATAATTTAGTAGTGGGAGCATGGTAAATGTTTTTCGTGTTCACTCAAATACGGGTTTCTATTTCACAGGTTTGAAGATCATTTTGCTAATCGGGTGAAGCAGTTGATTTATACTTTTCCTGAGGATGCTCAAACCAGTACTGGAGCTCCATTCTGGTCTGCTCCAAAAAGATTCCCTCGTCCACTGCAGTTCTCAGCTTCTGATCCAGGTCATCTTCATTTTGTGATGGCAGCAGCTGTACTGCGAGCAGAAGCATTTGGCATCCAAGCCCCTGATTGGGTGAAGAACCCAAAGCAATTGGCTGAAGCAGTTGATAAAGTGATAGTACCGGACTTTCAGCCCAAGAAAGATGCAAAAATAGTGACAGATGAGAAGGCTACAAGTCTCTCTACTGCTTCTATAGATGATGCAGCTGTTATTAATGATCTAATCATGAAGTTAGAGCGGTGCCGGGCAAACCTGCCGCCAGGTTTCAGGATGAAACCAGTCCAGTTTGAGAAGGTCTGTTCTCTATTTTTATTTATTCTACTAATCATGATTCTCATTTCAGCCTAGCCCTCCAGATTTTTTTATTATGATGATGATGATGATGATGTAAAACTGAAGGATGATGATACAAACTACCACATGGACATGATAGCTGGGCTTGCCAACATGAGGGCAAGAAATTACAGCATTCCTGAAGTTGACAAGCTTAAAGCCAAGTTTATTGCTGGACGTATCATTCCTGCAATTGCAACCTCAACTGCCATGGCCACTGGTCTTGTCTGCCTAGAGCTCTACAAGGTTTTGGACGGAGGGCACAAACTTGAGGATTATCGAAACACATTTGCTAACCTAGCACTGCCTCTCTTCTCCATGGCTGAGCCAGTTCCACCAAAGGTCATCAAGCATCGGGACATGAGTTGGACAGTTTGGGACAGGTGGATTCTGAAAGACAATCCTACTCTTAGGGAACTTCTCGAGTGGCTTAAAGGAAAAGGCCTGAACGCTTATAGTATATCATGTGGCAGTTCTCTGCTCTATAATAGCATGTTCCCTAAGCACAAAGACCGTATGGACAAAAAAATTGTGGATCTAGCAAGGGAAGTGGCCAAGTTGGAACTCCCTCCATACCGTGGTCACTTGGACGTTGTTGTGGCCTGTGAGGATGATGAGGATAATGACATTGACATCCCTCAAATATCCATCTATTACCGTTAGGCTGTTTTCTTACTGTCAGGCGTCTGAGACAGGTTAGAGAACCATCTTTTCAGCGGGTTTGACTCTACTGTTCTATATTCATAATTGGTACACAAGTCCACATTGTTAATTACGTCATAGCTCATATGAATTGAAAAGCAACTTTCTTTGCCTGTATTTTTAATGCCATCAGTTGCGTGTTTTTGTACTTGATTTTTACCAGCTGAGATGGTCAGATCATGGTAGGAAAATTGCATGCCATTAATTTTGCCTTCTGTTTAATTTTGATCTGTCTCTAAACGTGATGATACTAAAATGGCTCCTCGTTGATACTTACGACTCATTGAGTTGTATAATATTGTTTATAGTTCGAGGGTTTTGAAAAGCATTCAAAATGTGATCATTTTTTTTTATTAGAATGCTTTTGTAATAGGCGTGTTGATTTCGGATAATCTTTTTCTTCAAAACTATTGACTTGCATTTATAAAAATGAAGAGTTAAATCTGGACAATGGACTCTAAAATTTGACATTCAGGAAACTGAGAACACCATAATATTTTTTGAAAGGAAACTGAAATATGAATACTGGCCAAAACTGATTATGCCAGATCAAATCAAATTAAATCAACTAAAAATTGGACAAAATAAAAAAAAAGAGGTCTAAATTGATTTTTAAAATAAAAATTTTAATTGACAGTTTGATTATCGATTTAGTTTAATTTTATTTAGTTAAAATTGAACTAACTTTATATATATATATATATATATATATCTATGAATTATATTTTTATATATAAAACATTATATTTATATATATTTTTCTGTTAACAAAATTATTTATATAAAGATTTTAATTAATTTAGTCTTTTTATTTTTATATTTATATATATTTTATTAAAATTAAAAATTAAAAATTATTTTACTCAAAATCATCTAAAATCAAATAAAATTGTTTAAAATTAAAATTAAATAGATTCATAATTTTGTAAAATTGATAAGTTTAGTTTGATTTCATTAAAATTTAAAATTGAACTGAACCATCTATACGAGCATTCCTATGTCCTGGTGGTGCTGTGTGCTAAACAATCTCATTGTGTGCTTGAACTGTAATTGCTGCCTTAAAGGCTTAATGCTGAATCGTGGTGGCGCCTCATCTTTAAGATTGAATAAAAAACCTCTTCAAACTTTTTTTGTTTTTGCAAAAAAATCTCTATTAGTTAGTCTGTTAATTCACCAACATTCAATATTCACATTAACGATAGCAAACTGTCTCATAAAAATATTGTTTAGGTGTCATCCTAAGTGATATTAAAAATATTATAGTCATTTTAACATTTCCATTGTTCCCCGTTTTTTTTCCTATTCATGTTGTAATTATATAAAAGCCACATCATAAAAGAAAAAATCTAACAAAGGCACTATTAAGTTTATTGCCAAGATTATAGTTGTTTTTCCTTGGCATTGTAATTTCTGTTTCTTTAATTTTTTTTAAAAAAACAAATTAACTTTCAGAAATGTATTGGAGAGTGAAATTTCCAAACTTTTCAAAGTGCATTTTGAGACGGACATTATCATGGCACTTGATATCTCAAACATTAACAAGTGACATAATTATTATCCTTGGCTGCCATGTGAAACTTTTTATTGAAACAAATATATATTTATATATGTGTTTGCCTAATTCACCACCCATATGAAAAGTCCATTTTTGATATCTTTATGACGTGGGTCATGGGTCATATGTCACATTCATATGGCAGACCAGGCGGTCCAACATTCCTCCCTAGACGACACCGCATGGCCTCATTTCAATCGAAACATACATAAACATTAATTATGCATTACCATTGGTAATTTTTCAAAGTTTAGTATATGTTTGGTTTAAATTGTCAAATTTTATAACAAATAATTTAAATTTCAAATGTTGTGTTTTTTATTTTGTTAAAAATTATAAAATTTAAATTATTAATCATAAAAATTAACAATTCGACCAAGAATCTAATACTCTATTTACCTTTAGGGCGAAGAAAGTACTTGATTTCAATTTCACCACCTTCGCATGCACTCATTACCCGCCATTCCAATGCACTCATATTTTCATATGTCTGCGGGAAACTATACAAGTTTGAAAGTGTATATGTCTTATTTATTTTGACATCATTTGATTTTTTTAATTTTTAATTCAAATCAAGAATTTTTGAAAAGATGGACTAAAGAGTACGATTTAAAACCACTAGATGATAGTCTAATAATAAAGAGTGTGAATTTTAAATTCTTATTTTGTTAACTAAAAAAATATTTAAGAGTTGAATATTTAAGACATATATTTTTTCTTAAATAAAATATTTTAAATTTAAGTTGATAGAGATACCTAATTAATTATGAAAGATTATTTTTATATTTGTATTATTATTTATATTTTATATTATTTGTCCACACAAACTACAAATGCTAAATTTTAAATAAAATTCAAGCTATTATATCAAGGATTTTTTTGGTTCCCAGAATATAAAAAATAAAAAAGTCATTAATTATTATTTAGAATGACAAGATAAATGAAATTTGTTTGTTGACTTCACTTTTTTTATTTATATAGATAAATATTGTTATAGTTTTAGATAAAAAAAATTACATGGCATGAAATTAAAAATTTAAATGAATTTATTATCAATTTGAAAGTTAGGAGTTCAGATAAAATTTTCTAAAATAAACAAGTTCTTTATATTCTGGACTCGAAAGTTTTTAAGACTAGATTATATTAAATGTTTCATATCTGTTTCACAGAACAGAACAAAACAAAACTACCGTCACTCCCTCCCTCCCTCCTTGCCATTTTCTCTGTTAGAGGTTCAGAGGAAAAAGTAGGGCAAGTCAGAAATCTGAGACTACCGTCCCTGTCATTGCCTTGATCTCGCTTATGAATCTTCAGCAACCAGAGCTCAAGTCATTCCAGAACTGGGTCTGAGCTGCATTTTGTTGTTTTGAAGAGCAATGGCTGCTGCCTTGGAGTGTTGGTCAAGCCGAGCGAGCACCGACGAGGACATGGTGGAGCAGGTTCTGATGAGGACCCAAGATAGATCTGAGGGTCTGATGCCGGCGTCTTCCGGCGGTGGGCCCAAGGAATCGTCGTCGCTGATGCAGAAGAAATTGCAGAAGCTGAGTCGGAACGTTTCCGAGGCAATAGCCTCGCTGAAGAACTCACTCAATCTGGATTCTACTCGCGACACATCTTCCAAGATTGATAATAGTTCTCAAAAAGTTGTGTGGGGAAGTGTTGTTCGGAATCTCACACAGCTCTATCCTGGTAGCCAGCTCCCTGAGAAGCTCATGTCCAACATTCGCAAGCATTACGATTCGTTGCCTCTCAGGTGGGACGCTGGTGAAATTTGAATCTTTGGGTTCTGTTCGTTTCTGATAAATTATATGCTAATGAAATGAAAGTGGAGTGTAAGTTAAAAATATTGGGTCTGACTTGCACTGTTTGGTTATGTTAAGTTCACTTAAGTGATTGGTTTTGCTTACTTCAGTGCTAGAAGCTCACATGTTTACTTATCTGTTTACCTATAAACAGGGCACCTGGGTGAACTCTGATCCTGTTAAAAACTTCAGAGACCAAAGATGGGTTGTTTATTATTTTCATAATTTTTGCATCATATTTACTGTATTTCCCCCTTCATTTCATTTTCACAGTTATGCTCAGACGGGATTCGATATGAAGGATGTATTTCTTCACATCAAGTTGATAGAGCAAGCATCAGCAGATGACCAACCTGCCATTTTGATTCAAGAAGAGTCCGATAATGAAATTCGGGGGTCTGTATTCAAGCTGACATTTGCTTGTAACTCTCCAATTTCATGGCCAGCAATGTCCAGTGCACTGGACGGTTCATCTATTTGTTGCAAGAAAACACAGATCTTTGAGAAGAAAGGCTTTACTCTTGGGATTGTCCTCCTCCTTGTTCAAGCTGGGCATGATAGATTGGTCAGAACCCGGGTTGAAAGTGCCCTAAAATTTGCTATGAAAAAACCCAAACCTAGTGCTGTGAAGCTTCCCTTTGGGCTCTGTGGATGTAAAGAAGAGAATTCCAAGGGGAGAGAACTTGGGGAGATTGAAGAAGACGGTGTAGATACATATTATGAAAACGGACTTGAGAATTCAAGCCAAAAGCTTCAGCTTCAGATGCCCCTACCCACTTCATCTTTTCTTTTATCTATTGATGAATGGCAGACTATTCAGTCAGGCGGGGATGAAATAGAAAAATGGCTGTTGAATTCAGATAGTCTTGATTTTATAGAACAGATTGGACCCAATTCATTTAAGGGGATCTACTTGGGGAAAAAGGTTGGAATTGAAAAGCTCAAAGGGTGTGAAAAGGGAAATTCTTATGAGTTTGAGCTTCGTAAAGATCTGCTGGAACTGATGACTTGTGGGCACAAAAACATTTTGCCATTCTGTGGTGTTTGTATAGATGAGAATCATGGGTTATGCGTGGTGACAAAGTTCATGGAAGGTGGATCAGTTCATGACTTAATGCTAAAGAACAAGAAGCTTCAGACTAAGGAAATCATTAGAATTGCAGTTGATGTAGCTGAAGGGATCAAATTTATGAATGATCACGGTGTTGCATATAGAGACCTCAATACACACAGCATTTTATTGGATCGACATGGGAATGCTTGCCTAGGAGATATGGGTATAGTCACTGCGTGCAAGAGTGTTGGAGAAGCAATGGAGTATGAGACTGATGGTTATCGGTGGCTAGCTCCAGAGGTTTGCCCCTAATCACAATAATTACCAAGTTAGGAAAACTATTGTTGCAATCTTGGAAAACTATCCCATATAATATATACATCTGTAATTCAGTATTGCATTTGCCAAGCATAGTCCGTGATTTTCTCTTCTAATGTTTTCTTTAAAGAAAAGATAAATTAAATGTCAGGCTACCAAGGGTGGTATCTATCGCTATCCCTTTTTTTTTAAAAAAAGATTTCTCCTTCCCAACAATTAAAAACCCAGACGCTGCATCGGCTCTCAGCAAAGCTATAATAGATGAAAATGAGTTTCTGGATTTTAACCTGATTCTCCTGGAAAAATTTGACACGTACTGATCTGTTTCTAACCATTACTGGTGTGGAAAAATACTAATGATCCTATTCCCAAGGATAAACTAAATTCATCCTCAATCAAAATTTGTTATGTGCCCGAGGTTCAATTGATTTAAGTTACATAATTGACGCGACTTGGACGATGATGAAAAACAAGAATAGTATTCAGTTTTATCCAATATAGAAAAACAATAGATTTTCTGCTTGTGATGCTTATGTAGCAATACCTGGTATAACCCTTCTGGCAATAGTAGAACTCTATCACTCTACCATGTTATATCTAGCGATCTAACTCAAGGTTTCTTACAACATTTCATAATTTCTGGCATGTTTTTAAGGTAGATATGTTTTTAGCGATGCCTGATTAACTTCTACATCTGTGCTCTGTGGACTGTCGCAATTGGTATTGCTTGATCAAATTTTTGTTGAATTTTATTCTCTCTGGTTGTCCTGTGTGTCTTCAGCGACTAAATCATAGTCTAAGATATTGGAGATCTTTAATGTGTTGTCTGCTCTTGATGGGCTAATACAACACCGAAAAGACATTCCAGATATTCAACTAAAGCGCAATTTAGAGTAACTTTTGTGAGTTTTATTGTCTCGAAGAACGTTGTTTAGATCCATTGTATGTGAAGTCTTTACTGAATTTTCCTACTCTTCACACTTTATGTCACTTGTCTCGGCATCATTGTCTGAGCATGCCTAACATGATTTAATAATTGTTTTGCTTTCACTTTATAGAGTGTATACCTTTATTTAAGCACTCCTACATATTTAAACAAATCAGTGTGGGTGCGTAATGCCAATTATACCATAATCGGTTCCAAATGGAGCCCGCACGTCTTGAAGCTTTACCATGATGTGTCCCAGTATGCTAGTTATTTGTCCTATTGATAAAGCTACTCAGAAATCCCTCTCACCCCGTGTGCAGGCAGAAAAGAACAAATGAAAATTATCAGGCAGTAAATAAATCCATTAGAGAACGTCTTGTTACACATCAGTTGCACACCAATTCACACCTGTCCAGGTGACATATTTTCACTTGTGGGAAGCTGGCCCCACTTCCGCACACAAATTAAGAGTTGCCATTGGCACAGGTGTGCGCAGATCTGTGTGATACTGTGGAGAAATTTTGGTAGATCAGGTCTACATAAAATCTAGACCAAACCAATTATTAATAGATGTGTGAACACGCCAGATAGACTTTCACTAAAATTTATTTTTGAAATATTTATCTGTCTATTCATAGTGTGTTTAATCTATGTTCTCTTTTTTTTTTTTTTGTAGATGTAGCTACCTATGGGCTTGATTGAGAGGACGGGATAGGAGTAAGGTAGAGTGGGTAGCATATCCTAACCACTGTTTAGATGTCCAAAAGTTAATAGGGTGGGATGGAGTGGATTACTAATTTCTCCAAATTGGAGTTTGATATGAGTAGCTTTTCTTATGATTTTTTATTCTCTCGAATAACCCTCTTCACTTTCCTTCTTTTATTTTATCTTTTCTTCCTCACTTCCTGCCTCACCTCCTTAACGACCACTCCATTTTGCTCTCTTAAAAACTCCCAATCGAGTTCAAGGAATTTCTCAACTGATGTGTTTTATACTAGACTCAGATGATGATAACTTTTTATTGTAAATATGATATTTTGCAAGGAACTTTCTGTGAACAGAAGTGCGCCTCTGTCTGACAGATAGCTCATGAATTATGCATTTATTATATTATCACTTCTCCTTTCCTATCAAGTCTGCTATTTCTTCATCAATTGAAATATCTTATCCCCAAGCTGAATTGCTTTTTCATACCTCCTTTTTGTTGAAAACAGATAATTTCAGGTGACCCAGAGAACGTGACAGAGACATGGATGAGTAACGTTTACAGTTTTGGTATGATAATATGGGAGATGGTTACTGGTGAGGCAGCCTATTCTGCATATTCACCTGTTCAGGCAGCAGTGGGCATTGCTGCTTGTGGCCTTAGACCTGAGATTCCCAGGGACTGCCCTCAAACTCTAAAATCTCTCATGACCAAGTGCTGGAACAACACCCCATCAAAACGTCCTCAGTTCTCTGATATTCTATCCTCATTGCTGCGACCAAACAACAAACAATAGGTTTAAACGACATCTATAGGTCTCCGTAGAGTATAATCTGTTGATAGTAATTGATACATAAATATGATGACATCCTGATTCTTATAATGCCGTGATGAAGATGTAAAGTCTCCATTTTATATTTTTCTTTTGCAAAATTGTATTATCACACCTATAGAATCAAAACAACTCAATGAGTGGGGGTGGGGCGACTGTTTCCTTATTATAAATATCTTGGTCATCACTGACTGTTTTTCCATCTTGATGGCACCTTCAATGATTGAGACATTAAAACATGGATTAAAACTTCATTTGGTACTCTTAGATGAAGTGTTTTTCAATTTGGTGTCTTGTAGAATTGCTTTATCAATTTGATTTTTTTTTAACATATGAGCTGTTTCTCAATAGACAATACTTATATATTTTTATTATCAAGTTATTTATTAAAAATGGAATATGAGTAAAAGATTTCTTAAATAATTAATCTTGCCATTTTAAATTATATAAATAATGTATATTTAGTTTTTAAAGATCATAAACTTATCATTTTTTTAAGTAGAGGACTATATATTTATCACATTCTAATTAGAGAATCTAATAACAAAAATAAAAAAAATTGTACTTGAATTTTTTCCTTTCTCAATTTGAACTCTTAAAAATAAATATTTTTCAATTTAATCATTTACAAATAAATTCATTATCAATAACCTTGTTTAACAATCTAATGTCAATAAAATTAGTAGTCAATTTATTATCAATCTATATATTATATAGAGTGACTAATAATAATTTGTCAAAAAAAATATTACGTGCCATCACATCAAATAATTTTATTAATAGTAAATTGATATAAAATTATTGTTGGTAACTATTTTATTTGTGAGAGACTAAATTAAAAAAATATTTATTTATAATGCATCTATATAACAAGACAATTCCATAAAAAAATAAATGGAAAAATATCTAATTAGTGAATTTCAAAAAACTATTTTAGTCTGAAAGCTGATGACGATATTAAAAATCCTTCGGTGGGTAGACTTCTTACATTTCACATGCTGATGTGGAAACTGAAAACTTAGATGATTTTGATTTTGATAAATGTTTGAAAAACTAAAATTGACGACAAAGGGTTACAGGAACTTGGCGTCCTACCAGCATTGGTGAAAAATGTTAGGCTCACAATTGGGTGCGGAGTAAATTATTAATTTGATTTTAAAAAACTATAATTATCTTAATTTAATTTTAAAAAATTATAAGTATCTCAATTTAATTTTAACAAAAATTAAATGTTGTAATTTAGGGCATGTTTAGCGTAAATTTGAGACTTTAAACGAAAGGAAATGATAATGAGAAAATGAAATAAAAAGAAAATGTATTTGGTATAATAAAAAATAAATTAATGTGTTTGGTATAATATTTAAAATGAGAATAAAATAAATTTAAAATAATTTTACTAAAATATCCTCTCTTCTATTGCCTTCAAATGCGAAGGATGACTTTTGAGGTAATGACCTCAGGCATTGTGAGTGACAACTGAAGACAGTGGGGCATGGTGGCCACGACAATAGAGATCTATGGCAAAGAGGAAGAGAGACAGATTAAACAAAAGAAATGAATTTTTTTACAAATTTTAAGATATTTATTTTTTAAAATATTGAATTATAATAACTATAGTCCTTTAAAAACTAAATTAATGATTTAGTCTTTAAATTACCTTTATACCTCTAATCTAAGGTATCATATTTTTATATAGTTAGTCTGGCTTGTCAATTTTTATTATTATTTTCTTACCTCTTTACAGATGTTTTCTTTTGAGTCTGAACAATCGGGGGCTGGAAGCTGCACGTGATGCACGTGGCTTCTCATGTCTAGAAAAAGAAACCAAACTACATTCGCCGTTCGCTTTTCTAGATTTGTCATACTCACGACTTTGACCCTACCAAAATATTAGAGGGTAAATCTACAAGTATATAATTGCCTCGTTATTTGCATACCAATCTAGCTATCTTTTTTTTTAGCAACATTGCTATTTTATTGATACTTTTTAATCTAATAATAACGTAGTCTTTAAATTGTTATACAGTCATTGTAGCTCTTTAAAGGTCGATGACAGATAGTAGTGTGAGTTACAGCATGTCAATTGTCATTGATATTAGCTAGCATAGGGATAGTTGTGTATAAATATGTGTGTGTGTGTGTGAGAGAGAGAAAATATAAGTAAGTATGCATATAGTTGTGTACAAATATACGTGTGTGTGTGTGTGTGAGAGAGAGAAAATATAAGTTAGTATGCATACAGTATTTTCGAAAGTGTCTGACATTTCAATGGCATGATTTAGTTAATATTACTTATTCCATCGTTGTGCATTTTTTTTTTGGTTATATTTATATTGCTTATTCTTTATGTTGAAAATAAACTTTTTTAATCCACTAGTTATGATTTGAATTACTTATTTAACATAAAAAATTAGATAAGATATTTGACTCATAATAACTATTTGATTTAGGTAATTAATAGTTATTGTATTCTCACGCTATTTGTTCTTTTTTTTTTGTATAATCCAATGGCTCTCACTTGATTACTTTTTTTTGTGCATAATCACTTAAATCAAACCATCATTACATGTCAAACAACTTATTTGACTTTTTATACTAAACAAACAATTCAAAAATGATTAGTTGATATATGGCATGATAATTTTTTTATCATTGCATCTTATTTAAAAAAAAAAAGAATTGTACCATCATTTTCAAATCTCTGTGTGATTTGGGGGAGGTTTAGATATAATATAGTGTTTTCATCAATTAAGTATATTTATATTGCTTATTTGGTGGAGGTTTATATTTATATTGCTTATTCTTTTTTTAAGTATGTTCAGAAATTAAGAATGCTTTGAAAAATGATGCTTTTTGATCTAGGCTGATCAAGTGAGAACTTTTAAAAAAAAAAAAATATATATATATATATATATATATATATATATATATATATACGATCATGGACTTGATATCAAGTAGGTTAAAAGTCGGTGAATTCGGCATAAGAAGGTGAGTGGTCCAAAGTGCAAAGATTCTAATTTAATTCCACTTGCAATTATTTTAATATTTTAAAATTTAATTAAAATTGAAAAATTAATTTAAAAATAAATTATTTAAATATTATTCTTTAATTTTCAATTGTATTCATTACACATTTTTTAAAAATATCATTGCATAAGAGAAATTAATCTAATTCATTTATTTTAAATTAAATTAAACTAATACCTCCTAGTGGTTAAAAAAATTTATAAATAATAAATTGAATTTTAAATCACACATGTATTAATATTATCATGTATCTATTTTTTTTTTTACTAAAATTAATATTTTTTTGTAATACCCAAGAAAAATAAAATATAAATATTTGTTTACAAACTACTGTTACTATTTCAGTATATGGTACTATTCACATGTATAATACTATTTACGTATATGATACTGTTCATTTATACAATCGAAATGTCAAGTACTAGATGTTGTTTGGTCATAAGAGAAAACTAGAAAGAAGTTCGTAGGAGAAACTGACGTTTTATGTGTGAAAATACCCTCAGGGACTAAAGTGAAAGGACTGATTTGAAAAGAAACTTAAAGGTTTAAGGTGAAAGGATATTTTTCCCTTTTAAGTTTCCAATAGTAATAACAGAAAAATTTTCGATCCTGAGATGCACAGTAACTACATTATTAGAAATGTCATTTTCATGAATAGTAAATTGAATATTTTATTAACGTATAGTGTCAAATAGTACCCTTGACTTTTGCTATAAATAGGCCCTTCCATTTCACTTCTAAACTCACACCTTCAACTTCTCTTCTTCTCTCCTTAAGTTTCTCTTACTCCAAAGCTAGGCCTCTGAGATTTTGGGCCTTTCCTTTTCAGCTTAGGTAAGGATACTATGCCCTTTCTATGTCTTTCAAATTTTAGAAGTTATTTTCTTAAGTATGCTCTGTGGTTGCGGCCTTGGCTGTTCTTCCACATCAGAAAAACTGTTCTTAGCTGTTTATATGTTATTTTGATTCTCTGATTACCGAAATAGAATGTAAACTGTGAAGAATACATGTCTAGGAAAGTTCTGGCTAAGGAAAGACCTGGTTTTTAAGTGTGTCCAGTGTGACCCTCCACTCTTTCTTGGGAACTTACCTGGTGTACTCTTTTACAGATTGTATTCTCTATTTCTGGTATAAATAGTATCCGTACGTATGAATAGTAACCGTACATATGAATAGTATCTGTACATAAAAATAATATTCATACGTATAAATAGTGATCATATGTACGAATATTATCTGTATGTATAAATAATATCTGTACGTATGAATAGTGACCATATATATAAATAGTAACTGTACGTATGAATAGTAACCGTACATATGAATAGTGACCGTACGTATGAATAGTGACCATATGAATAGTAACCGTATATATGAACAGTATCTGTACGAAAACAATCCTGACGTATTTTCTCTAATCTTTCATGAAAATCTCCGTAGCAGAACACCGAAATTCACCTGAGAACTCTTGTCTGTAATGACTTAGAGAAGCGATGTTCGTACGGAATCCAGGTGAGTGAAACGACCCCGTTTTAATAGAGTTTTAGCATTACTGGTGATAAAAAGTATGTCGTAGGACACTCCCAAGATTCATAGGGGGAAATTGGATTCAGAATGACGAATCTAAATGAGATAATTAATCCATAAGTATGGATAAAATGAAATAAGTATCTTATGATGATGTGAAGTTTGAATGTTTTCAAAAACGGATTAATTGTTATCTTGATATGTGGTTTATAAATCTATAATATAGTTATATACTATACCTGTTATATGGATGAGTATTATATTGTGCTTCTGATTATGATATGAACTGTTGTACTATTGATTGTGATTGAGCGGTACAGTACCCCCTCTCACGGCAAGGCGGAAAACCCGGGTTAAAGGGTGTCTTGACCAATGAGTGTAGAGACAACGATTCCCTCAGTAGGGATATAGCCCGGATTGGTGATAAATCCGTGAGGCGCCCTAGCTAAGAGGATGAGGTTGTGCGTCATGGCGGAAATATACATAATTGGTGAGCCGGCCTGTGTGCACTCTCCGGGATATATTGCCATTGACGAGTACTAGTAACGTTTGTTGAATTGGATGAATTTTTATCTTGTATGTAAGAGGATGATGTTGTGCGTCATGGCGGAAATATACATAATTGGTGAGCCGGCCTGTGTGCGCTCTCCGGGATATATTGCCATTGACGAGTACTAGTAACGTTTGTTGAATTGGATAAATTTTTATCTTCTGTCTATTGGTTGAGTATGAGCCTTTGGATATGCTTGCATGACTGGTAATGTATTTGAATTTTATTAATGCGAGGCCGATTCGCTCATTGAGTTTAAAAGCTCACATTGTTTGTACAACCTTTTTGTTCAGATCAGGTTGCCATGAAGAATATCTGCTAGAGGAGTAGATCACTTTGGACCTTCCCGTTGTCGGGTAGACCTCTCTTCTGTTATAGATTATGTTGCTCTATAATCGTCTAGGACATCTAGTTCAGGGGTTCGACATTTGGCTTGTATGTCAGTATAATAATGTATTTTAAATTGATAATCTATGATTTTCATATAAGAAAATTTGATATATTTATCGGAAGGCTTACAGTGATGAGAGATTCATCATTGTGCCGGTCATGTGCCCAGAAAACGGGTCGTGACATTTTTGTTGCGCGTCCAAATTTATCTATTAACATTGATTGCAAAATATCCATTAGTTGAAAAACAAAAAAAATCATTAATCCAAACCAAAGTTATTTTCATAAACCAACTTTACATAAATATTTTGATGTTGATTTTGTGTTTGTGTGTATATATATAAAGATTTTGCTTTATAAGAGAGTTATAATTTATCTCTTTTAATTTTAAAAAATTGACTATAATTTTAGTGTATAATATTTGCATTAAAGTTTTTGTTCAAAATCTTATATTATTTATCTATACAAGTTGAAAAAATAATAAATTAACATCAAATAAATCTATCAAACTTATCATATTAATATGGAAAAAAATTTAAAGCAAATGACAAAAAAAAGTCATTATTTTTCATATGATAGGTCAGGTATATATTTTTTTTAACCCACTCGATTTTTTTTAACGTAGATAGATAAATAATTTTAGAATATTGGATTAAAAAGTTAATGAAATAATATGCTACATAAATTAAAAATTTTTAAACATATATTGTCAACTTTTTTAAAATTGACTGAGAAAATTATACACATTCATAACTTCTCTACATTTTCACTTTTTAGAAAGAAAATTTTTTTGGTTATTGTTAGAGTTTTGTTATAGAGAAGTTGATATCTCCTGTTATTAATATATCTCGTTTTAAGTGTTAATTACTTTTTTTTAAACAATATTTTTTAAGAAAATAAAAAAGAGGAAAGTCGATTGTCGGAGAGTCAACTTTTCCATAAAATTTTTCTATTGTCTATTTTGCTAATACTACCTCTATAATTACTACTAAGATAAGGTTAAAAAAAAAATTGGACAATATAGAAGAAGAATGAGTTCCATCAGAAGCCAAAAGAGAGATTCCTCGATAAAAAGAAGAAAAAATAATAAAAAAAAGTTAAAAAGGTGATTCCTTTCTTACTCTCATCGCAGTTTCAAAGGCTTACCAGTTACCACAAAACTACAATTCCCAAATTATACAGATTGGTTTAAGAAATGTTTAACTATATATATATAACGTGCTTTCTCAAAAAAAAAAATATATATATATATATAAGTTTGCGCAGATTTAATAGCAATTTTTTCGGCTTTATTGATTGAAGGAGACATGGACACAATTGAATAAAGAAAAAAAATAATGCAATTTAATATGTTATTTAAATTATTATAGAAAAAAAAAAGTTGTATGATAAAGAAGACACATTAATATTTTTTTAGATAAATTGCACTATTAAAGTATACTTGTTTTTATTTCTTTTTTTCTTGGCACAAGATATTTTTAAATTTCAAATATTACTAGTGGGCATATGTTATTGTTAAGTCGGAATCTCATGGCTTCTTTTAACTCTCTCTGTAAATGTTCCTCCCCCTTCGATGTATTTGATTCTGTTTGCCAATTGTATGTCCACCATGTCTGTTAGAAGTTAGTTTATTTTTGTTTCCTCCCATGTATCAAAAATTTATTACTATTATATTAAGAATAAAAAATATAATTTTATGTTAGAACTTAACATCATTTTTATTATCTATGCATAGTTAAAGGGATTAAATATAATATTTAAAACCAAAAAAATAGGTATAATTTAATTAAATTTAAAAAAGATATTAATGTAATTTTAATCTTATTTTTTATAACAAAACATTATATGATTATTTAAAAAGAAATCTTGATATGTTGTAATATTAATTGAAGCATTTTGTTGCAAAGAATGGAAAACATTACATTAATTGTATCCTAAGATCGTTTATCTCCTATGTCACATGATCTTTCTTGTTCAACTTCTGTTAACTTGCTATCGAAGACATGGCAGGTCGTACAGAAGTACAGTAATAGACTGCAAAACCACCCAAACTCTACGTCGTTTATAGACCCATGACAATGAAACGACGCCGTGGTTTATACTTCGCTGCTTCAGTCTTAGGGTCGTCGTTCATGGTTTGGTCACAGGCCCACACTCGCTAGCTGACTTTATCTATCTTGCCTTCTCTCTCTCTCGCTGTCTGCGTTTCTCTCTCTCTCTCTGGGGCTGATGGAGAGAAATGGTACCGATGTCCTCAAACAGCACTTGTCCTCACGCCCTCAAAACCCTAAACGCGCATAGTTATGCAAATCCATAAATGCCCCTTCGCCCTCTTCCATCGTCCTCTCCCTTATATCATACCCCACTCATCAATTTTCTTCGTTCTTAAACAACGCATAACAGAATAATAGAGAACTAAGAAATTATCGATCTCTCTCTGATTATCGGCTTCCGATCAGATTCCATTCTTCCCCTCTTCCCGAAGTTCAAATCGGTACGTTGCTTGGCATGCTTGTTTCATTTCGAGACTATTATTCTTTGTCTTGCTTGAATGTTTTGTGCTGGAATCATGTGGGAGGCGAGGTTAGGGTTTATAGGATCGATACTGTTAATCATTTGTTGGTTTTTCTCTGAAAGTGGTTATCTATTTCGTTGATCATAATGTTAATTGCTCCTTGATTGGTCTTCTTGTTGTTTTTCTGTTGATAATCCCGATGACGCGGTGTCGTGGTTTGTTTAACAGCTTACTGCACTATATGCTTCCTAGAAAGAGAGCTTGTGAAGGAGTGGTTGTAGAAGAAGAGACTGACAATAACAACATAGGTGCTGCGCCGTTTCCTAAGAAGAATCGGATTGACTGTTTAGCTGCCTCCTCGCCTTCTGATACCGCCGATTCGACGGTGAGCCAAAGCAACAAGAACTTCAGCAGTGGTAGCAGTAACAACAACCATAGTAGCGGAAACTCAGTTGAAGGAGTGCCAATCATGGCTCTGGGTGATTCCAATCCGCCTGATATTGATGAGGATCTGCACAGCCGTCAGCTCGCTGTGTATGGTCGTGAGACTATGAGGAGACTCTTTGCGTCTAATGTCCTCGTCTCCGGGATGCAGGGTCTTGGTGTCGAGATTGGTATAGTCATTGAACGCCCTTAAAGATGCTTTTCCGTGTAAAGATAGTTGTGTCTTGAAGATTGGATTAGATATGGGATGCTTGATTTCTATTTGATTTTTCACCTTCTGGTATACGGTAATTATTGAGCGAAATTGGTGGCAAATCTTTAGCTTTTAAGAGTCAGCAAAATTCGAACCCTTGATTGATTTGGTGCACATTTTAAAGAAATACTACCAATGGTTTTCTCCCCTTTAGCTTGGGCCTTTCAGTTCTCCTCATATAATAGAATTAAATGGCAGAGTAATTAAATAATGGGATTGTTGTTGTTTGATTCGCTCACTTGGTCACTAGTCCCCTCTTGCATTGGTTTTTGAAAATCTAGGGTGCCACATTGGTGTGATAACTCTGTACAGAGCTTCCAAGAAGTTATTTCTGTTGTATGCAAATTTACCTGACATCCTTTGGGTAAGCTGTGTGAATGGTGAAGTCTGGGTGGTTTGTCTTTTTCTATTTGCAACATATTTCATTGCTTTTCTTCTCTATCCCCTTGCCTCTGATGGTTTTGAATCCAGTTGCTTTCCGTGATTGAATGCCTGCTGATATACCCTAAAGTTATCTGCCCTTCGTGTTTGACCCTCTTCAATCTCCGACTAAATAGTTCAGAGTGTTTATTTCTGGTATAATTAAAGCAGTTTAAATCAACTTGTTGGTTTATAACTTTATTTATGTTATGGCTTTGTGATATTTAGTTCAAGTAGCATTGGCTCTTTGTCTGTGATACCAAATCATGCTTCTGTATTCTAAGATGTTTGTGTATTTTATTCACTGCAGCCAAGAATCTTATTCTTGCTGGTGTCAAATCTGTGACCCTGCATGATGAAGGAAATGTAGAGCTATGGGATTTGTCAGGTAATTTTTTATTTACAGAGAAAGATGTTGGTAAGAATAGGGCAGTGGCTTCTGTAAGTAAGTTGCAGGAGCTCAACAATGCAGTGCTTGTACACAGCTTGACAACTAAGCTGACAAAAGAACAACTTTCTAATTTCCAGGTACTTCCATTTTCTGTTTTTCGGTACTTCTATTTTTGTTCCCTTAAAAAAACTTTTATACGTATATCTGCTGTATATCAAGTAATTGAGTTTGTCCTTTGCTTGTTCGGATTCCAACAAACTAGTGGAGGGTCTCCCTGGTTTGGCATACACTGTCAATAGTGAAATAAATTGCAGAGTTTGTTGCATTGCAATGTCATTTGTTTGGAACATCAGTTTATACTAAATGACCTGTGTTTAATTTTGTATGGCCTTATGTTTACTACTTAGTACTTAAATGATAGTCAATAGAATTCAAATAATCAAACTTCTAGAATAAACAAACCATATCACATGAAGTGTGAATTCTTGACTTTATCTCAATGGTATTAGCCCAGTGTTTATCACCTTAAAATAATATAATAATAATATTGTTTGTATTATTTAAATCTGTGGTGGTTAATGTAACTGGTTTAGACTGTAGATAAATCAATTGATGATGAAGCCATGTGAGAAGAGCAAGTTTAAATATTTTGTACTTTATGGATTTATATCACGTTTGATATCTGTTGATATATTATACTGCTGAGGTTGGGAATATTTTATTTTCTAAAAGTGTTAAGTTAATGTGAAGATTGTCTGGGTTTGCAAACATGAGTTTATCTCTATCTGACATGTTTTTATTTTGCAGGCTGTTGTGTTCACTGATATCAACCTTGAGAAGGCCATTGAGTTCAATGATTATTGCCATAGTCATAAGCCTCCAATTGCCTTCATTAAATCTGAAGTTAGAGGCCTTTTTGGTTCTGTGTTCTGTGATTTTGGACCTGAGTTCACTGTTTTCGATGTGGATGGAGAAGAACCCCGTACGGGTATAATTGCATCAATTAGCAATGACAACCCTGCTCTAGTATCTTGTGTTGATGATGAGAGGCTTGAGTTTCAGGATGGAGATCTTGTTATATTCTCAGAAGTTCATGGTATGACAGAATTGAATGATGGAAAGCCAAGGAAGATTAAAAATGCTAGAGCCTATTCATTTACTCTTGAAGAAGATACTACAAGTTACAAAACCTATGAAAAAGGTGGTATTGTCACGCAGGTGAAACAGCCAAAGGTGTTGAAATTTAACACACTCAAAGAAGCACTCACTGAACCTGGAGAGTATCTCCTTAGTGATTTTTCTAAGTTTGATCGTCCACCACTCCTACACTTGGCATTCCAGGCTCTAGATAAGTTTGTCTCTGAGCTGGGTCGCTTCCCTGTTGCGGGTTCAGAGGATGATGCACAAAAGCTTATATCTGTTGCCAGCAATATTAATGAGAGCTTAGGTGATGGAAAATTGGATGATATCAATCCAAAACTTTTGCGACACTTTGCCTTTGGTGCTAGGGCAGTTTTGAATCCCATGGCTGCCATGTTTGGTGGAATTGTTGGACAAGAGGTTGTTAAAGCATGCTCTGGGAAGTTTCATCCACTTTTTCAGGTTAGTATGATTTGTGTGTTTTGGTGATTATCATCTGGAGCTGGGATAATTTTATTTATAGCAAGTGAACTGAGCCATCATGAATACACTGTTTACTTGTGCTTTGATCTGCAGCAAATGAGCATGGGCTGATGATAATAAATTAGTTTGAATCAGCTTTCCTGTATGGGTTTTTTTTATGGCTAAAGGGTTGAATTAGATGTGCCAAAATTTTGATTTCTGTTTTCTATTTTAAACATTTGATTGTGTAATTTACTGAAGGTTGATGGATGTTGAATTCTGATTTTAAATTGATGCAATATCACCCTTTGGGATGTATTAATTTTATGTGATTGGAATCATATGAGTATGAAGCACATGCATTTAAAACATCTGTGTCCGACATGTGTTGGATATGACATGAAATTTTGTTATGGCATGCTGTTGGTGTCATGTCTTGTGTCTGTCAGTGATCAGGCCATGTTGGTACAATCTCTGTGTCATCTGCATAATTCTTTGGGCTAGGGGGATTACACCTCACATTGCATGAGGTCAATGAAATCCCTTTTAATGGCCACTGCTCAGTTTTATTTATTGCTTACCACCCATCAACCTGTTGCATAGAAAGCCATCCCAGTATGAATATTTAGCCCCCCCCCCCTTCTTTTTTTTTTTTCCTGGTATTTTCAAAACTTCACTATGCAAATCAGATTATGATTTTTTAATTTCATATTGTGATCCATTTAAAATTCAAGATTGCTATGCTTATTTTAATTTTCAAATATTGATTCCTATGTTAATTTTATTTTATAGTGATTTTTTACCACTGTTATAATAGCCGTATCTCTACTTCAAGAATTTGCTTTACCCCCATATCAGTAGTGTGTTGTAATGTGCTCTGTATTGATTATTTGCATTTCTTTTAGCTTGTTTTCCTTTTTACATATGCGAACTTTCGGTACAAAGCTATATCTGATCTCTCCTCCAAAAAAAAAAGCAGTAATGCAATTTGTTAAACTTCATTCTTCTTATAAAAGAAGTCCAATATTGTTTTTGATTGAGATGCTGTGCCACTATTGATTGAGATGCTGTGCCACTATCTGTGTGCTTCTCCTTGCATTCAATTTATTACATCTCACTCTGTTTATTTTAGAGCAACTAATGAGAGACAGAGTCTATGAAAAAGTATAATGTTGTTTACTTGTTCTGCAGGCCAGTGGGTTGGCAAGTTGTCACTGGCCTTTGTAACATGAGGATTCCTTTTAGAGCTTAGAATACTCTCTGTTGTGTTGGTTAGTGATTGTGGTTTTTAACTTCTTATTCCTCCTCTGCAGTATTTCTACTTTGATTCAGTCGAATCACTTCCCACAGAACCACTGGATCCCAATGATTTTAGACCAGTAAATAGCCGTTATGATGCACAGATTTCTGTTTTTGGATTGAAATTACAGAAGAAATTGGAGGATGCTAAAGTGTTTGTTGTTGGATCTGGTGCTTTGGGATGTGAGTTCTTAAAGAATCTTGCCCTGATGGGAGTTTCTTGTGGAAGTCAGGGGAAGTTGACTATTACAGATGATGATGTCATTGAGAAGAGTAACTTAAGCCGGCAGTTCCTCTTCCGTGATTGGAATATTGGACAAGCCAAGTCCACAGTAGCTGCATCAGCTGCTGTGTCTATTAATCCTTCACTGAAAATTGAAGCTCTGCAAAACCGCGTTGGACCTGAAACCGAAAATGTGTTTGATGATGTATTCTGGGAAAACTTGAGTGTTGTGATTAATGCCCTTGACAATGTGAATGCTAGACTATACGTCGACCAGAGATGCTTGTATTTCCAAAAGCCTCTTCTTGAGTCGGGAACTCTTGGAGCCAAATGCAATACTCAGATGGTCATTCCTCACCTGACAGAAAACTATGGTGCTTCTAGAGATCCTCCTGAGAGACAAGCTCCAATGTGTACTGTACACTCGTTCCCACACAACATTGACCACTGCTTGACATGGGCTCGATCAGAATTTGAGGGTTTGCTTGAGAAAACTCCAGCTGAAGTAAATGCATATTTGTCCAACCCAAGTGAATATACTAATGGAATGAGGAATGCTGGTGATGCTCAGGCAAGAGATAACTTGGAGCGTGTTCTCGAGTGCCTTGACAGGGAAAAGTGTGAGACGTTCGAAGACTGTATTACATGGGCTCGGCTAAAGTATGCTACTTTGATTATACCTATTTGTTCTCCTTTATAAAATGGGAGCATGATATTTTTTCTTTTTGTACATCACTAATAGATAAGGGTTCCTCATCTGCAGGTTTGAAGATTATTTTGCTGATCGGGTGAAGCAGTTGATTTATACTTTCCCTGAGGATGCTGCAACCAGTACTGGAGCTCCTTTTTGGTCTGCTCCAAAGAGATTCCCTCATCCACTGCAGTTCTCAACGTCTGACGTGGGTCATCTCCATTTTGTGATGGCAGCTTCTATACTACGGGCAGAAACATTTGGCATCCCAGTTCCTGACTGGCTGAAGAACCCAAAGAAGTTTGCTGAAGCAGTTGATAGAGTGATGGTACCTGACTTTCAACCCAAGAAAGATGTGAAAATAGTGACAGATGAGAAGGCTACAAGTCTGTCTACTGCTTCAGTAGATGATGCAGCTGTTATTAATGATCTAATCATCAAATTAGAGCGTTGCTGCTCGAATCTGCCTCCAGGTTTCAGAATGAAACCAATTCTATTTGAGAAGGTCCGTTGTTCTGCATCTATACTCTGCTAATTTCTGTCATGATTCTTTTAACGGTTCTTGACTATATATGAAATCTTCCACCTACATCACTTTGAATATTTTGGCCCCCTCATTTCCTGGATGATGTTCCTTTTTCATCAAATTAGTGGCATATAATTATTATCAACATTACTATGTTAAACTGCAGGATGATGATACAAACTACCACATGGACGTGATAGCTGGGCTTGCCAACATGAGGGCAAGAAATTACAGCATTCCTGAAGTTGACAAGCTTAAAGCCAAGTTTATTGCTGGACGTATCATTCCTGCAATTGCAACCTCGACTGCCATGGCCACTGGTCTTGTCTGCCTGGAGCTTTACAAAGCTTTGGATGGAGGGCACAAAATTGAGGACTATCGAAACACATTTGCTAACCTAGCACTGCCTCTCTTTTCCATGGCTGAGCCAGTTCCACCGAAGGTCATCAAGCATCAGGACATGAGTTGGACAGTTTGGGACAGGTGGATTCTGAAAGACAATCCTACTCTTAGGGAACTTCTCGAGTGGCTGAAGACAAAAGGCCTGAACGCTTACAGTATTTCATGCGGGAGTTGTCTGCTCTATAATAGCATGTTCCCTAGGCACAAAGATCGTATGGACAAAAAAATAGTGGATCTAGCAAGGGAAGTGGCCAAGGTGGAACTCCCTCCATACCGTCGTCACTTGGATGTTGTTGTGGCCTGTGAGGATGATGAGGATAATGACATTGACATCCCTCAAATATCCATTTATTTCCGTTAGGTTATTTTCATCCTATAGGTGTTTCCGAGACATCTTAGATTAGTGGACTATCTATGCAGCATGTTTGACTTAACATATTTACAATGATTTCCCAAACCAACATTGTTAACTATATCACAGTTCATATATCATTGAAAAGCAACTTAAATTCCTTGGTATTTTTTATGTTATCATTTGTGATGCTTTTGGATTTGTTTTTACCCAATCCCTTGTTTGTTGAGATAGTGCATTGCTGATAATTCATAGTCTGCATTGTACTGTTTCCCCTTATTATTCTGGGCTGTTGCGCTTCTTGCCGGCTTAGTTGGGTTCTTCAGTCATGGTGTGATAACCGTGTCTTGAATTTTGCCCATGGCATGTAATTGTTTTATTTGTTTGAAGACTGAAATATGGGGCGACCAAGATCATTAAGTTCATTAATAGGATTATGCTTTGCATATGAGTTTAGGGTATTGATCAAAAGATGGGCTTTGGTTGAGGCTCAGCCGGATTGTACAAAATCTGGCTTTGGAACCCTTCAATCTGGATCTTTCAGTCCGTTGTCTCGTTTCTTCATTTCTTCATTCCTTTTCATTATTTTTTTCTGTAGCGTTTCTCGAACATTTTATTTGTTAGATTGACAGTCAGCAGTCTTAGAGGGGGAGTTGTCTCTCTTTTGTCCTGTTCACCGTCTTCATCTTTGTTAATCAACTCTTCGAAGAGGGCAGTTGTCTCTCTTTTGTCCTGTTCACCGTCTTCATCTTTGTTAATCAACTCTTCGAAGATTAACGACTAATTATCAGATTTTTTTTTTCCTCCGTTACGAACATCTTTGGATTTTGTTTGAATTAAATATTTAAGATATGGTTTTCTAAAAACTTTATTTATGGAAGACTTCTATACAGTATGTATTTTCTATCAGGTTTTTCACTTGAAAAAGAACATTTATAAAAGTTCTTTTGTGATTTTTCCCTAATTATTTTGGTTTTAATATACGCGCGAGGTGCGATTACTATTCGCTCAAGTACCCTCAAAATAATGATCCGATTAACATTAAATTTACGAGTTAGGCCGAGTCATCATATTCGCATTATTTCTTTCCTTCTTTTCTATAAATTTTCAGAAGCAATGAGACTATTTTATTCTTATTTGCAAAACTGACCTTTTTATATTGTACCGAATGCTCTGATTAATCAATGCTTTAGAATCTCAAATGTTCTTTTCATTATAAGCTGCAATCTTCCAAACTGATTTATAGTCAAAATTACTTCAGCATACAGGTTGAGATATCTAAGCATATTTTCCACATAAGAAAATTAGTATTCCATGGAAAATGTCATAACATCAGCAATAGTAAAATATCTATCTATCAGCGCGAATTTTTTGCCCAAATAATTTCTGTTCATTTTTTATCAGCACCTTCATCAAAATCTCTAGAAACTCCAACTCGAAAATCCAGCTGTTTCTGATGCTTTGAGCGACGGCGTTCATCAAAATTGTCCCACCCTTCAAACTACAAGAAGGTCAAGCATATTTTCTTAGGCTGTGTCGTAAGACATAATTTTGATGTAAATGTTCTGCGGAACCGAAACGAGATGACTTAGAAAAAACCAGCAAAATTTCACACCTTGCGAAGGTTATCAATTGTTATTTCTGTGTTATGAAGATCTAATGTGGAGAGTTGAAGACAGGTCTTGAATAGTTTAGAAGGAAGAGATTTCATCCCATTGTTACTAAGATGCAAAGCCTGCATAATGGCCAGAAACACCGACAGAATGGATAAAAAATTAGTAAGATTTTAAAACTTGGGAAAGCGAAGGAGGGAAGCAAGAAAAATCCTGAGGTCAGTATACAACACTTCCATGTTAAGTTTTCAGAGCATGAAATTAAGAGCTTCGTTTGATGTATAAATCCGAATACTCAAGTGCATACGTGAAATTGTGATGACAGATAGTTATAGTTGTTGGACTTCAAAATGATTAAAAGATAATATTGCAATATTAACCAACGCGGAGAAGGGGAAGGACCTTCAATTATCTTTCTTTCTTTCTTTATTTTTTTTTATAATTATAAAAATGGGAAAATACCTTCAAACTGCTTAAGCTACTAAATGTCTCTGGCAATTCTGACAGAAAATTTGATGACAAATCAACCTGCCACAACAAAACCTTGATAAGCATATTAGATTATATATATATATATATATATATACCATTACCATTATTTTGTGTTCACTTTGTAAAAACCATATCTCCTAGCTACCTTGTTTCCCAGAAAAAATAAGTGTAAGAAGACCAACAAAAAATGTACCTCAACAAGGGAATGGCAGTTCCCTATGAACTCGGTGATGGTACACATCCTGAGAACAAGAGACATGACTATCAATGCAGTTATTTTACTACCACAAATAACATCAAGTATTAACTTTTTAAAATGTGTTTTTGCAATTATCATAACCACATGAGCAAAATAGTTGGGCTGGCTAATTCATTAGACTTACTGAACTATAGATTGAATTTCAACAAAAGAAATGGAAGGTGGATGAGGGCTACTTTCTAGCGCTCTACACAAAAACACACATGAACATAAAGACATTTAAATCCTGTCTCTGCAACATTATTTTCTTTCCAAGTGATGTTGATGGTTTATTAAGATTCATTGATATTTTCTTTTTCTTTTGAAATTTGAGGAGACAGGGAGAGGACTGAGGAGGTTGAGTACTTTGTATTCTAAACATAAATTTCTCCACTTTTGCTTCTCAAAACTCCGACATGTAAACCAGGAACCTATATATCAATCTAGCAAACCAAATATAGCAGGAAAGTGTAGGGCAACTACAAAACAGGGGATTTCAGTTTGACGGAACTTGACAATGCATGAATGAGTAAATAAATGATAATGCCTAGAGAAGCACACACTTCCAAACATTACCTATTATTGTTAGCGCGCAAAATTTCAAGTTGCGTCAGATGTCTTATTTCATTAGGAAGGCCAGCCAACTTATTATTGGAGACATGCAGCTCCTTTAAAGAGGTTAGAGATCCCAGTGCAGCTGGCAAAGTTGTTAAACTGAAAAAACCATTTTAATCCAACCAAATTATGTAAGCAACATTTTTTATAATCTTCAACCAACTTGAATTGCCACAAAGATCAAGCGGGCCAAAAGAATGGAAGCTTTCATTCAAATATGAAATATATTGAATAGATAGTGTGATAAATATTAGTAATCTATTCAAACAAAGTACTCAAGCTCAGCAAGATTAATCTTAAAATAAATAACAAGAAACCCCAAGCACATTAAGATGTTAAAAACAGAGATGACAAATTTATTTCCTCTATTCATCCCCTATATCTTTGGAGCAGGTGATTACCTGCAGCAAAATGTGAGGATTTGGATGAATGAAAATATATTTGATGTTTGCTTCAAGCCAGATAAACCAATATATATTACAAAATTCTGGACAATCTTGGCACCAGCAAGGTCCATGAAGTCCTTATGATAATTTATTTGATATTCCGTTTAAGGTAAGACAAAAAATAACACCCTGAAATCATAAATGACAAGATTTACTTACTGGTTATGGTTCAATGATACTACTGTTAAGTACTTCAGAGTTGCTAGTCCTTCCCAGCTAATTGATTCATCCAGTAACTTATTTGCATTAAGGAAAAGTTTCTAGAACATTTTGAAAGTAGCGTGTCAAATGTTGTTTCACCAAAGATTTCCATGTGTAAGCAAAACAAAAAGCCCAAGAGAAAAAGACAAGTTCAACTTACCTCTAGACCAGTAAGGCATTCAATTTTTACAGGTATATTTTGAATTGAGTTGTTGCTGCAATCTATAACTCTTCCAGAAGATCCACATGCCCACGCTTCATCAGGTATGGCCTATTTAATTATAATCAATGGAAAAATTGAGAGGATATTCCATACCAAAATTGGCAAGTAATGAAAGATGTGCACAAGAAATTTCTTCTTTGTTTTTTTTCCTCCCTGGATTCCTTTTGCTTTTATGGTTCTTTCCTCCTCCCTCTCCTTTATTCAGTAAGATAAGAGCAGTTCCTCTTGACAAACAAACAAAATTATCTATTATTATCTCTAAAAGGACTAATCAATATTATTATTAAGTCATAGTTTACATAACAGATTTCAAGTTTCAACCCTCTATTTACAACCTGGGGTTGAAGTGTTTCATTCCCATCACATCCCTTCACTTCATACCATCAAGCAATTATGAAGGTTATGTCATACTGTAATAGTTGTTAAACTTAAATTTGATTCATTGTCAGTGTGAAAATAGCTTTACACTGACAGTGAAAAATATGAGGTCACTGATTAATAAGATGTTAAGAGTTAAGACTTCTATTATAGTTAAAGAAAAGTCCTTTAATAATGTTGGCCTTTCTTGTTCACTCGTAATATGTCTATACTCTATAGTGACAGTAGATCGAGTTAAACTATGTGAACCATTATAGAAATTGCAAAGAAATAATTCCCTAGAAAAACCTAAGCTGTCAATTGTTCGATCATTTGGTAAACCTTGGAAACTAACATTTAATAAACCAGCAACTGCTAACTGCTTGTTACCTTCAAGTTGCATTCAGACAATGCTATAACTCCTGTAGCAGTCCATCGTTCCAACCTGTTTTTAATAGGAAATTTCTTTGTATCACTACTCGAGCTAGAGTGGTCATCTCTCCTTGTCTTGGGTGCAACCTGAGCTCTTTCCAAAATAGCACCATCCTAACAAGGAAGATAAAAGAACTTAATAAATTTGGAAGACTTCAAAGTGCATTAATTTTGAGTGCCATATAAGTCAAATCTTCCAAAAGCGCTTCAACAACTATTATTTTTAACTTTCAAGCTTTATTTTTTGCGTCTAACTAGTCAGTTATTTGATAGGTTCATCTATTATGTTCTTTGAAAACGGCTGGTTAAAGCCTTTCCAATTCATTTACACCAGAACCAAACTGAACGATAAAATCATACTATATAGTTGATGATCCATCCTGCTAGAGTACAGTTAAGTTGGTTTAGTCTCATTCAGTTTAGTCGATTTAATTATGACGGCAGCCATGATTTTATCTACTAGAAAAACTGCACTGAGATCAATAAAATTAGTTCACTTCTATCTCAACAGTAAGAAAAAAAAAAAACAACTCTCAAGAAACATAACTAAGCTATACAATACCCCTTGATGTAAACCCTGGGAAGCCACAAGCATTATTTTGGAGCCATTAGTCAAGTCGGATGCCGTCAACGTCAGAGAGTCCTCCAAAACTCTTCCTGTTTACATTCACCGATCATCAATCAAGATAGCGTTTCTTGCGAGGGACACGAAGGAGGAGGAAAAAAAAAATTTCGGACAAAGAAAGTTATATACAATACCTTTGAAGATGAGCTTTTGGCCTCGAGGGAGTACATTAGTGGAAGATAAGAGAAGGGACTTGAGGTCAACGATGGTGGAGTTGGGTGAGATTGAGATGGGTATCGACCTGCCACTGAACTTGACGTTAACGGTGATGGTGGCGTCGCCATGGGGATCGCTTGCTCCAGCAGTGACAGACGTCGCTTCCATTTCACCTTTACCTATGTATGTCTCTTCCCAGCAAGACGATAAACCGATAGAACAAATTTTGGAGATGAAAGTACCACTGTACTCTTCTTAATTCGCCCTTTGGCGGTTTATTAAAAGAAAAATTAACTAATCTTTTGTTCTGACAAAGTATACATACTGTAATAGACCTAAATATAAAACACTAAATTAAATTATGGTTAATATTTTTTAATTTTGAATATTATACTCATCTTTCTTTTATTTTTTTGTCATTAAAATTAATTCTGTTTTACACAATATATACTCCTTCTAATTGACAAATTACAGTTAGGCATCAATTGCATGAAGTTGAAAATAGAAGATCCAAATTAATTTTTAAAATATAAATTTTAATTA
The DNA here is from genome assembly GCA_037074585.1 of Biancaea sappan. Lineage (NCBI taxonomy): Eukaryota > Viridiplantae > Streptophyta > Magnoliopsida > Fabales > Fabaceae > Biancaea > Biancaea sappan. The sequence goes on along the minus strand of CM073498.1, from coordinate 5,043,086 downwards.
ATTTACTTCGATTATTAATTTAATTTGATTTAATCGAATTAAATCGAACTAATTTTATATATTAAAAAATTATATTATATATATATATATAATATTATATTTATATATTTTTATATTAAAAATTATTTTTATATATTTTATAATTAATTTGGTCTTTCTTTTAATTAATTTGGTATCTTATATATATATATATATATATATATATATTTTATTGAAATTAAAAATTATAAATTATTGTAAATAAAATTACTCAAAATCAAATAAACCTGTTCAAAATCGAACTAAACCGTTGAAAATCGAATTAAACGACATAAAAATTAAAACTGAATAGATCTATAATTTTAGAAAACCAATTAGCTCAATTCATTTTGGTTAAGACTTAAAATTAAACTAAATTGAACCTATAAACACTCATATTCTCTTGTAGGCCCTCTCACAATGTATGATTGGCATGGGATCCACTTGGACCCCGAAGAAGATTGTTGGACCTTTTAACTCTCCTATTCCCTTTTTATTTTTAAATTTTCAATGCATCTCATTTTTTTTATAATTTTAGAAAGTATATCATTTTTACTTTGTAAATAAATATCTGACGCGTGTATCGCCCTTGTCAGAGGTGACACACGGAGACTTATATCGCTTCTCCGATAAGCGACACAAGTTTTGACATTATCTGACGCGTGTATCGCCCTTGTCAGAGGTGACACACGGAGACTTATATCGCCTCTCCGATAAGCGACACAAGTTTTGACATTATTTATTTGAGAGAAAAAAAAATGTGAGAAAAGGAAAGAGACAAATAATAAAGAAGAGATATATTACTATTCAAAATACCTTTGACACATGTTTATAATGAGAATGGAAAGAGGCAAGCAATAAATGGCTGACACATGTTCAGAATGTTGCTTTTAAGATTGTTAATAATAAGAGAAAAGATGATTTAAAAAATAATTTTTTATTTATATTTAATATAAATATATATAATAATATTTTTGATAAAAATTAAAGATTAATTCTTAATTTATTAATATAAAATTATATATATATATATATATATAGCATTTTATTTTGAATTAATAAAAAAACTGAAGAGACAGAAAAATTGAGTTCATTAATGATTTTAGGCATGAGTCGGGATTAAAGTGCATTAATGATTTGACTTTATGGTATGGAAAAATTGAAAGTGAAAATTAGGGAGACGGAATTCCCGAAGACACTTTTTGGTTTTTTATATTAATTCAAAATAAAATATCAAAAATATTTAATTTTATATGCTTTAATCCCATATAAAATACCATAAATATATATTATTAAAAAAATAAAAATTAAAGATTAATTCTTAATTTATTAATATAAAATTAATATATATATATATATATATATATATTTAAAATATATAAAATTAAATATTTATGGTATTTTGTTTTGAATTGATAAAAAAACCAGAAAGTATTTAATTAATGGGATTTTATTTTTCCTGCAAAAAGGAAGGGGCATGAGGCATGGATGGGATTAAAGTGCATTAAATATTTATGGTAATTTATATGGGTTAAAGCATATAAAATTAAATATTTATGGTATTAGGTATTTTATTTTGAATTAATAAAAAAAACTAGAAAGTACCTTTGGGAATTCCTGGTTTCCATTTTCAATTTTTCCACACCATAAAATCGAATCATTAATGCACTTTAATACCAACCATGACTCATGCCTCAAATTATTAATGCACTTTAATCCCATCTCTGACTCAAACTTTCCGTCTCTCTGGTTTTTTTATTAATTCAAAATAAAATACTATAAATATTTAATTATATATATATATATATATATATATATATATATATTAATTTTATATTAAAAATTAATCTTTAATTTTTATTTAAAATATTTTTATATATTTATATTAAATATAAATAAAAAATTATTTTTAAATCATTTTTTTCTCTCCTTATTAATAATATTGACACCAACATTTTAAACATGTGTTGGCCATTTATTACTTGTCTCTTCTTATGTGAGGTACTTTAAACAATAGTATCTCTCTCATTTATTACTTGCCTCTTCACTTTCTTCACTTTTTTTTTTCTCTCTTTCAAATAAATAATGTTAAAACAGTGATAGGATACTCCTCCTCCTTGCTCCTCTCTTTAGTAATAATTTTAATTGTTACTAAAAGTTTTAACAATAGTTAAAATTGTTGCTAAACGGAGGAGTATAGTGCTAGGAGCAATAAATTTAAATTCAAATAGAATGTGTCATCCATCAGAGGTAGCCCCTGTTAGGGGTGACATAGGGTTTAGGGTTTAGAATTTTGGATATAGGTCTCTATGTGTCACATCTGATAATGACAACACATGTGTCACACATTTATTTATACAGTAAAAATAGTATACTTTCAAAAATTAAATAAAAAATAGAATGCATTGAAAATTTAAAAATAAAAAGAGATTAAGAGAGTAAAAAAGTCAAGATTGTTGGGCATGGCTCCGCATAGAGAGGTCCCTGCTTAGTTTTTTTGTTTGTTTGTTGGGGGCTTTGCCCCTTGTATTTACCAAAAAAATAATATAATTATTTAATAACTTTTAAATATCATATTTAAAATAAAATTACAAATTTATATTAGATGTTGATGTTAATTTAACTTTCTTTGTTGTCGTATTAAAAATAAAATTATAGTGTCATATTGTATAAAAAGTTAGTTAATTTGGTAAAAATCAACTACAACATATATTAAAATGTTAAGAGATTGGAATGTAAATTTTGAAACTGGAGAAATAATAAGTGTAAAGTAGCTAAACCTCAGAAAGAGTTGGTGCATTTATCCTACAAAATATTGAAAAAGTGAAATTTTTTTCTTAATAAAATGAGGTTTATTTATTTTTATTTTTAGAGGATTTTGAAGATGCTTGTAGGGATGAGTAACGTAATTTTGGTACATAAATTGTTGAATAGTTTAGTGTATAAATGCTTAATTTTAGTAATCCATTCGACCCAGGAAGTAGAACATGGTTGGTCATTAAAAATAGGACTTTTTTCAGAGAAGAGAGGCTATAAGGTCTTGCACCTCCAAGTCAGTCATGCTGAGCAGACACATTTTGTAAGCTTCTCTTCTGACTCTGGGCATAAGATAAAAATAGAACAAAGGGATGTAGGACGAAGTGTGCAGCAGAGATAGCAAAAAGGGAAAGAAATATAGCCCAGCAATCAACAACACAACATAAGACAAATGTTATTTTTGGATCACATTCATTCACACGAGTAAATGTGATTGTGATTGTGATGCTGCCTTTTTACTCCTACAATTAACATTCTTTTTTGTTAAACTGGCTAGCACACTTAAACTTCTAATATGAATAACTTTAAGTATATATTATTATGTTTTTAGTAAAAACATAATATATGAATTTAAAAAAAAAAAAAATAACACAGTGCTAAATGATAAGAAATCATAGAACATCGGCCCCTGAACTCATTTCCAAAATGAACGATGAATTATGATTCTTGCCTGGTGCGTAAGCCAAGCAGGTAGACAAAAGATCGGCTCCCATGAACGACTCTCAATGAATCATCCTTTTGTATAATTAACATATAGCTTAAATTTATTGAGTTGTTTCTGTCGAAAGGGAGACAAATGAGTCAGCCACTTTAGATGAGTGCTAATGCACATATTCTTAATGTCTTAGTAATTAACTTTAACTTTTTGAACATAAAAAATATCTAACAAAAAATTAGTATTGTTAATCTTTTCCCTTATTATTAGTGCCTTAAGAAGAAGTTACGAATATTTTAAAAGTTTGTAGTAGTTATATTGTATTTGTAATGTATTCTAAACATGTTGAGAAGTTTTTTCTCCTTGTAAAGATATATTATTTCCATAAAAAATTGATCCAAACATAGATTCCATTAATCTAATTTTTAAATTAATAAGGTAAAAATGTTAGTATAATAAACAAAAAAATATTTTAGTAAAATATGAAGGACAAAACACATATTTAACCCAAAAAAATTCCACGTTAGTTTGTAATAATAATAAGATTTTTTTTCCACATTAACTCTCAATTATACCATAGTAAAAACGAAATTTTGTTATGTACAACAAATAGGTCACACTTATTATTAAAAAAATAAGACAAAATAACTCCTTATATCTAATGATTATGGATTTGATCTTATGAGAATATCTACAGTAGTGGTTCTTAAATAGTTTTTAAATTTAAGAATCGGTTCACCACTGTAATTCTTCACGTTGGCTGCCACATATAAGAAAAGTTCTTATATAAAAACTGTTAGAATATCTACAGTTGTAAACTTTACTTAGGTTCTTATTTTGGATCCCACAGTGTTACATTAATTTAAGCAACTCCCCGTTACTTTAAACAACTCTCAACTATAATGGTGAGCCTTTTAAAAACCCACAAATAGATCTCACAATTAACTCTGCACTACTTTAACATTTATTACTCTCAACTAATATTTATTGTAAATTGATTATTTTATTATTACTTTTTATATAAAACTGTTCTTACGCGTGACATTCAACGTGGAGAACTATAGTGGTGAACCGAAATAAGAACCAGTTCTTAAATTTAAAAATCCCTTAAGAACTACCACTATAGATGTTTTTATACAAAAAATAATAATGAAATAATTAATTCACAATAAATGTTAGTGAACAGTAATAAATATTAAAGTAGTGAAGAGTTGATTGTGGGACCAATTTGTGAGTTTTTAAAAGTTTCACCACTGTAGTGAAGAGTTGCTTAAAGTGGTGATAAATTGCTTAAGCTGATGCGGTATTGTGGGATCTACAATAAGAACTCCAGTGAGGTTCACTACTGTAAATACTTTAATAAGCTTAATGGGTTAAAAAATATTAATGAAGCATCAATTGGACAATATTAATTACTCCGCTGATAATTAAATTGGATCATTAGAAAGATTAAGGCATAGTATAACTTATAATTTATTAGTGCTTCTTTACTAGTATAAGTGCTTTTATATAAAAAAAATAGTGTTTGGATAAATTTAAATAAATAATTTATTAATCCCAAAAAATTATTTTTTAGTTTATTTTATGAAGTCAATTTTTTTAAGTTTATTGAAAAAACTTTGTACGAAAGCTCAAATTCATATGACTATGAAGTTATTTTACATTTTTACTGTCACGACCCGTTTTCTGGGCACATGACCAGCACAATGATGAATCTCTCATCACTGTAAGCCTTCCGATAAATATATCAAATTTTGCTTATCTGAAAATCATAGAGATGATTTGCATGTAATAATATATTATCAATATAAAATACATTATTATGCTGACATACAAACCAAATACCAAACCCCTGACCTAGATGTCCTAGACGATTACAGAGCAACATAATCTATAACAAAAGAGGGGTCTACCCGACAACGGGAAGGTCCAAAGTGATCTACTCCTCTAACAGATATTTTTCGCTGGCAACCTGATCTGAACAAAAAGGTTGTACAAACAATGTGAGCTTTTAAATTCAATGAGCGAATCGACCTCGCGTTAATAAAATTCAAATACATTACCAGTCATGCAAGCATATCCAAAGGCTCATACTCAACCAATAGACAGAAGATAAAAATTCATCCAATTCAACAAACGTTACTAGTACTCGTCAATGACAATATATTCCAGAGAGCGCACACAGGCCGGCTCACCAATTATGTATATTTCCGCCATGACGCACAACATCATCCTTTTACATACAAGAAGATAAAAATTCATCCAATTCAACAAACGTTACTAGTACTCGTCAATGGCAATATATCCCGGAGAGCGCACACAGGCCAGCTCACCAATTATGTATATTTCCGCCATGACGCACAACATCATCCTTTTACATATAAGAAGATAAAAATTCATCCAATTCAACAAACGTTACTAGTACTCGTCAATGGCAATATATCCCGGAGAGCGCACACAGGCCAGCTCACCAATTATGTATATTTCCGCCATGACGCACAACATCATCCTTTTACATACAAGAAGATAAAAATTCATCCAATTCAACAAACGTTACTAGTACTCGTCAATGACAATATATCCAGGAGAGTGCACACAGGCCGGCTCACCAATTATGTATATTTCCGCCATGACGCACAACCTCATCCTCTTAGCTAGGGCGCCTCACGGATTTATCACCAATCCGGGCTATATCCCTACTAAGGGAATCGTTGTCTCCACACTCATTGGTTAAGACACCCTGTCAACCGGATTTTTCGCCTTGCCGTGAGAGGGGGTACTGTCCCGCTCAATTACAATCAATAACATTTCATATCATAATCAGAAGCTCAATATAATATTCATCCATATAACAGGTATAGTATATAACTATATTATAGATTTATAAACCACATATCAAGATAACAATTAATCCGTTTTTGAAAACATTCAAACTTCACATCATCATAAGATACTTATTTCATTTTATCCATACTTATGGATTAATTATCTCATTTAGATTCGTTATTCTGAATCCAATTTCCCCCTATGAATCTTGAGAGTGTCCTACGACATACTTTTTATCACCAGTAATGCTAAAATTCTATTAAAACGGGGTCGTTTCACTCACCTGGATTCCGTACGAATATCGCTTCTCTAAGTCATTACAGACAAGAGTACACAGATGAATTTCAGTATTCCGCTACAGAGATTTTCATGAAAGATTAGAGAAAACAAGTTAAGATTGTTTTCATACAGATACTGTTCATACATACGGTACTATTTATATATACGGTTACTATTCATATATATAGTCACTATTCATATATACGGATAATATTCGTACATACGATCACTATTCATACGTATGAATACTATTTTTACGTACAGATACTATTCATATGTATGGTTACTACGTACGGGTACTATTCATACCAGAAATAGAGAATACAATCTGTAAAAGAGTACACCAGGTAAGTTCTCAGAAAAGAGTGGAGGGTCACACTGGACACACTTAAAAACCAGGTATTTCCTTAGCTAGAACTTTCCTAGACATGTATTTTTCACAGTTTACATTCTATTTCGGTAATCAGAGAATCAAAATAACATATAAACAGCTAAGGACAGTTTTTCTGATGTGGAAGATCGGCCAAAGCCGCAACCACAGAGCATACTTAAGAAAATAACTTCTAGAATTTGAAAGACATAGAAAGGCATAGTATCCTTACCTAAGCAAAAAGGAAAGGCCCAAAATCTCAGAGGCCTAACATTGAAGTAAGAGAAACTTAAGGAGAGAAGAAGAGAAGTTGAAGGTGTGAGTTTAGAAGTGAAATGGAAGGGCCTATTTATAGCAAAAGTCAAGGGTACTATTTGACACTATGCACTAATAAAATATTTAATTTACTATTTATGAAAATGACATTTCTAATAATGCAGTTACTGTGCGTAACATTTTTTCTTTTATTACTATTGGAAACTTAAAGAGAAAACTATCCTTTCACCTTAAACCTTTAAGTTTCTTTTCAAATCAGTCCTTTCAATTTAGTCCCTGAGGGTATTTTTACACATAAAACGTCATTTTCTCCTACAAACTTCTTTCTAACTTTCTCTTATGACCAAACCACATCTAGTACTTGACATTTCGATTGTATAAATGAACAGTATCGTATACGTAAATAGTATTATACAGGTGAATAGTACCATATACTGAAATAGTAACAGTAGTTTGTAAACAAATATTTATATTTTATTTTTCTTGGGTATTACATTATCACCCCCTTAAGAGAATTCGGTCCCCCGAATTCAAAACTCTTCTCAAGACTAAAATAAGTGTGATTACTTCGTCTATATCTCATCTTTTGTATCTCTTTCTTTCCAAACCTCTTCACATCCTTGGTAAGATTTACAAGAACATTATACCATTGACTGTGAACTCTAAACTGCATTATCAATAATTTGCATAGGACTTTTACCTTTTCTAAACAACAAACAATCTCTTCCTCATCAGTTTGATATTCTCCACAACCTTTTGTACCATAAAGTGTCTCATCCTCATAACCTTTACCAAACTCAAACCACCTAATCAGAGACGAACTCTGTCTCTATGTAAAACCTCAAATAGGTGTCATCTCAAAAGTGGCACGTGGTCTTTCCAGTTCACATTGAATATCAGAACACATGATACCACACACATAGCTTATAACTTTTATGATTACAAGCACCTCACCCGAAAGCATCATTTTGGCCATAGGTAATACTCTTGCCCGAAGGCGATCCTTCTACCTTAAGGCGATACTCTCAGCTGAAGGCGTCATATGAAAGGCAAAATCACATGAAATCATTATATAAATCTCTCGGAAGAACAATCCTAGAAAATGTGATAAGTAAATAACATACTCCTCATGCATAATTATATATATAGAAATTCCTCTCACCTCAATGACTCATATAGAGTCGTATCTCTTCAATGATTAGGGCAAACCCATAGTTCTCTATATATAGGTTCATAAAATACTTATTTAGCACTCCTCCATAGCTCAGAAATGCAATGAAATATCATTTTAGTAACTCTTCTCAGTCAAAAGGATATTACCATACTCTGCTTTAGAATTTCCATAATCAAATAAGAAATATAAGTCCAACATCTTCTCATTCCTCAAGTTCTTTCAGTAAAAGGAATCACTTCAACAAAGAAGATCTAAATACTAACTTAAATTTTATTTCTAGTACATAGATAATTTTAATACGTGAAGCTTAGACCAAATATAGCTTTAGGTACAAACAAAAGAAAAAATAAATTAAGGACGAGGAGGCTTTTGAAATGTAAAAGGTGCTCCAGGTCTAGAAGAGGAAGGTGCTTCAGACCTTAAGGAGGAAGCTAATCGTTGTAGCCTAGAAAGAGTTTCTGGAGGAAGCGCCTGAGAAATTTGCCGAAGAGCATAAGTCACTCCATTCATACAGTCAATACACCTTGCTTGTTGGTCACGAAAATTTTGAGTTGCAAACATTGAATGTCTATCAACTCGATTGGCTAGTTCCCCGAAACGACGATTTATCAGTTTCTCTTGGTTTTCAAAGAGACGACTTATTAGTCGCTTCTGGTCCTCTATCTTGTATTCCAGGCTCTCTATCTTACGCTCCAGATTTTCGATCTTACGCTCCAGGAACGCAAGCTTATTTTCTGAGGATGTTGCAGTACTGTCCTCCTCCAACTCTATTACATCCCTCTTTCTTTTCTTAATTTCTGGTGACCTGTCTACAGGTCTCTTCCCTTTGTTATCTCCGAGACTTAGATTTAAATCAAGCTCTACATTGCCAGTCTCAAAATTCAAGTTGAAAGACTTATTATCGGCCATTGCTCTAGGGATCTCAGAAATAACTTCGAATGAGAAAGGAATGGAGATTGAGAAATAGGTATGTAATGAAAGAAGTAGGTTTGCTTGGTGCGATGAGTAGGGTAACGGGCATACAAGATTTATAGACAACCCGAAGCCCCTGGAGCTAAAGCCACCACAACCTATACACCGCTCGCTAGGAGGTTTACGGATCACATATGTCGCAATGCCAGCAATTAATGTCGGACATGCAAGTAAATAGTAAATATAATTTAATGCAATTAACATAAGTCAAAGATTTCCTCAAAAAATTTTCGGCTAATCTTAACCTCTCCCAAAATTTTGACTAACTACGCTCTTCAGTCTGAGATTTTCTCCCTCTAAACTTGTTTTATCCTGTAATCCCATATCACGATGTCCCTCTATGATTAGGTAGCCTCATATTGGCCGTATCTTAGATTCTAATCGGTGTCTTTACTCTAGACTTACACATAATATATATGTAAATATATATATTTTAAAACAAAGTTAACTGCTTACGGTCGCATGCCTTAAGCATTATCATGATGTAAGGAAATCACTGCCTTTCATTTGCCCACGAGAGCATTATATGTAAGTATGTGTAACCATGAAGATATATCATCCTCTACACATTTCATTCTATCCAAGTCATTTTGATTTCACATTCTCTATGAGTATATGTAGGATCATCATATATTCTCCTTGGTCGTAGCCTTCACTCATTATGCATGAATAACATACATACATGTAATTACAACATGATTCAATCAGTTATGTATATTATACTCAACTGAAGGCTCTCAAGAACAACACAATAAAACAGAGAAATGCATTTCAGTTCATCATAAAAGCATCCAAGGCAATCTTTAATGGCTATATTCTTAACTTCTTTGAATTTCGGAAAATGCCAACGGGAGAAATGGGAAAACTAAGTAAAATCGGCCGCAAATCCACCGAATACTGACTTTCGTGGTTTTGGCATTAATGCAACGCATTGTTGGTGTGCACGCCTACCCTAGACTTCTGGCTTCCAGCTTGCAGAAATCCATAGGTTGATCGTGTAGGGGTGCGGTGAAAAGATATCTTCTTTGTCTCTAAGTCCTAATTTTTCTCTATAAAAACCGTCCCAGCGTTCTCAGTTACCACGCCACAAATGAAAGTAATGGTTGGAACCCAAGAGGGGGGGTGAATTGGGTTTTATAAATTTTTCACAAGAATTAATTGGAAGTTAAAATGATTTTCTGTAAAAGTACAATGCTTAGGATAATAAATATAATACAGAAAATCAATGTGCTGTCAAGATAAATAATTATAAAGATCAAGGAATTAAATAATAGATATCAATATGCACAAATTAAAGAGTAAGGGATAGAGAAAGTAAACTCGGAGATTTATACTGGTTCGGCTAATCCAAGCCTACATCCAGTGCTCAAGAGACCACTTGAGTATTTCCACTATAATTGTAAGTTTAATCCGGGTACTTGAAAACCACTACAACCACGTAAATTCGATTCGGGTATTTGCGAAACCACAATAGAGAATTTATGAATCCGGGCTCCTCCTCAACCCAAAGCAAGTTCTTCCAACACCGGTACTTGCGAACCTCAACTCAGAATAATATATGTGTTGATCAAAATCAACAATACAAAGAAACTCTCTTTAAAGAGTAGATGAATACAAATGAAGCTCTAATAACTATAATGATAGAGAATATGCAAGATTTGGCTCAAGAATGCTTTCCTTTCTCTCAAAGATGATAGAAGAAGTTAATATCACATTGTAGGACTTTGTTCTAGCTCAAAATCGTGTATCTAAGGTCATATATATAAGATTTTACAAAACTAGCCGTTATATAGCCGTTACAGCACTTATAGTGCAGTCCAGATTTTGAGCTTTCTTTAAAAATTCATAACTCCCTCATTTGAACTCCGTTTTAAACAAATAATATACCGTTGGAAAGCTCTTGGAGTCTAGTTTCAAATGAGCTAAGTTTTACTCAAAAATTATTTTTATTTTAAAAGATATAATCAAAATACTGACTATAGGTCAGAACAGAATAATTTTTTATTACAGTAAAATCAACTTTCAGTTTTTCAAACTATATTTTAAATAGTCATATATTTCTCATTTGGACTCTGTTTTGAATAAATAATATACCGTTGAAAATATCTTTGAGTCTACTATCAAATGAGATTAAGATACTTGAAAAACCGATTTTTCATTTATGAGATATGATATAAGGAGTGACCAAAGGTTAAAAAATAACTTTTGTAAAACTTCATATCTCACTATCTTTTTGTTCAAAAATGCTTGAGCCAATGTATGCAAATCTAAATCATTGAGTTGCACAAATATACTAGCCTATATAAAATATACCTAATGTAAACACATAGGCTATCTTGATGCATCCAAGCTTCCAAGACTTCAAATCTTCTAATTCTTCATTTATTGGAGCTTTGTCCTTGTATGTTGCTTTCCTTGAGTGAGGCATGATGTTACTTTTCCTTGTTCTTCAATCCAATGCTCACTCTTCTTGTTTTGAACCAACCTATAAAATATATCTTACTTACAAACCAAATGGTTAGTTCAATTCATGATAAATAGCATGATTAATGTATAAGACATTACACATTAAATAACATAGTCATGCTTAAATACTTGTAGCATGTATATGATAATTAACCTTTATATATATCAATGCTACAATTCAAATACATTTGTCATCATCAAAACTTATGGCATAAAGCCTTAGGGTCAACAACAAAGAGTAATAATCTCTGAGCCTACAATCTTCCAGCATTCCTCTCGCCTCATACTCTTACAAAAATTTCTAAATTTTTCAAATCATGGCCTCAAGGAAGTACATTGATCTCACAGTAGAGGCTAAGGAAGAAGAACTTGACTTAAACTTAAGTTTATGCAGGGACAAGGGCAAAAGACCTCTCGAGGGACCTCAAGAAATTCAAAAGGAGAAGAAGATGAAGAAGATTGAGGAAGCCGAGGAGATTAGCACAGGCCATAGCTCAGAGGACAAAATCGCCTGTTTAGAGCAGGAGGTGAAGATTCTCAAGAAGATGATAGAGGACCTGGAGAAGTTAACCAAACGCAATAACGCAGCAATGACTTCGAGAATAGATAGGTTCTTCTATTGGTCCACTCAATGCTTCTGCAATCAACAGCAAAGAAGTGTTGATTGTATGAATGGAATTTACACTACCCTCCGCGACATTGCTCTGTCTCTTGCTCCAAGGAATGGTCGAGGGGTGATGATACAATACAACCCTCCTAATCCGAGACCACCTCGCTTTTAGATTACTCATGCATGAGTAAACTTCTCTTTTTTTTTTTGCAATGTAATCCTTCAGTTTTTTTTAATGCAAGTGGTTTCTTTTATTGGCTGGTACCCTAAAATAATATAGCTACACAAAATCAATCATGAATTCAGCTTATAAAATCCACCATATAAAAATTTGATCCGACAGCAACGGAATCAAAACAAGTAACAACTTTTCCTTTCAAAAGTGTAGCCACATCTGTCTAAAACTAAAACTGAGAACATAATTCCTAAGAAGAGATAAGTCTCGGAGGGAAAGGAAATGAAAACATCCTACAGGACCTTCAGTAGAGCCGTCTTTATATAGTTGTGCCCGGGTTCACAACGATAGAGGAGGTTCCACTAAGGTTACCTTGTTCTGTAATCACTAGGAGACCTAACAACCATTCCTCTGATACCAACTTTGTCACGACCCGTTTTCTGGGCACATGACCGGCACAATGATGAATCTCTCATCACTGTAAGCCTTCCGATAAATATATCAAATTTTGCTTATCTGAAAAATCATAGAGATGATTTGCATGTAATAATATATTATCAATATAAAATACATTATTATGCTGACATACAAACCAAATGCCAAACCCCTGACCTAGATGTCCTAGACGATTACAGAGCAACATAATCTATAACAAAAGAGGGGTCTACCGGACAACGGGAAGGTCCAAAGTGATCTACTCCTCTAGCAGATATTCTTCGCTGGCAACCTGATCTGAACAAAAAGGTTGTACAAACAGTGTGAGCTTTTAAACTCAATGAGTGAATCGGCCTCGCGTTAATAAAATTCAAATACATTACCAGTCATGCAAGCATATCCAAAGGCTCATACTCAACCAATAGACAGAAGATAAAAATTCATCCAATTCAACAAACGTTACTAGTACTCGTCAATAACAATATATCCCAGAGAGCGCACACAGGCCGACTCACCAATTATGTATATTTCCGTCATGACGCACAACATCATCCTTTTACATACAAGAAGATAAAAATTCATCCAATTCAACAAACGTTACTAGTACTCGTCAATGGCAATATTGTTAACCCTAAGGCTATATGCCATAAGTTTTGATGATGACAAATATATTTGAATAGTAGCATTGATATATATAAAGATTAATTATCATATATATGCTACAAGTACTTAAGCATGATTATGTTATTTAATATGTATGTTGCATATATTGAATCATGCTATTAAACTAACCATTGGGTTTGCAAGTAAGATATATTTTATAGGTTGGTTCAAAACAAGAAGAGTGAGCATTGTATTGAAGAACAAGGAAAAGCAATATCATGCTTCACTCAAGGAAAACATCATGCAAGGATGAAGCTCCAAGAAATGAAGAATTAGAAGATTTGAAGTCTTGGAAGCTTGGATGCATCAAGATAGCCTATGTGTTTATATTAGGTATATTTTATATAGACTAGTATACTTTTGCAACTCAATGATTTAGATTTGCATACATTGGCTCAATTATTTTGAACAAAAAGATAGTGAGATATGAAATTTTACAAAAGTTAGTTTTTGACCTTTGGTCACTCTTTATATCATATCTCAAACGAAAAATCATTTTTTTCAAGTATCTTAATCTCATTTGATAGTATACTCAAAGATCTTTTCAACGGTATATTATTTATTCAAAACGGAGTCCAAATGAGAAATATATGACTATTCAAAATATAGTTTGAAAAACTGAAAGTTGATTTTACTGTAATAAAAAATTATTCTGTTCTGACCTATAGTCAGTATTTTGATTATATCTTTTAAAAGAAAAATAATTTTTGAGTAAAACTTGGGTCATTTGAAACTAGACTCCAAGAGCTTTCCAACGGTATATTATTTGTTTAAAACGGAGTTCAAATGAGGGAGTTATGAATTTTTAAAGAAAGCTCAAAATCTGGACTGCACTATAAGTGCTGTAACGGCTATATAACGGCTAGTTTTGTAAAATCTTATATATATGACCTTAGATACACGATTTTGAGCTAGAACAAAGTCCTACAATGTGATATTAACTTCTTCTATCATCTTTGAGAGAAAGGAAAGCATTCTTGAGCCAAATCTTGCATATTCTCTATCATTATAGTTATTAGAGCTTCATTTGTATTCATCTACTCTTTAAAGAGAGTTTCTTTGTATTGTTGATTTTGATCAACACATATATTATTCTGAGTTGAGGTTTGCAAGTACCGGTGTTGGAAGAACTTGCTTTGGGTTGAGGAGGAGCCCGGATTCATAAATTCTCCATTGTGGTTTCGCAAATACCCGGATCGAATTTGCGTGGTTGTAGTGGTTTGCAAGTACCCGGATTAAACTTGCAATTATAGTGGAAATACTCAAGTGGTCTCTTGAGGACTGGATGTAGGCTTGGATTAGCCGAACCAGTATAAATCTCTGAGTTTGCTTTCTCTATCCCTTACTCTTTAATTTGTGCATATTGATATCTATTCTTTAATTCCTTGATCTTTATAATTATTTATCTTGACAGCACATTGATTTTCTGTATTGTATTTATTATCCTAAGCATTGTACTTTTACAGAAAATCATTTTAACTTCCAATTAATTCTTGTGAAAAATTTATAAAACCCAATTCACCCCCCCTCTTGGGTTCCAACCATTACTTTCAATTGGTATCAGAGCTTGGGCTCTTGATTTAAGACTTAACTGTCTAAGAGTAAATATGGTTGGATCTAGTGAGTGGTTTATGTCTGAAAATTGTTCTTTCACAGAACCTCCAATTTTTTATGCTAATCATTTTCAATATTGGAAGTATGAAATGAAAATTTTTTTAATTTCAGTAGACCATAAACTCTGGGAAATTATAGAAAATGGTTTTTATATGCCTGTCAAGGAAGAACAAGGAAAATACATTCCAAAACCCAAGAGTGAATGGAATGATACTGAAAGAAGTTTAGTGCAACTCAATGCTAAGGCAAAATTGATTATTTCTTGTGCATTGAGTCAAGATGAATTTTTTAGAATTTCCAATTGTGCAACTGCTAAGGAAATGTGGGAAACTTTAGAAGTTGCATATGAGGAAGATCTTGTTGCAATGGAATTAAAGTCTAGAAATATCATTAATGAACTTGATATCGCTCAAATGAAAAATTGTGAAACCATTAATGAGATACGACTTGTGCTTAATCAATTGCAAGCTCTTGGTGTTGAACTTACAGGAAAATCTCAAATCACCAAGGAGATAGAAGAAAAAGAAAAAGGAGAAAAAGAGAAACCACAACCAAAAACTGAATCATCAAAGAAAGCTTACCTATCTTCCATTTGGGGAAATAGCAATTCCGATGAGGAGAACACAAATGAAGAAGCCAACACTTGTCTTGTGGCCAGAGATAAAGATGAGGTAAATTCATTTGACTACTCTTTTGAAGAATTACAAGATGCCTTTGATGATTTACATGAAGAATCTCTTATGCTTGCAAAGAAACTAAATATTTCAAAACAGAAAAACTCTTCTCTTGAAAATGAGTTGGAAACATTGAAAAACGAATTTTCTATTTCCAAGGAAGAGAATTTTGTTTTTGAAAATCAAAACAGAACTTTGCAAGAAGAGAATTTGATTTTAAAGGCAAATATCTCTACCAACAAAAATTGCTTTTGTACCAAGTGTGATTCCTTGAAAAAGGAGAATGAGGATCTTAAAAACACACTTAAAAAACTTTCTCAAGGTAGAGAAATTCAAAACTCTTCTGTTGAGAAACAAAGTAGTAGCTTTAACAAAATTGGTTTTGTTCTTAACAAGTCAAATCAGAAATATTTCGAAAACTACTTTGTTCCTACAAAAATGTCCAAAAGTCCACCTTGCACTTGTTTTTATTGTGGACTGAAAGGACACAAGTCTTACTCCTGTTTTTATAAGAAAAATCTTGTTCATGGAGTAAAAATGAAATGGGTTCAAAAAGGACCTCATGACCCAGGCAAACCCAAAAAAATTTGGGTATCAAAGATAAAGGATTAATTTGCAGATTTGCCTCGAAGCAAGGAGCGGAAATAACTTTTCAATGGCTACATCATTCAAACTCCACTCTTTTGCATCAAAAGGAGGCAATGGATATGTAAACATATAAGCTGGAATGCATTGTAAGAAATTTGACTGATATGTTTACTGCTCTCTAATGCTTTTGTCTGTTCTCTAATATGCATTACATCTATCCTTGATACTCATGCATGCTATATCTGAAAACAATTGTTAGGTGTGCAGCTTATAGATTCGAATTTTGTTTTGAGCTAAAATCTTTCTTCCAAATTTTGCTCAAACTATCCTTTTTACCGCATCATGAAAACTTGCTTCCATTACACGCACATTTTTCTTGTCTTCACAACAATAAGATTACTCCTACCCATAGTATTTATCCTTGTTGTAATCTTATTTAAATATTTTCAATGAAATCAAATTTATTGCAAAATTGCATTTCATGGAAGCATAGCACTTTTATTAATATGGCATATCTTGAACATAATGTTGCTCCTAGTGCTCGAGATTTATTTGAACATCAAAATGCTCCACCAAAAGTGTTTTGCAGGAGTTAATCCTCAAAATTATCCTCTAAAGCACATTCTTTCCTCTGCTCTCCGAAATCAGTAAGATTTATAGTTTTGAAGTTGGTTGGTCGACCAACGCTCCTATCAGTAGTCGACTAACGAAGCCTACATTGAACCAATGCTTGATAGATCTTGCAAATAATCAATCAATTAAGATCATTAAAATTGTAAGAAGACAGGATCGATCAAAAGAAGAGCAATGAGCAAAACAAGGATATCAAAATCTTGAAGAGGAACTTCAAGAAGCAACAAAAGTTTGCCAAAATTGATGAGTATCTCTATCCTTTACGTCTTCATTATTTAATTGAATGATACTCCTTGATCTCAATTGTACATTCTGGCAAATTTTTTTTTGTCATACTTTCATTGCAATGACATATTGTTTTCTGACATCTTACATACTTGATCACAACATGACATATAAAAATATGTTAAATACTTAAATTATTTTTTTTAATACATTATGGTTTGAGCATTATACATATCATCTCTTTTACATAAGCTGTAACTTATGAACCATTGTTTATGGATTATAGTTTATATCTGATTATATCTTATTAATCCATATTACCTCAATTATGTTACTACATACTCTGATTATAATATGTTTTATCTTGAGTAAGTATGTAACTTGCTTTTGCTTTGAAATGATGATATATATATCCATGTCAGAAAATTCTTTCTATCTTTAAAATGGATATATATTTTTCAAAATATATATATCCTTCTATTGTACAAAATTTGTGCGGCTGATTTTCTTTATCTTTCTTTATTATTATAATTTTTTTTAAGTACCGTCATCTGAAAGAAACCACTTGCATTAAAATAAAAAAAACAAACCGAAGGATTACATTGCATTAAAAAAAGAGAGGGAAGGTTTGCTCATAGATGAGCAATCTACAGGCGAGGTGGTCTCGGATTAGGTGGGTTGTATTGAATCATCACCCCTCGGCCATTCCTTGGAGCAAGAGACTGAGCAATGTCATGGAGGGTAGTGTAAATCCCATTCATACAATCAACACTTCTTTGTTGTTGATTGCAGAAGCATTGGGTAGACCAATAGAAGAACCTATCTATTCTTGAAGTCAGTGCCGCATTGTTGCGTTTAGCTAACTTCTCCTGGTCCTCTATCATCTTCTTGAGTTTCTTCACCTCCTGCTCCAGACAAGCAATTTTGTCTTCTGACGTATGGCCTGTACTAATCTCCTCAGCTTCTTCGATCTTCATCTTCTTCTTTTGGTTCTCTTGAGATTCCTCCAAAGGTCTTTTGCCTTTGTCCTTGCCTAGACTCAAGTTTAAGTCGAGCTCTTCCTCCCTTCCCTCTACTGTGAGATCAATGAACTTTCTTGCTGCCATGGTTTGGAAAATTCAGAAATTTTTGTAGGAGTATGAAGAGAGAGGAATGTCAGAAAGTTATAGGCTCAGAGATGAATACTCTTTGTGGTGTGGTAATTGAGAACTCTGGGGCAGTCTTTATAGAGAGAAAATTATAACTAAGAGCCAAAGAAGATATCTCTTTGCCGCACCCCTACACGCTCATCCTATGGATTTCTGCAAGCTGGAAGCCAGAAGTCTAGAGTACGCATGCACACCGATAACGCGTCACATTAATGGCAAAACCACGAAAGTCAATTTTCGGTGGATTTGCGGCTGATTTAATTTGTTTTGATTAGAAATTTTAAGGATTAATAAAATGGTGATATTCAGAACCGTATCACTCTGCTTTGTTGTGTTGTTCTTGAGAGCATACATGATTACATCATGCTGTGATTATATGTATCTAAGAACATATGTTGTGTATGCTATTCATGCATCATGAGCGAAGGCTATGGCTAAGAATAATATTTCATAATTCCACATGCACTCATACAAAATGAGCTGTCAAAATTTTTACATGTACTTATCCTCAAGATACATATATAAATTCATTTTGAATGGGTATATAAATTGCTTCCTTTGTGCTGAAATTTATCTTATCCTTTATGAAGCAAATTTGTTTTGAAAAAGGACTTTAAAAATGCTTCTGTTATGTTAATATGTTTTATCATATGAAGCAACATTCTTTTTGAAAAAGAAAAGATTTTAAAGATCTCTTTTGTTGTAGATAACAAAAGGGATGAAAAATATTGATGTTTCATATATGGATTATGAACTATATGCTTGAATATATCTTATTACACTAATCCATATATATTGCTTCCTTAGATGAAACGTTTCTAAATTCCTTCGAAGCAAAATGTTTTAGAAAAATATCGTGAATCTCTTGAATTGCTTCCACAATGTTGAAATTGCTTTGCCATATTGAAGCATTATCTGTTTTGAAAAGAAAAGGATTTGAGTATCCTTATTTTAAATCACTTTTGCTATATGTTGAAATAATTTTATGCATATATGCAGAAATTGTTTTTCAGAAATCTTGAAAAATATTATTATTCGATTTATGGATTATGATTAATATTCTTGTTTATATCATGTTTTGCTAATCCATATATCATACTTCTGCTGTGTGCTGTAAATATTTCTATCATATGACAGCAAATGATGTTTTTTTTTCAAAGAGTTTAATTTTTCCGCTATTTACTAAAAATGCCTCTTCATAAACAAGCAGAAATCATTTTCAATGAAAATATTGCAGAAATTTCTTCAAAAATCTTACTTCAAAATTCTACAATCAAAAACTGAATTTCCTTTATAATGATTTGGACAATCTTTTTCAAAGGAAAAATGTTATGAAATTCAGGGGGAGCTTTGTCTCACTTGAATGTATTTTTTTAAAAAAGAATATATCTTGAAAAATTGGATATTCATTATTCATTATTCTTTCTCAAATTATGCAAGGTTTAAGGGGGAGCCTAAAACTCTTTCAAGTTTTATCTTTTGGCTCATTTCATTTGACATGAGAAAAATTTTTCTAAAATTTTCTTTTTACATGTCAATGAAATCAATGATAAGTTTTGATGTATCCTTACCCCATACTATATTGACATCTTCTGACATCCTGACTTAAAGAAGGTATGTGCTTTAACTTCTATATATTGTGTTCCTTAAACCTTTTTGTTGATGTCAAATAGGGGGAGAAGAAACAATAGAAAAATATGTATACGTGCTTATAACATTGCATTCATTATCTTGTGATACATATTTTTCTGTGGTGATTTGTCATCATCAAAAAGGGGGAGATTGTTAACCCTAAGGCTATATGCCATAAGTTTTGATGATGACAAATGTATTTGAATAGTAGCATTGATATATATAAAGATTAATTATCATATATATGCTACAAGTACTTAAGCATGATTATGTTATTTAATATGTATGTTGCATATATTGAATCATGCTATTAAACTAACCATTGGGTTTGCAAGTAAGATATATTTTATAGGTTGGTTCAAAACAAGAAGAGTGAGCATTGTATTGAAGAACAAGGAAAAGCAATATCATGCTTCACTCAAGGAAAACATCATGCAAGGATGAAGCTCCAAGAAATGAAGAATTAGAAGATTTGAAGTCTTGGAAGCTTGGATGCATCAAGATATCCTATGTGTTTACATTAGGTATATTTTATATAGACTAGTATACTTGTGCAACTCAATGATTTAGATTTGCATACATTGGCTCAATTATTTTGAACAAAAAGATAGTGAGATATGAAATTTTACAAAAGTTAGTTTTTGACCTTTGGTCACTCTTTATATCATATCTCAAACGAAAAATCATTTTTTCAAGTATCTTAATCTCATTTGATAGTATACTCAAAGATCTTTTCAACGGTATATTATTTATTCAAAACGGAGTCCAAATGAGAAATATATGACTATTCAAAATATAGTTTGAAAAACTGAAAGTTGATTTTACTGTAATAAAAAATTATTCTGTTCTGACCTATAGTCAGTATTTTGATTATATCTTTTAAAAGAAAAATAATTTTTGAGTAAAACTTGGCTCATTTGAAACTAGACTCCAAGAGCTTTCCAACGGTATATTATTTGTTTAAAACGGAGTTCAAATGAGGGAGTTATGAATTTTTAAAGAAAGCTCAAAATCTGGACTGCACTATAAGTGCTGTAACGGCTATATAACGGCTAGTTTTGTAAAATCTTATATATATGACCTTAGATACACGATTTTGAGTAAGAACAAAGTCCTACAATGTGATATTAACTTATTCTATCATCTTTGAGAGAAAGGAAAGCATTCTTGAGCCAAATCTTGCATATTCTCTATCATTAGAGTTATTAGAGCTTCATTTGTTTTCATCTACTCTTTAGAGAGAGTTTCTTTGTATTGTTGATTTTGATCAACACATATATTATTCTGAGTTGAGGTTTGCAAGTACCGGTGTTGGAAGAACTTGCTTTGGGTTGAGGAGGAGCCCGGATTCATAAATTCTCCATTGTGGTTTCGCAAATACCCGGATCGAATTTGCGTGGTTGTAGTGATTTGCAAGTACCCGGATTAAACTTGCAATTATAGTGGAAATACTCAAGTGGTCTCTTGAGGACTGGATGTAGGCTTGGATTAGCCGAACCAGTATAAATTTCTGAGTTTGCTTTCTCTATCCCTTACTCTTTAATTTGTGCATATTGATATCTATTCTTTAATTCCTTGATCTTTATAATTATTTATCTTGACAGCACATTGATTTTCTGTATTGTATTTATTATCCTAAGCATTGTACTTTTACAGAAAATCATTTTAACTTCCAATTAATTCTTGTGAAAAATTTATAAAACCCAATTCACCCCCCCTCTTGGGTTCTAACCATTACTTTCAAATATATCCCGGAGAGCGCACACAGGCCATCTCACCAATTATGTATATTTCCGCCATGACGCACAACATCATCCTTTTACATACAAGAAGATAAAAATTCATCCAATTCAACAAACGTTACTAGTACTCGTCAATGGCAATATATCTCGAAGAGCGCACACAGGCCAGCTCACCAATTATGTATATTTCCGCCATGATGCACAACCTCATCCTCTTAGCTAGGGCGCCTCACGGATTTATCACCAATCCGGGCTATATCCCTACTGAGGGAATCGTTGTCTCCACACTCATTGGTCAAGACACCCTGTCAACCGGGTTTTTCGCCTTGTCGTGAGAGGGGGTACTGTCCTGCTCAATCACAATCAATAACATTTCATATCATAATCAGAAGCTCAATATAATATTCATCCATATAATAGGTATAATATATAACTATATTATAGATTTATAAACCACATATCAAGATAACAATTAATCCGTTTTTGAAAACATTCAAACTTCACATCATCAAAAGATACTTAATTCATTTTATCCATACTTATGGATTAATTATCTCATTTAGATTCGTCATTTTGAATCCAATTTCTCCCTATGAATCTTAGGAGTGTCCTACGACATACTTTTTATCACCAGTAATGCTAAAATTCTATTAAAACGGGGTCGTTTCACTCACCTGGATTCCGTACGAATATCGCTTCTCTAAGTCATTACAGACAAGAGTACACAGATGAATTTCAGTATTCCGCTACAGAGATTTTCATGAAAGATTAGAGAAAACAAGTTAAGATTGTTTTCATACAGATTGTAATACCCATGAAAAATAAAATATAAATGCGTGTTTTCAAACTACTGTTACTATTTACGTATATGGTACTGTTCATTTATACAATCAAAATGTCAAATACTAGATGTGGTTTGGTCATAAAAGAAAACTAGAAAGAAGTTTGTATTAGAAAATGACGTTTTATGTGTAAAAATACCCTCAGGGACTAAATTGAAAGGACTGAATTGAAAAGAAACTTAAAGGTTTAAGGTGAAAGGATAGTTTTCCCTTTAAAGTTTTTAATAGTAAATAAACGAAAATTTTGCATCGTACGCGTAAGGTGCACAGTAACTGCATTATTAGAAATGTCATTTTCATAAATAGTAAATTGAATATTTTATTAGCGCATAGTGTCAAATAGTACCCTTGACTTTTACTATAAATAGGCCCTTCCATTTCACTTCTAAACTCACACCTTCAACTTCTCTTCTTCTCTCCTTAAGTTTCTCTTGCTCCGACGCTAGGCTTCTGAGATTTTGGGCCTTTCCGTTTTTGCTTAGGTAAGGATACTATGCCCTTTCTATGTCTTTCAAATTTTAGAAGTTATTTTCTTAAGTATGCTCTGTGGTTGCGGCTTTGGCCGATCTTCCAAATCAGAAAAACTATCGTTAGCTGTTATTTTGATTCTCTGATTACCGAAATAGAATATAATCTGTGGAGAATACATGTCTAGGAAAGTTTTGGCTAAGGAAAGACCTGGTTTTTAAGTGTGTCCAGTGTGACCCTCCACTCTTTCCTAGGAACTTACCTGGTGTACTCTTTTACAGATTGTATTCTGTTTTTCCGGTATGAATAGTACCCGTACGTATGAATAGTGACCGTATGAATAGTACCGTACGTATGAATAGTGACCATATGAATAGTACCGTACGTATGAACAGTATCTGTACGAAAACGATCTTAACGTATTTTCTGTAATCTTTCATGAAAATATCTGTAGCGGAACACTGAAATTCACCTGTGTACTCTTGTCCGTAACGATTTAGAGAAGTGATACTCGTACGGAATCCAGGTGAGTGAAACGACCCTGTTTTAATAGAGTTTTAGCATTACTGGTGATAAAAAGTATGTCGTAGGACACTCCCAATATTCATAGAGGGAAATTGGATTCAGAATGGCGAATATAATGAGATAATTAATCCAGAAGTATGGATAAGAAAAAGCAAGTATCTCATGATGATGTGAAGATTGAATCTCTTGAATTGTGGTTTATAAAGTTATAATATAGTTATATACTATACCTGTTATATGGATGAATATTATATTGTACTTCTGATTATGATATGAACTGTTGTACTATTGATTGTGATTGAGCGGTACAGTACCCCCTCTCACAGCAAGGCGGAAAACCCGGTTTAAAGGGTGTCTTGACCAATGAGTGTGGAGACAACGATTCCCTCAGTAGGGATATAGCCCGGATTGGTGATAAATCCGTGAGGTGCCCTAGCTAAAAGGATGAGGTTGTGCGTCATGGCGGAAAAATACAAAATTGGTGAGCCGGCCTGTGTGCGCTCTCCGGGATATATTGCCATTGACGAGTACTAGTATCGTTTGTTGAATTGGATGAATTTTTCTTGTATGTAATTTCTAACTATGTCTATTGGTTGAGCTTGAGCCTTCGGATATACTTGCATGACTGGTGATGTATTTGAATTTTATTAACGCGAGGCCGATTTGCTCACTGAGTTTAAAAGCTCACACTGTTTGTACAAACTTTTTGTTCAGATCAGGTTGCCGCCGAAGTACATCCGCTAGAGGAGTAGATCACGTTGGACCTTCCCGCTGTCGGGTAGGCCCTTCTTTTGTTATACAGTATGTTGCTCTGTAACCGTCTAGGACATCTAGATTAGGGGTTTGGTATTTGGCTTGTATTTCAGTATGATAATGTATTTTGTACTGAGGATCTATTATTTTTAATTAAGAAAATCTGATGTATTTTCTTTGTATTTATTAAGGAATGGTATTTTGAGAATATAGAGATAATGACTAACGATTTTACTTGTGGGAAGAATTTATCGAAAGGCTTACAGTGATGGGATATTCATCATTGTGCCGGTCATGTGCCTAGAAAATGGGTCGTGACAAAGTTGGTATCAAAGCATAGGTTGTTAGGTCTCCTAGTGATTACAGAGCAAGGTGTCTTTAGTGGGCCTTCCCCTATTGTCGTGACTGCAGCACGACCATAGGATGAAGATCCACCAAAAGCCCTGTAGAGATTAAAATCTCTTTCTTTCGTGTCTTTACTTGAAGCATAATAGTGACGATATATATTATTCTTAATTGTAGAATAAGTTTAGATGGCACCAAGAAAATCAAACGCTTCTGGAATCCGCACAAGATCTGGCAGGGCCTTGGTCCCTCCAGCTGATCAGTCAGCAAATGCAAGACTGGAGATGCCTAACCTTGCAGAAGATAACCATGCACAAAACAGAGAAATATCCACTGAAAACCCTGGAAGAAATGCTGGAGAACCATCACAAATCGACGCGACTGTAGTGATGGAAGCATTAGCTGCAATGCAGAACGAGGTGAATGGGCTAAAGGAACTTCTGATGGGACAATCATCTGAAGATGGCTCACAGGCATCAGTACATGCTGCAAAAGTACAAGAGACAGACCAGATGCCACCTCCACCCCCTCCTCAGGATTGGGTAGGTACAGAGGTCAAAATCTGAGAATTTATGAAGCTGAATCCGCCAACCTTTGCAGGAGATGTTAATGAAGACCCACAACGTTTTCTAGATGACTGTGAGAAAATCCTTGACACGTTAGAATGCCCTGAACCTCGAAAAGTAACCCTTGTTACCTTTCAGTTAAGAGGTAAGGCAGACCGCTGGTGGCGAACATGGAAGAAGGGCATGGCCAGAAATGCCCCACCCGTTAAATGGAATGACTTTAAAAGAATTTTTCAAGAACAATTTATTCCGGAGAGTATACGAGAAGCAAAGATGAATGAGTTTGAGGCACTCCGGCAAGGATCACAAACCGTCGATGAATACGACAATCTGTTTATAGAGTTGTCTGAATATGCTACTCACATGGTCCTAACTGAGAAAGAAAAGATCCGACGGTTTATTAAAGGCCTTCGAGAGTCTTTATTTGACAGGGTGGGATCGAAAATACGAGATTTTTCATTTTACACAGAAGCCGTCGACATCGCCCGTATGATGGAAGAAAGAGATATGCAAAAAGAAAAATGGAATAACAAAAGAAAGAGGAAACAAGATGAGAAATCACGCTACCATGGAGAGAGTTCTGGACGTGCAGCCTCTACCGCTAGTGCACCACAGCGTCAACAAAGTGGTACAGGGGGTCAACAAAGGCCTTGGTGCTCTAAATGTGAAAGAAATCACTTCGGAGCTTGTTTTGTCAATAACAACACTAGGGTCTGTTACCAATGTGGTCAACAGGGCCACATCAAAAGAGATTGCCCCCAACTCTACACGAGATCTGGCCAAGGGTCAGTACGCCCTAATCAATCAGAGGCCACTGTTGCCAATAGAGCCCCTGTAACTGTAGGAGGCAATGGAATCAGAAGAGGTGCTGGCAGAGGACAAGGTGGTCGAGGTCAGGCTTCAGCAGGCCGAGGGAACGCTCGAGTATTCGCTTTAACCCGTCAAGATGCTCAGGCGTCTAATACGGTGGTAGCAGGTACTCTTCTGATTGAATCAAATTTTGCACATGTTTTGTTTGACTCTGGCTCTACGCATTCCTATGTGTCACCATTCTTTGCTAAGAACTTTAAGCAAAAAGTTGTTAGATTAGAATGTCCGTTTTAGTAACTACGCCTACTGGAGGCACCTTACTAATAGAACGAGGCTATCGAGCTTGCAAGGTAAGAGTCGGAGAAATAAATACAACAGTAGACCTAATACTGTTAGATATGACAGACTTTGATGTCATCTTGGGCATGGATTGGCTGGCATCTTGTCATGCCACCCTGGATTGCTATAATAAGATAGTTAAGTTCAATATTCCGGGGGAGCCTTCTTTCGTATTTCATGGTGAACGGAGTGAAATTTCTGGGAATCTTATATCTTTAATGTGTGCCCAACGTTTATTGCGAAAGGGCTGTCAAGGATACTTGGCATTCGTTAAAGATATTAAGAAAGAAGAACTAAAAGTAGAAGACGTTCCAGTAGTCCAGGAGTTTGTAGATGTCTTCCCAGATGATCTACTAGGTATACCCCCAGATCGAGAGATTGAGTTCCAGATAAAGTTAGCACCAGATACTCGCCCAATCTCCATACCCCCTTATAGAATGGCACCAACAGAATTAAAAGAGTTAAAAACTCAGTTACAGGACTTGCTAGACAAAGGCTTTATAAGGCCAAGTTATTCACCTTGGGGAGCTCCTGTTCTGTTCGTGAAAAAGAAGGACGGATCGATGAGACTATGCATAGATTACAGGCAACTGAATAAGGTAATTATCAAAAATAAATACCCGTTGCCTCGCATCGACGACCTTTTCGATCAACTTCAAGGAGCCAAGTGTTTTTCAAAGATTGACTTGAGGTCTGGTTATCACCAACTCAAGATCAAGGAGGAGGATGTGTCTAAAACAGCCTTCCGTACCAGATATGGGCACTACGAGTTCTTGGTGATGTCATTTGGATTAACGAATGCACCAGCTGCTTTCATGGATTTAATGAATAGGATTTTTAAATCCTTTTTAGACAAATTTGTCATTGTCTTCATAGACGACATTCTGGTGTACTCAAAGACTTCAGAAGAGCACGAACAACACCTTCGTGTTGTGTTGCAGACATTGAGGGATCATCAATTGTACGCCAAATTCTCTAAATGCGAGTTTTGGATTGATCGTGTAACTTTCTTGGGACATGTGATCTCCAAAGATGGCATCCAAGCAGACCCAAGCAAAGTAGAAGCGGTCAAAATGTGGCCTGGACCTACCTCCGTCACGGAGATTCGCAGCTTCTTGGGATTGGCAGGATATTATCGTCGTTTCATCCAAAATTTTTCCCAGTTAGCCGCCCCTCTCACACGACTGACTAGGAAAGGGGTAAAGTACCAATGGGATGACGCTTGTGAAGAAAGCTTCCAAGAACTCAAGAAAAGGTTAATCTCCGCACCTGTATTGGTCTTACCCTCAGGACCAGGAGGTTTTACAGTATACTGCGATGCATCAAGAGTAGGGTTGGGATGTGTTCTCATGCAGCATGGCCAGGTAGTGACATATGCATCGAGACAACTTAAGAAACATGAACAAAACTACCCCACCCACGATCTGGAAATGGCAGCAGTAGTTTTCGCTTTAAAGATATGGCGACATTATCTATACGGAGAAACTTGCGAAATCTACACTGACCATAAAAGTCTAAAATATATTTTCGACCAAAAGGACTTAAACTTGAGGCAGAGGAGATGGGTAGAATTACTAAAAGATTATGATTGCAATATTCTTTACCACCCAGGCAAAGCGAACGTGGTAGCAGATGCCTTGAGTCGAAAATCTATGGGTAGTCTGGCCCATATAGCAGTAACAAAAAGACCCTTGATCCAAGAACTACAAGAGCTGAGAGCAAAAGGTGCTACTCTTGAGGTTACAAGGACAGGATCATTCTTAGCCCATATCAGGGCTAGATCTTCCCTTGTTGACCAGATATGGATATCTCAAATGGAGGATCCTGAGCTTGTCCAAATTATGGAAAAGGTGAAGATTGGTGAAGTGAATAGTTTCACACTCGACGATACAGGAGTCTTACATTTTGAACAACGGTTGTGTGTACCACATGTTGAAACTCTTAGACGAGACATCATGGAAGAAGGCCATTGTGCTGCATATGCTGTACATCCAGGAGCCACCAAGATGTCTCAGGATCTGAAACAGATCTACTGGTGGAAAGGAATGAAACAAGAGATAGCAGAATTTGTGTCTCGCTGTTTAACCTGTCAACAGGTTAAGGCTGAACATCTAAAGCCAGGAGGCTCGTTACAACAATTAGAGATTCCTGAATGGAAATGGGAACGAGTGACGATGGACTTTGTTGTTGGTCTACCTCGCTCCACAGGAGGTTATGACTCAGTTTGGGTCATTATTGACCGACTAACCAAATCAGCACACTTCATTCCAGTCAAAACCACTTATGGTGTAGTAACGTTGGCACAATTGTATATTAAAGAAATAGTA
The DNA here is from genome assembly GCA_037074585.1 of Biancaea sappan. Classification (NCBI taxonomy): domain Eukaryota; kingdom Viridiplantae; phylum Streptophyta; class Magnoliopsida; order Fabales; family Fabaceae; genus Biancaea; species Biancaea sappan. The sequence goes on along the minus strand of CM073498.1, from coordinate 5,014,119 downwards.
AAGTTGCATGGAGTACCTATATCTATCATTTCTGATAGAGGTCCTCAATTTACCTCTCGTTTCTGGAGAAGTTTTCAGGAGGCATTAGGTACTCGAGTGGACCTTAGTACCGTTTTTCACCCACAGACAGACGGACAGTCAGAGCGGACGATTCAGACGCTAGAGGATATGTTACGAGCTTGTATTCTAGATTTCAGTGGTAGCTGGGAAAAGCATTTGTATCTTGTAGAGTTCGCATATAACAACAGCTACCAGGCCACTATTGGGATGGCACCCTTTGAGGCCTTGTATGGGAGACGTTGCAGATCTCCGATCGGTTGGTTCGAGGTAGGTGAAGCGAAAGCATTAGGACCTGACTTGGCCCAGGATGCCCTAACCAAGGTTAAGACAATACAAGATAGGATGTGAGCAGCTCAAAGTAGACAAAAGGCATACGCTGACCACAGACGACGTGATTTGGAGTTCTCAGTCGGCGATATGGTATTCCTTAAGGTCTCTCCAATGAAAGGTGTGTTGAGATTTGGAAGGAAAGGAAAGTTGAGTCCTAGATACATCGGGCCTTATGAGATTCTAGAACGAGTGGGAAAAGTGGCTTATCGGCTTGCCCTACCTATGGATCTGGAAGGGATTCACCCTGTTTTTCACGTATCCATGTTAAGGAAGTACCTTCATGACCCTTCTCACATACTTCACCCTTCTCAGAATGATTCTATCCTAGTAGATGAAAACTTGTCATACGAGGAGATACCGGTGGCTATCCTCGATAGTCAAGTAAAGAAACTCCGATCTAAGGAGATTCCATCCGTCAAGGTTTTGTGGAGGAATCAAACTCACGAAGAAGCCACATGGGAAGCCGAGGCCGACATGCGTTCTAGATATCCGCATCTTTTTACGACTTGAGATAATTTAAATTCGGAGGACCGAATTTCTTAAAGGGGGTGATAATGTAATACCCATGAAAAATAAAATATAAATGCGTGTTTTCAAACTACTGTTACTATTTACGTATATGGTACTGTTCATTTATACAATCAAAATGTCAAATACTAGATGTGGTTTGGTCATAAAAGAAAACTAGAAAGAAGTTTGTATTAGAAAATGACGTTTTATGTGTAAAAATACCCTCAGGGACTAAATTGAAAGGACTGAATTGAAAAGAAACTTAAAGGTTTAAGGTGAAAGGATAGTTTTCCCTTTAAAGTTTCTAATAGTAAATAAACGAAAATTTTGCATCGTAAGGTGCACATTATTAGAAATATCATTTTCATGAATAGTAAATTAAATATTTTATTAGTGCATAGTGTCAAATAGTACCCTTGACTTTTACTATAAATAGGCCCTTCCATTTCACTTCTAAACTCACACCTTCAACTTCTCTTCTTCTCTCCTTAAGTTTCTCTTGCTCCGACGCTAGGCTTCTGAGATTTTGGGCCTTTCCGTTTTTGCTTAGGTAAGGATACTATGCCCTTTCTATGTCTTTCAAATTTTAGAAGTTATTTTCTTAAGTATGCTCTGTGGTTGCGGCTTTGGCCGATCTTCCAAATCAGAAAAACTGTCGTTAGCTGTTATTTTGATTCTCTGATTACCGAAATAGAATATAATCTGTGGAGAATACATGTCTAGGAAAGTTTTGGCTAAGGAAAGACCTGGTTTTTAAGTGTGTCCAGTGTGACCCTCCACTCTTTCCTAGGAACTTACCTGGTGTACTCTTTTACAGATTGTATTCTGTTTTTCCGGTATGAATAGTACCCGTACGTATGAATAGTGACCGTATGAATAGTACTGTATGTATGAATAGTGACCATATGAATAGTACCGTACGTATGAACAGTATCTGTACGAAAACGATCTTAACGTATTTTCTGTAATCTTTCATGAAAATATCTGTAGCGGAACACTGAAATTCACCTGCGTACTCTTGTCCGTAACGATTTAGAGAAGTGATACTCGTACGGAATCCAGGTGAGTGAAACGACCCTGTTTTAATAGAGTTTTAGCATTACTGGTGATAAAAAGTATGTCGTAGGACACTCCCAATATTCATAGAGGGAAATTGGATTCAGAATGGCGAATATAATGAGATAATTAATCCAGAAGTATGGATAAGAAAAAGCAAGTATCTCATGATGATGTGAAGATTGATGTCACGACCCGTTTTCTGGGTATATGACCGGCACAATGATGAATCTCTCATCACTGTAAGCCTTCCGATAAATATATCAAATTTTCTTATCTGACAATCATAGATTATCAATTTAAAATACATTATTATACTGACATACAAGCCAAATGTCGAACCCCTGAACTAGATGTCCTAGACGATTACAGAGCAACATAATCTATAACAGAAGAGAGGTCTACCCGACAACGGGAAGGTCCAAAGTGATCTACTCCTCTAGCAGATATTCTTCGATGGCAACCTGATCTGAACAAAAAGGTTGTACAAACAATGTGAGCTTTTAAACTCAATGAGCGAATCGGCCTCGCATTAATAAAATTCAAATACATTACCAGTCATGTAAGCATATCCAAAGGCTCATACTCAACCAATAGACAGAAGATAAAAATTTATCCAATTCAACAAACGTTACTAGTACTCGTCAATGGCAATATATCCCGGAGAGCGCACACAGGCCGGCTCACCAATTATGTATATTTCCGCCATGACGCACAACATCATCCTCTTACATACAAGATAAAAATTCATTCAATTCAACAAACGTTACTAGTACTCGTCAATGACAATATATCCCGGAGAGCGCACACAGGCCGGCTCACCAATTATGTATATTTCCGCCATGACGCACAACCTCATCCTCTTAGCTAGGGCGCCTCACGGATTTATCACCAATCCGGGCTATATCCCTACTGAGGGAATCGTTGTCTCCACACTCATTGGTCAAGACACCCTGTCAACCGGGTTTTCCGCCTTGCCGTGAGAGGGGGTACTGTCCCGCTCAATCACAATCAATAGCATTTCATATCATAATCAGAAGCTCAATATAATATTCATCCATATAACAGGTATAGTATATAACTATATTATGGATTTATAAACCACATATCAAGATAACAATCTTCACATCATCATAAGATACTTATTTCATTTTATCCATACTTATGGATTAATTATCTCATTTAGATTCGTCATTCTGAATCCAATTTCCCCCTATGAATCTTGGGAGTGTCCTACGACATACTTTTTATCACCAGTAATGCTAAAACTCTATTAAAACGGGGTCGTTTCACTCACCTGGATTCCGTACGAACATCGCTTCTCTAAGTCATTACAGACAAGAGTTCTCAGGTGAATTTCGGTGTTCTGCTACGGAGATTTTCATGAAAGATTAGAGAAAATACGTCAGGATTGTTTTCGTACAGATACTGTTCATATATACGGTTACTATTCATACAGTCACTATTCATACGTACGGTCACTATTCATACGTACGGTTACTATTCATACGTATGATCACTATTCATACCAGAAATAGAGAATACAATCTGTAAAAGAGTACACCAGGTAAGTTCCCAGGAAAGAGTGGAGGGTCACACTGGACACACTTAAAAACCAGGTCTTTCCTTAGCCAGAACTTTCCTAGACATGTATTCTTCACAGTTTACATTCTATTTCGGTAATCAGAGAATCAAAATAACATATAAACAGCTAAGGACAGTTTTTCTGATGTGGAAGATCAGCCAAGGCCGCAACCACAGAGCATACTTAAGAAATTAACTTCTAAAATTTGAAAGACATAGAAAGGGCATAGTATCCTTACCTAAGCTGAAAAGGAAAGGCCCAAAATCTCAGAGGCCTAGCTTTGGAGTAAGAGAAACTTAAGGAGAGAAGAAGAGAAGTTGAAGGTGTGAGTTTAGAAGTAAAATGAAAGCGCCTATTTATAGCAAAAGTCAAAGGTACTATTTGATACTATGCGCTAATAAAATATTCAATTTACTATTTATGAAAATGACATTTCTAATAATGCAGTTACTGTGCACCTCAGAAAATTTTTCTGTTATTACTATTGGAAACTTAAAAGGAAAACTATCCTTTCACCTTAAACCTTTAAGTTTCTTTTCAATTCAGTCCTTTCACTTTAGTCCCTGAGGATTATTTTCACACATAAAACGTCAGTTTCTCCTACGAACTTCTTTCTAGTTTTCTCTTATGACCAAACAACATCTAGTACTTGACATTTCGATTGTATAAATGAACAGTATCGTATACGTAAATAGTATTATACGGGTGAATAGTACCGTATACTGAAATAGTAACAGTAGTTTGTAAACAAATATTTATATTTTATTTTTCTTGGGTATTACAATTGAATCTCTTGAATTGTGGTTTATAAAGCTATAATATAGTTATATACTATACCTGTTATATGGATGAATATTATATTGTACTTCTGATTATGATATGAACTGTTGTACTATTGATTGTGATTGAGCGGTACAGTACCCCCTCTCACGACAAGGCGGAAAACTCGGTTTAAAGGGTGTCTTGACCAATGAGTGTGGAGACAACGATTCCCTCAGTAGGGATATAGCCCGGATTGGTGATAAATCCGTGAGGTGCCCTAGCTAAGAGGATGAGGTTGTGCGTCATGGCGGAAAAATATAAAATTGGTGAGCCGGCCTGTGTGCACTCTCCGGGATATATTGCCATTGACGAGTACTAGTATCGTTTGTTGAATTGGATGAATTTTTCTTGTATGTAATTTCTAACTATGTCTATTGGTTGAGCTTGAGCCTTCGGATATACTTGCATGACTGGTGATGTATTTGAATTTTATTAACGCGAGGCCGATTTGCTCACTGAGTTTAAAAGCTCACACTGTTTGTACAAACTTTTTGTTCAGATCAGGTTGCCGCCGAAGTACATCCGCTAGAGGAGTAGATCACGTTGGACCTTCCCGCTGTCGGGTAGGCCCTTCTTTTGTTATACAGTATGTTGCTCTGTAACCGTCTAGGACATCTAGGTCAGGGGTTTGGTATTTGGCTTGTATTTCAGTATGATAATGTATTTTGTACTGAGGATCTATTATTTTTAATTAAGAAAATCTGATGTATTTTCTTTGTATTTATTAAGGAATGGTATTTTGAGAATATAGAGATAATGACTAACGATTTTACTTGTGGGAAGAATTTATCGAAAGGCTTACAGTGATGGGATATTCATCATTGTGCCGGTCATGTACCTAGAAAATGGGTCGTGACACAGATACTGTTCATACATACGGTACTATTTATATATACAGTCACTATTCATATATATAGTCACTATTCATATATACGGATAATATTCGTACATACGATCACTATTCATACGTATGAATACTATTTTTACGTATAGATACTATTCATATGTATGGTTACTACGTACGGGTACTATTCATAACAGAAATAGAGAATAAAATCTGTAAAAGAGTACACCAGGTAAGTTCTCAGGAAAGAGTGGAGGGTCACACTGGACACACTTAAAAACCAGGTATTTCCTTAGCCAGAACTTTCCTAGACATGTATTCTTCACAGTTTACATTCTATTTCGGTAATCAGAGAATCAAAATAACATATAAACAGCTAAGGACAGTTTTTCTGATGTGGAAGATCGGCCAAAGCCGCAACCACAGAGCATACTTAAGAAAATAACTTCTAGAATTTGAAAGACATAGAAAGACATAGTATCCTTACCTAAGCAAAAAGGAAAGGCCCAAAATCTCAAAGGCCTAACATTGAAGTAAGAGAAACTTAAGGAGAGAAGAAGAGAAGTTGAAGGTGTGAATTTAGAAGTGAAATGGAAGGGCCTATTTATAGTAAAAGTCAAGGGTACTATTTGATACTATGCGCTAATAAAATATTCAATTTACTATTCATGAAAATGACATTTCTAATAATGCAGTTACTGTGCACCTTACGCGTACTGATTTCTTTTATTACTATTGGAAACTTAAAGAGAAAACTATCCTTTCACCTTAAACCTTTAAGTTTCTTTTCAAATCAGTCCTTTCAATTTAGTCCCTGAGGGTATTTTTACACATAAAACGTCATTTTCTCCTACAAACTTCTTTCTAACTTTCTCTTATGACCAAACCACATCTAGTACTTGACATTTCGATTGTATAAATAAACAGTATCGTATACGTAAATAGTATTATACAGGTGAATAGTACCATATACTGAAATAGTAACAGTAGTTTGTAAACAAATATTTATATTTTATTTTTCTTGGGTATTACATTTACAAGACAAATATATCTCTAATTAAAATTTGAAATTTCATGAAAATCAAACATTTCACCTCTTTCCGTTTTCAATCATAATTTAAAAACGTTTTTTAAGTATATACTAAACACTTAATAACTTAATTTAAAAGAAACTTATGGTATACATATTTTTATATAAGATATTCTTTTATAAGTACTTAGATAAATTGTTTAACTAGATGGAACTTAAACACCTTTTGAAGTTATTGCATGTAGTTATTGAGACCTTAAGGACTAATATTGACTAATTCTAAATTAGAGTGTGTATATAATTTAGGATACAAGATCCCTTTGTATAAATTTAAAACCAGGCTTCTTCTCTCATGTATATAATTAGGCCATCTCAACACAATCTTTTAATAAGGAGTTTTTAGGGCAAATGCTACAAATTTTAAAAAAAATATATTAATATGCTACTGATTAAAAAAAATTTAGATGCATACTACGAAATGGGTTACATCAGTATTTTTCTCTCACTGAAACTCAGCCCATGTTAAGCCGAGTTTCATTGAGAAATAAAAAAAAATTTCACAAGACTTGACCTAATAACAGCCGAGTCTTAAATAAATTTTTTTAAACCAAAGGACTCAGCCTGCACGAGGCCGAGCCTTAGTTTTTTAAAAAATAAAAACTCGGCTGGGAGCAGGCCAAGTCTTCATTGTTTAAAAAAAACACCAAGCTGTATATATTAAATAAAAAAAATTAGTTATATATATATATATATTAATTAGTTATTATATATATATATATATATTAATTAATTATTTTTTATATTAATGTTATCTTTTTATATATATTATTTATATATGTGTATATTATATAAAAAATTAGTTATATATATACACTAAATTAATTGATTACATAATAATTTATTTGATAAATTAATTGTATGTTTAAAATAAGTTTATTTAGATATTAATATGAAAAAGTAAAGATAATTAAAAATATTATTATTATGTACAATAATGAATAGTGAGATGAAATATTTAAATAATTAAATTATAATTTTTTAAAAAATTAATAAAGAATTATAAATTGCTTGAAAATTATATAATTAACTTTTTAATAATTAATGATATTTTAAAAATTAATTAACTGATTTTACAAATTAATTAACTATATAATATTAATTTTACTAAATATGTAATTTAATTATTTCAATTAAAAAACGCGTAAATTAAAAATAAATTTAAATAATAACATAAGTGTAGTTTTATTTAAATGATGAAAATACTATATACATACAACATATAATTAAAAAAATCTAAAAAAAATGACTGTCTGTCTCACAACGTCTACGTACAATTAGTCGTTTTGACTGTCGACGTTGCTGAGGTTTTTCATCCTCGTTGTCTTCTTCTTCTCCTCAATCCTCTCCTTCGTCTTCGTTGTCATTGTTGTCATCGTCTTCGTCTTCGTCTTGCTGTTCTCCTTCCCTATATGGCATAGTAGGTTGAGCATTTAAATCCAACACTAGAGATTGAACTAGTGGAATCGGTTAGTCTAGTGTGAAGAATTGCATTCTGAAGTCTGGATTATAAGGCATTGGAGAAGAAAAAGAGATGGCAAATTGAAGTGGTGTTGTGCTGACGGCGTATAACAGTGAGCGCCAAATAGAGAACTAGAGCCTCCAACGTGTGTAAAAGATGGACCAGTGCCACCATAACTTTAGGTTGAGTCTGAAATGGCTTGTACGCAGTTTGATATGGCATGGATGCACCAGGCTTGTAACATGCATCATATGAAATAGGTTTCCTTGATGCGATAAGCCCCCGAGAACGTTTGCTTGGCACTTCCTCTAGAATGATTGTTTCAAGAAAATCCTGAGCAGGTGGAGCAGGGTGAGAGAGTCTGAGTTCTCTCTGTTCACCCATGGCATTGATAATATTCATTGCCCCTTGCTCAATTCTCTCTGCCAAATCATCTGGTCTCGAATCCTCATGAGCTATTCTATACAAACATCATGCCATGTCAACCTACAAAAAAAATTAGAACAAAGTAGATAAATTGAAAATATAATTTAAATATGATAATAAATAGGAGATTAATTGCATAACCCTCAGCACCACTTGTAGGATCGATCCATCGCCTAGTATGCTTCCAGTACCAACACATGTACTCAGAATCATGTCGTAGGGGAACTAAAGGATACTGGACTTGGATTTGGATCACTCACTGAGGCCATTGATTCCACTGATCAATGAAGTCCCTATGTACCTCCGCCCAATTTTTATCATATTTTCCCGTCATCTGCAATGTGTGATGACGGCTAAGATCGATTGGTAGCTTAGGAATCAGTCGATCTCCCCCAAATTGACGGAGCACACAATCTATATGATGCCACTCAATGATATGAAAACAAATTATAGGTACATAGGAGTACCAAATGTTGCTATTTGCTAGGCAGTATTGTGGAATATCTGATAGTTGTCCTCGACATATGGGCACCAGATGATCTGTAACCATTAAATGTTAGGATAAATAAATATTTAGAGTAACTTGATATTTGAAGAACATTAATTTAAGCAAGATACCTCATTATCATTTATCCTATCTAATAGAAGCCTGTAATGTCTCAAGGCTTCTTTAGCAGGTCCAATTGAGTCATTGGCACCCCTCCAACTGTAGTAATTCACAAGTATATTAGTTTAAAAATTAAAAAAATAAATGATAAATTCAATAATCATATTAGGTAATACATACCGACTTCATAATGGTGGGAGTATAGGATAATGCTCTAAATTCAAATCGTAGATAAGGCGTATGGATGACTCTAACCGAGGGAATCTTTTCCATACCCAAACGTACAAAAGGGTAAGACAACCACCAATTTCCTTTTGTTTAGAGTCTGTTGCCATGCAAAGTTCCCTATATAAATGTGCCAGTACTACTAATCCCCAACTATATTCCTTACAATCATTTAAATTTTCGAGGAATTGCAAGTACATTAGATACACCTTGGCGCCAGACTCATTTGACAATAGGTACCCCCCAATCAGTCTTAAAATATAAGCACGGGTAAAACGAAAAATATGTTCATATAGGCCATCATCTGGAAGATGACCAAAGGTCTCAGCCAGCCAATTCATGCTCAACCTTTGACCATCTAATTTGTTTGATGGCGGGGCAACTCCTAGGAGCCGCTCACATAAATGCCCCTAGTTTATAGTAGCTGTACCAGTAACCGGCCTACCATCACATGGGAGACCAAGCTGAATTGCTACATCTTGTAACGTTATTGTGCATTCTCCTCTCGTAGTGTGGAAAGTATGTGTCTCTGGTCGCAATCGTTCAACGAGCGCTAAGACAAGAGATTGGTTATACTCAAATTTACCCAAGCGCGCCACACTGTAGAAACCAGCAGCATGTAAGAGTGGGACGATCAGTAATGGTGGGTTACCGTCTACAAGTATACATTTTATAAACGTAAAGTGCGATCTCTCTGAAATTTTTAAATTTTAAGTACTAATAAGAATAACAACATTTTATTATTTAAATCTTTAAAAATTCTACAATAGACTAACCTTATTTGCCTAAACATCTTGAGAGATGTGACGTGATTGTAAATATAAAAGTGAATCATCGTCAGGACTCGGGTTCACAGCTCGTCTAGGATCTGCTATCTGACATAACACAAATAATATAAAAAGAAAAAATAATATAATATAACATAATAAAATTTAATATTCAAAAAAATAATTAACACAATTTAACCATAAAAAAATTTAATATACTTAAATATTCTTAACACAATTTTTTCTTTAAACTCTTTCTCTCATCTCTTTTACTGTGGTCCAAACCATCACTCTCCTCTCCTATTTATAATTGAACTCGTCTCCTCACTCCCCCCATAATTCTTCTTCTTCATGGATGCTGCACGCACCCCACCCCACCCTTTACTCGAAGTCAGCGTGGAGTCCCATACAGTTGACTTTTGAGCAAAAGCAAGCTCAGCCTCTGACAGACCGAGCTTACTTTATATAGTGAGGTGCGTGCAGCCTCCATGAAGAAGAAGAATTAAGGGGGCAGTGAGGAGACGAGTTCGATTATAAATAGGAGAGGAGAGTGATAGTTTGGACCACAATAAAAGAGAAGAAAGAAAGTGTTTAAGAAAAAATTGTGTCCAGAATATTTACGTATATTAAAATTTTTTATGGTTAAATTGTGTTAATTATTTTTTTGAAAATTAAATTTTATTATGTTATATTATTTTATTTTTTCTTCTTATATTATTTTTGTTATGTCAGATGGCAGATCCCGGACGAGCTGTGAACCCGGGTCTTGACGATGATTCACTTTTATATTTACAATCTCGTCACATCTCTCAAGATGTTTGGGCAAATAAGGTTAGTCTATTGTAGAATTTTTAAAGATTTAAATAATAAAATGTTGTTATTCTTATTAGTACTTAAAATTTAAAAATTTCAGAGATATCACACTTTACGTCTAAGGAAATGTATACTTATGGACAGTAACCCACCATTACTGATTGTCATACCCTTACATGCTACTGGTTTCTACGGTGTGGCGTGCTTGGGTAAATTTCAATATAACCAATCTTTTGTCTCGGCGCTCATTGAACAATGGCGACCGGAGACACATACTTTCTACACTACGAGGAGAGAATGCACAATAACGTTACAAGATGTAGCAATTTAGCTTGGTCTCCCATGTGGTGGTAGGCCGGTTACTGGTACAACTACCATAAACTGGGGGCATTTATGTGAGCAGCTCCTAGGAGTTGCCCCGCCATCAAACAAATTAGATGGTCAAAGGTTGAGCATGAATTAGCTGGCTGAGACCTTTGATCATCTTCCAAATGATGCCCCATATGAACATAATGTTTGTTTTACTCGTGCCTATATTTTAAGACTGATTGGGTGGTACCTATTTCTAAATAAGTCTGGCACCAAGGTATATCTAAGGTACTTGCAATCCCTTAAAAATTTAAATGATTGTAAGGAATATAGTTAGGAATCAATAGTACTGGCACATCTGTATAGGTAACTTTGCATGGCAACGGACCCTAAACAAAAGGAAATTGGTGGTTGTTTTACCCTTTTGCACATCTGGGCATGGGAAAGATTCCCTCAGTTGGAGCCATCCATACGCCTTGTCTACGATTTGAATTTAGAGCATTATCCTATACTTCCACCATTAAGAAGTCGGTATGTATTACCTAATATGATTATTGAATTTATCAATTATTATTTAATTTTTTAAACTAATATACTTGTGAATTATTACAATTAGAGGGATGCTAAGGACTCAATTGGACCTGCCAAAGAAGCCTTGAGACATTACAGGCTTCTATTAGATAGGATAAATGATGATGAGGTATCTTGCTTAAATTGATATTCTTCAAATATCAAGTTACTCTAAATATTTATTTATCCTAACATTTAATGGTCACAGGTCATCTGGTGCTCATACGTCGGGGATAACTATCAGATGATTCCACAATACTGCCTAGCTGATAGCAACATTTGGTGCTCCTATGTACCTATAATTTGTTTTCATTTCGTTGAGTGGCATCATGTAGATTGTGTGCTTCGCCAGTTTGTGGGAGATCGACCGATTCCTAAGCCACCAATCGATCTTGGCCGCAATTACACATTGCAGATGACAGGAAAATATGATAAAAATTGGGCGGAGGTACATAGGAACTTCATTGATCAGTGGAATCAGTGGCCTTAACGAGTGATCCAAGTCTAAGTCCAGTATCCTTTAGTTCCCTTACAACATGACTCTGAGTACATACACTGGTACTGGAAGCATACTAAGCGATGGATCGATCCTACAAGTGGTGCTTAGGGTTATGCAGTTAATCTCCTATTTAATATCATATTTAAATTATATTTTCAATTTATCTACTTTGTCCTAATTTTTTTTTTGTAGGTTGACATGGCATGGTGTTTGTATAAAATGGCTCGTGATGATCCGAGACCAGATGATTTGGCAGAGAGAATTGAGCAAGGGGCTATGAATATCATCACTGTCATGGGTGAATAGAGAGAACTCAGACTCTCTTACCCTACTCCACCTGCTCAGGATTTTCCTGAAACAATCATTCCAGAGGAAGTGCCAAGCAAGCGTTCTCGGGGACTTATGGCATCAAGGGAACCTATTCTATATGATGTACGTTACGAGCCTGGTGCATCCATGCCATATCAGACTGAGTACATGCCATTTCAGACTCAGCTTAACGTAGGTTATAGTGGCGCTGGTCCATCTTTTACACACGTTGGAGGCTCTAGTTCTCCATTCGGCCCTGACTGTTATACACCGTCAGCACAACACCACTTTGATTTGTCATCTCTTTTTTCTTCTCCAATGCCCTATAATCCAGACTTCGAAATGCAATTCTTCACACCGGACTAACTGATTCCATCAGTTCAATCTCCGGTGTTGGATTTAAATGCTCAACCTACTATGCCATGTAGGGAAGGAGAACAGTAAGACGAAGACAATGACAACGGCAATGACAACGAAGAAGACAACGAACACGAAGGAGAGGATGGAGGAGAAGAAGAAGACAACGAGGACGAAGAACCCGAACAACGTCGACAGTCAAAACGACCAATTGTACGTAGACGTTGTGGGATAGACAGTCATTTTTTAGATATTTTTTAATCATTTGTTGTATGTATATATTAATTTCATTATTTAAATAAAACTACACTTATGTTATTATTTAAATTTCTTTTTAATATATGCTTTTTTAATTAAAATTAATTAAAATAATTAAATTACATATTTAGTAAAATTAATATTATATAGTTAATTAATTTGTAAAATTAGTTAATTAATTTTTAAAATATCATTAATTATTGAAAAGTTAATTATATAATTTTCAAGTAATTTATAATTCTTTAATTATTTAAACATTTCATCTCACTATTTATTATTGTACATAATAATAATATTTTTAATTATTTTTACCTTTTCATATTAATATCTAAATAAACTTATTTTAAACATACAATTAATTTATCAAATAAATTATTATGTAATCAATTAATTTAGTATATATATATAACTAATTTTTATATAATATACACATATATAAATAATATATATACAAAAGATAACATTAATATAAAAAATAACTAATATATATATATAATAACTAATAAATAAATAAATAAATATATATAACTAATTTTTTTATTTAATATATACAGCTTGGTGTTTTTATTTAAAATAATGAAAATTCGGCCTGTTCTAAGCTGAGTCTTTATTTTTTAAAAAACTAAGGCTTGGCCTCGCACGGACCAAGTCTTTTGGTTTAAAAAAATTTATTTAAGACTCAGCCGAGTCTTGATAGAATTTCTTTTATTTATTTCTTAATGAAACTCGGCTTGACATGAACTGAGTTTCAGTGAGAGAAAAAACACTGATGTAACCCATTTCGTAGTATGTATTTAAATTTTTTTTAAATCAGTAGCATATTACTAATTTTTTTTAAAATCTGTAACATTTGCCCTAAAAACTCTTTAAAATAAGGGCCTCTCAAGGCTCCTCCTCCCTTTCTTTCAATGTTAAACCCCCATTAAAGCAAAGGAGAAAAACCAACCCCTCAACTACCTTAACCACCTCCCTCAACACTGGAACTAAAATCAAACATTTCTTTCCCATCCCCCATATCCATTCTTATTCTCTCTCTCTCTCTCTCTCAGTTAACAAATGTGAAAGAGAAACAACTAAAAAAAAGAAAAAGAAAAAAAGAAAGCCGAGAGAGTCACAAACCTTGCAAACAGCAAATTCACCCGCTTTTGCAGCTCCTCCTTCAATCACAAAACGCCTAAACTTTAAGCAATCACATTCACATCCTACCCTTTCTCCCTCTCCCAATCTAGCAAACCCAATTATCCATTTGCTTTCTACGTCCTTTCCCTCAAACCTCATTTCCCAATTCCCCCCATTTTCTGCGAATCTTCAATTCAATTGAAGAAAGCTTGTTTTCCTCCTTCTCCTCCCCTCAATGTGGCGGCCGTGGGGCAAATCAACGGTTAGGATTCATAACACGTCATCGTCATCGTCGTCGTCCTTTTCCTCCTCTTTCTCCTGCTCCTCCTTCAAAGACGTCCAAACCCTCGGTCTCGACGAACCCTCACAGCCCTCCATCCAGTCCTCCTGCGGCAAAGCCTCCATATTCCACCGCGTCCGAGTCGCCCACTCGCTCCTCCGAAGCTGGTCAATTAAGCAGCATCAACACTCCCGCCCCAGACTTTCCAGATGCCGCTCCCATCCCACACCCATGTCCGATGCCGCGACCTCTGATGATCCTCCCGCCAGACCCCTCGACGCCCGGTCCGACCCGCATCCTCGTCTTCCGCCGCCGATTACCCTTCCGGGAGGAGAGCGACACATTGTGGTGTACTTCACGAGCCTGCGGGTGGTGAGGTCGACTTTCGACGATTGCAAGAGCGTGCGGTCGATTCTGCAAGGGTTACGGACGCCGGTAGACGAACGAGATGTGTCGATGGACGGGGGGTTCATGAAGGAGTTGAGGGAGATCCTGGGGGATAGGGAGATGACGCTGCCGCGCGTGTTCATCGGCGGGAGGTACATCGGCGGAGCGGACGAGGTGAGGTATCTGAACGAGATGGGTGAGCTGAAGAAGATCGTGCAAGGCTTGCCCGCAGCGAATTTGGAGGTGTGTGACGTGTGCGGAGGCTATAGGTTCATCCTCTGCAAAGAATGTGATGGCAGCCGCAAGATACCCATCGATGATTCTGGCTTCACCACTTGTACGGCCTGTAATGAGAATGGTCTGATCAGGTGCCCCTCCTGTTCCTGTGCTATTCTCTCTTGATCACGCCCTACCAATCCGACGGAGGAGATTTATTTCCCAAAAAAATATTTTAAGTTTTGAAGAGTTTTTGAGAGTGTAAGAATGTGCATTGCGTAGTATCGAACGCAACATGTATTGTTGGATGCCATGTCACCATAACTAATAGCATCATCATTCTGTACTCTTTTTTTTTTTTTTTGTGGGGGGGATGCAGGGAAGGAGGGTTTAAGCTAATTATATCTTGATTTTTGTAAAAATACAAATCCAGAATTCCAGATAAATTTGTGTACAGACTACAGTCAACCTTATATAATTGTATGATGAATTCGGTGTACATTGTTATTATTATATTAATTATGTGTACGTTGTTATTTTCGAGGGCATTTAACATTAGAGAATTTAGAGTATATTTGGTATAAATTTGAATTTTTTTTGAAAAAAAGGAATTGAAAAATGAAAAGGAAATAAGAATTCAAAAAAAATGTGTCTGGTATAATATGAAAAAAAAAATGAAAATAGGCTAATATGTTTTGTATGATATTTTAAATGAGGGAGTGGAATGAATTTAAAATGATTTTACGAAAATGACTGTAATTTAAAAAATAAATAGAAAAAGAAGAAAATACATAAAATAGAGAGGTTGAAACCCGCCTACTTTATTGCCTTTGAACTGCTGTGTCGATGTTCTTGAAATTGTGTATTGGATTACAAATCAATAAGAACAGCAGATATCATATAAAAATACTAAATACCTTTCAAGATACTTTTTCTCGAAATATGAACAAATGAAAATTTTACTTCTAAAGAAGTGTTTTATGAAGTCTCTTGAAATTTGATATGTTTATTACTTTTTTTTACAAAATTGCAAAAGTTGGATGCAGTGATGATTCTTGATATGGAGAAGTTGCTCCCTGTTTACCTTCTGCGGCTCCTATTTGTTGTTCTCTCCCTTGTTCGCCATTGCTAAACAACAATATTAGAACAACAATTGAGTAATGAGATGATCTCTAGACTACCTTAATAATAACTTGAATTATGTTGCAGGTATTATAGATTATGGTTGAAGGTAAAACCCAACAAATCAATGAGATTGAGGATAATTCAACATAACCGAATACTCGACATAGTTGAGAGTATGACCCGAGAGAACCAAAGACACGAAACCACACATATATGACAAATAAATTGGGGATAATTGTTGTCTATTTGAAAAATTTGCGTTGTGTTTATGACTTGTTGCATTAAGACTACTCTGATTAGGATGATTTATACCCAGATGATTAGGAGATGCTTGGATTTGAACATGAAACTTTCGAAAACTTGATTGAGATTATGAAAAGTTGAATAGGTTTATGTAAGTGGTGGCCTGAGATTGAATATTTTAAATTTCATTACTACAAAAGTTTAGGAATGGGGAAGAGAAACTCATAATTAATATTTAGTCTATTTAAAAAGGGAATCCCAATATATATATATATATATATATATATATATATATTAGTTTTCATGTAACGTTAAGCTTAATGGAAAGGAATCTATGTTGACTCCTTCCATATGTGAATGTACTTGAGAGTATCATGTTTGGTAGGAAAGAGTTTCGCTCCACCTATAATGATTTTGACAAAGAGTTTTTAAATTTTGTAAGATGTTAGGAGTTTTTAACGTGTTGACTAGCAGATCAAATATGTTGTAAGGACACCAGGGGTGTTTCGTTCGTAAGGTGGATAGTCAAGTTTAGCAGGATCTTTGAGAATTGAAACATAGCACCAGAATATTGTGAGTTGGTTATGCTAGTAGGTCGATCGTTTGGGAATGACCAAGTTACTTTGTGATTAAGGACCTCTTAAAGAACATGTGGTTGGTACTCCTTATTTTCTTTAAGGATATGACTAGATTTAGAGTATGACCTACTAGGCTTAGTTACGAGATAAAGACTTGCGAAGCCCTAAAGGGCATCAGTATTCAGTTTATCTCGTTGAAACAATGGTCGAGCATGGGACAAAGTTATGACAACTTTCGAAGTGACACCGAAAGTGAGAAGTCATAATCAAGAGGAAAGGAGACGAGACTTAAGAAATCATAAGATGTCTATGCTAGAGTGACGATGGAAATTTGACAAAACAATGTGAGGTTCATAGAAGTAAATTATATCAATAGTAGACGGTGTGCAACCCTAAATGGGTATGATGGGCTCGTATGGCAAAGTGAGGCCATATGGCTATGAGGCGTTGGTAAGATTCGAGATGAGGACATGAAGTGAAATGGGAAGGTTGATCTTTAAGGGGGAAGTCCCCGAGGGGACTTGTGTAAACCATTAAAACGCACAAGAATAAGCCTAGGCACAAATAAATATGGCACATTAGTTACCACAATTTAAAATTTTCCAAGCAAGAATGGGAAAAGAGATAGTCTTAGTGGCAGAGTGTTGTTAGTAAAAGAGCACAAGTTGTAGGCCATAAAGAGAATGATAACACAAAGCTTAGAATGGAATAGACACGATAAAAGGACAAGCTCAAGTTACTAATATACGAGAAGTATTATAGTTAAAAACCAGGAAACGATTAGGAACTTGGTAAAACTTAGTAACTCCAATGAGGAAGGAATTGGTAGTAGTTGTAAAACTTAGTAACTCCAATGAGGAAGGAATTAGCAGTAGTTGTAAAACTTAGTAACTCCAATGAGGAAGGAACTGGCAGTAGTTGAAATTCGGGGACCGAATTTCTTTAAGGGGGAAGTAATGTAATACCCCATGTAATATGACATTGAAGGAAAATGTGAGTTCGGGCATGTGAAAATTTTTTCTTAATTCATATGAGTATCTTCCTGACCCTTCACACGTGTTAAGTCAGGATACCATATAGTTGGACAAGGATTTATCATACAAAGAGGTTTTGGTAGCTATCTTGGGTAACTAGATAAAGAGACTCTGGTCTAGGGAGATTCTATCAAGATTTTATAGTGGAATCAGACCCATGAGGAAGTCACATGGGACACAGAGACCGATATTCGTTCTAGGCATCCACATCTTTTTACATCTAGATGTAAGTTAAATTCGAAGGACCGAATTTCTTAAAGGGGGTAATACTGTAACACCCGTCATTTTTATTTTCTGTTTAATTTGATGAATTTTATTTCACAATTGTTGATTTGAAAATGTTATGTGAAATGTGTGTGTAATCACAATATGATGTGATGATGCTTAGATATGTGATTTCGAAATCCTAGGCCGTACAGGGACTAAAGTGAAAAATATAGAGACTAAAAGGGAAGTTTTTAGAATCTTGTAGGATGTGGCGAAATGTGTACAAAAGATAGGAATAGTTGGAGAAATTTATAGGCAACCTTGATGTGAAATAGGAAATGAAAAACAACTCTTAAATCATGATATATTGATTTTTGAAATAAGTAGTATAATTAAATCTTTTAAGAATAAGAAAGGGATAAAATAAAAATATAATAAATATGAAAATTAATGGCACCGTGCAGTTTATTAGGAAATAAATAAATACATACATTTAAATGATAATAGTAGTATTAAATAATGGATATTACAAAGGATTAAATAAAATAAATAGTCAATTATCTAAAACTAACCAAGTCTAATTTAAAATAATATTAAAGTTGAGGATAAATAATCCAAATAAGAAACCTGAAATACATCTTTTATTTTATTTTATTTTTTTGTTGGTAAAACTAAATTTGTTACCTTGCTTAGATTGGATTAAGGTCAGAGTATCATGTATGTTTGAATTTAAACAAAGTAAACTAGTAAAATTATATTTTCTAGTAGGATAATTAAATCTGAAGATGTACCTCTCGAAATTCAAATGTTTAGACCCTAGATTATATTCACGTGAATCTATGCTGGAATATTAAAGTGAATTTTCAAACTCACAAAAAGGGAACTAATAGGAAGAATAAGTCTTTAACTAGATAGTTAGCAGTATATCAAAATAAAAATCCTATTGGGCTTTAGGATTTTGAAAATTACTAAATAAAAATATAGCAATATAAATAAATGATACATCATAATAATGATGATAGTTATACTATGGGATTAATCAAGTGAACCAAATATTCATCTAAGATACTCTTAACCAACTAATCCCTTATGATAAGATTATTTTATTAAATAATCCTTTTTATTCAATATTAAAAGGATTAATTTTTCTAAGGTCACCATCCAACTAATTTATTAAAAAAAAAAGGAGTGATAGTTCCATTAAATCAATTATGATCTGACAATTCGTTTTAGAAGTCATTACTTATTCGAATAAAATTGTTTAAGTTAATTAAGCAAACTCTTGACAAATTCAAATTAAGTAACTTAGAAATCTTAGAACCTAAATTAATTCATTGCTCTCTCTCTCTCTCTCTCTCTCTCTCTCTCTCTCTCTCTCTCTCTCTCTCTCTCTCTCTCTCTCTCTCTCTCTCTCTCTTCCCCCCCCCCCCCCCCCCCACTCGCCACCCTTTCACGGCATCGTCCAGCACACAACACATTTCCACATTCACAAGAAACTCACCATCCACCTTCAAGCTTTATACTCCAACACGTCTCCCAACACATACACATATACCACTCGCCACCCTTTCACGGCATCGTCCAGCACACAACACATTTCCACATTCACAAGAAACTCACCATCCACCTTCAAGCTTTATACTCCAACACGTCTCCCAACACATACACATATACCCCTCTTGGCCATTCATCTCAAAACAAGGAGGTCATAACATCTTGCATACATTAGGAACCAAGAAGGAGATTAATAGCACACTCTCTTTTTACATCAAAGAGTTTTGATCAAGTTTGATCGGGTTATTCGGTAGGATTCGTTGGAATTCAGGTGAGTGAATTAACCCTTCTTTAATATTATCTCAAGTATTAAAGTGATCGAATAATAAGATAGGTGACAATCATGATGGGAAAAGGAGAATCCGATTAATTAAGGGATTCGAGTTTTAAGACTTTTGTATAATTCAAATATTGATGATATTGCTAATGAAAAATGTTAGGAAAGAGACATGGTCCTTGAGGCAAATACAATTATTTGTGATTTGAGATACTTATGGTTTTTCAGTGGAAATTATAATGACGATTAAATTTATGATTATATTGATGAATTTATTATTGAATATATTGATGATTATTTGGAATTGTTTAAACCTTGATTGTGTTTGGACGGGATAGTACCCTCTCTCATGTCAAGCAAGAAATCCAGGTGACAGGATGATTTGACCTCTGAGAGCAGAGACAACGATTCCCTCGGTAGGACCTCAAGTCCGGTTTAATCCGTAGGGCACCCTGACTGTTGAGGATGAGGTTGTACGTCATTGCGGGTTTTTGATAAAATTGATGAAATTAGTTGAGCGAGCCTACGGACACTCCCGGGTATGATGAGATTGGTTGAGCAAGCCTACGGCCGCTCCCAGACATTTTGCCATTGACGAGTACTAGTTCCGTTGGTCTGAATTGTTTGATTGATCTGCAAACTCTTTAATGTGTATCTTTTCTGTGATTTATGATTTATGCCTATACTTTTATTTTATTGCTTTTTCATGGCAGATTTTATTAGGGCGGGAATTGGCTCGCTCACTGAGATATTTATCTCACACTTGTTGATTTAACTTTTTTCCAGATCAAGAAGCAAAAGAAGAGTATCTGTAAGAGGCTAGTTTTGCCGTTGGACTATCCCATTGTTGGGTGGATCTCGAGATATTGGTATTTATTTTATTAAGTATTAGGAAGCTCTGTGATCAACTAGAACATCTAAGAGGTCTAGGGTGAATTGATTATTTTATTTAAATAATATGTTCTATTTAAACTTGTTAATTATAAGAATTATTTATATTTATTTTGTTATAAATATTTATAAATAAACAAAAAAAGATCAAAATTAATATGTCAGTTAGGCTTACGATAACATAAGATTTATATCAGCGTGTCGGTCACGTGCGTGAAATTTGGGTCGTGACAGTTAATATGGAGAAGTTGCTCACTATTTACCTTCTGCGGCTCCTATTTGTTGTTCTCTCCCTTGTTCGCCATTGCTAAACAACAATATTAGAACAACGCAAGTCAGAATACTCACCAACAAGGGTTGGCAACGTTGATGATAGTAGAAGCTCAAGCTCTAAATACGTGCACGGATCTACTATGCATTCGCAGCATACGCAAAGCTTTTAACAATAAGTTTTACAGTTACTAAAAGTATTGTACACCTCCAACGATGCGTAACAGATTTGTTCCCCAAACCACAAAGACAAACATAAGTGATAAAAGTGGCAACGACACTCTGCAGTCGCTGACCCCTTTGCCACCGCTGCTGACCTCTTTGCAGTTGCCTCCACCGTGAAGTCATCAGCACGAGGATACAACTCGATGTTGCGAAGCAAGAATTAATGAAGATTAGAGATCGGCGACGCAAAGTTGGCTGCTTTTCAAACTGTAGTGGAAGCCCAAAGATTGGCGAAGTTGAATATTGAAAGAATCAGTGCGCTCTCAAAAGAAATCGCATCTATGAAAGCTTCAGTAAAACTCATTTCTTCACAAGCTCAAGAGGAACATGCTAAATCAATCACATAGAAGGAAGCAAGAAGAGAGAGTTATAATAATGATAAACAAGAATCAGAGGCAAGTCAAGAGGTTGAGGTGTCTCGAGCAAATGCAGAAGACTCATGCTTCTGAGATGGAGACTCTATAGTCTGCACAACAATAAAGCAACAACTTTTTTTTTTTTAAAGTGACCACATGATAGCGTCATTTTGCAACGTTGGATGGAACCATGTGGTGCTCTATGCGCCATTGGATGCAACAAGAGCCTCCTGTTCCACAAGGAAATAGAAGGAGATCAGCACCCATACCAAACAAGCTTCAAGAAGAATAAAAATATGATTCTATTTTTTTTAATGAATACCAAATATCACCTTAATCTCTTAAAAATTCAAGTTTTTCATAACATAAATTGTTATGGAAACAATTTATGAAATTTTGGTAATAACTTCATCTATCATCATCTTTGAAAGCCAAATCAATAATATTGTTTTTTAAAAAGTTACCTAAGCATCTTCCACCACTGAAAATTAACAATGTTTATTGTTGAAGCAAGCATCTCTACGCATCTACCACTTTTCAAGGGCATCATTTTCGATGACCAAATTATGATTTCTGACTTAAAAAATTGCCTTAACATCTTCCACTACGTGAAACTTTTTTTTTTTTCCCCTTAAAAAATGGTCCACACATTTGAGGATAACCATCAACATATAAGATATAACCTGTGTTGTTGTGACCGAACTGAATTGGCCAGTTAGATCAGGAATCAGTCATAGGACCGATTCGTTTGAACTATTCGGATCGGAGAGAGATTGAACCTATTCTAATCGACCGATTTAGCGGTTTGACTGGTTCTTTTTTTTTTCTGGTCACTTTTTTTTTGGGTCACTTTGCTTTTTTATTTTATAATTAGGTGATGAAGAAATTGAAAACCAACCAATTATAGAATTAATTGATGAAATAATAATTGATAAATGATAATTTTTTTTTGGTTAATGATTTATTTTTGTTATTACTTGTAAATATTTATTTGAATATGTTATCTTGTCAAAACACCTTTCATGTAATTGAATATTAAATATTGTTTTTAATTAATTTTATATTTATATATATATAAATTATGATATATTGATATGTAATTATATAGTTATTTCACTATTTTTATGTATATATTTTATTTTTTAATTACCATTGATTCGACTACGATCCGATCATTAAACTTTGAATCGGTACTCCCTCCAATTCATTTACCGGTCCAATTATAAAAACCTTGGATATAACAAATAACAAAGGTAATAAGCAAAGAAACTCAAAAAATGGAAACCAGCAACACTGTCAGTACACTGTATCAGCTTGGTCATTGAAAATTAAAAATAAATAAAGAGATAACACACATTTTTAACTCTTTAAGGTTTCATCTCTTAAAACATATTTCTTCTCAAAATATTGTTGAGACCATTATTTCAGCTTATAAGGTCATCATATAAAATCATTAACTTTTTTTTTTTCCGTCTCTTGGATTGAGTGATTGACAATAACTTGTGTCTTCTTAAGATTTCATACTGTAAGGGGCTCGCAGTCACAGGCCCTGGGGTCAGTTTTATTGAGTCCTGCTTTGATTTGTCTTTTCTTTTCCATTTTCATAGCATTTTACAGATCAAAACATGGAATTCATTTGATTTTTCTTTTGTAAACACCAAACAAATGAATGGAATCAAAACATAGAATTCATTTGTTAATTCCAAATGCTAACATTTGGTTTGATTTGAGGGCCAGCATACAGTCAAAATTCAAACGCACTTTTATTGGCACATGCTCTGTTACCAGTAACTCAGTACCCACTCTTCATTCCTATCTTTATTGCATATCATCCTCCACACAACACCACCATCACTCAACCTTTATTTCAAGACATCAACAAGACCTCAAATCAATAGGATAATCAATCAATGACCATTGACGCCATTGTTTGCAGTAACTCCATTCTGAGCTTCAACCTTCTCTGGTTCCACAGTATCAGCTGTGACTAGCTTTTTGTTAGCAGAGTTGTGGACTCCCAAAGCAGCCCTGCCTGAAGGGTCCAGATTATTCGACCATTCTGGCACCCAGTGAAGAGCTTTCGGGGTGCAGCAAGCAACACTTGGTTCCCATGGAATGGTCAGCCTCGCCGGTTGCTGCTTCATTCACCACACACACCACAATATATAGGTTAGTCTCTGTTTTATTTGTACTTTTGTTCAGTTATTATTATATGTGAGGCCTGAATCACCTTTGGGAAGATCTTCTCAAAGATCATTCTGTAGTAATATGCTTCTTTTGTGGCTGGAGTGTGGAGTGGGTAGGTTCGTGCTGCATTCTGCATCATTTTGTCACTCACCTGTATGTAGATGAAGTTGACAAATAATTAGACGAGACAGGGAGTGGAAGAAAAGAGTGAGACTTATATTAATTACATGCTTAGCAGCATGCTCTTTCAGGGCATCAATCCAGTTATACCCAACTCCATCACTCATTTGCTCCTTCTGTCTCCACAGAATATGCTGCATTAAATCATATATACAACACATGTTAACTAAACCCATGGTATGGTTTCTGTATTCATTTGCAAACCAGTCAGTATGTTTGGCATAGTAGCCATTAAAGAACAGGGCGCATACCTGTGGGAGATAGGGACGTTCCTTGTCATCAAAAGCATTCCTCAGAATCCACTTCTCAATTCGTCTTTGCCCAGACTAGTGTTCAACATAGAAAAGACCACCACACAATTTAGAAAAACTTGTAGCTTTGATGCAATAGTCTACTCAAACTAGTTATTTACCCACCAAAATCATCTTACCATCTTGAAATCAGGATCAATACTCATGACAACTTTTACAAACTCCTTATCCAGGTATGGGAACCGAGCTTCGAGACCCCAGGCAGATGTTGCTTTGTTTGCTCGCAAACAATCATACTGGTGCAGTGCCTTTATCTGCATATACGAATTACAATTAAAACAACAATTTGTATATTAATCTTATTTCAGAGATGAGTCATAAGTGAGTGCTTTATTCAGATGTGATAGTGATACCTTGCGGCACATTTCTTGGTGGGCTTCTTCCTTGTTGGGTGCCTTGTGGAAGTACAAGTACCCACCGAAGATCTCATCAGAGCCTTCTCCAGAGAGCACCATCTTAATTCCATGTGACTTAATCTTACGCGATATCAGGTACGTGGGAATGCTGGATCTAACTGTTGTGAGCTCATATGATTCTATGTGGTAGATCACATCTTCAATGGCGTCGATTCCATCCTGCGCACACAAATTTTGAAGATGAATAAGTAAATGGCGGAAGCATGAGTTGAAAAGCTATAATTAATAAATACCTGAGGAGTGAAGTGAAACTCATGATGAACTGTTCCCAAGTAATTTGCGACTTCTCTTCCAGCCTTAAGATCTGGTGAACCCTGCTCAACGTTGGAGAAAGATAGAAAAGAATTATTATGTATTCAATTTCTCTCTTTCATTTTGCAGTACTACTGAATGATCTGTCACCTCAAGTCCAATACAGAAGGAATGAATGGTTGTTCCCAATTGCCTCCCTGCCTTTGTGCCAGCCAAGTAACGAGCAGTGATGGAAGCAACCAATGAGGAGTCTAAACCTCCAGAGAGTAATACACCGAAAGGCACATCGGTCATCAACCTCTTGATCACAGCCTGTGTATATATATATCAAACTCATTAATTTCGTCAGTCACGTTCTGCATTAATGTTTTTGGTAATAAACTGATAATGTTAAAACAGAATAGAACTTGTAGGCTAGCATGTTTAACTTGTGGTGGGTAAATAATATAACATATATACCTTCTCCAAAGCATGTCTCAAAACCATGGGGTCATATGGGGTTGAAGGAATGGCCTCAGAGAACCAAGGAGGATTGTACCATCTGCGAAATGCTTTGTCTTTGCTGGAGTACAAGGTACCAGGTTGAAAGCGTTCAAAATGTTCACAATCTTCATGCATGGTCTTGTATTCTGATGAGACCCAAACCGAGGCTGAACAATTAAAACAATCCAAGTTAATGAATAGAGTTTATTAATTTGTCCCATTTTAGAAAATTCAACTGTAAATTAGAGTTTGGTTTAAATACCGTCTTCCCCCCAGCCAATGTAGAGGGATGTGATCCCAATGGCATCACGAGCAACCAAGAAGTTGTTGTTACGAGTGTCCAGGAGCACAAATGAAAATATGCCATCCAACATGTCCACAAAATTCTCTCCATATTCCTCGTACTGTGATCCACATATTGCATTTATACATGCATCCTCAATACTCATTCACTGATATATAAGATAAAGAGAGTAGTGGTTAATTAATTACCAGGTGTGGGATGACCTCGCAGTCACTGTTGGTCCTAAACTTGTGATTTGGCAGTTGTTTCCTCAACTCTTCATGATTGTATATCTCCCCATTTGCCTGCATGCAGTATTCATATACATCTCATGAATCCCCCTTATATATATGTGTGTGTGTGTGTGTGTATGTGTGCGTATATATATGATATGAAGAAAGAGAGAAAGTGGAAGTGGTGGCGTACAACGACAGCAATAGTGTTGTCTTCATTGAAGAGAGGCTGATCTCCGGAGGTGAGATCCACAATGGCTAAACGTTGATGAGCCAAATAGTTGCTACCGTGTTGGAATATCCCAATCCAATCTGGACCACGGTGCTTCAATCTGCCATAATTTCCAATCTTTATTAACGTTGAACGCCCTCAATATATGTACAT
Organism: Biancaea sappan; assembly: GCA_037074585.1. Lineage (NCBI taxonomy): Eukaryota > Viridiplantae > Streptophyta > Magnoliopsida > Fabales > Fabaceae > Biancaea > Biancaea sappan. The sequence goes on along the minus strand of CM073498.1, from coordinate 4,987,731 downwards.
ATCACGCATCAAAACTTGATTTTGGAAGCCACGTTTACATATACATATATATATATATATATATATATATAATGAGTTAAAGACAGACTTATTAACTTCAAAAAGTTAAAAAAAATATAGAAATCTTTAAGGCCAAGACATTTGGTTAAAGAAAAGCAGTGGGATATGAAAATTTAAGAGACGAAGAAGAGAAGGAGAGAGAAGAAGCGAGAAGAAAGGGTGCCTTTGAGCGAGGTGGATAATGCGAGCTCTTTTGGCAGCAGAGTCATGGGAGCACCAAAGGCAAGCTAGTATGCCACACATACTTGTGATTGAAGAAAGAGGAAGATTGAGGAGAGAAGATGATGATAAGGAAAAAAGGAAGAGTGAAAGAAAAGTGTTGTGGGTGAGAATTGAGAAATGGTGGGAGGGAGAGGGTGGTATTTATAAGCCAATGTGAATGAGAATGTGTGATGGAGCTTCATCCATAGATCAGGGCAACCGGCTACCGTCTCAACCTCTACACTCACTGCTCAATAATAATGCCTTGAATGATTTTATTCACGAAACTGTTTGGTTTAGCTGCGTCGATGAGTTTTATAACTAATAATTTAGATTTATAATGTTATTTTTTTAAAAAAATATTATAAAATTTTAGTTATTAATTATAAAAATTAACAACTTAAATGAGTTATACACTTTAATTGACTTTTAAATCCTGGAGTTGTCCCCAAAATAATAATAATAATAATAATAATTAATTACGGATAATACATGTTGGTGATAGGCGAGCTGGCTACCTCTCTGACTTTGCCGTCTGCATTATTTTTCTAAATTTGCTAAACCAATAATTTCATAATGTCAATTATTAATAACTTTTTCACAATATAATACTTTATCAATAAATATATATATATATATATATATTGTAGTGTATATTTGGATCAGGTCAACTTGTCAACTTGTTCAATCCAATCTAAAGTATTTATAATTTAGTTAGTATACTATTTAGTTTCTTTCACAACATTTTTTTCTTTCAATAATAATATATAGTACTTCATATAACATTTGTTACCTTAATTATTCATTGAATCACCAACTCCTTCATTTAAAAGTTTTTTATTCCACATTTTATCCTGATTATAATAAACACCAAAAGAAAAAATCAACTCAATATCAAATTATAAATGATATTTTTTTCTAAAAAAATATAGATAACTATGTAAGGCCTAATCGTGTTATTCTTTTTTTATTTTTAATTTTAACATTTTAAATCAAATCTAATATTCTTTAAAAACAAAACTCAACCCTTCAACTTGAACCAAACCAATTTATTTGCCAACAAGTTGAATTGGTTTGAGTTAAGTAAAAGAAAATATCTCAATCCAAACCAATTTAACTTGCATATTTTTTATTAATTTGATTTTTAAAATTTTCTCAACTCAACTTAATCCAACCCTGATATATATATATATATATATATATGTAATAATAAGCTTTTGAAAAATCTAAGAAGGGCTAGCTATATGAAGGTTGAGATATTTTTTAATTGAATAAATTACACTCTTCCTCTCTGATGTAGCTATATGAAATATTTTATATTCTAGTTCAATTTATTTATTTTTTATCCAGAGATATTTGTTACATTATTATTTCGTTTTGGCATTGATAACTGAACACCACATGTATCTTTTGACTCAAATATTTTTTATTAACTTAAAAACATAAATTTTTACATATTGAGATATTTTTGTTTTTCTGCTCTTAATCAATGATAAGATGTTGCAAGTATTTGATTTTCTTAAACTAGAATGTAATAATTTCATAATTATAAGAAGAAAGTATATATTTTAAATATATAAAAATATGAAAGTATAATTTTGAAAATTTACTGGAAAAAGAAAATTGTTTCCTCTTTTTGAGTTAGATTAGACGTAACAATTTGATTTTAGTCTACTATATTAATTCTTTTGAAGGGACATCTCGGTCGTATACATGTTTCGCTAAAATTGGCAAAGGAATAAAACCATATCTGAAAAATAAAAGGGCAAATTTTGATAAAGATAAGAGATAGTTTTGGAATATTCGAGCAATGATTGTTAATTATTTACCAATTTTGCCGCACTTGCCAAATAATACTTTTTATGAAAATACCTTTTATTATTTTTTTAGGATAAGCTTTATTAAAATTTCACCAATACCTAGATATGTTTTTTGTATTAAATTTCATTACATTCGAACTTTCTAGTGTTAATATAATTTAATTATGTCCAATTTCTTTACTACTTATAACTCAAGTTTCTACATTAAGATTCATTTTACATCTGAACTTAAAACTAATAGAATGGATCATGGACTGCAAAAGTACCAAACTTTCACTATGCATGACCTCTCTGAACTTAAACAATCACAAAAAATAAATTGTCATATATTAGTCATAAAGTTCACATTTAAATAATAAGATTGTCATGTGATACTTTCTACTTTTATATATTTAATCTTTGACTTGCGGGTTTTTCTAAAAGTACTTAGTTTTTAAATTTTAATTTTAATTGATGTTAGATATTTGTAATAGTTTAAGAAGAGAAAGCACCGTATTTTAAAATTTAATGACTAAAATTATTATTAGGTTATAATCTAGAAGAATTATTAACTGCAATTATTATTATTTTTTTAAATATTTAAAACAATGCTGATGCTGTGTGAGTGATACCGACGCATCCTTCCCCCCAAAAAAAAGGTACCATCTCCTAATCCTCGCACATTTATACTATATAAAGTCATATTTAATATTTAATACAAATTAGGTCATTGTATAAAATTAGACACACACATATATACATTATGATAATTTTTTTCTGGTAAAGAATTCGATATGATAATTAGGTTGTTTTAAAAAGAGAATTAAGTTTCAATTAAGATATGAGTTAATATGAGGGTATATATCTTTATCTTTAAAAAAATTATTAGGCGAGTCGACAAAAATTATATAATAATAAAGGAGTATATTAAGACATATGGCATCAGGCTGCTCTGCACAAAAGGCAAGTCAGTTCACCCATTAGATTTGGATTTTTTTTTGTTTGGTTTTAAAGTTAAAAAATATATTTCATCTAATTTAAATCATTAAATTTTATAATCAACGAATTAAATTTTAAAATATATTTTTAAAAAATTAATTTCATAAAATCTGAATTGTTAGTCGTAAAATTTAATAGCTCAAATTAAACCAAACACTTTATTTAATTTTAAGACCAAATCATATTCCCCATCTATTAATCCCATTATGTCATTATCTCATAGGATAATTCTATATTTTAATAAATAGAACAAACCACTACAAAACTATATCTAATAAAATTCATATATTTTACCCCACATACGCAACGAAAATCCTCTCAATTTCTACTTTACCAATACAGTTTAATTTCACAACATTCTGAATACGTTATTATATATTCCAATACTCATCTTAATCGAAATATGTGAAAGCAGGTCTTAATTAATTACCAAATCTTGATGCAGAAATTAAACAACACAATCTCTTTACCTGAAGATAGATCGGGCCAAGGAGGAACAAAAGAGATGATAAATTATAAAGAGTTAACAAGCTAAATCAGGAATATATATATATATATAGAGAGAGAGAGAGAGAGAGAGAGAGCATAAAATTAGAAGTTTAAATAAAGTTAAGAGAACAAATTAGAGTTTTAACCCATTAATTTATGTTATATAAGATTTGATTTAAGATTTACTATTTATATTGCACTCAATAAGTAAGTTTATATTTACAAATATATATACTGTTTAAAAAACTAAAAAAATAAAACATAATTGCTTAATTATCTTTTGGCACATTGAGAAAATATTATAATTTATATGGACGTCTCATAAAATTATAATTTTTCGAAAAGTACAGGTCGAATAATTGTTATAAAATAAAAGGCAAGAAAATAATATAATATATAAGAAGGGATATATGAATAAAATGTGGAAGAGTGCCATCACATGGAGGAGACAGTGAATGATTAATCATATAAAAGCGACGTGGCGAACCGTTGGTAAAGCAAATATTTAATAATAATTATCTGTACAGCTTGGATTTCGTGACCTGGTGGGTCCCTAATAATTCACTGATTTAATTTTTTTTTTTTTGAGAATTAATGTTTGGATAGAAGTAATTTATATTTAAAAATTGTTATTATGAAAATAAATTTTAAAATGAATTCAGTTTTGATATAACAGAATTATTTTTAGATATCTAATTATTAGAAAAGATATGAATTTTATATTATATTATTTTATTTATCTATATTGTTTAGTTTTAATCATTTCTAAAACAAATATATTTAAATAATTAGAATTGTTTATACTTTATAATCTGTATTTGGAAATGTAGCAATATATATATATATATATATATATATATAATATCATTTTTAAATAATAATCATATATAATATTAATTTTAATATTATTATTAATTACTTTTAGATGTGTAATTATGAAAAAAATATAAATTTTATATTACTTTATTTTATTCGTTTCTAAATGTATGTTCTGTTAACAATTTTTTTAATTATTAAAAAATATATAATTTAAATTATACATATATCACATTTTCAATAGAAATGCATGATCTAATTATTTAATTTTCAGTTAAAATTACAAACTAAAATGAAAGTCAAAATTTAATTATCAAAAAGTAAATACTTAATTAACGACTAAAATAAAAATACAAACTAAGGTTTGGTGAACACAAAAACAAATTCAAATAGCTTCAAGATAAACATTTGGTTTGAATAGAAAAGTGATTTTGCTTTTTTCATCCACCACAAATTCAAACAAGAAATTCAAAAATACAAACCTAGGATTGAGATCACAAACATAGGTTTTCAGCTCATTACTATTGGAAAAAAAATATTAACGGATAACTTATCACTAATTCTATTGTTGTGATAAATTTTTAGTGATTGATTTCAATTTTTCACTATTCTTTTAACACTTCGGAAATTCAATCCATCATTAAATTTCATTACAAAATGTGAGATTTAGTAACAAATTTTGTCCGTCATTAAATGCTCTCATTAATTTAGTGACCTTTTTTTTCCTTAAAATTTGCCAGTAATTTTTTATATTTTGTGATGAAAAATGTGTGACAAAATTTTATGTCACAAATTAGTTACTAAATCACTAAATTTGTAAAAGTAATATTATATATATATATATATATTAGATAAGTGGTAAAGAGTGTTAACATCAACATGGAGGACATAGGTTTGAAATAAGCCATAGATATTAATAAAAATATTAATAATTGTCTTATTCACTGATGATGCAGGCAAGTTAGTAACAGAAAAATTTATCACTAATTTGTGAGAAGAAGGTTTTCTATCACTAAAAATAAATTTAGTAATAGATTTACAAAACTAGTGACAAATATTAACTTCTGTTACTATATATAATATATTAACTTCTCTTACACACACACACACACATATATATATATATAATGGGGTAAATAATTAATAATAACCGGTTCTTCATGTCCTCAGCTAGCGTCGTTATTGTGACATTTTGTTCGTTCATGGATTGTTTATTATTTTGACTTTATATATCCAAATCTAAGTCTTTCTCTGTTTGTATTTTCTTTTGTTATTGACTTACTAGACTAAATTGCAATTGATCTTGGCTTCCAATCCTTCCCGGACATGTCACCACTCACAACATACTTCTCATTTTAATTTGTCTATGTTTTATATGTTATCCTAAGTGTCTTGTTGGATAATTAAGATTTTATCTTAGATATTTGAATGTGTAAACCTGTCTTTCATTTTTTATTAAAAAAAAAGGAAGAAGAAGAAGGAGAAGAACAGTAACTTAATTTACGAATGCTACCATATATATGCATCTTATTGTGGTTTTATAAAATTTGACAAATTTAAATTCCTATAAAGTTATATATGCGACTAATAGTGATGTTGTTAAAGATACTTCAAGGCCCAAAGAGTGACTATACAAATGGCCATCAACAAGGATTCCTAACAAAGGAAAGTCCGTACAAATACACAAGTAATCGTCCCAACACCCAATGTTCAATTTGCGTTGTTTGGGTTTGAGATTGGTCATTTGTTCAAGTAATTGTTTTTCCTTCTAAATTTTTTTCTTCGCCAGTTTATTTATTTTAGACAAAAATATCTTTTTTGTTATCGACGTTTAATTTAAGTTATAATTTTGTAAATAATCTTTTTTTGTTAATTTTATTATATATATTTTTAATTTATTTCAATTTTGTTCCAAAATTTTTTATTTGGCAATTTATTCATTTTAGGCAATAATACTTTTTTCGTCCTTAATGTTTGATTTGAGTTTTAATTTCTTCTCTAATATTTTTTTTGTGTCGATTTTATCTTATATATTTTCAATTTATTTCAATTTTGTTCCAATTTTTTTTTGCCAATTTATTCAGTTTAGGCAATAGTATATTTTTCATCTTTAATGTTTGATTCAAGTTTTAATTTTGAACCTAACATTTTTTTTGTGTTGATTTCATCTTATATATTTTCAATTTGTTTTAATTTTGCTCCAAAATTTTTTCTTTTCAAATTTATTCATTTTAGACAAAATTATCTCTTTCATCTTTAACATTTGACTTGAATTTCAATTTTATTCTTAATATATTTTGTGTCGATTTCATCTTATATATTTTTAATTTTGTCCTTAGAATTAAGCTATTAATTAACATAATAAATGAAAAATATTGACATGAAAGACTATGTCATTACCAATGTGTCGCACACGTGATAGACACATAAGGCAAATGAGAAAAATGACAAAATTGTCTTGGAATTTTTCATCTTTCCCTATCTCTCTTGCATCCCTCTCTCTCTCTCTCTCTCTCTCTCTACACACAGAAGAAGAGAGTAGTGTCTCCTCTTCTCACAGCCATATTTACCACTGGCACATCAAGTAGATCAGACAGAATCAAAGATCCTTATGGATCTGTGCAAGTTTGTTGAAGAATCAACGCATTGTTATGGGGATGAAAGGCTACTCCACATGAACAGAACAATTGATACTTTTTTTATTTGATCTTTCCCATTTAATTTTTTAAAGCCTCCCCCACGTAATTTTAAAGGCATAACTCAAAACTGGAGGGCACGAACCTAATGGCTAATATATGCACATTGCATCACTTCCTATAGCTCTCTAATTTTTTAGTTAAACTCTTTGATTAGTTGACTGTTAATTTGACTAATAATCAACTTTGACTGATATTTGTAGACTGTCACTTCAGTTTAAAATAAATACATCAACAAATAACATAAAAAAAAATGGCACATCATCTCCATTACTTGAAGTTGTTGTTAAGCAATCTCTAAATGTCATCTCCACCACTTGCACTTCCAATTTGCCAAAAGTATGCATTTGTCAAATTTATCTGTATATTTACCATGTCAAATGGTGATGTGTTTATTTTGAGTTGAGGTGATAGTTTACATATTTAAGTCAACATTGACCGTTAATTATATTAACAATCAACTAGATAAAAGAATTTTTTTACATAAAATAAAATGTTCATAAAAATTATTTGTTGAATTTTATAATTCATAAAATTTCTTACACATTGAAAAAAATTTACAGAAATTGTCTGTATTTAAAAAAAAAAATGAATTGGGTTTCGTCTAACGACAATGAAATTGGGATTATGAAATTACAAGTGGTGAGAAGAAGACAAGTGGTCACATTCATGTGGCGCATAAGTGCAGGGGGACTCGGAGTTTGGGCCACTTTCTTTTTTGAATTCATTAGACACACTTCAATTATGGGATCATTTTTTTTTTTCATTACAGATTTCCTTGCATGGGAAATTGCTTTCACACAGCCCCACAAATGTTTAAATAAAATATCATTTAAATTTGTATATAAAAAGAAAAAGTTACTACAGCTGCATCTCACACATGCAAGAAAGAGAGGGGCTCTACTTCAACACGCATGAAAAGCTAATGATTTTATAGTGTACGAACAAAGAATTAAACCACTCAAAGTATAGTTTAACTGGTAAAAAATTATTATAATTTAATCAAAAATTTTGAATTTAAATCACTGAAAATAGTTATATTAAAATTTGATAAAAATAATCTTATTATTTTTTATAATTTTACTCAACTCAAATTTATATTAGTTGATGTTTATAATTTATTGTTGGAATTATTTATCAAATAAAAAAATTAAAAATTGCTTAATTAAAAGATTATACACGTACACCCGCACATGACGTTTTACTAATTAAGTAAAAGAGTATGAAAATAGTTGTAGTCTTCCAATATAAATAACAGTCACATCTGACATATTTAATTAATAATTTTACAAATGCAAATTGACAAAATGATGATCGTGAAACCAAGCAAACTCGGGACCTATGTACAGATAATCCAACGCAATTATTGGTGTGAATGAGTGCTGCATAGATTGCCAAATGGAGGGCGAGACTAGGTAGCTAGCTCTTTCGTCACTTCATTTTCTTTTCCAATTTTGGATCACCGGATAAGACTCTAGCCAATAGATTTTTTGTTTGATTTTAAAAATTATAAAGTGTTTAATTTATTTAAATTATTAATTTTTATAATTAACAGTTTAAATTTTAAAATGTTAATTTTTTATTTTAAAAATAATTATAAAATCAAATTATTAATTATTAAAATCAACAATTCAAACCAACTAAAAATCCCGACTAACTTTTAAAGTAAAACAAGTAATTTATTTTTTAGAGAATGTGGAGAAAGTTAGAGATCATTATTAATTAATTATTACTCACCACTGACCGTAAGCTTCCAAATTAAAACACATCAGTCCACGTGCCACATGCTAGCCAAAGAGCCAATCAATGATACACAACACACAGAAAGCCAAAAATGAAAATAAAGTTGCACCATAACCACATAAAATAGTATATAGAAATTCACTTAATTCCAATTAATTACAGTTATATGGCGTTTCCCATAATTGATTAATGTACAAAACGAAGTTTGACTGTTAAATATGGACTCAATTAGTAAAATCGGGGCTAAATTATTAATTCTGTCTTTGAATATGATGAATTTTAAATTTGGTCGTTGAAAATGTAAATTTTTTAATTTAATCTCTCAATATTTTTTTACAATCATTTTTTCCTTTTTGTATGTTGACTAACTTTTCAATTTGATCCTTTAAAATGACAAAAATAATGAAAAAATGTTTTTGAAAAATTAAATTAAAAAAAATTATGTTTTAGAGGACTAAATTAAAAAGATCTTATTCTTTGTGGATAAAAGCAATTTATTACTCTAAATTCAAGTAGTGTTGACAAAAATATTTGGGTTCACTTTTGTTATTGTTAGCTTGTTTTTGTCAAGGGAAAATGCATAAAAAAAGCTTCTTGAGGTTGGAAGTAGACTCCCAAGTTTTCAATTTTTGTAATTAAGTTCTAATTAGACTTTTAACCTTCATAATAGGTCCTTTTGCACTTCAATTTCTCTCTAAATCAGTTGTTCTCTTTCCATGTTAATTAGACTTCATGTATATGTCTAAATTTCTTGCCATCTCAAACTCTCCAACCATCAAATTTCACATATGAAAAATCTAAATTTGCAAGAAGGTAACGCTAACAAGAAGAAAAGTTATCCTAAAAGTTGAGAGTTTAGCGACCATTTTATTTTAAAGTTTAAAAGCCCAATAATATAGTACTAACATTTACTTAAGTTTTAACTTTGATCGTAATTTTTTTTGTCATTTTCGTTCTATATATATATTTTTTGTTTTAATTTTATTTTTAGATTAACATCGTTAATAAAATTGACAAGAAATGCTTATGTGAATTTCTCTAAGAGATATGTGGGAGAAAACTGAAAAAGTATCATTTAAGACAAAATTAAAACTTAGTTAAATATTTGGGATAAAACTAAAACTAGAATTAATTAGTATGACATGTTGGTAATTGAAATATTATATGGAGAAATTCACATCAACATTTTTTATTTATTATGTTAATGGCATTAACCTAATTAGGGACCAAAAAAAAAAAAGAAACCAAATTGACACCAAAAAAAATATTAGGAATAAAATTAAAACTTAAAATAAATATTAACAATGAAAAATCTTTTTTTTTTCAAATTAGGAGAAAAAAAAGGTCAACCATTTCAGGTAAACTAAAATCTTCTTTGTGGCACAATTATTTGTTTATATTAATATATTGAAGGGAGGGTGGGACAAATTTGAGATGAATTTTAACAATTAAAAATCTATTTTTTTTTCAAATTAGGGGTAGTAATGAAGACCCCGTAGGCGGGAATTTCCCTTGCAAGAATGGAGACGGGGGAAAATTCCTCCAAAAGCTAAACGGAGACGGGGAAAAATACCCTTAATATTTATATATATAATATTTATTTAAAGATATTTTAGTAATTTTATAATTAAAATAATTAAAATTAATTTAATTAAAAACAAAACCCTAAAAATCTAAAATCAATTTGACTCCTCTTTCTAGTGCTCCTTGCCTCCCTCTGCTCAGTGCTCTCTCATCTCTCCATTCTCACAGAGTCACAATCCAAGTCAACTCTCGTCTCTCTATCCTCCTCAGTCCTCCCATCATGTTCTCGTCTCTTTGTCCTCCTGCCATAGTGCTCTCTTGTCTCTTCGTTGTCCAAGTGGTGCTCGCCATCGTCAACGTTGTCTTCTTTCATCCTCTCGTTGTCCTCGTCTCTGCTCATGGTCGCCAACTCGTCGTCATTCTCATGCTTCCTCTCTCACAGTCAATGTGCTCAAGTACTAAGAATATTTCTGATTTCTATTTCTTGAATTTGAATGTCCCCAATTCCTCCCTCAGGTTTTTGAAGTCCCATCGTGCTTTGCTTCCTCCTGTGAGTCTCGTCAGTCGTTGTTTGGTCATGCTCCCTCCTCTCTCGCCGTTGCCTTCATTTACTTGTTCAATTTCAAGTACGTTGTTGTTTGCTTGTTGTCTGAATATGAATGTCTGATGCATATTTTGCTTCCTTCCTCCTCCTGTGAGTCTTTCTTGCTCAGATAATTTTATATATGATTGATAATTTTATTCCTTCACCATCTCGTGAAGAATCTAAATGTCTAAAATTTGATGCATATTTTTTTTTCTTGAATTTGAATGTCTGAACTCTGATGCATATTGTGATGCATTGCTACTATCTCTCCTTATGTCTTTGTTAGAGTGTTGACACTGCTTCCTTATTTTTTTGTTCAGCATCCATATTTTTTTGAGTATAAATCTGGCCGTCTCTGTAATGGTTTTGTTTCGGTCTTGTGTGTCTTCCCTTTTGTTTTTGTTCTTAATTTTTAGAGTATTTTCTTGGGAATTGAGGGTGAGGATTAAAATTTTTTCCTAGCAGGGATTGGGGATAGAGGCAAAATTGAGGGGCGAGGATGGGGACGGGAGGGGCACTCCCAACCCCGCGCCACCCTGTTGCCACCCTTACCCTAGCTAGATCAGTGAGGATTTTATATGTAGACAAAATATCAATGCAAACATTTATTTTTCAAGTTTTTGTGCATGAAAATAATATATGAATTCTTTTAATAGTTTAACTCTATAAGAATTTTAAATTACTTTATATATATATATATATATATATATATTATGTGTTTATTAGGGTATTGCAACAAAGAGGTTGAACTTCTCATTGGCCAAGATCATTAAAAAAAATAATATTTAATATTTAATATTTAATATTAAAATAAAAAACATCCCACATGAATAGAGTTTAATCTCAACTCTTCTTATTACACATCTATAACAAACACTTAGGGTGTGTTTGGTAATACCGACTACAGTGCAAAGGAAGAGAGAGTCCAGAGTTTTTTTTCCATTGTTGGTTGTTTGGTAGCTTGGTTCTATAGGGAATGCGGCAATGCTGTGAAGGTTCCTTTCCATCAAAATGGTACGGCTTTTTTCTATCAAGTATTGGATGGAAAACCTGTCTTCATCTATAGAAAACAATAAATTAGTCCCTTTGTTTCCAAATTTGCCCATAGGTTCTTCATGCGTAAATTTCGGATTTGTCCTCACAGTGATGAAAGTTTGAAAAACCCTAGAGGAGAGACACTGGCGAAGGAGAAGGCGAATGGCGTGGTTGATCGGTCTTAAAGAGGCGAGGCTGTTGGGTTACTTGTTGTTTCCATTCTTCTTCCACAAGATTGCGGAGGAAATGATGATTTCAGTTTTGGTTGATTTGTAGCGTCGAAGGTGAGGGATTTGGGGACACCTACGTCGAACGTTAGGGATTTGCCACATTCACCGGTGTCAAAGCTTTTGAGATGAGAGATGGAGATGAAAAAGATGAGAGAATGAATGGATGAATGAATGAGATGAAGCTAAGAGACATGAGAGATAAGAGATGAGTTTTTTATTTTAATTATAAAAAATAATTTTAAATTAGGAGTAATTAAAGGGACTATATTGAAATAAAAAAATGACAATATTGAAATAAGAAAATAAGTTAAGGGACAAAAATAATAGTTATGAATAATTAAAAAAGAAATTTAATAAATTAAAATCAAGAGTATTTCAATAATTATCTAATACATTCGCTACATTTTTTCTTAAAAAATATATATACTAAATATATTTTTTCTTTTTTTCTTCATTTTTTTCTATCACATATTTAACACATTTTTTTTTCATCTTTCCTTTCTTTTTTTTTTCTTTTTTCCTTTTCATCTTTCCTTTCTTCAGTGTTACTGTGTACCAAACGGGTTCTCAAAGAATTAATATATCCTAATTATTTCATAGCTATACATTCAGCTAATTGACAGATGGGTTGCATATGGACAGAGTGATATATGACATTTAAAATTTTGATTGATTAGAAAAGAAAAGAACAGGAAAGTTGATGAACATTTTCTTTTTGTTATCTATTGACTTGAACAAGAAAAACTTCACGTACGTTAGAACCCAAACTCACACTCAAAGCACTTTACACTATATTGCTGTGCTTTCAGGAATCGGCAAAGTGTCCATACCCTACGCACTGGCTTCAGGAGGATGGTTGATACTTGAGCATATCGCTACTGTTTCTAATCGCCATTGCTTGCTACTACACAGGCCTTCTGGTTCAGAGATGCATGGACATGGACCCCAACATCAGGACCTTCCCTGACAAAGGCCAACATGCCTTCGGAGACGGAGGCAGGCTAATGGTCTCCATAGCCACGAACTCCGAGCTCTACCTGGTTGTCACAGGCTACCTCATTCTCGAAGGTGACAATCTCAACAAGCTCATTCCCAACGTCCACGTGGACATAGGAGGCTTCAGTATAGGAGGAACCACCCTTTTTCCTTCCAAAATTTTTTGTTTGCCAATTTATTCATTTTAGACAAAACTATCTTTTTCACTTTTAACGTCTAACTTGAATTTCAATTTTATCTTTGACAATTTTTATTGTATTGATTTCATTCTATATATCTTCAATTTGTTTTAATTTTATTCTTACAATTAATACTAGTAACATAGTAAATAAAAAATACTGGCATAGAAGATTATGTCATTACCAACGTGTCACACAGGTGACAGACACATAAGGCAAATGAATAAAATGACAAAATTACCCTTGAATTTTTCATCTTTAATTTCTCTATCTCTCTTGCATCCCTCTTTCATCAAGCGGATCATACAGAATCAAAGATCCTTATGGATCTGTGCAAGTTCGTTGAAGAATCAACATATTGTTATGGGGATGAAAGGGTACCACATGAACAGAACAATTGATACTTTTTTTTTAAATTTATGTAGATAATATTACTGTCCCTTAATTTTTTATTTGGTCTTTCCCATTTAATTTCTTAAAGTCTCCCGTACATAATTGTAAAGGCATAACTCAAAATTGGAGGGCACGAACCTAATGGCTAATATATGCATATTGCATCACTTCCTTGTATGCTTCTCTGATTTTTTGTTGTTGTTATTATGCGTCTTTGACTTTTTTAGTTTTAGTAAATGTTATTGTTATATCAATTAAATAGATATCCAAGATTACAATTTTTTAGTAATTATTAGCGTTTGTGTTAAATTATGTAAGAAATATTTACAAAAAGCTCGAAAAAAAAATTTAACAGCGGAAAACTACTTGCTGGGAGATGGACAGCCTATATATCTTGGTCCTCCCATGCCATTTTTTCTGATTCTGTCCCTGACAAGTAGGAAAAAGAAAAAGACTAATGTAATTATTTATTGATGAAAATGAAGCAGATAAGATGAAGTGGAGATTCATTAGTAATTGCTGGTTGTTTGGAAGGCCAAATCGTGGGCTGCTTTGTGTGTACGCAAGGGTTAATTTGATTCTTCATTAAATGAAGCTGGACATCATCTGACACCTCGTGGAAGCACTGATGTCACTCTTGCAATGTTTGGGAAAGTTTATGAAAAACTTTATTTACAAAGAGATTGAGTTTTTTTTTAAAATTATTTTAAAATTTATATGTACGATGATAAAAACAATTTTTACATAAATTTTAAAATAATGTACCGATAAAAAATTCAACTTCCAAATAAATCAAACTCTTGGCAGATTCACCCAATATTATATTTTCCTTCTTTCTTCCATGCCTAATTGCATGTACATGCATTAATTAACGTGCTCATATATATTATTTCCCTTCCCTCCCAGTCCCAAATCCCGATCACGTTCTCTTTCCCAGTCATCTCTGGTCTCTGTGTGCATTCCAGCTCCTTCGTCTGTGCAGCAACATTCAGATCTGGCAAGATTGCTTTTTAATCTGTGGCACTATATCATGGCTAGTCCCTTTCACAACCAACCCAGCATCAATGCCACACTACACAGGAGAAATTCATCATTTTTGTAATTTATATAATTAATGAACGGTCCCTAGCTACAAGCAAGTGGGATGCCAATAATTAACATGTATAATATCTTCCTCGCTATCAAGAAGGATCCATTTATAATCTAGCAAGATATATATATATATATATATATATATAAATATATTCATGTGTCTACTTGCTCCATCCCGTCTTTTATATTCAAAGGTAATAAATAATGAATTAATGAATTAGTTGGCAATGTTTAAATAAGTCAAAATGCTGAAAGCGTAGATTAATATTTGAAAGTTACTTGCCAAATATTTTCTTGACAAAGACTTGATCAATGTGAAACTAGCAGAAAGTAGTTATTCTGTATGGCCTTTTGTTATAATCTATTTCCCATATATAAGGCAAGAAAGGAGCCACATTGGCCACTAAAATGATCAACTAATTAATGTATAGCTCCTATATTTGATTAATTCATAGCTACTCGATCAACACATGGAATCTGGTCACACACACAGACAAAAAATCACGAAATTGTTTGAAGCAAATTTAAACGAAGATATTAGGGCAACAGGAGATTCCATGCAAAAGGGACGACTTCTTCGCACACCTTTTGGCTTTATATATATATATATATATATATATCTTTTGGCATTTTCCAAATTAAAGTGTCAAGAAGAAGAAAACGCAGAAGAAGATGGCCACTCCCATGAAGCCATACCTTTGGGAAGTGAAGACAAACCCACAACACAGTTGCAGCCCATTCCTCTTACATGAAGATGACATAATCATAACAATATTTACCTTTCCATGTTCACCCCCTCAAGTTAATCCACCATAATTTCCAGTTAATGGGGTCTCATTCAAATATTGATGAAGATGATTGTGTTTAGTTAATAAACTGATAGTTATTTGAACGCATATAGGGCTATATTATTGGGCTAATTTTAAACTTGAAAATAAAATGGTCACTAAACTATCAACTTTTAGGATAATTTTTCTTCCTGTCAGCATTACCTTCTTGCAACTTCAGATTTTTCATCTATGTGAAATTTGATGGATATGAAGTCTAATTAACATGGAAAGAGAATAACTGATTTAGAGAGAAATTGAAGTGCGAAAAGACCTATTATGAAGGTCAAAAGTCTAATTAGAACTTAATTTCAAAAATTGAAAACTTCGGAGTCTATTTCCAACCTCAAGAAGCTTTTATGCATTTTCCCTTGACAAAAACAAGCTAACAATAACTAAAGTGAACCCAAATTTTTTGTCATTGCTACTTGAAGTTAGAGTAATTAATTGCTTTTATCCACAAAGAATAAGAACTTTTTAATTTAGTCCTCTAACACTTAACTTTTTTAATTTAATTTTTCAAAAACATTTTTTTGAATTATTTTTGTCATTTTAAAGAATCAAATTGAAAAGTTAGTCAACATATATACTAAAAGGACAAAATGATTGTAAAAAAATTATTGAGAGATTAAATTAAAAATTTACATTTTCAACAACCAAATTTAAAATTCATCATATTCAAAGATAGAATTAATAATCTAGCCCCAATTTTACTATTTGAGTCCATATTTAACAGTCAAACTTCGTTTTGTAAATTAATCAATTATGGGAAACGCCATATAACAGTAATTAATTTAATTGGAATTAAGTGAATATCTATATACTATTTTATGTGGTTATGGTGCAATTTTATTTTTATTTTTGACTTTCTGTGTGTTGTGTGTCATTGATTGGGTCTTTGGCTGCCATGTAGCACGTGGACTGATGTGTTTTGGAAGCTTACGGTCAGTGGTCAGTAATAATTAATTAATAATATCTCTAACTTTCTGGACAATTTTTGGAGAATGAATTTATTATTTCAAGAATGTTTAACTCAATCAATGACTTATATTTTATAGTTATTTTTTAAAATAAAAATTAATATATTAAAATATAAATTATTAATTATAAAAATTAATAATTTAAATGAAAATAAGGATTCCCTTCAAATATTAAAGTGTTGGAGAGAATTCATCTATGTTGAATATATAGATCTAAAAGATAAAAAAAATTGGTTATATATTTTTTTTCAAGACCTTTTTACTCTCTCATATGATTTCTTCCTGCACTCCAATTGCTAAAAGGAATCTAGATCCCTTAAATGAATCAAGCATGCTGCATAACTTTTAAAGCTAATCAAGAATGATTAGTCTCATGTCGTGACCCAAAATTGGAAAAGAAGATGAAATGAAAAAAAACCTAGCTACCTAGTCTCGACCTACATTTGGCAGTCTATTAAGCACTCATCCCCACCAATAATTGCATCGGATTACCTGTACATAGGTCCCCAGTTTGTTTGTTTGTTTTCATGATTATCATTTTGTCAAATTGCATTGGCAAAATTATTAATTAAATATTTCAGATGTGACTCTTTTATATCGGAAGACTACAACTATTTTCATACTCCTTTTACTTAATTAGAAAAATGTCATGTGCATACGTTGGGTGTGTCTGATCTTTTAATTAGTTAAAATCTTTTTAATTCTGCCTTCATAAAGTGTAAAATCATTAGCTTTTCATGCATGTTGCTGAAGTAGAGCCCCCCCCCCTCTCTCTCTTCTTTCTTGTATGTGTGAGATCCAGTTGCAGTAACTTTTTCTTCTTATATACAAATATAAATGATATTTGATTTAAACATTTGTGGGTCTGTGAGAAAGTAATTTCCCATGCAAGCAAATCTATAATGAAAAAATTGATCTCATAATTTAAGTGTGCCTAATGAATTCAAAAAAGAAAGTGGCCCCCAACTCTGAAGACTCCCCCTGCTTTTCTGCACCACATGAATGTGATCACTTGTCTTCTTCTCACCACTTCTGTAATTTCATAATCCCAATTTGATTGTCCTTAGACCAAACCCAATTCATTTTTCTTTGGAAAAAATACAAATAACCCCTAAATTTTTCTTAATGTACAAAAAATTCTTATGAATTATAAAATTTAACAAAAATTTTTATAAACTTTTTATTTTGTGTAAAAAAGTCTTTCATCTAGTTGATGGTTAATTTAATTAACGATCAACGTTTACTGAAATTTGTAAACTGTCATCTCAATTCAAAATAGACACATCAACAGATGACATGACAAATACATAGATAAACTCGACAAAAATGCATGATTTTCGATGAATCAAAGTGCGGGTGGTGGAGATGACATTGAGAGATTGCTCGAGAGCTGCTGCTCCGAGTAATGAAGATGGCATGACATTTTTTTTTCATGTCATTTGCTTTAAGTAGATGGAAGGATTTTTTTGCACAAAATAAAAAATTCATGGAAGCTCTTTATTGAGTTTTATAGCTCATAATGATTTTTTGTGCATTAAAAAAAATTCATAGGGATTATCTGTATTTTTCCTTTTTTTTCTTTCTATCATATTATATAGAGCCAAAAACCCACTTGAACACTGACTCTTTTCGCATCTGCCTCTACCACCACGAAACACACACAATATCCCTTCCTTTCTCACTTTCTATTGATACATCCATGGCAGCTCAAGTACATGGAGATGGATCTTCGTTCACTATACCTTTTCTGTTCGACGAAAAGCCGCAACGAGATATTAATGAAAAGAAAGTAGGGGTGGCCAAAGATGGAGATTTAAACGACGCCGTTCCTGTCGGCAATACCTCCTTTTTCAAGACCTGCTTCCATGGGGTTAATGCAATCTCAGGTTCTTTCATTTTATATCTCTCTCCTCAATTGTACTTCACAATCACATAACCTCTTCATTTGTCCTTTCCTCTCTCCTTTCCTTTTTGTCGTCATTTTCTCTCCATTTTTTTATTATGCAATTCTTGTTCTGGTGCTTGAGGTATGAGATTTGGGAATTGAGGATCCTGTTGGAACCTGATGATTATCAACTATTATATATATATATATATATATATATATATATATGTATGTATTAGAGTTAGTTGCGAGATTAAGAGAGGATGATACCTTGGCTTAATTAAGTTGAATTTTGTTTCTGTAGAGAGTCAGCTATGAGAATAAAATTTGAAGTAGAAAAATGAGAAAAATTTAATTTAGATAAAGTTGGAGAATACATGATTATAGTAAATGAACATTTTAGTCTTTAAAATTTTCTCAAATTTCGATTTAGTTTTAAGTTTAAAAAAATTCAATTTGTTATCATTTTTGTACGTAATGCTATTAATTAATACTATTAACAGACGTATCTAATGTGGCTTCTGCTTGATTTATATAATCTTTTTACATGTCCTAGGCTTGGTTTTACTTTATATAGGTCCTCTAGTTATTTCAGTTGTTTTATAGCATGATTACAATTTTTCTTGGTTTGTGATGCAAAGTATATCATTGCCACAGGATAATCAAGTTTCGATGGTCTCTCTCTACACTTCGTTTGACAATTGTTAACGAATGGATAATATTATTTTTTTTTATAAGTTTTAACAATGGCATTAGATATTAGAATGAATTTAAAATATTTAACATCAAAATTTAAATGAAATTTCAGGGTTTAAAAGTTGGGGGGCAAAAGTACTTTGTTAGTCTTTACATTTACTTAAGTTTTAATATTATTGTGTCAACTTCGTGCTATATATTTCTTTTGATTTTAATTTTGTCTTTAAAGTTAATATCTTTAATAAAGTTGATGAAAAATATTGATGTAAATTTCTCTAAGTGATATGTGAGCTCTTTCAAATGACATATATAGACTCTTTCGTGTGACATATTAAATATTTAAACGTTAATTTTGGGTCAAACAGAGACAAAAAAAATATTATTTAGGACAAAATTAAAATTTAATCAAATGTTTATAATAAAATTAAACTAAAATCAATTAGTATGATATATTGGTAATGAACATGTTATATGAAAAAGTTCAGATCAACATTTTTCATTTATTATGTTAATGATATTAGTCTTTAAGATAAAATTTAAAAAATATATAAAATAAAATTGATAAAAAAATATATTAAAAATGAAATTGAAATTTAAAATAAATATTAACAATAAAAAAGAATACCTTTTTCAAATTAGGAGAAAAAAAGGTCAACGTACCTTTACTAGAATCTTCTGGCCGGGTATATATAGACGCAGAAGATTCTAGTTATATATATATATATATATATATATATAATGGCGGAATTATTTGTTTATATTAATATATTGAAGGGTGGGAGAAATTTGAGATGAAAAAGCCTTGTTTCTTTCTCCTGCCAATGAATGACTAGTTGAGACCCTGCTACGGTAGAACATGGATATGGTGTTTGTTATGTAAGATAAGGATGATGCATATTTCTATTTAAATCGTTAAATTTTATATTTAATAGTTTAAGTTTTAATATATTTTTATAAAAAATTTATTAAAATTATTTTTTAAAATCTGAATATAATTTAAATAAAGACAAACATCAAATTTGTTTTCGCTTTGATAGCTCAGGTCAATATAATAAATTTTCTATATTTGTTTTAATCAGAATAACGCGGAAAGTTAGAAATGATATTTTAACTCAAAATTAAAACACATCGTATTTAGTAAATCTTAACTAATAAAATATATTAAAATTAAACCGATTAATTAATTGTCAAAGTGGGCTGATTAATTACCGTAGCTAGATCAGTGAGGATTTTATATGTAGACAAAATTTCAATGCAAATATTTATTTTTCGAGTTTTTCAGTATGAAAATAATATATGAATTCTTTTAATAGTTTAACTCTAAAAGAATTTTAAATTATTTTTTTTATTTATATATTATGTTTTTATTACACATCTATAACAACACTTAAATAACTAATATAACCTAATTATTTCATAACTTCATAACTATAGACTCAGCTAATTAACAGAGAGTGATATGGCATTTAAAATTTTGATTGATTAGAAAAGAAAAGAACAGGAAAGTTGATGAACATTTTCCTTTCCTTAACTATTGACTTGAACAAGAAAAACTTCACGTACGTTAGTACCCAAACTCATACTGAAAGCAGTTTACATTATATTGCTGTGTTTTCAGGAATTGGCATAGTGTCCATACCCTACGCACTGGCTTCAGGAGGATGGTTGAGCATATCGCTGCTGTTTCTGATTGCCATGGCTTGCTACTACACAGGCCTTCTGGTTCAGAGATGCATGGACATGGACCCCAACATCAGGACCTTCCCTGACATAGGCCAACGGGCCTTCGGAGACGGAGGCAGGCTAATGGTCTCCATAGCCATGAACTCCGAGCTCTACCTGGTTGTCACAGGCTACCTCATTCTCGAAGGTGACAATCTCAACAAGCTCATTCCCAACGTCCACGTGGATATAGGAGGCTTCAGTATCGGAGGAACCACACTTTTTGCCATACTTGCTGCTCTCGTTATCATGCCCACTGTGTGGCTCCAAGACCTCAGTCTTCTCTCTTATGTCTCTGCCAGTGGGGCTTTGGCTTCTACACTATTCCTTCTGGCTCTCTTGTGGAATGGAACCATTGATGGAACAGGGTTTCATGGGAAGGGAAGTAGTGCTTTCAGATTGAGGGGAATTCCTGCTGCTGTCAGTTTGTATGCCTTCTGCTACAGTGCTCATCCTGTCTTGCCTACACTTTACACTTCCATGAGAAACAGATCCCAGTTCTCCAGTGTAAGTGCCCTTTTAAACTTCGGTTTTCTGTCAAACAGTGTAACTTCCAAGATTGGTAACTTATTCATGATGTTCAAGATTTGAGGTGTAAATGACCCATGAACAAACATATATACATGCTCTCAGTTTCTGTGTTTTGTGGCAGGTCCTACTTGTATGCTTTTCACTATGCACTCTGGGTTATGCAGCAGCAGCAGTATTGGGCTATTCAATGTTCGGAGAAGACGTTCAATCCCAGGTCACTCTGAACCTTCCAACAGGCAAATTCAGTTCGCAGGTGGCAATATACACCACCTTGGTCAACCCCATAGCCAAATACGCCTTGATGCTCACGCCTATTGCGAATGCTGTGAAGAACATGCTTCCCTGTCATTACTACTACAAGAGGGTCACTCATGTATTTGTGAGCACCTCCTTGCTCATCACTACTCTTATTGTAGCCGTTGCTGTCCCTCTGTTTGGGTACCTCATGTCCCTGGTGGGAGCATTGCTCAGTGTCTCGGCTTCCATTCTGGTGCCATCGGTTTGCTACTTGAAGATCTCTGGAGCTTACAGCAGATTTGGTTATGACATGATCCTCAATTATTCCATCATAGTGATCGGGTTTGCTATTGCTGCTGTGGGTACTTACACCTCTCTTTTGGATATCATTGGCCATTTGTAAATGTAATATATATATGGAGGCATTGATTTGCAAGTTGCAATTGCATTATCAGACCTGATGCCTGATGGTGATCAATTGATCATATATTCGTGCTTGTTTGCACGTGTGTGCTTTGTATGAACGTTTTTGGAAGATGTAATTCTTTCTCGGTAACAATATTACTGTCCTCGTCTAAACATGTTTAGAGGATTATTGTAGTGGCAAAGAAGTGGGTGTAATGAGTTTCGGAAATAAAACTGCCATTCCAAAGTTTTGTGATATATTATTATTTAAGTATCTCATTTTCCACAGAGAACACTATTGATTATCCACTCTAGAGAGTTGGACCTCCAGCTTTTTTTCAAATAATATAAAACATATTTATATTTAATAAAAATAAAAACTGAATTTTATATTTAATAAGATATCAATCCAAAATTAAAAAATATTTATATATAAAAACTGATACAATCCTTCTTTTGTTTAGAAAATTTACACTTCTTTTTGAAATTAAAACATACCTCTACTGACTTATAATTGGGTACAGAGAATATAAATATAAAAACTAGCTAGAGTGGAAGCCTCTAAGGATATCAGGAGTCAGATATGAGCGTCAATAGCCTATATTTAGATAGGCTTGAACCCAATAGTATGCCCGTCTAAACGGGCTAGGTTGTGGGTTGCCCACGGGCCCCACATTTTTTTATTTTAAAAAAATTGATTATTCTTATGATGCCTTACCGTAGAAAGAAAGTGTTGAACACAACACTCTTGAGCACTAAATATATTAAGACAATTTTGAAGAAAAATTACAACATTCAATATTGAAAGCTCACTCTTTCTCACACTAACCACAAGACTACACTTTAAAGAACTCTTTGAAGTGCACTACTACTTCTTCTACTACTTGATGATTTATAATGAAGGGGGGGAGGGGTATTTATAGTACTTGCAAACAAATCTAAACCGTACGAATAAATTATCTCAAAATTCTAATAACCACACATCTTCACCAACCAAACCTAATTTTTCACCAACCAAACCTAACTTCTTCACCAACCAAACCTAACCTTCTTCACCAACCTACTTCACCAACTTAACATTCTTGGATTTGGATTCAATTTGATTGGGCTTCTTGGGCTACATATGAATTTTGATATGGTGTTGATAATTTAACACTCCCCCTCAACACCAGCTCCCATTCTCTGCAATATGTCAAGCTGTTGACGAAACATTTGGAGCTTGCCTATACTTAGATTTTTTGTAAACAAATCTACAACTTGATCATCTGTTTTGATCTGTCTCATCTCAATTTCTTCCTGTAGAACCTTCTCTCTGATAAAATGATAGTGCACTTCAACATGCTTAGTTCTTGCATGAAAGACCGAATTCTCTGCCAAACGAATTGCTGATTGATTGTCACAGTACAGCGAAACTGCATAATTTACTGGTTGATGTAGGCTATTCATTAACTGTATCAACCATGTACTTTCTTGTGCTGCCATTACTGCAGCTCGATACTCTGCTTCAGTGGTTGACAATGATACCGTTTGCTGTCTCTTGCTACACCAAGAAATTGTTCCGGAACCAAGCTTAAACACATAGCCAGTTGTTGATCTCCTAGTATCATGATCTCCTGCATAGTCAGCATCACAATAACCAACTAACTTGCATTCTCCACC
The DNA here is from genome assembly GCA_037074585.1 of Biancaea sappan. NCBI lineage: Eukaryota > Viridiplantae > Streptophyta > Magnoliopsida > Fabales > Fabaceae > Biancaea > Biancaea sappan. The sequence continues at coordinate 4,963,951 of CM073498.1, read as the reverse complement.
TTTCTTGTACAAAAGACCATAGTCAATTGTACTCTTCACATATCTCAGTATTCGTCGAACTATTTCCAAATGAGACTTCTTTGGATTTTGCATGTATCGACTCATCACACTAACTGCATAAGAAATGTCAGGTCTTGTCAAGGTTAAGTAGATGAGACTACCTACCAATTGCCGATACATCGTTGCATCTTCTAAATCTTTTCCTTCATGTGCACACATTTTAATATTTGGTTCCATTGGTGTCGAAATCGGCTTACATTCAAGCATTCCGAATTTTTTCAACAAATCTTTGGAATACTTTTGTTGACAAAGAAATATTCCTTCTTGTGTGCGATCAACTTCTAAACCAAGGAAGTGCTTGAGCTGTCCAAGTTCCTTCATTTGGAAACGAACTGAAAGATTCTCCTTCGTCCGAAGAATTTCTACCTCATCATCACCGGTTATGATTAAGTCATCCACATAAACTAGCACGATAGCTAGCTTTCCTTTATTAGCTTTAACAAACAAGCTGGAATCTGCAGGTGTTACTAAATAGCCACTTTGTGTTAGGAATTCAGCAATCTTACCATACCACGCCCTAGGTGCTTGTTTCAATCCATATAGTGCTTTTCGTAGCTTACATACGTATTCAGGATGATTTTGGCTTTGAAAACCCATTGGTTGAATCATGTAGATTTCCCGATCCAGCTCTCCATGAAGAAAGGCATTCTTCACATCCATCTGCCATAAATTCCAATCTTTGTTAGCTGCAAGTGCAAGTAAGACTCGTACTGTTGTCAGTTTTGCCACTGGACTAAATGTTTCATCATAGTCTAGTCCGTACTGTTGAGAGAAACCACGAGCTACCAATCGTGCCTTGTACCTCTCAATTGACCCATCTGGTTGGCGTTTTATCTTGTAAACCCATTTACATGATATAGGCTTTACATCTCTTGGCTTTGGCACCAAATCCCAAGTCTGGTTTTGCTTAAGTGCATCAATCTCTTCTTTCATGGCGATCATCCACTCAGGACTCTGCGATGCCTCTTCAAACTTCTCAGGTTCTACTATGGTTAATTCTTTGACTATGGCTGCATTGGCGTATTTGGGATTTGGCCTTCGTATTCTTGTTGACCTTCGAAGTTGAGATTGTGGAGTTAATTCTTCAATTTCATTAGGCCCACCTTCTTTATTTGATTGTTCATACATTCCAGTTTGCCAAGGATTCTGGGTCACTCTCTGTTCAACATCATTGCCATTTAGATTTCCTAGTTCATCTGAACTTTGTTGAAGTTGAATAGTATGTTCCTCCATCTTTTGTTGTAGCTTGTCTCCAAATTCTCTGGAGTCTGGCAATGCCTCATTCTCTAAGGACCACCAAGAAGATGCTTCATCAAACACCACATCTCGTGAAGTGTAGCATCTTCCACTCATTGGATCACAACATTTCCATCCCTTTCTATGGCTGTCGTATCCCACAAAGATACATCTAACAGCTTTTTTGTCAAACTTGCTTCGTAAATGATCAGGAACAAATACATAGCATACACAGCCAAATACTTGAAAGTAATTAACTGTAGGTTCCTTATTCCACAGTTTCTCAAAGGGTGAAATAAATTCTAACCTCGATTGAGGAAGTCTGTTGATTACAAAGGCTGCAGTCCTCATTGCTTCAGCCCAAAATCTTCCTGGTACATTCTTTGCATGTAGCATGCTTCGACAAACTTCTGCAAGATGTCGATTCTTTCTCTTAGCTACACCATTTTGTTGTGGTGTGTTGGCACAAGTGTATTGATGTCGTATTTGACATTCCCTTAAGTATTGAGAGAACTCTTTTGAGCTATATTCTCCCCCGTTATCTGTGCGCAAGCAACGAATCTTCTTTCCTACTTCTCCTTCGGCTAACTTTCTAAACTCTTTAAACTTTGAGAAGGTGTCAGATTTTTCTTTCATAAAGAAAACCCACACATGCCTTGAGAAGTCATCAATGAATGTCACCATATACCGCATACCACCAATTGATGGCTGTTTAACTGGTCCAAACACATCAGAATGAATTAACTCTAATGGCTCTTTTGCTTTAAACTTTGATTCCTCGTATGGCAACTGGTGTGTTTTACCATACTGGCACCCTGCACATATTGTGTCTGTTCGCACATCAAGTTGAGGAAGCCCTTTAAGCATCGATTTCTTCACCATCACACTTAGCTTGGAATAGCTAACGTGACCTAACCGCATGTGCCATAGATCTGATGTTTCATTTTTCCTTGTCCTATCTACATATGCAGATTCTGCTGACATCACGTAGACTGACTCCAATCGTCGTCCCTCCATTGTTGGTGTTTCTAAGATTTTGAGGTCATGATACACCTTCACATCTTGGGGACCGAACAAGACATAGTGGCCTGATGATGTTAATTGAGCCACAGACAATAAGTTTTTCTTCATTCCAGGAACATGGTATACATCTTGAAGTGGCATCTGGCTAGAGTTATGTCGGGGTGTAACTATCGTCTTACCAATGTGAGCTATTGGTAACCTTGAGTTATCGGCTGTTACTACCACACGTCCTCCCTTGTACTCAGACAAGTTTTGCAACTTTTATTTATCACCCGTCATATGATTTGAGCAGCCTGAATCTATGATCCAGTCATTCTTGTAGTCAATATGTTCTGGAGTTGTAACCGTGAGAGCTAATTCTTCTTCCTCCATAGCAAATAACGCTTCGGCATCCCAACCATCTTCACTATACTCCGTAGAGTTAGAAGTAGCTGTATTACTTTCAACAGGCTTTTTCTTGGACCAACAATCTTTTGCCATGTGGCCCTTCTTCCCGCAGTTGTAACACTCGCCATTGAACTTTCTACTATTACCGCGACTCTTTGAATCTCCTCCTAGACGAAAGCCTCCCTTTCCTTGGTTCACCTTGTCACCATCCTTATTAGATCCACCACCATTGTACCGCTTAGAAGTCTCTTTGCTTTTACTGGTATAGAGTGCTTCCTCCTCACTCTTCAGCGAGACTCCTCCCATTTGCTTAGCCATAGCTTCCTGACTTGCAAGCAAATTTTCAAACTCAACAAGTGATGGTTGTATCGGCCATCCCTGTATAGCGGCAATAAACCCTCGATATTCGGGTCTTAAACCGTGGATAATTATTCTCTTTATCCTGGTTTCCCCAATAGGAGCTGTTGGATCTAATTCTGAAATTTCGCGGCATATCGACTTCACTTTGTGAAAATATTGGGCAATTATCATGTCGCGTTGCACCATTGATAGTAGCTCATTCTCAAGAAGTTGTAGTCTTGTATCATTCTTCTTTGAAAAAAGTGTAACAAAAGTGTCCCATGCTTCCTTTGGTGTTTTAGCATCCCGGATGTGCTCCAACATTTCTTCTTCAATTGTGGTCTTTAAAGCAAACATCGCTTTTCCTGCTTTAATTTTCCACTTTCGCAAGGTGCCATTGGCATCTTCTGCCATCGGTTGTGTAACTTCACCACCACCGACGACCTCCCAAAGATCTTGACCTTGTAGGTAAGACTCCATACATGTTGCCCACATGTTGTAGTTTTTGTTGTTGAGCTTCTTGATTCCTCCAACTATTTGAAGGTCACCCATCGTGCCAGCAAGATTTCGACTATACCGAACAAGTTTGACTTACAAACTTGCAGAGTACCAAACTCCTCACGACTCAAAATCTCTCACAAAAAAAAATCTCAAGAAATCTTTTCTGGTTATGGAAGTTCAGTCAAAGCTGCAACCATAGAGCATACTCAGATTTTCAAGAGATCTCACAACCTCGCTCACAACCAACTTAGGCTCTGATACCAATTGTTGAACACAACACTCTTGGGCACTAAATATATTAAGACAACTTTGAAGAAAAATTACAACACTCAATATTGAAAGCTCACTCTTTCTCACACTAACCACAAGACTACACTTTAAAGAACTCTTTGAAGTGTACTACTACTTCTTCTACTACTTGATGATTTATAATGAAGGGGGGAGGGGTATTTATAGTACTTGCAAACAAATCTAAACCGTACGAATAAATTATCTCAAAATTCTAATAACCACACATCTTCACCAACCAAACCTAATTTTTCACCAACCAAACCTAACTTCTTCACCAACCAAACCTAACCTTCTTCACCAACCTACTTCACCAACTTAACATTCTTGGATTTGGATTCAATTTGATTGGGCTTCTTGGGCTACATATGAATTTTGATATGGTGTTGATAATTTAACAGAAAGCTCCTCCTCTAATCATCTGCAGAAAGTTTCTTGTTTCAATCTGCAGTTCTCGCCCGCAGTTGCCTTCCATGAGCTGAGTTGGGACAAGGCAATCCTCAGCTCCATAATGTGGATCAATTTTGCTTGCGTTGATGCCGCCGGGGTCCAGCATGTTGCTGCAGTGGTGGTGGCGGCACTATATGCATTTCTTGAACCTCATTTTGTTCTTCGCTCTCTCTTGCCCTGTTGTGCCCTGCATGTCTTAAATGGCGAATCCTTCTCCCGAACTCGCATCATCCTCTCTTTCTTCTTCTTCTTCTTCCACATACTCCAGTTTCCCTAAGCATATTCACAAATTCAATCTCCCTCTTTCCCATTCATTCAGGATCTCCAATTCCTTCTCTAATTCTGAACCCATCCAATTCCTATACCCTTCAAATTCCATTTTTGATCTTTTCGTTTCCCAATTTGGCGACGACATTCTCGTGGAAGCTCTCAGACGACAGGGCATCACCAATGTCTTCGCCTACCCCAACGGTGTGTCGATGGAGATCCACCAATTGCAAGCACTCACGTCTTTGCCACTGAGGGCTACGCCTGCTCCTCTGGCCCTCCCTGCACCTCAGCACCTTCGATATTCCCAAATATGTTGAAAGTTTGCATAAGCTTGTAGGATACCATCAAGCTCAAGTGACAAAGAAGGAAGAAAATAATAATTAGTTACATTTTTTTGGACATTAATTTATTTTTAAAAAAATGGTCCCCAGGTTGGCCTATGAGCCTGCAGGTTAGGAACAGGTGGGCTAGGACTTTGAAATCTAAGCCTGTTTGAAAAAGGTCGGCCCGTATTAACATTATTAATTATCAAGGCAGTACATGGTGACGTTTGGAGCTTATGACATGTTTTAAAAAAGAAGTATGAAGTCTCTGGAACTTGGGCGCTGAAAGTGATCTAGATCCTAACATTACAAAAAAAAAAAAAAGACTTTTGGTGGCGACTAAAGTCGCTAGCGAAAGTCTAAAAGTCGCCACTAAAAGTTTTTGGTAGCGACTTTTAGTGGCGACTAAAGTTGTTGGCATAAGTTCGTGGCTGATTCTTTTAGTGGCGACTTTCAAAAGTTGCCACCAGAAGTCATCTTTATTGCAAAAAAAAAAAATTCGTGAGAAAAAATGGTTTTTGTTGGCATCAAAAACTAAAGTAGCCACCAAAAGTCACTCACTATCTTTTTAGATCCAGATTGGCCCGGAGAGTCGACTCTAGATCCATTCGACTCGTGCGGGTCTTGGTTGTTGACCCTAAGGCTATATGCCATAAGTTTTGATGATGACAAATGTATTTGAATAGTAGCATTGATATATATAAAGATTAATTATCATATATATGCTACAAGTACTTAAGCATGATTATGTTATTTAATATGTATGTTGCATATATTGAATCATGCTATTAAACTAACCATTAGGTTTGCAAGTAAGATATATTTTATAGGTTGGTTCAAAACAAGAAGAGTGAGCATTGTATTGAAGGACAAGGAAAAGCAATATCATGCTTCACTCAAGGAAAACAACATGCAAGGATGAAGCTCCAAGAAATGAAGAATTAGAAGATTTGAAGTCTTGGAAGCTTGGATGCATCAAGATAGCCTATGTGTTTACATTAGGTATATTTTATATAGGCTAGTATACTTGTGCAACTCAATGATTTAGATTTGCATACATTGGCTCAATTATTTTGAACAAAAAGATAGTGAGATATGAAATTTTACAAAAGTTAGTTTTTGACCTTTGGTCACTCTTTACATCATATCTCATAAACGAAAAATCATTTTTTCAAGTATCTTAATCTCATTTGATAGTAGACTCAAAGATCTTTCCAAAGGTATATTATTTATTGAAAACGGAGTCCAAATGAGAAATATATGACTATTTAAAATATAGTTTGAAAAACTGAAAGTTGATTATTCTGTTCTGACCTATAGTCAGTATTTTGATTATATCTTTTAAAATAAAAATAATTTTTGAGTAAAACTTTGGTCATTTGAAACTAGACTCCAAGAGCTTTCCAACGGTATATTATTTGTTTAAAACGGAGTTCAAATGAGGGAGTTATGAATTTTTAAAGAAAGCTCAAAATCTGGACTGCACTATAAGTGCTGTAACGGCTATATAACGGCTATATAACGGCTAGTTTTGTAAAATCTTATATATATGACCTTAGATACACGATTTTGAGTAAGAACAAAGTCCTACAATGTGATATTAACTTCTTCTATCATCTTTGAGAGAAAGGAAAGCATTCTTGAGCCAAATCTTGCATATTCTCTATCATTAGAGTTATTAGAGCTTCATTTGTTTTCATCTACTCTTTAGAGAGAGTTTCTTTGTATTGTTGATTTTGATCAACACATATATTATTCTGAGTTGAGGTTCGAAAGTACCGGTGTTGGAAGAACTTGCTTTGGGTTGAGGAGGAGCCCGGATTCATAAATTCTCCATTGTGGTTTCGCAAATACCCGGATCGAATTTGCGTGGTTGTAGTGGTTTGCAAGTACCCGGATTAAACTTGCAATTATAGTGGAAATACTCAAGTGGTCTGTTGAGGACTGGATGTAGGCTTGGATTAGCCGAACCAGTATAAATCTCCGAGTTTGCTTTCTCTATCCCTTACTCTTTAATTTGTGCATATTGATATCTATTCTTTATGTAATACCCATAAAAAATAAAATATAAATGCGTGTTTTCAAACTACTGTTACTATTTACGTATATGGTACTGTTCATTTATATAATCAAAATGTCAAATACTAGATGTGGTTTGGTTATAAGAGAAAACTAGAAAGAAGTTTGTAGGAGAAAATGACGTTTTATGTGTAAAAATATCCTTAGGGACTAAATTGAAAGGACTGAATTGAAAAGAAACTTAAAGGTTTAAGGTGAAAGGATAGTTTTCCCTTTAAAATTTCTAATAGTAAATAAACGAATTTTTTCCATCGTACGCGGTGCACAGTAACTGCATTATTAGAAATGTCATTTTCATAAATAGTAAATTGAATATTTTATTAGCGCATAGTGTCAAATAGTACCCTTGACTTTTGCTATAAATAGGCCCTTCCATTTCACTTCTAAACTCACACCTTCAACTTCTCTTCTTCCCTCCTTAAGTTTCTCTTGCTCCGACGCTAGGCTTCTGAGATTTTGGGCCTTTCCGTTTTTGCTTAGGTAAGGATACTATGCCCTTTCTATGTCTTTCAAATTTTAGAAGTTATTTTCTTAAGTATGCTCTGTGGTTGCGGCTTTGGCCGATCTTCCACATCAGAAAAACTGTCGTTAGCTGTTATTTTGATTCTCTGATTACCGAAATAGAATATAATCTGTGGAGAATACATGTCTAGGAAAGTTCTGGCTAAGGAAAGACCTGGTTTTTAAGTGTGTCCAGTGTGACCCTCCACTCTTTCCTGGGAACTTACCTGGTGTACTCTTTTGCAGATTGTATTCTGTATTTCCGGTATGAATAGTACCCGTACATATGAATAGTGACCGTATGAATAGTACCGTACGTATGAATAGTGACCATATGAATAGTACCCGTACGTATGAACAGTATCTGTACGAAAATGATCTTAACGTACTTTCTGTAATCTTTCATGAAAATCTCTGTAGCGGAACACTGAAATTCACCTGCGTACTCTTGTCCGTAACGATTTAGAGAAGTGATACTCGTACGGAATCCAGGTGAGTGAAACGACCCTGTTTTAATAGAGTTTTAGCATTACTGGTGATAAAAAGTATGTCGTAGGACACTCCCAAGATTCATAGGGAGAAATTGGATTCAGAATGACGAATATAATGAGATAATTAATCCAGAAGTATGGATAAGACAAAGCAAGTATCTCATGATGATATGAAATTTGAATCATATAGTTATATACTATACCTGTTATATGGATGAGTATTATATTGTGCTTCTGATTATGATATGAACTGTCGTACTATTGATTGTGATTGAGCGGTACAGTACCCCCTCTCACGGCAAGGCGAAAAACCCGGGTTAAAGGGTGTCTTGACCAATGAGTGTGGAGACAACGATTCCCTCAGTAGGGATATAGCCCGGATTGGTGATAAATCCGTGAGGCGCCCTAGCTAAGAGGATGAGGTTGTGCGTCATGGCGGAAAAATACAAAATTGGTGAGCCGGCCTGTGTGCGCTCTCCGGGATATATTGCCATTGACGAGTACTAGTATCGTTTGTTGAATTGGATGAATTTTTCTTGTATGTAATTTCTAACTATGTCTATTGGTTGAGCTTGAGCCTTCGGATATGCTTGCATGACTGGTGATGTATTTGAATTTTATTAACGCAAGGCCGATTTGCTCACTGAGTTTAAAAGCTCACACTGTTTGTACAAACTTTTTGTTCAGATCAGGTTGCCGCCGAAGTACATCCGCTAGAGGAGTAGATCACGTTGGACCTTCCCGCTGTCGGGTAGGCCCTTCTTTTGTTATACAGTATGTTGCTCTGTAACCGTCTAGGACATCTAGGTCAGGGGTTTGGTATTTGGCTTGTATTTCAGTATGATAATGTATTTCGTACTGAGGATCTATTATATTTTAATTAAGAAAATCTGATGTATTTTCTTTGTATTTATTAAGGAATGGTATTTTGAGAATATAGAGATAATGACTAACGATTTTACTTGTGGGAAGAATTTATCGAAAGGCTTACAGTGATGGGATATTCATCATTGTGCCGGTCATGTGCCTAGAAAATGGGTCATGACAAAGTTGGTATCAGAGCATAGGTTGTTAGGTCTCCTAGTGATTACAGAGCAAGGTGTCTTTAGTGGGCCTTCCCCTATTGTCGTGACTGCAGCACGACCATAGGATGAAGATCCACCAAAATCCCTGTTGAGTTTAAAATCCCTTTCTTTCGTGTCTTTACTTGAAGCATAATAGTGACGATATATATTATTCTTAATTGTAGAATAAGTTTAGATGGCACCAAGAAAATCAAACGCTTCTGGAATCCGCACAAGATCTGGCAGGGCCTTGGTCCCTCCAGCTGCTCAGTCAGCAAATGCAAGACTGGAGATGCCTAATCGTGCAGAAGATAACCATGCACAAAACAGAGAAATATCCACTGAAAACCCTAGAAGAAATGATGGAGAACCATCACAAATCGACGCGACTGTAGTGATGGAAGCATTAGCTGCAATGCAGAACGAGGTGAATGGGCTAAAGGAACTTTTGATAGGACAATCATCTGAAGATGGCTCACAGGCATCAGTACATGCTGCAAAAGTACAAGAGACAGACCAGATGCCACCTCCACCCCCTCCTCAGGATTGGGTAGGTACAGAGGTCAAAATCTCAGAATTTATGAAGCTGAATCCGCCAACCTTTGCAGGAGATGTTAATGAAGACCCACAACGTTTTCTAGATGACTGTGAGAAAATCCTTGACACGTTAGAATGCCCTGAACCTCGAAAAGTAACCCTTGTTACCTTTCAGTTAAGAGGTAAGGCCGACCGCTGGTGGCGAACATGGAAGAAGGGCATGGCCAGAAATGCCCCACCCATTAAATGGAATGACTTTAAAAGAATTTTTCGAGAACAATTTATTCCGGAGAGTATACGAGAAGCAAAGATGAATGAGTTTGAGGCACTCCGGCAAGGATCACGAACCGTCGATGAATACGACAATCTGTTTATAGAGTTGTCTGAATATGCTACTCACATGGTCCTAACTGAGAAAGAAAAGATCCGACGGTTTATTAAAGGCCTTCGAGAGTCTTTATTTGACAGGGTGGGATCGAAAATACGAGATTTTTCATTTTACACAGAAGCCGTCGACATCGCCCGTATGATGGAAGAAAGAGATATGCAAAAAGAAAAATGGAATAACAAAAGAAAGAGGAAGCAAGATGAGAAATCACGCTACCACGGAGAGAGTTCTGGACGTGCAGCCTCTACTGCTAGTGCACCACAGCGTCAACAAAGTGGTACAGGGGGTCAACAAAGGCCCTGGTGCTCTAAATGTGAAAGAAATCACTTCGGAGCTTGTTTTGTCAACAACAACACTAGGGTCTGTTACCAATGTGGTCAACAGGGCCACATCAAAAGAGATTGCCCCCAACTCTACACGAGATCTGGCCAAGGGTCAGTACGCCCTAATCAATCAGAGGCTACTGTTGCCAACAGATCCCCTGTAACTGTAGGAGGCAATGGAATCGGAAGAGGTGCTGGCAGAGGACAAGGTGGTCGAGGGCAGGCTTCAGCAGGCCGAGGAAACGCTCGAGTATTCGCTTTAACCCGTCAAGATGCTCAGGCGTCTAATACGGTGGTAGCAGGTACTCTTCTGATTGAATCAAATTTTGCACATGTTTTGTTTGACTCTGGCTCTACGCATTCCTATGTGTCACCATTCTTTGCTAAGAACTTTAAGCAAAAAGTTGTTAGATTAGAATGTCCGTTTTTAGTAACTACGCCTACTGGAGGCACCTTACTAATAGAACGAGGCTATCGAGCTTGCAAGGTAAGAGTCGGAGAAATAAATACAACAGTAGACCTAATGCTGTTAGATATGACAGACTTTGATGTCATCTTGGGCATGGATTGGCTGGCATCTTGTCATGCCACCCTGGATTGCTATAATAAGATAGTTAAATTTAATATTCCGGGGGAGCCTTCTTTCGTATTTCATGGTGAACGGAGTGAAATTTCTGGGAATCTTATATCTTTAATGTGTGCCCAACGTTTATTGCGAAAGGGCTGTAAAGGATACTTGGCATTCGTTAAAGATATTAAGAAAGAAGAACTAAAAGTAGAAGACGTTCCAGTAGTCCAGGAGTTTGTAGATGTCTTCCCAGATGATCTACCAGGTATACCCCCAGATCGAGAGATTGAGTTCCAGATAGAGTTAGCACCAGATACTCGCCCAATCTCCATACCCCCTTATAGAATGGCACCAACAGAATTAAAAGAGTTAAAAACTCAGTTACAGGACTTGCTAGACAAAGGCTTTATAAGGCCAAGTTATTCACCTTGGGGAGCTCCTGTTCTGTTCGTGAAAAAGAAGGACGGATCGATGAGACTATGCATAGATTACAGGCAACTGAATAAGGTAACTATCAAAAATAAATACCCGTTGCCTCGCATCGACGACCTTTTCGATCAACTTCAAGGAGCCAAGTGTTTTTCAAAGATTGACTTGAGGTCTGGTTATCACCAACTCAAGATCAAGGAGGAGGATGTGTCTAAAACAGCCTTCCGTACCAGATATGGGCACTACGAGTTCTTGGTGATGTCATTTGGATTAACGAATGCACCAGCTGCTTTCATGTATTTAATGAATAGGATTTTTAAATCCTTTTTAGACAAATTTGTCATTGTCTTCATAGACGACATTCTGGTGTACTCAAAGACTTCAGAAGAGCACGAACAACACCTTCGTGTTGTGTTGCAGACATTGAGGGATCATCAATTGTACGCCAAATTCTATAAATGCGAGTTTTGGATTGATCGTGTAACTTTCTTGGGACATGTGATCTCCAAAGATGGCATTCAAGCAGACCCAAGCAAAGTAGAAGCGGTCAAAATGTGGCCTAGACCTACCTCCGTCACGGAGATTCGCAGCTTCTTGGGATTGGCAGGATATTATCGTCGTTTCATCCAAAATTTTTCCCAGTTAGCCGCCCCTCTCACACGACTGACTAGGAAAGGGGTAAAGTACCAATGGGATGACGCTTGTGAAGAAAGCTTCCAAGAACTCAAGAAAAGGTTAATCTCCGCACCTGTATTAGTCTTACCCTCAGGACCAGGAGATTTTACAGTATACTGCGATGCATCAAGAGTAGGGTTGGGATGTGTTCTCATGCAGCATGGCCAGGTAGTGGCATATGCATCGAGACAACTTAAGAAACATGAACAAAACTACCCCACCCACGATCTGGAAATGGCAGCAGTAGTTTTCGCTTTAAAGATATGGCGACATTATCTATACGGAGAAACTTGCGAAATCTACACTGACCATAAAAGTATAAAATATATTTTCGACCAAAAGGACTTAAACTTGAGGCAGAGGAGATGGGTAGAATTACTAAAAGATTATGATTGCAATATTCTTTACCACCCAGGCAAAGCAAACGTGGTAGCAGATGCCTTGAGTCGAAAATCTATGGGTAGTCTGGCCCATATAGCAGTAACAAAAAGACCCTTGATCCAAGAACTACAAGAGATGAGAGCAAAAGGTGCTACTCTTGAGGTTACAAGGACAGGATCATTCTTAGCCCATATCAGGGCTAGATCTTCCCTTGTTGACCAGATACGGATATCTCAAATGGAGGATCCTGAGCTTGTCCAAATTATGGAAAAGGTGAAGATTGGTGAAGTGAATAGTTTCACACTCGACGATACAGGAGTCTTACATTTTAAACAACGGTTGTGTGTACCACATGTTGGAACTCTTAGACGAGACATCATGGAAGAAGGCCATCGTGCTGCATATGCTATACATCCAGGAGCCACCAAGATGTATCAGGATCTGAAACAGATCTACTGGTGGAAAGGAATGAAACAAGACATAGCAGAATTTGTGTCTCGTTGTTTAACCTGTCAACAGGTTAAGACTGAGCATCTAAAGCCAGGAGGCTCGTTACAACGATTAGAGATTCCTGAATGGAAATGGGAACGAGTGACGATGGACTTTGTTGTTGGTCTACCTCGTTCCATAGGAGGTTATGACTCAGTTTGGGTCATTGTTGACCGACTAACCAAATCAGCACACTTCATTTCAGTCAAAACCACTTATGGTGTAGTAACGTTGGCACAATTGTATATTAAAGATATAGTAAAGTTGCATGGAGTACCTATATCTATCATTTCTGATAGAGGTCCTCAATTTACCTCTCGTTTCTTGAGAAGTTTTCAGGAGGCATTAGGTACTCGAGTGGACCTTAGTACCGCTTTTCACCCACAGACAGACGGACAGTCAGAGCTGACGATTCAGACGCTAGAGGATATGTTACGAGCTTGTATTCTAGATTTCAGTGGTAGCTGGGAAAAGCATTTGTATCTTGTAGAGTTCGCATATAATAACAGCTACCAGGCCACTATTGGGATGGCACCCTTTGAGGCCTTGTATGGGAGGCGTTGCAGATCTCCGATCAGTTGGTTCGAGGTAGGTGAAGCGAAAGCATTAGGACCTGACTTGGCCCAGGATGCCCTAACCAAGGTTAAGACAATACAAGATAGGATGCGAGCAGCTCAAAGTAGACAAAAGGCATACGCTGACCACAGACGACGTGATTTGGAGTTCTCAGTCGGCGATATGGTATTCCTTAAGGTCTCTCCAATGAAAGGTGTGTTGAGATTTGGAAGGAAAGGAAAGTTGAGTCCTAGATACATCGGGCCTTATGAGATTCTAGAACGAGTGGGAAAAGTGGCTTATCGGCTTGCCCTACCTATGGATCTGGAAGGGATTCACCCTGTTTTTCACGTATCCATGTTAAGGAAGTACCTTCATGACCCTTCTCACATACTTCACCCTTCTCAGAATGATTCTATCCTAGTAGATGAAAACTTGTCATACGAGGAGATACCGGTAGCTATCCTCGATAGTCAAGTAAAGAAACTCCGATCTAAGGAGATTCCATCCGTTAAGGTTTTGTCGAGGAATCAAACTCACGAAGAAGCCACATGGGAAGCCGAGGCCGACATGCGTTCTAGATATCCGCATCTTTTTACGACTTGAGGTAATTTAAATTCGGAGGACCGAATTTCTTAAAGGGGGTGATAATGTAATACCCATGAAAAATAAAATATAAATGCGTGTTTTCAAACTACTGTTACTATTTACGTATATGGTACTGTTCATTTATATAATCAAAATGTCAAATACTAGATGTGGTTTGGTTATAAGAGAAAACTAGAAAGAAGTTTGTAGGAGAAAATGACGTTTTATGTGTAAAAATATCCTTAGGGACTAAATTGAAAGGACTGAATTGAAAAGAAACTTAAAGGTTTAAGGTGAAAGGATAGTTTTCCCTTTAAAATTTCTAATAGTAAATAAACGAATTTTTTCCATCGTACGCGTAAGGTGCACAGTAACTGCATTATTAGAAATGTCATTTTCATGAATAGTAAATTGAATATTTTATTAGCGCATAGTATCAAATAGTACCCTTGACTTTTGCTATAAATAGGCCCTTCCATTTCACTTCTAAACTCACACCTTCAACTTCTCTTCTTCCCTCCTTAAGTTTCTCTTGCTCCGACGCTAGGCTTCTGAGATTTTGGGCCTTTCCGTTTTTGCTTAGGTAAGGATACTATGCCCTTTCTATGTCTTTCAAATTTTAGAAGTTATTTTCTTAAGTATGCTCTGTGGTTGCGGCTTTGGCCGATCTTCCACATCAGAAAAACTGTCGTTAGCTGTTATTTTGATTCTCTGATTACCGAAATAGAATATAATATGTGGAGAATACATGTCTAGGAAAGTTCTGGCTAAGGAAAGACCTGGTTTTTAAGTGTGTCCAGTGTGACCCTCCACTCTTTCCTGGGAACTTACCTGGTGTACTCTTTTACAGATTGTATTCTGTATTTCCGGTATGAATAGTACCCGTATATATGAATAGTGACCGTATGAATAGTACCGTACGTATGAATAGTGACCGTATGAATAGTATCCGTACGTATGAACAGTATCTGTACGAAAATGATCTTAACGTACTTTCTGTAATCTTTCATGAAAATCTCTGTAGCGGAACACTGAAATTCACCTGCGTACTCTTGTCCGTAACGATTTAGAGAAGTGATACTCGTACGGAATTCAGGTGAGTGAAACGACCCTGTTTTAATAGAGTTTTAGCATTACTGGTGATAAAAAGTATGTCGTAGGACACTCCCAAGATTCATAGGGAGAAATTGGATTCAGAATGACGAATATAATGAGATAATTAATCCAGAAGTATGGATAAGACAAAGCAAGTATCTCATGATGATATGAAATTTGAATCATATAGTTATATACTATACCTGTTATATGGATGAGTATTATATTGTGCTTCTGATTATGATATGAACTGTCGTACTATTGATTGTGATTGAGCGGTACAGTACCCCCTCTCACGGCAAGGCGGAAAACCCGGGTTAAAGGGTGTCTTGACCAATGAGTGTGGAGACAACGATTCCCTCAGTAGGGATATAGCCCGGATTGGTGATAAATCCATGAGGCGCCCTAGCTAAGAGGATGAGGTTGTGCGTCATGGCGGAAAAATACAAAATTGGTGAGCCGGCCTGTGTGCGCTCTCCGGGATATATTGCCATTGACGAGTACTAGTATCGTTTGTTGAATTGGATGAATTTTTCTTGTATGTAATTTCTAACTATGTCTATTGGTTGAGCTTGAGCCTTCGGATATGCTTGCATGACTGGTGATGTATTTGAATTTTATTAACGCAAGGCCGATTTGCTCACTGAGTTTAAAAGCTCACACTGTTTGTACAAACTTTTTGTTCAGATCAGGTTGCCGCCGAAGTACATCCGCTAGAGGAGTAGATCACGTTGGACCTTCCCGCTGTCGGGTAGGCCCTTCTTTTGTTATACAGTATGTTGCTCTGTAACCGTCTAGGACATCTAGGTCAGGGGTTTGGTATTTGGCTTGTATTTCAGTATGATAATGTATTTCGCACTGAGGATCTATTATTTTTAATTAAGAAAATCTGATGTATTTTCTTTGTATTTATTAAGGAATGGTATTTTGAGAATATAGAGATAATGACTAACGATTTTACTTGTGGGAAGAATTTATCGAAAGGCTTACAGTGATGGGATATTCATCATTGTGCCGGTCATGTGCCTAGAAAATGGGTCGTGACACTTTAATTCCTTGATCTTTATAATTATTTATCTTGACAGCACATTGATTTTCTGTATTGTATTTATTATCCTAAGCATTGTACTTTTACAGAAAATCATTTTAATTTCCAATTAATTCTTGTGAAAAATTTATAAAACCCAATTCACCCCCCCTCTTGGGTTCCAACCATTACTTTCAATTGGTATCAGAGCTTGGGCTCTTGATTTAAGACTTAACCGTCTAAGAGTAAATATGGTTGGATCTAGTGAGTGGTTTATGTCTGAAAATTGTTCTTTCACAGAACCTCCAATTTTTTATGCTAATCATTTTCAATATTGGAAGTATGAAATGAAAATTTTTTTAATTTCAGTAGACCATAAACTCTGGGAAATTATAGAAAATGGTTTTTATATGCCTGTCAAGGAAGAACAAGGAAAATACATTCCAAAACCCAAGAGTGAATGGAATGATACTGAAAGAAGTTTAGTGCAACTCAATGCTAAGGCAAAATTGATTATTTCTTGTGCATTGAGTCAAGATGAATTTTTCAGAATTTCCAATTGTGCAACTGCTAAGGAAATGTGGGAAACTTTAGAAGTTGCATATGAGGAAGATCTTGTTGCAATGGAATTAAAGTCTAGAAATCTCATTAATGAACTTGATATCGCTCAAATGAAAAATTGTGAAACCATTAATGAGATACGACTTGTGCTTAATCAATTGCAAGCTCTTGGTGTTGAACTTACAGGAAAATCTCAAATCACCAAGGAGATAGAAGAAAAAGAAAAAGGAGAAAAAGAGAAACTACAACCAAAAACTGAATCATCAAAGAAAGCTTACCTATCTTCCATTTGGGGAAATAGCAATTCCGATGAGGAGAACACAAATGAAGAAGCCAACACTTGTCTTGTGGCCAGAGATAAAGATGAGGTAAATTCATCTGACTACTCTTTTGAAGAATTACAAGATGCCTTTGATGATTTACATGAAGAATCTCTTATACTTGCAAAGAAACTAAATATTTCAAAACAGAAAAACTCTTCTCTTGAAAATGAGTTGGAAACATTGAAAAACGAATTTTCTATTTCCAAGGAAGAGAATTTTGTTTTTGAAAATCAAAACAGAACTTTGCAAGAAGAGAATTTGATTTTAAAGGCAAATATCTCTACCAACAAAAATTGCTTTTGTACCAAGTGTGATTCCTTGAAAAAGGAGAATGAGGATCTTAAAAACACACTTAAAAAACTTTCTCAAGGTAGAGAAATTCAAAACTCTTCTGTTGAGAAACAAAGTAGTAGCTTTAACAAAATTGGTTTTGTTCTTAACAAGTCAAATCAGAAATATTTCGAAAACTACTTTGTTCCTACAAAAATGTCCAAAAGTCCACCTTGCACTTGTTTTTATTGTGGACTGAAAGGACACAAGTCTTACTCCTGTTTTTATAAGAAAAATCTTGTTCATGGAGTAAAAATGAAATGGGTTCAAAAAGGACCTCATGACCCAGGCAAACCCAAAAAAATTTGGGTATCAAAGACAAAGGATTAATTTACAGATTTGCCTCGAAGCAAGGAGCAGAAATAACTTTTCAATGGCTACATCATTCAAACTCCACTCTCTTGCATCAAAAGGAGGCAATGGATAAGTAAACATATAAGCTGGAATGCATTGTAAGAAATTTGACTGATATGTTTACTGCTCTCTAATGCTTTTGTCTGTTCTCTAATATGCATTACATCTATCCTTGATACTCATGCATGCTATATCTGAAAACAATTGTTAGGTGTGCAGCTTATAGATTCGAATTTTGTTTTGAGCTAAAATCTTTCTTCCAAATTTTGCTCAAACTATCCTTTTTACCGCATCATGAAAACTTGCTTCCATTACATGCACATTTTTCTTGTCTTCACAACAATAAGATTACTCCTACCCATAGTATTTATCCTTGCTGTAATCTTATTTAAATATTTTCAATGAAATCAAATTTATTGCAAAATTGCATTTCATGGAAGCATAGCACTTTTATTAATATGGCATATCTTGAACATAATGTTGCTCCTAGTGCTCGAGATTTATTTGAACATCAAAGTGCTCCACCAAAAGTGTTTTGCAGGAGTTAATCCTCAAAATTATCCTCTAAAGCACATTCTTTCCTCTGCTCTCCGAAATCAGTAAGATTTATAGTTTTGAAGTTGGTTGGTCGACCAACGCTCCTATCAGTAGTCGACCAACGAAGCCTACATTGAACCAATGCTTGATAGATCTTGCAAATAATCAATCAATTAAGATCATTAAAATTGTAAGAAGACAGGATCGATCAAAAGAAGAGCAATGAGCAAAACAAGGATATCAAAATCTTGAAGAGGAACTTCAAGAAGCAACAAAAGTTTGCCAAAATTGATGAGTATCTCTATCCTTTACTTCTTCATTATTTAATTGAATGATACTCCTTGATCTCAATTGTACATTCTGGCAAATTTTTTTTTGTCATACTTTCATTGCAATGACATATTGTTTTATGACATCTTACATACTTGATCACAACATGACATATAAAAATATGTTAAATACTTAAATTATTTTTTTTAATACATCATGGTTTGAGCATTATACATATCATCTCTTTTACATAAGCTGTAACTTATGAACCATTGTTTATGGATTATAGTTTATATCTGATTATATCTTATTAATCCATATTACCTCAATTATGTTACTACATACTTTGATTATAATATGTTTTATCTTGAGTAAGTATGTAACTTGCTTTTGCTTTGAAATGATGATATATATATCCATGTCAGAAAATTCTTTCTATCTTTAAAATGGATATATATTTTTCAAAATATATATATCCTTCTATTGTACAAAATTTGTGCGGCTGATTTTCTTTATCTTTCTTTATTATTATAATTTTTTTTAAGTACCGTCATCTAAAAGAAACCACTTGCATTAAAAAAAAACCGAAGGATTACATTGCATAATTAAAAAAAAAAGGAAGGGAAAGTTTGCTCATGCATGAGCAATCTACAGGCGAGGTGGTCTCGGATTAGGAGGGTTGTATTGAATCATCACCCCTCGGCTATTCCTTGGAGCAAGAGACTGAGCAATATCACGGAGGGTAGTGTAAATCCCATTCATACAATCAACACTTCTTTGTTGTTGATTGCAGAAGCATTGGGTAGACCAATAGAAGAACCTATCTATTCTTGAAGTCAGTGTCACATTGTTGCGTTTAGCTAACTTCTCCTGGTCCTCTATCATCTTCTTGAGTTTCTTCACCTCCTGCTCCAAACAAGCAATTTTGTCTTCTGACGTATGGCCTGTACTAATCTCCTCAGCTTCTTCGATCTTCATTTTCTTCTTTTGATTTTCTTGAGATCCCTCCAAAGGTCTTTTGCCCTTGTCCTTGCCTAGACTCAAGTTTAAGTCGAGCTCTTCCTCCCTGGCCTCTACTGTGAGATCAATGAACTTTCTTGCTGCCATGGTTTGAAATTTTTTTTGGAGTATGAAGAGAGAGGAATGTCAGAAAGTTGTAGGCTCAGAGATGAATACTCTTTGTGGTGTGATAATTGAGAATTCTGGGCAGTCTTTATAGAGAGAAAATTGTGACTTAGAGCCAACGAAGATATCTCTTCGCCGCACCCCTACACGCTCATCCTATGGATTTTGCAAGCTGGAAGCCAGAAGTCTAGAGTACGCATGCACACCAACAACGCGTCACATTAATGGCAAAACCACGAAAGTCAATTTTCGGTGGATTTGCGGCTGATTTAATTTGTTTTGATTAGAAATTTTAAGGATTAATAAAATGGTGATATTCAGAACCGTATCACTCTGCTTTGTTATGTTGTTCTTGAGAGCATACATGATTACATCATGCTGTGATTATATGTATCTAAGAACATATGTTGTGTATGCTATTCATGCATCATGAGCGAAGGCTATGGCTAAGAATAATATTTCATGATTCCACATGCACTCATACAAAATGAGCTGTCAAAATTTTTACATGTACTCATCCTCAAGATACATATATAAATTCATTTTGAATGGGTATATAAATTGCTTCCTTTGTGCTGAAATTTATCTTATCCTTTATGAAGCAAATTTGTTTTGAAAAAGGACTTTAAAAATGCTTCTGTTATGTTAATATGTTT
This sequence comes from Biancaea sappan, assembly GCA_037074585.1. Taxonomy (NCBI): domain Eukaryota; kingdom Viridiplantae; phylum Streptophyta; class Magnoliopsida; order Fabales; family Fabaceae; genus Biancaea; species Biancaea sappan. The sequence continues at coordinate 4,943,728 of CM073498.1, read as the reverse complement.
TATCATATGAAGCAACATTCTTTTTGAAAAAGAAAAGATTTTAAAGATCTCTTTTGTTGTAGATAACAAAAGGGATGAAAAATATTGATGTTTCATATATGGATTATGAACTATATGCTTGAATATACCTTATTACACTAATCCATATATATTGCTTCCTTAGATGAAATGTTTCTAAATTCCTTCGAAGCAAAATGTTTTAGAAAAATATCGTGAATCTCTTGAATTGCTTCCACAATGCTGAAATTGCTTTGCCATATTGAAGTATTATCTGTTTTGAAAAGAAAAGGATTTGAGTATCCTTATTTTAAATCACTTTTGCTATATGTTGAAATAATTTTATGCATATATGCAGAAATTATTTTTCAGAAATCTTGAAAAATATTATTATTCGATTTATGGATTATGATTAATATTCTTGTTTATATCATGCTTTGCTAATCCATATATCAAACTTCTGCTGTTTGCTGTAAATATTTCTATCATATGACAGCAAATGATGTTTTTTTTTTCAAAGAGTTTAATTTTTCTGCTATTTACTAAAAATGCCTCTTCATAAACAAGCAGAAATCATTTTCAATGAAAATATTGCAGAAATTTCTTCAAAAATCTTACTTCAAAATTCTGCAATCAAAAACTGAATTTCCTTTATAATGATTTGGACAATCTTTTTCAAAGGAAAAATGTTATGAAATTCAGGGGGAGCTTTGTCTCACTTGAATGTATTTTTTTTGAAAAAGAATATATCTTGAAAAATTGGATATTCATTATTCATTATTCTTTTTCAAATTATGCAAGGTTTAAGGGGGAGCCTAAAACTCTTTCAAGATTTATCTTTTGGCTCATTTCATTTGACATGAGAAAAATTTTTCTAAAATTTTCTTTTTACATGTCAATGAAATCAATGATAAGTTTTGATGTATCCTTACCCCATACTATATTGACATCTTCTGACATCCTGACTTAAAGAAGGTATGTGCTTTAACTTCTATATATTGTGTTCCTTACACCTTTTTGTTGATGTCAAATAGGGGGAGAAGAAACAATAGAAAAATATGTATACGTGCTTATAACATTGCATTCATTATCTTGTGATACATATTTTTCTGTGGTGATTTGTCATCATCAAAAAGGGGGAGATTGTTGACCCTAAGGCTATATGCCATAAGTTTTGATGATGACAAATGTATTTGAATAGTAGCATTGATATATATAAAGATTAATTATCATATATATGCTACAAGTACTTAAGCATGATTATGTTATTTAATATGTATGTTGCATATATTGAATCATGCTATTAAACTAACCATTAGGTTTGCAAGTAAGATATATTTTATAGGTTGGTTCAAAACAAGAAGAGTGAGCATTGTATTGAAGGACAAGGAAAAGCAATATCATGCTTCACTCAAGGAAAACAACATGCAAGGATGAAGCTCCAAGAAATGAAGAATTAGAAGATTTGAAGTCTTGGAAGCTTGGATGCATCAAGATAGCCTATGTGTTTACATTAGGTATATTTTATATAGGCTAGTATACTTGTGCAACTCAATGATTTAGATTTGCATACATTGGCTCAATTATTTTGAACAAAAAGATAGTGAGATATGAAATTTTACAAAAGTTAATTTTTGACCTTTGGTCACTCTTTACATCATATCTCATAAACGAAAAATCATTTTTTCAAGTATCTTAATCTCATTTGATAGTAGACTCAAAGATCTTTCCAAAGGTATATTATTTATTGAAAACGGAGTCCAAATGAGAAATATATGACTATTTAAAATATAGTTTGAAAAACTGAAAGTTGATTATTCTGTTCTGACCTATAGTCAGTATTTTGATTATATCTTTTAAAAGAAAAATAATTTTTAGTAAAACTTTGGTCATTTGAAACTAGACTCCAAGAGCTTTCCAACGGTATATTATTTGTTTAAAACGGAGTTCAAATGAGGGAGTTATGAATTTTTAAAGAAAGCTCAAAATCTGGACTGCACTATAAGTGCTGTAACGGCTATATAACGGCTATATAACGGCTAGTTTTGTAAAATCTTATATATATGACCTTAGATACATGATTTTGAGTAAGAACAAAGTCCTACAATGTGATATTAACTTCTTCTATCATCTTTGAGAGAAAGGAAAGCATTCTTGAGCCAAATCTTGCATATTCTCTATCATTAGAGTTATTAGAGCTTCATTTGTTTTCATCTACTCTTTAGAGAGAGTTTCTTTGTATTGTTGATTTTGATCAACACATATATTATTCTGAGTTGAGGTTCGAAAGTACCGGTGTTGGAAGAACTTGCTTTGGGTTGAGGAGGAGCCCGGATTCATAAATTCTCCATTGTGGTTTCGCAAATACCCGGATCGAATTTGCGTGGTTGTAGTGGTTTGCAAGTACCCGGATTAAACTTGCAATTATAGTGGAAATACTCAAGTGGTCTGTTGAGGACTGGATGTAGGCTTGGATTAGCTGAACCAGTATAAATCTCCGAGTTTGCTTTCTCTATCCCTTACTCTTTAATTTGTGCATATTGATATCTATTATTTAATTCCTTGATCTTTATAATTATTTATCTTGACAGCACATTGATTTTCTGTATTGTATTTATTATCCTAAGCATTGTACTTTTACAGAAAATCATTTTAATTTCCAATTAATTCTTGTGAAAAATTTATAAAACCCAATTCACCCCCCCTCTTGGGTTCCAACCATTACTTTCATTGGTCGATCTAATAACTCGCTGTCTTGAACTGACTCGATTTTTTTGTGTGAAATATTCAAGTTTATTTAAAATTAACCCAAACATATGCATACCTGAGATTCGAACCTAGGTCCCTTACTTGCAACCATGTGTGTCTTGCCATTCTGCCACTACTTCATTTGTGTTATGTAAGTGCAAAATATTATATATATCTATATATATAATTTGTTAAAATTATTTTAGGTAAAAAATATTACAAAACAGAAATAAAATAGTATTAAACTTAACAAAAAGCAAATATATTATTACTATTGGAGTCACCACAAAAAGTCCGACTTTAACTAATTTCATTAAAAAAAATTGATTTCAGTTAAAAAAATCATACTTCGGTCGTCACCGATAATCTAATTTTTTGAAAAAAAAAATAAAACAAATTGAATTTCTTTCAAATAAAATTAAGAAAAATAAAAAAAATTGAATTTTTTAAATAAAAATGACTTTTTTAATTTTTTATTTTATTTTAAAATCTGACTTTTTATTTTAAAAAAAAAATAGAAGTCGCTACCAAAAGTCTGTTTTTTTTTAAATTTATTTAAAAAAATCAGACTTTTTTAAAATAAAAAAATGACTTTTGATCCCGATTATGGGAGTCGCCACCAAAAGTCTGATTGTTTTAAATTTTATTTTAAAAAAATTAGAATTTTTTTAATATATTTTATTTATTTTTTAAATTAACTTTTGGTGGCAACTAGTCGCCACCAAAAGTCTAATTTTTTATTTTTTTAAAAATCTAAATTTTTTTAATTTTTTTTAAATTAGACTTTTAGTGGCGACTATGAGAGTCGCCACCAAAAGTTTAATTTTTTTAATTTTATTTAAAAAAAATTACACTTTTGGTAGCGACTCTAAAAAGTCGCCACCAAAAGTATGACTTTTGGTGGCGACTAAACTTTTAGTGACGAATTTAAAAGTCACCGCTGAAAATCAATTTTTTGTAGTATAATTTTATAGGTTTTATTATCTCTTACTATTTTTTAAAAAAATTCCCTTGGTATTAACTTTTTGAAGGTTTGGTCGAGTTGTTTATTTTAAGGTTTATTAAATATGCTGGAATTCGACCAATTTTTTTAATTAAAATAAAAAAAATTCAGTCAGTCTTCGATTAAATCACTCAAAAAGTTATATGGGGGATTTGTTTCAAAAAGTTAGTACCAAGATAATTTTGTTTTTAAAAAAATTAAGATGGGGGTAATAAGGTGCACGGGACCACATTCATTTCTTTGCTATTTTACAATAAGCCGTAAAACCAATCAGCTCAACAATTTATTCACTTTTTGTGTGGAAATAATTAACGTTCTTCATCAATATTTATGTTAAATCATGAAATATCTAATTTTTCTAAAAAAAAATAAAGATGACATATGTAAAGCGATATAGAACATTTAAATCGAATAATAACTCAAACTCTTCAAGTTGATGGAGACGCCAACACAACGCAGCTCATTTTACCACCTGCACTGATGTGGGAGGCGGGTGTAATATAATTGAAATGATTTTCTTTTTTTAGAAATATACTTAAATCCGTATCTTTAAATTTCTTGTCATAGCTAGATTTTTGTGGATTTAAATCTTTTCAATTTTTGCTAAAAAATTGACCTGGTACATATACAGTTCACGCCCTTTCTTCCTATTTTTATTAGGAGGATCCAATTTCTTCTTTTTAATTGTTGGTCAGAACTCTCAACCAAGTCACAAATTAAAAATTAGGACTTTCAATATCTTAGGGATGCCATTAATGAAATAGATGGAGACAAGCAATTTTTTTTTTAAACTATTTGTCCCTCTGTTCTATAATTCTAACTTGGTTGGTGTATGTCTCTCTTTTTTGATTAACTATTTCCTCCAGTTCCCTTTTTTTCTCTTTTAAGAAAGCATTCTTTTTCTTCACGAAAGCCTTCTCGTTTTTCTTTATGGAAGTTTTTCTTCATGGAAGATTCTTTACGTTCTAGTTGGTTTTTGTGAAGATAGGTACATATATATTTGGTACGTAACTGCCTCTCTTGATTTAAAACAATGAACTTGGCTTTTGAAGTCAATTAGTCAACACCTAGAAGAATATAGTTATTTTCTTAAATACGCCAAATCAAAGTGAAAAATGTGTCCGTTAAAGTATCTAGAAAGAAACCTAATTTCATGTAAATATACTCCTAAATACTCTTACCAACTTATAGCCCAGGGAGGGAACTAGTCACAGGATAATAAAAGACACACAGAGTCACAGACTTCAGCCTTACGTTGACGAGTCAAACCTGGAATTAATGCAGTAATGAACCATGCATGTAATTAACAAGAAAGTGTATGTGTGTGTATATATATATAGGTTTCTCGGAAGCTGAATGAAGAGATTTAGAAAGCTTCAAAATATACAAAGTATGTGTGGGGGTGATGGGATGAATCAGTGTCAAAGTCAGATCAAGGTATATTGGAATAGGTGTTAAGCAGTTTTCTATTGTAAAAGAGGGAGGTTAGACTGTCTATTTGTTGATCAAGGATACTAATTAATTACACAGCCCCACTTCAATTAGGTCATGGGCATCACTCCACAAATTAATAAAAAATAGTTTGCTACAATAAGAAATTAATTAAATAAATGATCCAATATATAGATAGATAACATAAATGTTGAGAGTTTGATCTTTCAATTTCAAAGATTTAAAGAATCTTTACAAGATTATCAAGCACGTAGGTCAATTGGTGGTTTGATTCCATAGGAATATTATTGCATCAAAAACTTGATAGGAAAAATTTTACCACTCATTGTAATCCTATCTAACTCTAATTCAAATTAGTCGACACTTATGTACACTACAAGAAAAATTGAAATTAGAGACGAAAAATGTCAAAAATCCATCTCAAAATATAATCTGAAAAACATAGACGGAATTTGAGACAGAAAAAATCCATTTCTAATTTTCGTTTCTAATTCTGTCTCTAAAATCTAGTTTGAAAATCTGAGATGAAATTTGAGGCGGAAAAAATTTCGTCTTAGATTAGAGACGAAATTTAAAATCTGTCTCAGATTAGAGAGCGAATAAATTTCGTCTGAGATTAAAGACGGAAAAAATTCTGTCTCAAAATTCTGCTTCAAATTTTGTTAGTTCCACATCGCCCAATTCAAAGACTCAGCCTCCAACCTTTTCTTTAAGTGCAGTCCCCCTTCTTTTTCTACATAAAGTATTTTATTGAATACTCTTGTCTTAAGAAGGCTAATGAATAAATGTGTCTTATAATTTAGTATTATTTAATGTGGCTAAAGTTTTTTTTTTTGCGAGGCCAAATTTGATCAGTTCAATAATCTACTGGAAAATTTTTTTTTCTGTTAAAAGAATTAGAGGTGGAATTTAGGGATAGAAAAATTCGTCTCTGATTTGAGACAGAAAAGTATGTTTGTAATTTTGAGATGGAAAAATCTGTCTCTAATTTTAAGACGGAATCATTTTTCCGTTTCAAGTTTGTTTGGGACGCCAGGATTAGAGACGGACGATTTCTCTAATTAATTAGAGATGGATTTTTACTTAATCAGAGACAGAAAAGTCCATCTCTGATCTTTGATTTTTTTTATAATAGTAGTGTTCAGATACTAAATGATTGCTCCTAAAAAAAAAGAATCTTTACAAAGTATTTTAAAATTGAACGATTTTAACCAAGCGTCTCGAATTCAATTCATAGATGCGTTGAAAACTTGGTAAGGAGAGCTTTACTGCCCATTGTAGTCTTATCCGACTTGAATCTAGATTAGTTGATGCTCCTGTAGTATTTAGATATTGAATGATTGTTCACAAAAAAAAAAAAGAATCTTACAGGTATTTTAAAATTGAATGATTTTAACCAGAGGTCTCGAGTTCAATTCCTGGAAATGCAACTGCATTAAAAATTTGATAATTAGAGTTTTACCGCTTATTGTAATCTTACCCGACTCGAATTCGAATTAGTCGATGCTCATGTAGTGTTTAAATACCAGATGATTGTTCAAAAAAGAAATAAAGAATTTTTACAAGTATTTTAAAATTGAAGGATTTTTTTCGTATTAATTTAAAAAGAAGGTAATTAATTAGTAATTGCATTATAATAGTATATCACCATTTTTTGGGGTCATAATCTAAGAAGATTGGCTCTCGCTTTCCCTCATATTTATGGCAGAATGGAAAAAGCTGCAGTTCCATCCAACCCACCTTCTGTACTTGTCTTTCACGCCATTATTAACTTTGTTTTCTCTCTTCTACTCTTCTTCCATCATTGTGCTATTTTGATAACGTATCCTTTAGTTTCTCCCTAAATACAACTGGGTCCTCCTAGCGAGCTTCTTCATCTTCAAGATTCATATACATCCCAACAAAATTTTGGTCCCCATTTAGTTATACACTAGAATTGCCAAGGAATCAATTAGGTCAGTCAACATATATATCTAACATACGAAGTGTGAAATTGTGGACCTCTTCAAATATCTCGCTCCCATCATATACTTAGAGAATTAACGTAAAAGTTAAGTTTAACATCTTTGGCAGGCAACAAAAAAGAAAAAGCAAGAATTATACAAACAAACTGTGAATATGATATATGGTTTCAAATAGGAATTAGAGTTATACACGTAAAATAGAATATTCTTAATTATATATCTTTATCGAACCCTCTCTTACATATTGATAATACGATAAATAATAAGTAACCTTTAGTATAAGAAGAACTCCACAAATGGCAAAAGACGTCAATTGAAATTTTTAAGACACTACATTGAAATGTGATGAATTTTATTTATTCATGTTTATAATCTTCCTTCGATATATTAACTTTTATATCTTGCGTACATATAATTAAAGTAATTATGATATTCTGAAAAGGTTAATGCACGGCATATGAAAACAATTTTTTTAAAAAGATAGAAGAGATATGTCAAATGACACAGCAGAAAATGAAAACCTCATCTATATATATTTTAAAATAAAAACTTGTGAAATAAACAAATTGAACATTATGTATATGAATGAATTGAATTTGGAACATTCTTAAAAATGGCATTAGATTTAATTGTGGAAAGACATGAAGAGAGGAAAGAAAGAAGAGAGAGAGAGGACTTGAGATATATATGATAAGTGACGACGAGGTTGGTAGGGGAAGACGACGTAGGACATTATAAATTAATTAATAAGAGCAGAATAGGTGGCACTGGCAGTAAGGCCACGATCAGAATCGTCTGAAAATTCTGCAGCGCCACCGTCTACCGCCGCAATAAATTGTGCAGTTTGGATATATATTGGCTTTATATTCCCTTAATTATCCGTTCATAGCTCTGTCTGTCATCACTGCAGAATGGAAGAAGGGTTGGTGATGTCGATGGTGATCGTGCTATGTTTGTTCCCTCTGAGCCTCTCTTCTTCACCTCTCAAGTACAGCGAAGGTGTGATCGAATTATAGAATTTAAGATCGCCTCCATTATTAAATACTTGATTAAGGTGGTGGTGTTTGATGTTTGATATGTAGGTTTGGCGTTGCTAAAGTTGAGAGATGGAGTGGGGAGGGACCCTTCTGAAGCTTTATCCGATTCGAATATTAATGGCCAGTGTTCATGGTTCGGAGTGCAATGCTCCCTCCACGCCAAACTTGTCTCCTTGTGAGCCTCACTCTCAACCTTCTCTTCATCTAAGTCTCCATATGTCCTCTCTTTCTATGTACCTTTGCTTTTCTAGCTAAACACACCATGCATTGCAATTAATACCCTTTCTTATTTGCTACTTAGCTTTGCAACAGTTCTTTGTGATCATTCGATCGCAAACTTAAAGCTACCTACTCAGTAATTATTAGACTCTGCAGTTGTAACATTTATTCCTTAAAAAACGTTGTCTTTTTGTTTGTTATTTGCTCTTCTATTTCTAAGGTCTGGTCTGTTGTCACAATTATAGTTAAATTATTGAGTTAACTCTTAAATTAGTTTGAGTTTGTAAGTTTAAGTCTCTAAATCGAGTAAATTTGATCTTAAAATTAAAATTCGGTCAAACTCGCTGAGTTCATACCGAATTAACTCAACAGCAGTTGAAAATGTATTTTTTTTGGTACTCTCTAGAATTTAGTAAAATGTAAAACTATGGTTTGTATTAAGACCTAAAAATGTTAAATAATTACACAATATGAATTAAGATATCAAATATTTTTATATTAATTATGGATTAAAATATTAATATATATTAATATATATAATTTTAATAATTTATTAAAAGAGGAGAGACATATGTAAACTTTTATAAATTTATGAGTCGAATTTATATTTTACTCCCTTCTCTAAAGTTGTGTAACTACTGGGTTTGACAACTATGGTCACGTCACTATGATACTTGAATGTTGATAATATTCTCATGTTGTCATTGATTATCTAGTGATTGACATTTAAATTGTTATTTTTCAAATTTTTGGGGTTTGTTTTGACTAAAATTCTGGAAAATTAAAAAAAAAGAATATTGCATCATCAAATAACAATCAGTAAACTATATTAATTAGTGACCAAAATTATTGTAGAGGGCTACGATTAAAAACTTTAAAATGGAGGACTAAATTGAAAAACTATAAATTTTGTGATCTAAAACTTTAATTCACTAATTACAATATATTTTACAACTATTCTATTTTATCTTTATCATAGTTGTGCAGTTTTGGATTATTCCAAATTTCATAGATATTTTAAAAAATGTTGCTTTACTTGTTATACATCTTTTGCTAGAACTTGGTCCGTCACATTATACCATATTTCGGCCTTTAACAACTAGTACTATTAGAATAGGGCTTGCATAAAGGATGGCCCATTAGACAATTACGTTAACGCTCTTGCAGTTTATTGGACCGATCAAGTCCATTTGGAAGGCCTAGTAAGGAGACCTTCCTCCGTTTTGACCTAAACACAAACATAAAATAATATATTTGAATCCCTTGCATGATCACAAAAACAAGCAGAGTGTTTAATCTAATCTAAATAGTTAGATTTCACAATTAACGATTTTGATTTTAGGAAGTTGTCTTCTTTTTTTAATTATTTAAAAAATAACATCATAAAATTTAAGTTATTGATTATGAAATTCAATGGTCTAAATTAGGCCAGATACCTTGCTTGACTTTGAAGCCAAGCAAGAGATGCAACAGCCTAAACCCTAAATTTTAAAATAGTAAAAATAGCATTGCACTCAAAATCATGAACTTTGACCAAACGCTCAATTGCAATCCCTTCGCTAAGGATGCTCAAATGCTGCTTTAGCATATAAGTTTTGATACCATGTCAAAAAATTAATTAGATTCCAAAACTAAGGTCTTCAGATTTTTCTAATATCTCCAACTTAAAATGAGCTAATTACGGGCTTCATCAGATTATGTTGCTTAGTATTGCATGCTGTGTGTGACAATTTGTCTAAGGCACATTTACCAATATGGGGAATGGCTTCCAGGCGGAAACTTCTTCAAAGAGCAAAATCAGGAAGTGAAAGGAATACTGAGAAAGACTCTGTTTCACCATCACCATTTTCCTCTTCATTACCACCTGATTCTGAGCATTTCTCACCATCTGCTTCAACCCCATCACCATATTCACCATCTCCATCTCCATCTCCATCCGCTACTTATCTCGCACCTTCAACTACACTTTCACCAATGGTGACAGCACCAGTTACAAGCATATCAGTACCTGCAACTCCACCTAGTGTTGTGTCCACAACACCACAGTCCAATTGGATTTCAGCGCCTTCCCCTGCTTCCTTCTGGAACCATGGCAATTTCAAGCCCCAAAAGACTTTGATCATTTGGTCTGCAGCTGGGGGTGTATCCTTACTGGTTTTTGTGTCTGCCATTGCTTTTGCTTGCTTCAGAAATAGCAAGGTTGTCACTGTTAAACCTTGGGCCACAGGGTTAAGTGGGCAGCTGCAGAAAGCTTTTGTAGCAGGTACTTTCTGCTTCTTGCAGTTTCTTTTATTTAGTGTTACAGTGAGTGTCTTTGGACTTTGTCTAAAACTACATCTTTCTTTCTGAGTAACCTTGAAAGAAGTAACTGTGATGTTAAACTGTCAGAGATATCCATTTGTTACGTTTTTATTGAAGAACTTGAAAAAACTCTACCTGAATTTTATCTTCAAAATTTTAGTACTAAAGTGCTTCCTAAGGAATCAAACACTATTTGATAAGGAGCTCTCTTACATGTTTCTGTCAATAGTTTCTTTTCTGTTTCTCTCCTTATATGAATAGAGAATGTATGATTCAGGTGTGCCAAATCTCAGGAGAGCAGAAATTCAAGCAGCTTGCGAATATTTCAGCAACATTATCGGTTCTATCCCAAATGGGACTGTTTATAAGGGGACTCTCTCCAGTGGAGTTGAGATAGCTGTAGCATCCTCTGCAGTCACTTCATCAAAAAACTGGTCTAAAACTATGGAAGCTCAATTCAGAAAAAAGGTATGATGTGACGGCCTCAAATTTCACTGTCTTTGTAATTTCAGTCCCTATTTTTACCCTTGTGCTTGTGGTTCCAGATAGAGACATTATCCAGAGTGAACCACAAGAACTTTGTGAACCTTATTGGGTATTGTGAAGAGAAGAAGCCATTCACAAGAATGATGGTTTTTGAGTATGCTCCCAATGGAACCCTCTTTGAACATCTACACAGTGAGTGCTATTTTGTTCAAATTTCACCTTGACACACTAATATCTAGGATGTTTGTTTGTTATTTGAAAAAGTGTACAAAAAGTTTGCTTTGTTGCTGTATGACTTACAGTCAGAGAAGCAGAGCAGCTAGACTGGGGAATGAGAGTGAGAATAGCTATGGCAATAGCATATTGTCTAGAGCATATGCATCAGCTGGAACCACCCATTTCCCTCAGAAACCTGCAATCTTCATCTATATACCTTACTGAAGACTATGCTGCTCAACTATCAGATCTAGCTTTCTGGAATGACATGGCTGCTTCAAGGAAAATTTCAGATTCTGCTGCCACACAGCTCTTGGAACCACCATCAACGTATATAAAAAGCAATGTTTACAGCTTTGGAATCATACTGTTTGAGATGATCACAGGGAGGATTCATTGTGATGAGGAAAATGGCTTTCTGGCACAATACCTAGAAAGGGGGCATCCCTTGAGAGATATGGTGGATCCAACCCTGAACTCTGTGGAGCCAGAAGAGATTGAGAAATGGTGGGAAGTGGTTAAAGAGTGTGTGCACTCAGAGGCAGAGAGAAGACCAAGTATGAGAGAGGTAGCAGGAAGGTTGAAGGAGATAACTGGAATGGGGCCTGAGGGAGCAACTCCAAAATTATCCCCTCTTTGGTGGGCAGAACTTGAAATTATGTCCACGGATTCAAGCTGAGAATTTCATCATGAACAAGAAAATAGTTGGGATATTTATACGAGGAGTGACTCTCAATTTGGAGTTTCATGCTATTTTCTTAATGCTTTTTCCTTACATGGATTGTGTTTATAGATTCTACACTATCATTCCTTTTAAGTTATACTTTTCTTACAATTTCAGTCTTCCACTTTTAAAACGTAGTCTTTTATCTTTTAAATTATCACACAAAGTGAAAATATCATATATCAATTAAAATTGATGTCTAAAAGTCATATTGTTTTTCACACGACACCTTACATTTTTGTCATTCTATCTAATTTTTTTTTTCATGATCTTTGACTTATTTTTCTTGTAAAATCATTTAATTTTTATATATTAATTAATTTTTTTTACTATATAACATTTTCATTTTTTTTTTGTGATAGCATAAGAGAATAAAAAAATTATATTTTAAATTTGAATGCTAAAATTGTAATTAAATTGTAGTTAAGAAAGTTATATGTAATTTTTCATCTCTAAAAACTCACAGTAATTACTATAGATAAAATGATAAATTGTAATTAAATGTAATTACTGTAGATAAAATGATTTTTTTCTTATAAATATATTTGAGGAACGGGGAGTACTTCCTCTATGTTCTTTTTCAGTTTTCTTCAGAGGAAATTATTTTAATGTCAGTTCATAAAAAATGTTCAATTATAAAAATTTCTATAGTATAATAAAATTTATATTAATATATAATTCAAAACGAATATTTACACTTGAATACGTAATAGTGAAACAGTAATGTTTCCAAATTATTGATTTAATAGATATTGTAGCAAAGAAACACGTCTTATTTCCCTCCCGCCTTCCATACCTTTTAAATAATATATAGATTAATCGACGTTTGTATTTTGTATGAATACCAGACAATTCAAACCAAAAAAGAAAAAACATTTGTCCTACAAAACCCCAAAAGATAACAGCTAAGTGGTCTCTTTCTTATACTCAATGCAAAACTTTAGCGTGTTATCTGCTTTCTTTATTCTTCGGTAAAAACTGAGGAACAAGTTGTCTCCTCCAGAGATAAAACGAGGTATATATTCACAGGAAACATAAGGATTCTAAGTTCTGAAACCCTCTCACTGTATAAGATGAAGTGTAAATATTGCCTGTCCTGTTTCGTTCTTGTTTCAACAGTTATTAAATTATAATCTAATAAGGAAGTTGAAGCAAGGGATATTATTTTTATCAAAGCGTACGTCAAAGGCAAAAGAACTTCGCTCCTGAGAAGAGACTAAACTCATAACTGTATTACATCATTATTTTGCCACAAGAACTCATCCATTTCACAAATTCTGAAAGGCTAGACTGCAAACTATACAGGATATAAGCAAAGAAGCACCCACAAAATCAGTATGCAACTATACTTGTGGAACAAAAAGGATAGGAAACTTGGCATGGTATAAGTTCATTTCCCTAGAGCATTATCACAACCCAAAGCTTATGTTTCCTTATATACAGATATACAAGACATGGTCCTATTAGATTTGCATCAGAGAGGGACTTGCAGAGCTTGAGATAAGTATCTACATCTCCAAATTGTTGGATCCTCTTCCTTAATCCTTGGAGCACAGCAACCCTGTCCAAATACTCTGGATAGATTCCCAACTCAAGCATTTTCATCACTGTCTCTGCTGCCTCATTAAAATGCCCTCCTTTGATATACCCTCTTAACAGCCATGACATACTCTTCTTCTTCTGTAGTGAGCTTGAAACCTCTATCCGGGTCAGAAGCCTTGCTGTCGCCCTCTCTTCCTTCTGTGATGCACAAATGGCAAGAACAACGTCATAGAGGTCCCCATCAGGCTCCTTTCCCACAAGCTTCATTTCCCACAGCTGTCTCTCAGCCTCCATTCCTCGACCAGCCCAGATATACATAGCAAGGAGCCTCTCGTGAACTACTCCATAGAGTGATGGGCTACCATCTTCAATAACCCAATTGGACAAGCGGACCCCATCAGCTAGAAGATCTGATTGATACTTCTTTACAAGCTCTACGTCCTCTACATCTAGCTCCACGATCAGCCCAGCGCTTGCAAAACCTTTCAACTTGCGTAGAGCGTTGGCAACTACATTCAGCTCCTTCACCACAGCAGTCATTGCAATAAGGTAACTGTAGATCTCTGGCTTCAACCCGGATTCTCTGAAATGAATCACCAGTCTGACTGCACCTCTATATTCACCCTCAACCTGGCAAAGGAAAGATTTATCTTGTCACTCACCCTTCTAACACAAGATAAGTAGACAGTGTTTACATATAATAACAACAGTAATTTCTGAGGAGTGAGGAATTCATTATGAAGTTGGTCACTCAAATATTGTTCCATAACAAACTGAACTTGTTACAGTTGATAACTGGAAACGATTTTCCTCAATACACACTTCCCCCCTCCCACCACTAAAATAAAATTAAAAAAATAGCATAAAGTGCAAACTGCAAGCCATAAACTAAAGATGATAATATGCAAGTTATCTTAATGCCTCATAGAACAGCTCTTACCACATAAAGGCTAAAAATATGAAACTAATATTGAATATTGATTTGGTATATTTGACATACATTCTTATAAACAGAACATAAATCAAAGCTCCCAAAAAAGAGGGAAGAGAATAAATAAGGATACACTAATTAAACCAAAAATAAAAAAGCTGGCCAACAATAATGTATTGGTTCAACACTTCGACTCAAGGCAAAGCAATCTCACATATTTAGTTGAATTATGCAGGTCCAATCAACAGGATATCTAAGACAAGGGAAATAAAATGATAAACAACCTATATACTGATATACATATAGTTAGCCAATCATGCCCATACACCAGATTCAAATAACTGCTGATAAGATATCTGTGTCTGGTTAACGAGGTTAGCAAATGCTTACCATCATCTTCCAAGCAAGATATATGATAAACAACCTATATACTGATATACATATAGTTAGCCAATCATACCCATACACCAGATTCAAATAACTGCTGATAAGATATCTGTCTCTGTGTGTGTGTGTGTGTGTGTGTGTGTGTAATCCTGGTTAACGAGGTTAGCAAATGCTTACCATCATCTTCCAAGCAAGATATCCTGTTGGCTCTCCTTTATGCCCTTTCGAGTCATCTTTAGCATAAGGAATTCGACGCCTCAAAACCTCTTCCACAAACATAACCGCCCCTTCCTTCTCACCCATTTCCCAATACAAAGAAATCACCTTCTCTATCATGCTGAAATTCGGTCTCAAACCCACACAGTCCATATCCACAAGGAGGTCAACGACATCCCCAACACGATGCTGTTCTTGAATCAACTTCTTCACCCACCCACACATGATCGCAACCATTAGATCCATCGTTTCCTTATCCACCCGATTCTCCTTTCTCAGCCAATCAAACACCTCCAGTGCACACCACGAGTCTCTCCCATCTTGAGAGAAGTACACCAGTACGAGCTGCAATTCCCTCGCAGAGAGCCGGTCGTTCATTTCCTCAAGAATGTCAGAGGGCTCTCTCGCCATTCGCTCTAGTTCCTCAATAGCTTCGAAGAAACCCTCGCCCATTTCATCTTCGTCGTCGCTGGTCAAGAAATGGTCCATTTCCACCGAATTAGATAGCCTAAACCCTCTAATGGAACTGGGTTTAGAAACAAGAAACGCAGAGTTTTGGTACTTGTAGCAGACTCTGGTTGAAACCCCATGACAAAATTTGATGGAAAGTGTACGGTAGGACGCAGCAGAGCTAAAACGGTTTCGGTGTAATGAAGACAAGGAAGAAAACACTAAACCCAATTCAACCAATGGAGCACACCCATGTGCAGAGGCCATTTCAATACACGGGTTTCTCTTTCCTTGGATAAATTCAATTCAATGGGAAAATGAATCGCCCTGCAGAAATATTATATGAAAGAGATAAAGAATCGAATCTTCTCTTGAGTTTCTCTAAAATTCTAGTCCTCCAAAACAAACTAGTCAAACTAAGTCCCACAGATAGTCCCAGAACAAGAAAACGAGATTTTCCGAGAATTTCTCAGCATCCAAACAAGAAGCAGTTTCAGTATCAAGATTTGAGAAAACAAGAATTAATCCATCACATGGAGAAAAGGTGTGTTTTTTGGGAAATAAAGGAGACAGATAAATGGAAATGGTAGGAAATACCATAAAAATTCAAGGAAGGAAAACCCACCAAGTGGGTGCCGTCGGTTTGTTTTGCCACCATAACAAGGCAGTTTAACTCCCAAGCTCTTGAGGCTGATCACTGAGTTCAAGTATTTACTATTTAGCGCGAGGATACGTGTACCAACTGAGGCTACACAGAACCCACCTTTTATAACGAGTACGAGTGAACCGACCCTGTGGGCCCTAATAGGACCACGGGCAATATGGCCCAATTACTGAGTTGGTTTTAGTAAGTGATGGCCCATGCTGGTACATGTATGGAGAAAGTTGTTTTATAAAAGAAGGAAAAAAAAACTTGACCAAAAAAATAAAAAAAAAAAACTCAATTGACAATTTAAATCATAGATTGTTGTGTCTATTAATTTTTAATTTTAAAATATTAGTAATTAAACGAATTAGTCTCTAAAATTAGTAAATTCATTTTGTAACATTTACAATTGAGTCTTCCCTACTTAGTTGAAAATAAAGTCAAAATTTTTCTTTGCTTAATAGTATGGGACATCCTTATATTATTCCTTAGGTTCATTTGAGAGTTTAAATGCATCCACATTTAGAGATAAAATCAAACCTTCTAGAAGCACTTCCTGAGGCTCTTATAAGTATTATGTCTGGATTAGATAATATAACTTATAGTTTATTAGAATTTCTTTATTAGTATAAGTATTTTTATATGAAAAAAATAGTATTTAAATGAACTTAATTCTTAAAAAGTTATTTTTAGTTTATTTTATGAAGCTAATTTTTTAAACTTCTTAAAAAAACTTTGTAAGAAAGTTTAAATTTACATGAATGAAAAGTTATTTTGTATTTTTATAAGACAAATATATCCTCAATCATAATTTAAAATTTCACGAAAACTAATTCCTTCACCTCTCTTATTCTTTAATTATAATTTAAAAGTGATTCTTCAAATATGTTTTCAAATACTAAATAATTTAATTTAAAAGAAGTTTATGATATAAAATTTTTTCACTTTAAGCGTTTAATAAGTTATTTATCCGAATGGGACATTAATCTCATTATCTATTTAGCAGCTAGGAAAGAGAGACTAGTTTTGTCAAATATCTATTTACCAATCTATCTTTGGCTTTGAATTTTATCTTCAAAATAGGGTTAAGTAAATGAACTTATTAATTGAATTAGTTAACTAGAAGAAAATTGAATTTCCCTCCCTTCTTAACCTCTCTAATATAGTGTTTTAAATCCCTAGTTTTTACATATTGTAAGTTTTAATCATTTCTCAAATGTACTAACAATTTTGGATGGATTACAACAAGTTTTTTTTGTTATAATATTTGTAAGAGTATTTCTAATGTACCTACTAATTTTGAATAAGAAAGTCAAACAACCTTAAGGGTTCATTGACTATAAAATTGTTAGTCATATTACATGTTTGAATCTAGTAACCTTCAAATGATGAAAATGCGCATAAAACTTTAATACGTAATCATGATTGTTGGATATTGTATTCAACAATCATAATTACTCTTATATTTTTTTTATTGCACTTGTTGTTGAATCTGATTCAACAATCATTAAATTTAACTAATATAATTTTTAAAAAAATACAAAAATAAAGATCATTAGATGCGCCGTTACAACTTAAAACATTTTGTACCATCCAAACACAAGGAATTCTGGTTCCACAAACCTCGTCATCCTTGTCAAAAACAAAAAAGCCATACTCCATCAGCATTTATTTGCAAGATGGAAAGGTGAACCATTTTTATGAGGAATAAATATACAGTCAATTTAATAATTCACGATATGATCAAAGGGGAGAATATCGTACGACTTTACCCTAGATTTACTGCGCATTTTGATTAAAGCCTTTAGATTTCTTCCAATGGATTATACTGTGTCATTATTTCTTGCATATCCCAAAACAAACGGAAAAAAGAAAAAAGAATATTAATGAAGCAAAAATTAACATGACCACTATAATTGTTGAGCAAGTAGCATATGTATGGTAAACCATAGAATTCTTCGAACACCCGTAAGGCAGTAACCGGTCTATGTTCATACTACCAATAATTAAGCATCAGTTATTAAACTTAAGTAATTTTAAATTATGTTAATTATATGTTTGAGTAATAGTATTATATAGTTGTGAGATTTTTTTGTAATTTTTGTATGAATAATTTTTATGTAGACAAATTTTAGGTTAAGAAAAAAATTATTTTTTCAATTTTCTTTTCTGGTAATATGTTCAAGAAATTTAAATATTGGAAAAACGATGAGGATTACAATTTATTAAGAGTGTTGAGTAGAATAGTGTAGGTTAGGATTAATATATATTTGATTATATATGAACAAAGTCACGCGTTTCTTTGAAGTTTGGCGATTAAATTTTTATATCGAATAGGACAAATTATACATTCGGCAAATATATAAATTATTTATCATTCTCTTTTGTTTTGAAAGTATTCTTCTGAAACAAAAAAGGTACTCAAATTATTCTTAAGAATAAATTAATTTTTTGTTAAATTAGAATATAACAATTAAAAATGTATTTTTCAAACTTTTATTTCAACACTTTATTTTGTGTTGAAATTTATAAATATAATTTATTATAAAAATTTAATAAATTTATAGCAAGGCTTATGTTTATTAATATATTTTTTGTAATAACTTTACTATTAATTATTATCTTTAAATTGTCTATTCTCAATATTATATATAATTATTTGCTTTGGAGGCAACTCTTTGGAACAAATAATAAGATTCTTATTACCAAGCATCAATTAATAGGGAGTTATTCTAATTTACTCAGAGGTCTCAAATTCTCATTCTTAAAAATACAACTACATTAAAATTTGACAGGAAAAGTTTTATTATTCATTGTGGTTCTATTATGCTAAAATTTGGATTAGTCAACCACTCATAGTTTAGTGTTCGGACACCAGATAATTGTTTTAGAAAAAAATAGGATCTTTAGAGATATTTCACGCCATGCGGTTTCATTGATAGCAGATAGAAAAATTGAATGTGTATAACTCATCTTAAAAATTAGAAAAAACAAGAGGATCGTTATAGTAGCTCCAATATTATACGTTTTATGCATTGTTGAGGAATCGAATCGTCTATCTATATATGTGTAATCCAAAACTTACATCATGAAATCATTGATAAATAAATAGATGGTGTTCGCAAAAACATACAACTAATCATGGGTTCGATGACCATTAATTTGAAACATGAAACGAAAACCAAAAGCAAATGGATAACTTAGGCTTTGTTGGCTTTTCTATATCTATGTCAAGTTCAAGCCTACCACACTACCAAACGCCTAACAAAATACGAGCTGATAAACATAAAGCAACCTATATATATTCCAGAAATATGTTCCTATGGCAATACTAAGGTGACAGACAATACTAATTAAGCAGAATTATATTAAGATATTCTTAATTGCATCCATCGAAATCTTCACCAAGCTATAGCCTTGCCCTTCCCCTTGTCATTGTTTCTCTGCTTCGCACTATCAACTTGCATGTTTGATTTTTCTATACCTGCTTGTAACCAAAACAATATGTGTATTGTAATATTAAGATCACCAGTTAGAATATACTAGCACAAACATAATCAACAAAAGCATTGTTATATAATATATATATATATATATATATTATGTTATAACCTTGAACCGAGTTTGTGTGAACCACTGGTCCCAAGCCAGAAGGGGTTGCGTTCGAACCGCACATAAGCTTCATGTCAGCACCCCAACTACGCATGATTTCACGCACTTCAATGTGTTCCCTATTCTTCCTTTCAAGAGCTCTCAGCCTATTTATTTCAGCTCTCATGTCCTCCATTTCAGCTGGAAAAAAAACCACAAAATAATTACTGAACTCCATTAACAAGCTACTTACTTACACATACGTATATACCCAAAAAGCCCTTCTTGAGAAGAGAATATATGTGTGTGTGTGTGTATACCTTCTTTAAGCACCCTTTCTTTTTCAAGAGTAGCCATTCGTAATTTCAATGTGTGTTGCTCAATCAGCAAGTAGCGTTGCTGTTTTTCGTAAGCCGCAATTTGCGGACGAAGAAGGGCTATCTTAGTCTGCATTCAACAATCTCAAAAATCAAATCAACATAATAACTTATACCCTTAGACATATATATACATATATATATATATGTCACATATTAACGTAGGCAATGAAGAAAGACAATAAGTTATTAGCGACTTCGAAGTGATAAGGTTTCAAATATTCACCTCTAAAAACTTGCCTTGCCTCTCCATCTCAGCCACATGTTCATTTCTCCTCGTTCTGGATCTCTTTGCAGAAAGCCGGTTTGACATTATTCTGTACACAAAACAATATCATAAATTCATAATGAAAGATCCAAACCCTTAAAAACACAGGATATAATAAAGTTACCGCAGCTATCAGTAAGAAGTGACCAACTTGTCAATCATATATATTGAACATAACACAAAAGCAAATATAATGTTTAGATGCAATTTAAAGTGTTATTTAGTTAGTCTTCAACACGTATTGGAACATAATAATGAAACAAATACCGCTTGAGCCTCTTAGGATCCATGTCAGGGTTAGAGCTGCTATTGGAGTCCAATTGGATTGCTTGACCTTCATCAAGCATAGGAGTAGGACCACCACTGCCGTCGACGTCATTGTGGTCAGCGGGATCATGAGGAGTCGGGTTCTGTTGTCCTTGTGTGTTGGGATCAGATATTTCCTTTGGTTGAACAGATGATGAACCAATTCCTAAAGTCAGTTCAGTTGAAGGTAATTCTTCCACTTCCACCATTTCTGGTGAGGCAGCTTCAATCTCTTTCAAGCTTACCATCTTTCACTTCTCTTTTTGCCTGCAAAAAGAACAACAACAAAAAAACAACGAGAATATGGATTTAGAGTTAGATTTTTGCCTAGTAATCACATAAGCCCCTAGCTAATAGAGAACATATGGACTTAGTCTTCTTACACTAGAAGAGAAAGTCTATGTATTTTTCTATCCACACGCACTAGTCCTATATGTTTCTTCACATATATATACACGGACTCAAGGTGATCTCAGAGACAGCATATTTACCAAATATATAATTTCGGAATTTTCACACTCTTATGTTACCAAAACTAGCTTATATTTAAAAATTAATCAAGAGGAAAATTATCTGTATGAACAGATGACAACCTATGAACAATCTTATCTGATGCTGGTGGGGGTGGCTACATTTTAAAGTTTCTGGACACTCAATTATTTACCAAATGTTGGAGGATTGAGACAATTAAAAGCAGTCAATTGTTTACCAAATGCTGAAATGTTGATGAGACAAAAATTAAATGCCTAAATAATATTAATTACCAAATGTTGGAATATTTTATTGAAACAATCATATAATTGCCAAAATGCTGAAGAATTTATGAGACACTAAACACTCAAATATTACTTACCAAATGTAAAATGCTTGAAAGATTGAAGCAATTCGAAGCACCAAATTAATTACTACCAAATTAAAATGCTGAAGAACAACCTAAAACAGAAAAACACTCAAATATTACTAATTAATTACCAAAATGTTGAAGATTGAAAACAAGAATGAAAATACATGTACATGCATCTCTCCCCTCTGTATGAACATGTCTTTTGGCGCTGAATCTACCGTGTGGAATATAATGGTCTATCTTCATGCTCCTTCCATTAGTAAGTGAAGTACAAAACAAGAGAGCGATACGTTGTGTCACCTTAGGTTCAATATTCATAATCTTTATAACCATGGCTTTTAATTTTATTGAGGCTTAATTATTTCAGTTCTAGCTATATAGGATCATTGCTTTTCTCATGTTTAATCAAAGCAAGTTAAGAGGGATCAGTCACTGGCCCCTTTATTCTCTAAATTAATAAGTTAATACTATATGTGTCTCTTCAATTTGCCCGTAAATAAATATTCTTAAAATCTCTAATACACTATTTAACTAGAAAGTTATATATTGAGTTTGTAGAATTAAAAAAAAAGTCCATTAATCTTATGCTAAAATTTTATCTAATTATAGCATATGAAGGTAGCAAAGATGGAGCTCTAATTATTCACTAAATATCCAATACTTCACCCGAAAATTTTAGTTTTACGAAAGCTTATAATATAAATATGCTTATCAAAATCTCAGATATGCTCTTCGAAATTAATAGGAATCGAAAGAATTTAAATATAATTAAAACCTTACTTCGTCATGTATATAAAAAGGAAACAGAAAAGCTATGTATCACAACGGCACGAATACATATTAAGAAAACGGAGAATTGCGGGCCTTAAAATTTTGAATACATAATTTCAAGTGGATGAATGAGGAGTCTGCAGGGTTTGGAGGAAATTTTACTCATTAGATCTATGGATCCAAAGGGTTAAAAAAAAAAGTAGTCTTTTTTTTTTTTCTCTAGACTTCCGTGTGTCAACTGGAGGGGATTTGGAGGAGAGTCCTTTTGGAGTAAATCGTAGTCCCAAGTGGATAGCTTGTCTACAGGTGTGTTTTAAAATCAGAAAATATGAATTGCAAAAGAGACTAATGTTTTTATTTATTTATTTTGCGGGAGTGATTCAAAATTATTACAACATCTTTAGTGAAAAAAATAAATTATTAAAATTATTTTTCATACCATTAAGATTTTACTTTCAACTCCTCATGTTAATGACAATTGTTATCCATAATGCAACGATCCTATACTTTTTAATTCAAACAATTTGTGATATGATTAGAACTCAAAAAATTAATTTTTCTTAATTAGAACAACACAGAAAGTAAAGATTTGGCATATATTGATCTTGAAACAATAACAATAAATCAACATAAAGAGGATATATAGTTTCCCAGTCAAATATAACCGAAATGCATCTTAATTAACATATAATCTTTGTAGTAAACACAAACAAAACCTGAACGAAATTAAATCGAAACGACAAATGGACCTTAAACAATCAATCCACACAAACTAAACTCCATAGAGGCTGGCAATCATCATCATAAGATTCATAACTAAGGAAGCCTAATGACTAACACCTACAACCCTAAGGAAATGTCAAACAAAACTGCCCATAGGCACACAATTCATTTCAGATATCAGTAGGGTCATCGTCCTTGGTTCTAGAGGGTCCAGCTTCATCAGGGTTCGGAGGCTTTCGTCCTCCAGCCCCAGAATCATCTTCATCACCACCAGGAAAGAAAGGTCTCAAAGCAACAGAGAGTGCATTATTCAAAGCTTCCTGGAGGTCATGGTATTCTGGATTTGTCACCATATCCATAATGTTCTGATCTCGAACTTCCTTCAACTTTCTCTCAGCCTCAATCTCTGCTCTAAGCTTCTCCGTCTCCGCTGAACAATATATTAAGTTAATAATATTTCTCTCTTCTCTTTTAGTTGTACATCAGTTACATTACACATATAGATTAAAAAAAATAAAAAATTGAACTTTTGAATTGAAATGATTACATTAAAGTTGACCTTGTAAAGATGTGTCAGTCAGACACTAACATAAAAATATTAAAACCATTTATAAACTTAAGTTAAAATTTTCAATTGAGCGGAGACACAGAGAGAGAGAGAGAGAGAGAGAGAGAAGACCTTCTTTGGACATCAAATGGTTAAAGGCAATCTCATATTGTTGCTTTAATGCAACATTTTGTTCGTTCAACGTAGAACCTTCTACCATAGAGCGATGGAGAAGAGGGACGTTCTGAGCTACTTCAGCCTGCACATGCCAATATATATATAGAGTTTAGATGATCTACGTCTATATATATACACACAAACACACGATGTATGAACTAATTAATCACCTCTAAATTTTCTCTGAGATTTTGAAGCTGGTGTAAATGATTGTGCCTTCTATTTCTATAAGCTTCTGAATATCGCCGGTTTGCTAAGCGACTGCAACTCCAAAAGTAAAAAACAATTTATAATTTTCTAAGAATTTTTTAAAAAAATCTTAAGCCAAACATATAGCTTGCACACATAAAAAATTAAACATATACGCATCTTTGTAAATCTAAAACTACCAACAAAAAATGTATAGAAAGACTAGTTCCATGAAACGGATCCACCATCCAACATGAAATTTCACAATTCTGTAATGTATCGAATCTCCTCCTCCACGCGGCTTATATGATGTGTGCACATAGCAAGCCATTTTATAACTCAAAATTTTATATTTTCGGCAATTATCTCATTTAACATCTTTTCTATGAAATCAAAAGCCTCTTTTCTTTTTGATAGTTTAATCCATTCTCTTTTCTAGCTCATATCGTCTATCTAGAATATTATATATATATATATATATATATATATATATATATGTATGTATGTATAACAACGCTAATTGTTGAGATTATATATTGATCAATGTATAGTGGATGTATAATTGTAAACCAAAAACCTCACTCAATGAAGAGGTAGTATCTCTTTTTGTCAACATGAATTTATTTATTTTTTTTCAAAAAAATTACTAAAAAGATAAAATTTTATATGCACTAAGTCAACACAAACAAATGTATTCTTAGATCCTCCCGGAAGAAGATTTAGATTCAAATAGAATCCAAAGTATTGTAATACCAACCGTAAAAAGTATATTTATTGGAGTTGGCGTCAATAAGAGCAAGCAAATTAATAACCATGTTATATGAATCTACCACCTCTGATCCACAGCAGCTGGTCCTGGTTGTATTTCAGCACCACCTCTAACAACCTGCTGGGGTTGGGGGTTGGGTTCGGGTTCGGGTTGGAGCTCCAAGTTAGGTTGAGCTTCAGTTGCAGCAATTTCTATGCCTTCTTCGCCATCAGCCGGGTTAAGATTCTCCTCCTCCACTCTTCTCCGATTACGTCGAGGCACAACCGGTGGCAGACCGTCACTGCCTCTCTTATTGCTTGAGCCCGAACCCTCCATCTCTTCAAAGTTATGATCAATATTCTAAGGAAAAAACAGTTTAGTCAATATATTAAAAAAAAAAAAGTACTATAGCAAGCATGTATATCTAAATTCCAAGCCTTTCTTTGTGGATCTTTTTCTTTTTCTTTATCTAACTTTGCCCACAAACTGCTAGATACGATTGATGATCTATATACTCACACTAACAAGAGAATTGTGAGAATAGAAATGTGTGTATGCTGAGTAAGAGCAATCGAGTGATTAGCAAGTGAGGACTTCACCCTATATATAGATGTTTAACCAGGCTACTAATTTCAAAATTAATTAATATAAACCTATAAGTCATATATGGTAACTTAGTTAATGTGTGTGTATATATGTCATTAATACATAGCAATTACATGGAAGTCAAAGTATAATCATGTAAAACTTACAAAGAGCACGCATACCTCGTGAAGGCATCAGTTACTCATCAGAGCTAGAAAGAAATGCATTTAGGAATAAGATGGGAAAAAAAAAAATGATGCATTTGGAGATGAATTATGCATAATTGTTAGGTTCTCCATTCAATATAAGGTAATATATATATATATATATATATATATATATATATATATAAGGTTCACGTTTTTCTCTGCCCACTGCCCTATATATATATATATATATATAATTTAAAAGAAGAAAAAAATTAAACTTTTGAAATGAAATGATTACATAAAAGTTGACTACTTTATAAAAATGTGTGATGGACTAATATAGTAATATAAAAACCATTTATGACCTTTAAGTTAATGGATTAAATTTATTTTGAATTGAGATGAGAGAGTGAAGACCCTCCTCTTGCCATTAGATGCTTAAAGGCAATCTCAAACTATTGCTTGAATGCAACATTTTGTTTGTTCAGTTCTCTAAGAGTTATGAGGTTGAGGAACTAATATTTTGAGCTCTTTCAGGCTGCTCACGCCAATATATATTTAGAATTTAGGTTATATATATATATATATATATATATATATATATACACACACACACAAACACTCAATGTATGAATTAATTAACTACACCTCCACGTTTTCCTTTAAAATTTGAAATTGTTGGAGGTGATTCTGTCTTCTATTTCAATTAGCTTTTGAGTATCCTTCGTTTGCTAAGTGACATACAACCCCAAAAATAAAAAGAATTTATAGATTTAAAAAAACTTAAACATACTAGCACACACAAATAATTGAACACATGCACCTATCAAAATCTAAAACTTCCAACAAAATAAAAATAGAAACGCCAGTGCTATGAAGCACAATCACAATTCAGCTTATAATTTTCTAATTTTGTAATGTATCGAATCTCCATCCACCTTGGTTATATGTTGTATGCACATACTCATAATTTTAAGCGATTATCGTCTCATTTCACATTTTTTTCTATGAAATCGGAAGCCTCTTTTCTTTTCAAGAATTTGGTCCATTTTCTTTCCTAGCTCATTATGTGTATATGAAAAATAAATAAATAACACCACTGACAGTTGAGATCATATTGATGCCTTGGTAGATATATAATGGTAAAAAAATTTAGTGTACCCAAAAATAAAACCCACTCAAAATATAATTAAGAAGAGATAGTATCTCTTTTCATTAACATGAATTTAAATTCTTCTTTAAAAAATAATTAAAAAAAAAATCATAGACCGCCCTAGGGAAGATCTAGATTCAAACAAAATCCAAAAAAAAATGTAATACCAAAAATAAATAAATAAATGCATATATATGTGTATATATATATATATATATATATTGGGGTTGGTGTCCATGAAAGGAAATAAAATTGTTATACAAATCCACCTCTGATCCATAGCAAATGGTTGCATTTCACCACCACCTCCAACAACGTGATAGGGGTGGGGACAAGGTTGGGGTTGGAGCTTCAAGTTAGGCTCAGCTTTAGCTGGAGCAATTTCTACGTCTTCTTCAGTACCATAGGCCATAGGCTAGGTTAGGGTTCTTTTCCTCCACTCTTCTTCAATTTGGTCGAGGCAACCCGTCACTACCTCTCTTGTTACATGAGCTTGAACCCTCCATCTCTTCAAAGTTATGATCAATATTCTAAGAAGAAAAAACAAAAAAGCAATTTAGTTAATATATTGAAAAAAGAAGAACAAATTAAAATGTACAAAGCAACTAGCAAGCATGTATCTAAACTTCAAGCCTTTCTTTTGTGGGGCTTTTTCTTTTTCATCCAACTTTTGCCCACAAATTGCTAAAAACTACTGATCATATATATATACTCACATTAACAAGAGAATAGAAATGTGTAAACTAAGCAAGAACAATTGAGCCATCAGCAAGTAAGGATTCCACCCCCAGGCCAAGAACTAGCTAAAATGAGTCACTTTAATTAGAGCCATAATAATTCTATTTTATAGAATTATCAATTTCACCCCCAATATGTATTTGTTTACCCACTAATTTTAAAATTAATTAATTAATATAAAACTATTAAGCCATATGGAAACTTAGTTAATGCATATGTCATTAATACACAGTAATTATATGAAAGTCAAGTAATTATGTAAAACTTACATGGAATGCAAACCTTGTAAAAGCATCAGCTAGTATAATGCATCTATGGATGAGCTGGGAAAATGTAACAATGTATTGTCCATAATTATTATCTCAAGGGTGTGACTGCTAAATATCTTACTAGCCAGGACATCCCTATGTGAAGAATAAGCAAAGAAGCAGAAAAAGGATACACAACATATAGAAGCTGCAACAAGAAAAACTGAGATTCAATAATATTTTTAAGAGATTGAGTGAGCTTAGCATTAAGTTTATATAACAATAAGAGCACTTTGCATACTTGTACTTATTTGAAATCTCTTTTATATTAAGGGTGCGTAAACTTCAATGTCTCTTTTTAAGTGAAAATCTTTCCTTTGAATAGGAAAGTTAATTAAGAAAAAAATTAGTAAATACATTATTAATTGTAAAAAAATTGTGGAAAGGATTGATAAATTGTTATTGCATACTTTAATTTATTCAAAGAAATTGAACACAGGACAAAGATGTTTGAACCAAGATAAATCATGTTGTACTCTATCTCTTCTTCTCTTTTTATCTCAACTTTAAATTTTCCATTTTTATATTTACTAAGTTTAAGTTGACTAATTTTTGTTACAATTAACTGAAACTAATTATCCGTTACTCTCTTTATTTGTTGAGTCAAGTTTTTCAAACAAATTATTTTGAAAAATAAAACTTAGCACTATATAAAACCGTATTTTCAATAGTTTTGAAAATAAGTTCCTCCCACATTTATATTTATCTGCAAAATTGTTTTAAAAATCTCCTTGCATGAAACACCTATTTACTCCTTTCAAGAAGTATCCACGTCTGAGAGTGTAATTTTATTTCTAATATGATAATAAAGTCAATTGAAATGATGTTAAGCTCTAATATAGAACTATAGTTCTATTCTTAGTATGAAAATAAAAAGAATTAAATAATTTTATTGCTATGTAGAAGAATGCATGGAGAAAAAAATGTTAATTTTATTGATAAAAAAATTAGAAGTCAGTTAAATATAATATTTGTGAATGAAAGAAGTGTAAGTATAATTTAGGCAAATCATAGAGAAAATTAGTGTAATCAATCTAATTAAAACACCAAAAGTCCAAATTTTCTCATGATAAACTATGCATGTATATAAACACACAAATATATGATGTATAAATTAATTAAAATTGTTGTTAAGATCGCTTGCCAAATTGTAGAATCGTACAATTTTACGATCTTAGGCTAGAATCGTTTTTGTAGTTGTATCGTGTAGGATTGTGATCGTGCACGTAGGATCACAAGATCGTGCAAAGTCGCACGATCCAATTAGATCATCTTTTAAATAAAAAAAAGTCAAAATGACGTCTTTCTGCTACCCTATAGCTCTAAAGTGATCAAAACCTGAATCACTTCAAGCATTCATCTTCTTCCTCAGTCTCAAGTGCTCTTTTCATGCTCGGGTTTTGTTCTTTTTCTTACAACATTGTTCTTCTAGTTATATTTGGTGGGTTGCAGCTGTTTTGGGTTGTTGTGGGTCGTGATTAGCCACTGTCGTTGTGTGGTGGTGGACCTACAGTGTTATTGTTCATCATCTTCTTCAAATATTAATTCGTTCAATTCAATCTTCTTCTCTGTTCTTCTTTCTTTAGTGGCAGTGCTTCTTCAATCTTCACTTATTAAATGTTTATTTGCTCCTATTCTTTGATGACATAAACATGCTGGATCAAAACCTTTGTTATGTTTTTTTTAATATCTTTTTTTTAATAAATTTTTTGGTGGATTTGGTCAATACTTGTGTGTGTACTAAAGTGCTAACCATGGGCTGAATTTATATATGTGATTGTGTGATTCTATGAAGCATGAATGATAAAACATGAGTTTAACTATAGAGATAAGAAACTTCAAACTAGAGTTTATGTAGGCCAACATATGAGTCTAGTCTATTTGTTTGTCACTTTGTAGTTTGTTATTTATTTACTCTATTTTAATGATTTCATAGCTATATTTAATTGTCTATGTATGACATTTGAATTTGTTTTATTAAAATATAATAAGATTTTGTTTGCTTTGTATTGTATAAAAATTTATGCTATTATATATTTTTTTTGAATATTATTTTTATTCTTAAACGGTAGGATTTTATGATCCTCAATCCAATCTATTATGTTCATCTTTTGATCTTATATAAGATTTCGATCTTGATTGATAACCTTAGTTATTCAGTTCCAAATTTTCCTTTAGAATTTGAAGCTATTGTAAATAATTGTGTCTTGCATTTCAGTAAGTTTCTGAGTATATTTGGTTTTACTTAGTGACCATAAGCCCAAAAATTAAAAAAGAATTTATAATTGTTCTAAACATTAAAAAAATCTTAAATCAAATATCTAGCTAGCACACACAAACAATCAAATACATATGAATATTTGTAAATCTAAAACTACTAGCAAAATAATCATAGAAACACCAATGTCATGAAGCGGATTCACCATTCAACTTGAAATTTCCTAATTCTGTAATGTATGGAATCTCCACCTCCACCCTGCTTATATATTGTGTGCATATAGGAAGTCATAATATAATTTAAAATTTTATATTTTCAGCAAGTGTTCCCATTTCACATCTTTTCTATGAAATCCAAAGCCTCATTTCTCTTCCAAAATTTGGTCCATTCTCTTTTTGAGTTCACAACGTGTATATGTAAATAAATAACAACAATAAGGTGATGTTTGGTACACATTAATAGAAATTAAATCTCATTCTCAATCCTTTCAATGCTTGTTTGGTATGTATTTTACATATAGAAAAGGAATCCAAAATGGTCTCCAATGTGTACAGTCCGTTCTTGTTAGAGCAGCTATGGAATTGGATTCCATTCCATCAAGTTTAGTGAAAAAAGACCATACTGTCCCTGTTAATCTCTCAAAATTTCATTCCATTTTCTGCTCTAGCGTCAGTAACTTTGCAACTTCAATGGCAATGATAGGCAAAGAACGATTTTGGTAGCCAAAGATGAATTTTGGCAAATGAAGAAGGAAGAATAAGATTACAGAGGGGGGAGAGAGAGAAGAAGAAAGAGGAGGAGGAAGATCGAAGAATAAGATTACAGAGGGGGGAGAGAGAGAAGAAGAAGGAGGAGGAGGAAGATGGAAGAATAAGATTACAGAAGATGAAGAAGAAGAAGAAAGAGGAGGAGGAAGAGAAGGCTATGAAAGATGGAAGTGGAGAAGATGGCAAACGCCGATAACCTTCTACTTTTATTTTTTTTCTATCTTATTTGATTTCTTTAGAAAGGGATAATTTAATAAATTCATGTCAAATTCTTTCTTTCATTTTAAACTTCATACCAAACAAAATAAATTCAATTAATCCTTTTCATTTCTTTTCATATCATATACCAACATAATTTTAAAATTCTCATTCATATTCTCATTTACATTCCTTCAAAAGTCTTAATTTATACCAAATGTTTCCTAATTGTCGAGATCATATTAACCAATGTGTATGCCTTGATAGATGTATGTCTGTAAAAAAAATACTGAGGTAGCAAAAAAAAAAATCACTCAATACTCATCATGAATTAAAAATTTTTGAAAAAATAATAAAAGTGAAATTTTAGATACTACAAAAAAAAAACTTTTGGTGGCGACTTTTATCTTTGGTAATAACTTTTAGTGGCGACTAAGTTGTTACTGAAAGTTCGCGCCTGAAAGGTTTTTGGTGGTGATTAAAGCAGTCGCCACCAAAAGTTATTCTTTAAAGTCGCCACCAAAAGTCATTTTTTTTCCAAAAAAATTTTATGTCAAAAAATGATTTTTGATTACCTTTAGTGGCGACTTTTAAAGTCGCCACCAAAAGTCAATAGTAATTTTTTTAGACTCATATTGGTCCAACGTGTCAACCCGAGACCCATTTGACCTATGCAAGTCTTAGCCGATCCACTAAATCGCTACCCTGAGGTGACTCATTTTTTTTGTGCAATATTAGAGTTTATTTGAAATTAAACCAAACATATGCATATCTGAAATTCGAACCTGGGTTCCTTGCTTGCAACCATGTATGTCTTGCCATTACGCCACTACTTTATTTGTGCTATGTAAGGGCAAAATATTATATTTATATATATATATATATATATATATATATATATATATATATATATATATATATATATATAATCTGTTAAAATTATTTTAAGCTAAAAATATCATAACACTAAAATAAAACAACATCTAACTTAACAAAAATAAAATACATTATTATTAATAACTTAAGAGATAAAAAATAATTATATATAAATAAAAAAATTGACTTTTGGTAACGATTATGAGAGTCCCTACTAAAAGTCCCGCTTTCAGTGGTGACTTTCAAAAGTCGTCACCAAAAGTTAATTTTTTTAAATAAAAATAAAAAAATTTAGACTTTTGGTGGCGACTCTCAGAGTTGCCACCAAAAGTCACCTTTAGTGGCAACTATAGTCGCCACTGAAATCATTTAAAAGTGTCAAAAAATAATTTTTTATTATCTTTAGTGGCGACTTTTGTTGCCACCAATAGTGTTTTAGTGGCGACTTTTAATCGCCACAAATGGAATTTTGGTAGCGACTTTTAAGAGTCGTCACCAAAAGTCAATTTATTTTTAAATAAAAATAAAAAAATTTAGACTTTTAGTGCGACTCTCATAATTGCCACCAAAAGTCACCTTTGGTGGCGATGACAACTCTGAGAGTCGCCACCAAAAGTTTAATTTTTTTATTTTTATTCAAAAATAAAATTGAAAGTCGCTACCAAAAGTCTGACTTTCAGCGGTGATTATCAAAGTCGCCATTAAAAGTCTAATTTTTTTAAAAATTTTATTTAAAAAATTAAACTTTAAATGACTACTTACAAAAATCGCCACCAAAAGTCCGAATTTCAGTGACAACTATTGGGGTCGCCACCAAAAGTATAAAATTTTTTAATTTTTATTTTGAAAAATTATACTTTTAGTAACGATTCTCAAAAGTTGTCACCAAATGTCCATCTTTCAGTGACTACTCTCAAAAGTCGTCACCAAAAGATGGACTTTTGGTGACGACTCTTAAGTCACTACCAAAAGTCAGACTTTTTGTAGCGACTTCTTTAGTCGCCACCAAAGGTCGGCTTTCAATGGTGACTTTTTTAGTCGCCACTAAAAAATCGCTACTGAAAGTCAATTTTTTTGTAATTATACTAAGTAAACTTGAATAAGTGTATCTCTAGATTATCTCAGGAGAAGATTTAGATTTGAACAAAATCTAAAAAATTGTAATTCAAAATAATTTAAACACAGGCAAATATATAAACACAGGCAAATATATATATATATATATATATATATATAGAGAGAGAGAGAGAGAGAGAGAGAGAGAGAGAGAGAGAGAGAGAGAGAGAGAGAGAGAGAGAGAGAGAGAGAGAGAGAGAGAGAGAGAGAGAGAGAGAGAGAGAGAGAGAGAGAGAGAGAGAGAGAGAGAGAGAGAGAGAGAGAGAGAGAGAGAGTTGATGAGTCTTTCTCTATGAGTCCTTTTCTTTTTCTTTATCTATCTTTTGCCTACAAATTGCTAAAAACTATTGATGACCTATACTCACACTAATAAGAGAATATAAATGTGTACATTATTGAGTAAGAGCGATTGAGTGATTATAAAGTGAAGATTCTACTTCTTATATATAGTTGTTTACCTACTAATTTTAAAATTAATTAATATAAATCTATTAAGCCATATATTATAACTCAGTTCATATATATGTGTATTCCATTAATACATAGTAATTATATGAAAGTCAAGTAATTATGTAAAAACTTACATGGAGTATGTTTCTCATGAACATATCAATTTGTATGTAGTAGATACAAAACATGCAATATTTCTCAACTTTAAAAACATTCAAAGAGTTCCCTATGTTTAGAGAACATGAAAAAAAAAATCAAGGGGAGAAAAAAGAAAGATACATAATATATATATATATATATATAATATATACAAGCAACAAAAAGAAAAGCGAAGCTTCAACTTTGTCTTCTTTAATTCTTGTTTTAAATTTAAGTGAGCTAAAAGAGAACTTTGCATATTCGTACAAGCTAAAAGTCTTTTACATTAAAGGTGCAAAAGCTTCAATATTTCTTTCTAATTGAGATTTTTCTAAATAAAAAAGTTAGTTAAGGGCAAATTAGTGAAACTATTTTTGTAAAAATTTATCATAAGGATAAAAAAAATTACTATTGTGCACTCATAATTCGTTCAAAAAAATTGAATATAAAACAAAAAAGTCCGAATCAAGATATTAAATCAGTTGTCTCTCTTTCTTTTTCTCTGTTTCTCTAGTTTAATTTTTTCAATTTTGTATTTATCAAGTTTCAGTCAACTAATTTTTGTTACAATTAACTAAAATCTATTGGTGACTTTTTTATTGTCCATGTCAAGTTTTTTGTTAATTAACTTCAATTTTAGTCAACCAAAACTTGCATTATAAAACTCTTCACCTCTTTAAAGTTACGATCAATATCCTAAAAAAAAAATTGATAAAAACATTGATTCAATGTTCACTATCTGAACTTTAGTTAAATCAGAGTTAGATTAATAATAATTAAATATATATATATATATATATATATATATATATTAATAAATTATGAATTAATCTTTATTATTTTATTAATATATATATATATATTTATATTAAATATAAAAACTAAAAACACATTTTTTTTATTTAAAGTGAGTCAGTTTGCGAACATAGCTAGCTTAATAGTACATAATTTCTTCAACCCCCCACCTTCTTTCCCTCCCTTTTTCCATTTCCAATACACGCAACATATATCATTCAGTCACATATATTGATATCCATGCCAAGTCAGTCACAGATTCTGAATGCTTTCCTCTCTCTTGGTCTCTTTAACAGGGACGGATCTAAAAATTTTGACCAATAAAAACAAGAAATAGTCTATGAATATTTTTATTAAAAAAATATTAAAAATATATATATAAGTGATAAAAATAATATAAAATATATAAGACATAACATAATTTAATTTTAATGTGGGGGTAATATTTAAATTTTTGTAAGGTAAAAAAAAATTTACTACATATACTAAATAAAAAAAAAAGTTATGGGGGCAATTGCCCCCACATGCATGCATGTGGATCCGTCCATGCTCTTCACCATCAGTTTCTTCCTCCTCTCTTCTGTCTTTCATCGGTTTCTAACTTTCTATCTCTCTCACTCTCAACGTCTGAAATATCCGTGGTTTGGTGTCTTTCTAATCTATCTACCTCATGGTCATTGTTCAACTCCTCTTCATCACTATTGGATCTGGGAGTCTCCGGCAAGGCGGTAACAACGTACACCTCTTCCATCTTCTTCTTCTTCTTATCAATATAGTGTGAATTTTTCTTTTTTTCAAGTAAAGGTGGAACTGATGAACCGAATTTTTCAATTTGAGATAGGTTTAATCGGTTCTTTTGATGAAAGGTTCAATAGTAGAGCCGGACCAGACATAAGGCCAGTCCGGTCTCTTTTTTAATTATTGCTAAATATTATTGATGATCTATATATTCCCTCTAATAAGAGAATATATATGTGGACACTGAGCAAAAGCAAATGAGAAATTAGCAAGTGATCAGTCCACCAATTATATATAGTTGTTTACCCACAAATTTTAAATTTAATTAATAAAACCTATGCAACCATACATAGTAACTTGGTTAATGTTTGTGAATATCATTAATAACATGGTTTTAAATTGTGGTTGCAGTAGTGGTTGCAAGTTACTATGATTGTGGGCGTTGCGAATTGCAATGTGATTGTGGTCATTGGGCTGTGAATTTTTTTTTTTTGAGTTGTACAAAATGTAGAAAAAATGTATAATTAATTGTTATATATCTTAATTTTAATTATATAATATATTATTTTAATATCAAAATTAATTTAATAAATATATATACTCTATGCAAATATATAGGTATTTTTCTTGGATTTTTTTTATTTTTTATATATAATATTTTACATTTGTTATTTTTTTAATTATAATATTTATATTTTTTGCTTAATAAATAATCATAATATATATATAACAATATTATACAAATCTTTTTTAATTTCACAACAACTTTATCTAAATAAGAAAATTTTTAAAATATATTTCTTGTTCTAAAATTTATAAGAAGCACTCAGAATTCTTAAATTTTTTTCTTCACTTGTTCTCATCAATACAAAATTTATATATAAAATACAATACAACAATTTTTAAATATATTGATTAAAAATAATCCACTATACACATGGCGATGTGTCTCTCGAGTATTGAGAACATATATGCTCATATAATTATTTTTATTTTTTACTTTTCTATTTTTCTTATACATAATATTTTACATTTGTTATTTTTTTAATCATAATGTTTATATTCTTCTAACTTAATAATAACTAATAGTATAGACAAAATAATATTATATAAATATTTTTTAATTGCACAACTTTACCCAAATAAGGATTTTGTTTTAGAAAAATATGTTTGTTAGTATAAAAAATTTATGAGAATAAGTTTTATAAAATCTTTTTACAAATAAAAAAATTGTTCTTATCAACATAATATATATAATATATATACATAAATAATTTTAAAAAAAATTATACTGGAGCACACATTGTGCTCGAGATGGCCACTCTCGAGCACACATTGTCCTTGAGATAGACTATCTTGAGCACACCTGTTTGAGCACTTTAAAAAGTAAAAATAGTTTTTCAAAATATATATAAGATATCGAATGAAAATTAATGGGTGTGCAGTAAGTAGATATTTTTAACTAAATTTCAATTGCTCGATAATAGGAAAAAATTGTTTGCCTTGAATGACATAGAGAAGTATATTTTCCTACTTCTATTCAGTCGAAAACGTCATATAAAGTAGTAACAAAAGTTTTCAAAAGTAATCAATCGAAAACTTTGAGTCGTAATTTTTTTCATTCCCGTAGTGTATTAAAGACACCTATGATCTCTCCCTTTTTTTATTTTTTTGAATTTTTAATTTTTTCCTTCTTTTTTAATTTCTTTTCCAAATTTTCCCTCTTAATTTTTCTAATATCCCTTTTTCAAAATTTGTCAAATATTTCCCTCCAAAAGTTGCCACATATTCTCCCCCCTTCCTAATTAATTGTTTTTTGTTTTGAGGCAAAGGAAAATACTTTCATATATCTAACCAAAATCTTGTACATTCCTTTGGACTAACATTGAAATTGAATTAGG
The DNA here is from genome assembly GCA_037074585.1 of Biancaea sappan. Classification (NCBI taxonomy): domain Eukaryota; kingdom Viridiplantae; phylum Streptophyta; class Magnoliopsida; order Fabales; family Fabaceae; genus Biancaea; species Biancaea sappan. The sequence continues at coordinate 4,906,738 of CM073498.1, read as the reverse complement.
AAAGGACACCTTCCACTAAGTAGTTTCTTGATAGTAGAAGTATTTTGCCAGTCTATATAACATTGCCAGTCTATGAGCTATATCATTGCAGGTCCCTAATATCATCCAGAATCCCGAAGATATGAGAAGAAGGATTTGGATCATTAAGCCTTCCCTAATTACTTGTTATATGTGCTTGTGTTCTAATTTGATTTTAATTAATTTTTATTTCCCTACCCCAATATATTTTAAAAAGAACATTCAGATAATCATATCAAGTAGTGGACTACGTGGCCCCTATCTTTGTTCTCTCCAGAATCATCTATTCTCCAATGACAAGTTCTCTCAAAGCGCAACTTTCTACTTTAGTAGATCTACTAGGTTACTGGCCAAAACAAAGGAAGGAATATCGAAGCCAAGACCTAATGCAAACTGAGTAAGGGCCAAATGGGTGTCAGCTTTCTCTATCACTGTCTCTACTCTCTCTTTCACGGTCTAATGACTCTCTGTTTCACTATATTTTTGTACCTAAAAAACAGAGGAAGGGCTGAAAGGGTCTTCATCGCTCTTCTGTTTCTCTTCTTTGCTATTCTCTATTTCTCTTCAGTCTTCATCATTTGTTGGATGCTCCCTGCTTCCTCCTCTCACCTTGACATTGATATTGAAGATGAAGAACGCAAAGGAATTGTATTGCGACTGCAACATCATTCTGTTGCAGCTACAACTCTGCTTTGTTGTCACTATAAAAAAAAAAAAAGACTTTTGGTGGTGAAGTCTAAAAGTCTCCACTAAAAGTCTTTGGTGGCAACTTTTAGTAGCGACTAAAGTTGTTGGCGTAAGTCCGTGGCTGATTCTTTTGGTGGCGACTTTCAAAAGTCGTCACCAAAAGTCATTTTTATTGCAACAAAAAAAAAGAAAATTCATGAAAAAAGTGATTTTTGGTGGCACCAAAAACTACCTTTGGTGGGGACAAAGTCACTCGTCATCTTTTTAGATCCAGATTGACCCGGCGGGTCGACCTGAGATCCATTCGACTCGTGCGGGTCTTGGCCGATCCAATAACTCGCTATTCCGAGCTGACTCGATTTTTTGTGTGTGCAATATTCAAGTTTATTTGAAATTAAACCAAACATGTGCATACCTGAGATTCGAACCTGGGTCCCTTGCTTGCAGCCATGTGTGTCTTACCATTCTGCCACTGCTTCATTTGTGTTATGTAAGTGCAAAATATTATATATATCTATATATATAATCTGTTAAAAATATTTTAGGTCAAAAATATTATAAAACAGAAATAAAATAATATTAAACTTAACAAAAAATAAATATATTATTATTATTGGAGTCACAACAAAAGTCCAACTTCAGCTAATTTTATAAAAAAAAAATAGACTTCAGTCGTCACCGATAATCTAATTTTTTAAAAAAATTAAAAAAAATAAAAAAATTAAATTTCTTTTAAATAAAATTAAGAAAAATAAAAAAATTTTGATTTTTTTAAGTAAAAAAATGACTTTTTTTAATTTTTTATTTTATTCTAAAAAACTGACTTTTTTTTATTTTTTTAAAAAAAAAACTTTTGGTGGCGACTAAAAGTCTAATTTTTTATTTTATTTTAAAAAATTTGACTTTTTTTATTTTTTTTAAAAATGACTTTTGGTGGCGACTATAGTCGTCACCAAAAGTCTTTTTTTTATTTTATTTAAAAAATTAGATTTTTTTAAAAATAAAAAATTGACTTTTGGTGGTGACTATAGTCGCCACTAAAAGTCTGATTGTTTTAAATTTTATTTTAAAAAAATTCAAATTTTTTTAATATTTTTTATTTTTTAAATTAACTTTTAGTGGCGACTATAGTCGCCACCAAAGGTCTAATTTTTTATTTTATTTTTTTTAAAAATCTAAATTTCTTTATTTTTTTTTTAAATTAGACTTTTGGTGGCGACTCTAAAAAGTCGCCACCAAAAGTATGACTTTTAGTAAACTCAACTTTTAGTGGCGACTTTAAAAGTCGCCACCAAAAAGTCGCCACTGAAAGTTAATTTTCTTGTAATGTGTGGTGCCACCATAAGAAACAAGATCACCTCGCAATTATAAGGTGATGCAGTTGCAGTAGTGGCCGCATCCGCAATATTGCAATTGGATCAATATGATGTGGCTGTAATTTAATACCGTGATTAATACACAATAATTTTAAGAAAGAAAGTATAATTATGTAACACTTTTATGGAATTTGTACCTTGTGAAGCCATCAATTAGTATGCAATAGAGACAGAAAGAAAATTAATTATGAATATATAAATTTAGTCAAAACATACTCTAGAATACTTTTCTTGACATTATTTTTAATATATATTACCAATTACGTACAACTTAGTTGTAGTAACAATATAAATATCTTTTGCATTTAAGGATGAGTAGGAAAAATGAAATAATGAGTTTTTTGCATAATTGTTAGGTTCTCAAGAATGTAATGGGTTAATATCCAACAAATGGCAAGGATAAAGAGTTACTCCTATGTGAAGAACAGGCAAAGAAGTAGAAAAAGGATATAAAACATATGCAAGTTACAAAAGGAAAAAAATGGATCTTCAACTACTATTTATCTTCTTTCTTGTGCTAAACTTGAGTGAGCTTAGCATTAAGTTTATATAATTATAAGACCACTTTCCATATTTGTACGGACTCCAAATCCTTTTGACATTAAGGGTGCAACAACTTCAACATTTCTAATTTTTAAGTGAAAATATTTTCTTTGAATAGGAAAGTTAGTTAAGGATAAACTAGTAAAAACTCTTTTGTAAAAGTTTATGGAGAGGATGGAAAATTTATTATTGAGTACTATAATTTATACAAGGGAATTGGATAGACAAATAATTTTAAAATTAAGATAAATTTTGTTCTCTCTGTGTCTCATCTCAAGTCCATTAACTTAATGTTATAAATGGTTTTTATATTGTTATATTACTCCCTCACACATTTTTACAAAGTCAACTGTAATGTAATTGACCTAGTTAATACACATTTTACAATGTCAATTGATTTTAAAAGTGAGGGTGTCGAAGGGAGTGAGTATTGCCACTCCCTCCTTCAACAACCTTCTCTCTCTCTCTCTCTCTCTCTCTCTCTTCCTTCCCCTCGCTCCCTCCCTCCCTCCCTTTGGAAATTTGAGTTTCAAACCTAATGTATTGATTTTTTTTTTTTTTTGGAATAGAAATCTTACAATGTTACACGTTAGCTGTATCTCCAACTCTTTCGGCAAGGATACAGATGAAACTTTTATATGCCTTTTTATCTTCAGAATCACTTGGCTTCCCCAACACTCTTATACATATTATAGAAGCCCTCTCTAATTTAGTTTTATCAAATAAATGAACTTTTCACACAATATGACAATGTTGTTTTATTTTTAATATGAAGGCAAAGACAATTAATTAAATTAATACTGAACTCTACCATAGAAATATCCTTTTACTTCTAATATGAGAGTAAAAATTGTTAGATGATTTTATTATTGAAAAGAACACATCATAAAAAAATTAATTTCAGTGGTAAAAATAAATAGGAGAGTAATTTTATTCATTTTCCACAAGTACTTTTTATTGAAATTAATCTTATTCAAGACATTTTTGAGTATTAAATGTGAGTACTCTTTCCACTGAAATTTGAACTTAAGTTTATTAGCACCTCTTTTTATTGGAATTCAAACTTATGTCCTTCTCCTTATAGAAAACTAATATCTTATATTAATACAAATAAATAAGAGAGAGTGAGTGCAATATTTAAAACAAAAAGTATATAAAATATAATTTAGTAAAATCAAAAACTAAATGCAATTTATCTTTTTTAGATATAAGTTTAAAAAAAAATTTATAAAAAAACTCAATTTTTTAGAAAAGTTAAATTTCTTATCATTAAATTATTTTAAAATCAGAGTATATAATAATAAAAAAAATGAGAAAAGCTATGCGGAGGTTGGCCTCTACTCCTATCTCAATTTTTTTGGAATTTGTGCCTTGATAAAAAAAACTCTTTGTTGACCAACATCATTTTTTATGAAAGAAAGAAACAAAGGAGAAGTCGACCACTATGTGGTTTTTCCCATAACAAATTTCAAACTTCAAAGTGATATGGCCCACTCTACTATTGTTTAATTTAAAATTGTTACCATGAAGCTCCAAATCTGGTAGTTGAAGGTCCAGGGCCCAATAATGTACATGAGCTTCTTCAAATTTAAAGCCAACTGAAAATTTTCCCTTTGCCTGTAATTTAATCTCCCATGTCTACCGTCTCTTCCGTCCTCACTTCCCTTCCCAAGCTCGACCTCGTCAAACCCCTCAGACTCCTCTCTCCATTTCCTTCCCAAGTCAAACTTAATTCCTTTTCTCACTCTCACTTCTCTTCTTTCACCATCCCCCCACCCAGATCCCCAATCCGACTTTCTCGTCGGACTCTGACCTCGCCTCCGCCGGCCACCATGCTACACGACAATCCTGTTGTCTCTGACGTCTACGCCACCGCTATTTCTGCAGGTGTCGCACTTTCCTTGCTTAGGCTTTGGCAAGAAACCGCCAAGCGTGACTTCTTCGACCAGGTCTTAATTTTCTTCCCATTTTCTTCGAGCATGGAAATTGGAATTACTCATATATGTTGGTACTTAGTTGACTGTAGAGTTCTTTATTTTCCCTTTTAGCAGTTGAGTTTTCACGTGGGAATTTTGCTAAGAAAGCTCTGAATTCTGTGTATCAAGCTTGTAATTTAGTTGAAGATGGACTCAAGTGATTCTCCAGTTTGATTGCTGACTCCTTAAAGAATTTGTTTTAGCTGTGTTATTATTTAAGAAGGAGAAACATAGTGAAATGTAGTATTAAAATCCCCAGAATTATGAATAAATAAGTTAAAACTGCCCCCTCGAGACTTGGTAAAATTCCTTATGATTTTACTTTAAAGAAGCTAAAATTTAGGGTGAAATTCATTCCTTCACAAAGATGTCAGGGATGGACAAGGGAGGCTGTCATATTCGTGTTGATGCATAATGTCCTTGCACAGGGATAAACATGTTCCTAGCAGCGTCAAATTTTTACCTTAAGCAATAGTTCTTAAATAATTAATTGCGGTTTATGTATGAGTTGGAAGTTTTCCGATTCATAATTATATTATCATTTTCTCTTCACCGGAAGATGAGAACCCATTGTGCTAATTTCTAATGAGACATTCTTAATTATTGACTATATTTGTACTTTGTTCTCCATTTCTGAAGGAATGAATGGTACATTATTTATGCTTATTCTTCGTTGAGGAGTCTTACAATATACTATCTCTCAGAGATAAGGTCAGTTGCATGGTTTTTCATATAATTCATGCTTGTCATCAAATCAATAGTGATTTGCTGTATTTCTAAATATCTATCTTGTTCACATCTGCAGACTTCTTATCAATTATCTTTCCATGTTTAGAAATTGAATAGGAAACTTGTACATATAAGCATTGGGATGGCATTCATGCTCTGCTGGCCACTATTTAGGTAATTGTGTATTTCACGAGGATAATCAATTTTCAAAGTTACATTAAACTTTCCCTTATTGACTTACCTTTCTTCAATCAATACAGTTCTGGGAGGCAGGCATCACTTTTTGCTGCTCTTATTCCCGGAGTCAATGTAATTCGGATGCTTCTTATTGGACTTGGTATACAAAAAGATGAAGCCACGGTGAAATCAATGAGCAGATTTGGAGATTACAGGTTGCAATGTTGTACTCATTAAAGCCAGTGAGAATATATAAATCTATTAAAGTAAAGTATTTGTTTATTTGTTTGTGAGTTATCTTTAACCACATGTCCTTGAAGACAATGCAACTAATATTTGTTTATTTTCACATACATAGATTGATCACTGATTACATGCCTTTACATTATATATTCATTTCTCAGTTTTTTCCCTCTGTACCAGGGAGCTTCTTAAGGGACCACTTTATTATGTCGCGACCATTACATTTGCATCTGTGATGTACTGGAGAACTTCCCCAATATCCATTGCTGCAATATGCAATCTGTGTGCAGGAGATGGTACTTTTGCTACAGTTAATTATATTTTCTGTCCTCATGATTGGATTTTGGCATTGTTTTAGCTGCACCCAAATCATTTTGAGAAAGGAGAAAGAAATTAACAAAAAAATATTTGAGAGGAGCAGAGCAGACATTCCATTCACCTGGACTCTTTCAATTCTATAAAATGACACTTGCTGGAATTATTCTCAATATCTTGTTCAGGTATGGCTGACATTGTAGGAAGGCGGTTTGGCAGTGAGAAGATACCTTACAACAGAAACAAGTCCTTCGCTGGTTCAATTGCAATGGCATCTGCCGGATTCTTAGCATCTATTGGGTAACTTTTGCAGACATATATATGTTGCGCAATTTTCTTTGCCCCCAACTGAATATCCTCCTGTTAATAATCAGTGTTTTGACAGATACATGTTCTATTTTTCCTCATTCGGATATATTGAGGAGAGCTGGAAGCTGATTCTAGGTTTTCTGATTGTGTCTCTTGCCACAGCGGTGGTGGAGTCCCTTCCTATCAGCACAGAGATTGATGACAACCTCACTGTTCCCCTCACTTCCATATTGGTCGGAAGTATTGTATTCTGATTTGAAGCATATTATAGTTGCAAACTAGGCAGTCTTGGGCATTAGTCCTCTCTGTATTTCAATCTAGCAATTTAAGGAAGTTCTTCATTATTTAGTAGTTTGCCTTGTGTATAACTGGAATTAGATTGGTGATTGCATTGTATTTTCACCTTCAGTGCTATCATGTGGACAAGGCGATATGTAGTCTAAGTCTAGTTCAAAACGGCGCTTTGGATGACAGTTCTTAACCGATGCTTGACTGTTGTTCAGTTTTTTTTTTTTCCCCAAGCTCTGCCACAAACTAATCTTTAAAAAACAAAATGGGAGTAAGAGTTAGTGAGTTATAATGGAGTTGCATAACAATTTATAGTGCCTTACGATGGACATAAGTGTTTGGAGGAATCCACCCAAAAGAACTAGCCTTATATAGGATAAAACTCCTTAAACATAAAAGGCCTCTCTTTCTAAAGAACTTTTTCAATGAGAGACTATATCAAGGCCCTGAAGTAATGCTTTAATGTCTGCAACAATTGCTGTAGGGACGGGTTCAATTATGAAATGGGCAATGATGTGGAGACATAGACATCTCACGTTGCAAACTTTTTTTTGGGCATTGTGCCTTAGTTAAAAAAAAAATTATAATAACCAACACGCATCTCTAGAAGTCGACTTCAATGCATGTTGGTCACAGAAATAGTCAAATTTTAAATAAGTCGGTCTCTTTAAGCAAAATCTTTATGAAATATCACTTAACTACAAATATCCTGTCCTGCAAGGGCTAGAAAGTAAATATACCATGATGATGTGACATTTAGTGCAATTTATAGAACATGCTGCACTTGTGACTTGTTTGGGGCTTATGATATTGACATGCAATACAAAACAGTGACGACCACAAATTCCTGATGTTAGATATACCTACAAGGAAACCTCTGCAGTTCTATTCTCATCTACAACCACAACTTGTAAATTATATATCCAGCATCAAAACGCAAAAGCACTTCTTACAATGAAATCTTTCTGCTAATAACCTCATTGTTGATACAATTATCAACATGTTTCAGCATTTGTTGGTCTTCTGAATAACTGGGAAGGAGGCTGCTGCTCTGCAATATTGGAATCTCCATCACCATGTCCTCCTTCTGATTCAGAAGTTGTGGTAGCAGCAGCACGAGCACGCTTAAGGCGTGGTATCATGAAGATGAAGAGAATGAAGAAGAAGAAGACAAGCACGAGAATCACAAGAGTGATCTTGCCATGGAGCGCGAAGTGGTTGTCATCAGAGAACTGAATCCCTTGATGTTGTTGTTGAGGACTTTGAATATTGTAAGGAGCACTCATGTTGGCCATTCATTCTCAGACTCCTTCGTACGTTATATAGTTATGCTCTTTGGAGTATGAAACGTCTGACTTTTCCTGATGAGCTAAACGTCGGTTTTTCATTTGCTTCCTTCGTTGTTAATCCAAATCGGGTTACTTCGTCCACCAAGAAAAAAAAAAAATCTTTCTTAACCCAATTTTTAAAAAATTAATTATATTCTATCCCCTAAAATAATTTATACGAACTTTAAATGTAACAAAAGATCAGATCATGTTTTTTATGGTTTCTTATAAATATCCTCTATTAGCAGTGATCTTACTCGCAGACAGATTCCATAATGTCACGTTATTGTGACGTGAGATCTAAACCATCTATTTCACACGATTCGACGGTGAACATCTTTCTTAAATGTGAATTGTCCAATCGCATGGAATGAGCAGTTTAGATTTTACATCATGATGACGTAATGTTAGATGATCGATTCTCATCTTACTTGAGGTACTGTCGAACACTAAATGTAGACACATCTTCTAATAAAGATTCAAACATGAATTTATCAACTTGTGAGAGACTAACTTCTTTTGCTAAATACGGTGATTATGTTTAAATATGATAATAATGCTTAATTAACTCAACATTTGACTTTTAAAAGGTTTCTTTTTATTTAAAAAATTATTTTTAGTTTCAAAATTAATTAAAATTTAACATTTTAATTTTAGTCCAAAGATGAGGGAGCATTTTGTTATTTTTTGAAATTTGTATATTAATTTCATAATTAAAATTTAATTATACAAGATAAAATATAATTCTTTTCTTAAGGAAATGTAATTATCAATCATCTAGTTACTAACTTTTAGAAATACACAATTTAATCTTTAAAAGTCATATGTGTTTTCATTATTTAGTCTTTGAATTATAAAAATACACAATGCCTAGGAGGCTTTTGACATATTATTCATTAGTCCCTATTTGTATATATTATATATTTGGACTAAAAGATTGAATCGTATATTTTTAAAATTTAAAAATTAAATAGCTAAAGTTTGTATATATATATATATATATATATATATATATATATATATTTAAGAATTAAATCATATGTTTGTAAAATGTAAGTGCTAAATATTATACTTTCTCCTTTTTTTTCCTTTTATTATTATGAGTTCAATTTTTCAAAATAATGTTTTTATAAATAAAATCGTAAATATATTAAATGAGAGATGTAATGTTTAAATCTTGAAATTAATAAAAAAAAATTTCCGGACAATAAAGATACGATATCGCGTTTTTTTAATTACTATTATTTTCATCTCATATTCCTTCAAAGAAATAAACTAAGCAAATTAACCTATGGCCCAATAAATTAGAAACGTGATAAATGTGAAATAACATTAACCTCCTATTTTAAATTTGATTAAATGAAATTATATTTGATGTCCTTTTTATCTCAAATATTATACTTAGCTTCTCTTGAAATTTTGATTATATTACAAAATTTTCTTCTTTAATACGTATTATATAAAAAATTAACTTTAATATATAAAACAAAAAGATATTAAATATAAAAAGAGGTAAATTTACCTTAAGTTTTATTCTGTAGAGAAAAGACAAATAATACGTCGTCGTGTGATAGTGGAATTTTCTGAGTGTATCACAGGACTCAGGAGGACCCGCGTTCAAATCCTGGCAAGGGACGTTCGCCTTTACTTATTCTGTTTTTCTCGTAATCGATTTATCGATTTCAGCTTTCGGAAGCCGTGCCCACTAGATGCAGGCTTGGGCAGACATGATACTGTGAATCACAGAACGATCGTTAACTCTTATTCCTGTATTCGCGCGTTTTATGCAGAAGCCAGAAATCGTCTCCTTCCGACGATTCCCGCTAATCACTCCCTCGCTCAGAAAGGTGAAATTTTTGCTTGATCTTTTAATTGACAGCGGTTTCTTTTATCTCCCTGTTCAAGTTATGATCTTGCCTCCATTCTTTCTAAATCTTTTTATTCTCTTTTCAGTCTTTTGTATCTTCATTACACGATCAATCTTCATTTAATCTCTTTGCTCTCTTCTATAATACCCATTAACTTGAAAATTTGTGCTTTATCTCCTGCGCTAGTTCCCCAGCTGGTTTTGATCTTCACTGGTTATGGGTTATGCGTATTACATTTCGGAAATGTTTCATTTCACTGTAAATTTATTGCTCTGGTGATGTCGCCAGTTTATTTTAGGATCAAATTGAATAATTGTTGCCAGTTCTGTGCCCACTACTTGAACAGTTAATGCTCCTTTTGAAATTGTTTTAATTTTAAGTGCAGATTGATCAGTTGTTCTTTTCTTTCTTTTCTTTGTCATGTCAAACTGTATACGGCAAATATTTCAATCTATGGGGATTTGAACCTCAGTTTTATTGGCCTGGCTTGTACAAAAATAGGGATTATGAGCTCTGGGTTTAAGGTTCGTTGGGCTACTGAATTTGTTAGAAGGTCATCTTGTCTTCATGTATTTAGACGATAGACAAGGTAGAGAAATTGACTGATAAAAGAGACAAGCCTTACATAAATATGCAAATACTTTCCTTTCTTAACCGTTGTGGGAATACGTCCATTACTGTATTATGTTCAAACTTTTTTTTATTGTCAATATTGAGATACATGTTGCTCCATTTATTATGTGTATAGTCTCTCAACAATAGTTCTCTAACTGCCAATCTTGGTACTAATGGTGAATCCCTTGACCAAAGTTGGTTAAAATCATTCATGTTGATAATTCTTTTTCTGCCATTTTATTATGTCCAGATCAGTATAATTCAATAAGACACTCAAAGCCTCATTGTTTCTTAACAGTTTTGTTTCTTTAATTTCGTTCATTTTTTTTTTTTCCCCTAAAGTCTGCTTGTTGAACCTTACTGATAAATGATGTATTAGTGCCTTTCAGTATATTATCTCCTTTAATTGATATCTTAGTATCTTTTAGAAGCTTAGGTTTGAAGTTGGCGCTTCAATTAGCAGCTGTTCATGCAGATGTTTACTGTTATATTCCCTTTAAGTATCATCTTTTGTTAACATTACATTACTATGTCTCCTTTCTTTATTAATACCTCATTTATAATCAATAATAGTTCTGTGGCTTTTACTGATTTTACAGGCAGTGGGCATAAATTTGGGGACCTAGAAGTAGCTTGGTCAAGGACTCATGTCGGTCCCTAATGAAGAAAACATACCATCACAATCTCAGGTATCCTCTTCAGTTCTGAGTAGGCATATTTCAGCATGTGGGGAAGTAGCAAAATAAATGAGATTTCTGATGCAAGTTTCCAACATATTTCACAAGCTGACTAACTATTGTTGCAAAGCATCTTCCTTAAACTCAATATTCAGCTAATAGTTTTGGGTTTTGCTTGTGCTTTCTGATGAGGATTGATTTTTGGAAGAAAGTACTTATGGAATTCTTTGTCTTTCACTGGTTGCTAATATGTATTTATGAATGTATAATTGATGTTCTTTTTTGGTTCAACTTTAACTTCTGAATTTGTGGAGGGAGAGATCATATTTTCAAAACACACCAGGCCATGGCTTGTATGAGTCAGCAATCACTAATAGAGAAATAAAAGAATAGTCAATTCATTGGATTGTTTCTCTTTGAGTGTATCTGTAGAGTATGGCTCTAGCTGTCACAAGGTGTTGGAGGTCAACTATTCTAGATACGATGTGCTAATTACACTTTCATTGTGAAATATGTTTGTTAAATTTCCTTTATGTGATGGATGGAGACTATGATGATCATCACAGGTGTTGTATAAGTGTTGCATCACCAGCAGAATCACCTTTGGTGCTGTCGGGCTTTGAAAGTTTATCCTTGGCTTATACTATTGGTTTGTTTGGTTTTGAAGGCAGAAGTCTTTGGTAAAATTCAACATTTTGTACGTTAACCGTCCCTGTTTAGGTGGAGCATCTACTTTCTCAGAAGTATGAAAACCAAGCCCTTTTACCCACCAAAAAATAAAAAAACGAAAACAAAGCCCATTCATCCAATCACTATGATATAAAATATTCCACATCTAACATACAGTGAAAGGGGGTTAAGTGAAATTGAAAAGATAATGATGCTGAACAACCAGCAATTGATTCTAGCGGTATCTCTTTTTAGGATAACGATGGAAGAAATCATGAATCCCAGACTCCCGTCCTTTGCTTTTGTCACCATCTACAAATACATAACATACAATGGAATTGGATGATACTCTTCAGCTTTCTAGTAGCATTGCATAATAAAGTGGGTACTCTAATGTGCATATGCCTCGAGTAATCAGTCTTGTGCTGGTGGCTTGAACTTTAAAGCAATATAAATATTAAGATACATCTTTAACTTGTATCTTTAATACTTATTCGCATTTGTTTGGATGTCTTGCAGCTCTCATCCCATTTTTTCTGGGATATCCTGGATTCAATTATCGTTGATGTGGCATCTGAGTGTCACAGAATAGCAAGGCTGGGTCTTGATCGTAATTTAGAAGAGGAGGAAGAAGAACTGAAGCTGTCAGCCCAAGCCAGGGCCAGGGTAGCTGATCCTAGTAATAGTAATGAAATAAACGGGAAGTATGTGGTTGACATATTCGGACAAACTCATCCTCCAGTAGCTAATGAAATATTCGAGTGCATGAATTGTGGTCGATCTATCATGGCTGGGAGATTTGCTCCTCATTTGGAGAAGTGCATGGGAAAGGTGAATTATTGCTCTCTTAGAGTTGTTTGTGGTGAACTTCATTTCTTACTTGGAACATAGGTTTTGTATCATAGTATCTAGAGATTTCATTTATTCATATGATTGAGACCCTGTTTTCCAGGCATGTGATCAATTTCAGCATTTTTCATTTTGTTGTTCTCTCTACACTTTTTGTCCATCATTGATGTTCTTTTTTTCTCCATTGCAGGGTAGGAAGGCTCGCCTGAAAGTAACAAGAAGTAGCACAGCTGCACAGACCCGGTATGCACGAGGCAATCAAGTTTCTACCTATTCCCCGTATTCGGGATCCTCTAGCACAAACAGGTTAGCCAATGGAACCTCCGGTGTTGCGGGTGAGGAGTACTCAAATGGGACATCTGAGCCATGAAACACAGAAACAGTGCAGTGCAATGGCTGGCGGATTAACTTGGTGGCTCATGGTTGCAATCAGTGTATGGCACGGTCTCTTCAGGCTTTACATAGGCATGAATTTATTTAATGGGGAGATGGTGTCATGATTTCTTTGAAAAGAAATTTTCTAACATTTGGGACCTTGACAATCATGACTGTACATATCCATGGACCATGATGTCCAGCTTTACACATACTGGGAAAGTTCGTGTTTGTAACAGATAATGCCTTTTATTTAAAAAAAAAAAAATTTATAGTTTGACGATTGTGCTTTGATTCCTCGTGCCATCGATTTACCGTGTATGTTGAGGCTTCGATTCTCAGCAGGGGATGGGAGGAAAGCGGAAATGAGCTAGTAGATGATATTGATTTCAGGATTGGAGCTGTTATCTTCTTGATCTGAAGTTATTAATTATCATTCTTTCCGTTTAAAAATTTATCTAGTATTGTAACTGCGCAATGTACGGATAAATTACAACTCTAAAAATTTTTTGTAATTTATAAAAATAATAATAATAATTACAAATTGATTTATATGAAACTTATGAGTTATGACATATACTTTTTAAATACAAATATTTTGAATTGATTTCTCAGTTCTATAATCAAATCTATTTTACCTACTCAAACTTTGATTTGAATTTATTTATTTACTTAATAGAATAAATTTAAATGAATAAAATAGGTAAATTTGTTATTTTGCGGATTACTTGTTATTTGTTATAAATTATTTGTTGCACAGAATGATGATTGATTGAATATTGGTTTCATCTTTATTTTTGAATGCATCTTTTTTTATTTCAATCGGATTCAAAGAAAAAGAACATTGAAAGTTGCTGCTACGTTTGGATTGAATCTCCAAGTCTCAGATTTCGTTTTTCAAGAATTTGATTTTCATCTCTTTTCTCAATCAAGGGATTATGATTTAAAGATTCATATATCAAACTTTGATTTCTATTAAATTAAGAATTATTTTAGAAAGAAATCAAAATAAAGTCACATAAAGGAAATTTTTTTATTCACATATCAATTCCACAACCAAATTTATTTTACCTACTAAAAAAATCCTTTAAGACAATTTATTAGTCAAATAATAAAGGTAGATGTTTTTTCAATTTCAATTCAAATAATTTAAATCAATTCAAATCAAATAATTAATATTATGTGATGTAATTAATTTACCAAATTTATTAATTTACCTAAAAATAAAAATGATAACACATATATCAGTTTCTAATTTAAAGTTTTTCACTACTTTACAGTTTAGACAATGCAATTATAAAGTATAATTTCAGGGATACTGTGTGTAACAGTGTAACACGAGTTTCAAGTTTATATGAGATTAATTGTACAAGAAGAATCTACTTCGAAATTCAGATAGAAAAAATATTAAGATCTGATGAAGATGAAAGTTTACACACCTCGAAAAATTCAAAGGGAATGCTTCAACGATAGACACCATTCTTCTCACTATTGCTAACTAAAAAGCACTTGCATTTGAGATATATGGGAAAATAAGTTTGGATTTTGGAATAAGAATTACTAAGATTTGAAGAAAGATACAGGTGAGTCTCTGAGAATATTAAAGCTCATGCAAATGTGGAAAAAAAAAGTTCATAGAGTAAGGATACATGTTAAAAATAGAAATTTTAAAAAACGCGTAAGAGAAGTAATAATATACTTATAACATAAATCAAAAGAACTTACCAGTGTGAGAATTATAAAAAAAAAATTAATTCCTTTGAGCTTCTTCTTGTAGGAAAATTTGCATCTCTTAGAGGAAACAAATTGTTGCAATAATAAGCATGAAAATTGAGCGGTAGTCTACCAGAGCTATAAAGGAACACAGCGCTAGGGCAATAGTGCTAGTTTATTAGATCATGATTTTCTTCTTCGATTCAAAAAAATGGTGGCAAGGAAATAGTGCTAGTCTATTATATCATGATTTTTTTCTCTGAGATAATATATATAGACAAAAAAAAAGAATTGAAGAACTGTACCTAAAGGGGAAAAAATGTTGGAGCTTTAAGAAGCCATATCACCAAATGTCGGTTGAGTTCTCGATCGATATGAGAAGGTGATCAAATAGCGAAAGATGAGCAGCGAGAGGTTGGTCGGGGGAGAGAGTGTTGTTGAGTTACACTAGTGAATTCAGAGAAGGAAAATGGACAAGAATGATAGAGAATATGACTCTGTAGTTTATCGCTTCTAAAGATAAATATATAATAATGAATTATTTGATTATTTGTATATAATAAATATCAATTTACCAAAAGACAACATATTATATTTCAATCGAAAAGTTTACTTGATTTATTAATTATATAGTAATTATATATTAATTATAGCAATTACATAGTAATTTACTCTAATTTTTTCAAATTCATTTAATGTGATTATATAACAATTATATAGTAAATGATCCTAATTTCTCATTTAATGTAATGTAATTAATTTACCAAATTTATTCATTAAATTTATTTATTTAAATTTATTCTATTATACATAATTTAATGACCTACTGACAATTAATGTCTTAGAGTGAAATTATTTTAATATATTATATAGATTTTGAAGTCCAATTGGATTTTAAAGATAAAGATGCCAAGAATGATTTTGTTTTACAAAGGTGAAAATTCCCAAAATGGAAGCAAGAAAAATAAAAAAAGATCCGATAAAGGAATTGCGCATCTCTCTCGGGCTTCAACGTCCTAATCGCGTGAGTAAGGCATGGCGTAATATAATTTGGGAGTTCTAAAAACTATAAAATTCATCCGTTGCCGGGAATCGAACGCTGAAAGCTGAATATCCTAACCGACTAGACTATAACGGATAGTTGGTGGGAATCGTATACAAATAATTGAACTCTTCTATCTGTTGCTGTAAATCCAAAAAATTTTAGCAAGAGACTTCAATTTTTTTTTTTAAATATCATTCAATATTTAAATATTATATGAACATTAATTAATTTAAATTTAAATTGAATAAAAATATAATTAGTGACAAAACTCTCCCAATCAAGAGACTTTGTTTTTCATGTCAATCTTTCTCTTTGATATCTTCTTAGTCTAGCAAACATTTTTTTTATTTGTATATATATATATATATATATATATATATATATATATATATATATATATATATATATATATATATATATATATGTAAGGTTTCCAATGTCAGCATGTTATCTTACAGCATCAATCCGTTAATGATCTGTGAATTTTCTTTATGATAATAAATTGAGAGTGGTTATCATCAATTCAAAAACTGATAGAGAACAAATATATCAATTCAAACCATATTCAATTTTGGTATACAATAATATGCTTTTTGTACGGAGATTTGAACCTGTACCAAGCCAACACAATAGAATTTTTATGCAACACAATGGAAAATTTTTCTTTGAAACCCAAAAAAAAATAAATAAATAAACTTACTCTTTGGATTATTCCAAATAATTTGCTTAATAACTATATATATTATGCAAGTTTCCAGCTTTTGATTATATCACTTAGGTCATGTTTGGTATGAAAAAAATTTTGAAAAAAAAGGGAATTCAATACTTTCAATGGAATGAAATCACATTTCATCCATTTTTGGATGGAAAGAAATTGTAGATATTGGATTCCAATTTTCATTTATTTGTTTTTCTATTTTAAATATCAAACATGCATTATAAGTTAAAGAAATGAGATTCCATGTCTATTAATGAATATTAAATATAGCCTTAAACTCTCGTGTCATTGAAACTTTAAGTTGGTATGGGTTCGACAAGTGTATTTATCTTTATAATACCAAATTACCAACCACTTAAATATATTAAAAAAAAAGTGGCTAGTGTAAAATAACTTTTTTGATGTTTTCACCTTGCCATTTTAAAATTCAGATTAATATAATATTCATTATAATTACAAAAAGAAAGGATATATACATATATATATATATATATATATATATATATATACACTCAAGGATCTTATGTAGCTAGCCAATCCTAGATCTTAGTTAAGTTAAAAGATTTTGGTGTCGTTTGAAATTAGAAGCAAACTTCTTTATTAACCAGATTCATTAATTATAACTGTATATAGGTGACCTTTTCACTGTTAAAAGCTCTCTGTAAACATATGGGGGATGTGGCTACAAGAGCGTTATATAACTAGAGTTTTTTTAAGAAGAAAATTTCACATAAGTGTTTTTATTAATAAGAGCAAGTAACAAGAAAAATTTTACCTAATTCTAAGTCTCTAATTTATAGATATCTTGTATTTGTGCTATTCTCGTCTTTAATTGGATATCAAACCAAAACTAAAATAAGATACACAACCTGAGGCGCACGTGAAGGCTAAGGGTGTGTTATGTTTAATGTTGGAATTTTAGTTTGAAATTCCAAATGTACTTTTAAGCATAGAAACATATGTTTATAGTTTAGCATTTATCTTACTTTTTAAATCATATTTTCCTTTTCAAACTCTTGTTCGTAACAAGTAACTTTAATTTACTTTCAACTAAAATTAAATTTAAAAAGCAAGTTGACCTAAAATTAAGTTTTTCTAACTCTAATCCATAAACCTATCAAGTTTAATCTAAAGTTGATAAGCGAGAGACAAAAAACGCAAACTATTATTAATCTAAAGTTTGTCTCCTACAATTATTGAAGCCTATTGATGATTTATTCTCTCAAAGAACATTCTCAAGTTCTTCCCTTCTGTCTCTACTTTCTCCATTTCCCACCTGCTTTTTCCTTCACCTGCATATATAAAAAATCATCTTCATCAACATCATAAATTCCATGCCAATCCCTTCTTCGGTTACTCCGCAATCGTTTCTGTTTCACTATCTTGCTCTATGCATTTGCTGTGCCTTTAACTTCAAGCTTTCGTTTATATCTTCCAATTATACATCAAACACTCTCCATTTCCTTACTCTCTGCTTCTTGATGGGGTTCATAATTAGAAGCTATGAGGGGCAATCTGATAGAGCTCAAGTGGAAGATCTCGAGAGAAGATGCGAGGTAGGCCCAGCAGAAAGTGTGTTCCTCTTCACAGACCCCATGGGTGACCCCATCTGTAGGATTCGTAACAGTCCCATGTACAACATGCTGGTATATCTCTATATACAAACTCAAGTTACCACTAAACCATGTCTTGATTTCCACTGTTTTTCTCATACTTTGTGATTATCATCACGCCCACCACCTGTTTGATAATAGGTCGCAGAGAAGAACAAGGAGATAATTGGGGTCATTCAAGGCTCCATTAAAGTGGTTGCAGTTCAACGCCATGACTTGGAGAAGGCAGGCTATGTCTTGGGGCTGAGGGTTGCTCCAAGAAAAGGGCTGGTTTGAAAGCTAGAAGAATGGTTCTGTTCCAATGATGTGGACTATGCGTATTTGGCCCCAGTGAAAGACAATCATGCCTCGGTTAGCCTCTTCATGGGCAGGTTTGGCTACGCCAAGTTTAGAACACCAGCTATAATCGTTAGCCCAGTGAATCATCACTCTCTCGGAATATCATCCAACGTTGAGTTTGCAAGGCTCAGGTTTGAACAAGCTGAATCACTTTACAGAAGGTTCATGGATTCTTCTGAGTTCTTTCCTATTGACATAGTACACTGAGGAACAAGCTGAGTTTGGGGACATGGGTGGCTTATTTTAAAGGAGATAGCTCAAGGGGTGAGTTTGGAAATGATGGTTCTCCTTGTAATTGGGCCATGCTTAGTGTATGGAACAGTGGAGAAATCTTCAAACTAAGGTTAGGGAAAGCCACTCTCTTGATTAAGGCTTTTCCACGCTTGAAACTGCCTGCTTTGCGTGATTTTTTCAATCCATTTGGGTTTTACTTTATGTATGGGGTGTGTTATGAAGAATCCAGATTCCCTCCAAGGCAGTACTGTATTGGAGGGTCCGTGCATGCCTAAATGGCCTTTTTTAATGCCCGTGATCCAATGAGTGGGATCACCCCACAGTGCACCGGAGCCTCTAGTGCACTGGATGGGATCCCATTTCATGTCATGGGATCCCATTTCATGTCATGAAGGGCCATTCTCCGGGAAGCTAATGAGGAGATGGTTGTTGTAGTGTGAGGATAGTGAGAACATCAAGCTTGTTGTGATTGAAGTTGGAGGAAGAGATGAGCTCAGGCATCCTATTCCACATTGGAAATTGCTGTATTGCCCAGAGGACTTGTAGTGCATAAAGGCACTGAAACCCCACCAAGAAGACCTCTTTTTGTAGACCCAAGAGAGGTTTGAGATTTAAAAAACTGGGATAAATATATGATTTAACCCTTAAAAATATATTCTCCTTTCACAAGATATTTCCATAATTAGGTGCCACCCTTTGGTGTCCTTGGTAGAACCGTCATCGTTTGCCTTATGAAATTGACTGATCAAGGAGGCCAGTGGTCCACGCTTCGTCCCTTCCACTCTGGTACAAATTTGACCTGGACCCTCCACTCTTACTGTCGCTTATCAGGTTCTCCAAAACCATGTGGTCACTGAGCATGATTTTGAGCCATCCTAATATGAAAACAGAACCACAGTACAATACAGAAATCCTTGTAACTTTCTGGCTTGTATCATGTCTTGAATCGATATCATTTTCATGTTTTTTAGTACTCCTTGATATAGAAAACTCAGAACATTGTCCCTATCCTAACTAAATGAGGGATGATTCCTTGAAGTTCCCGTGGCTCATTAGGATTAAAAAAAAAAAGATTTAATTGGCTAGGGTTTTGACTATAGACACCAATGTTTGAGTTAATAAGTAGGGATCTATAATTGTGTTTTTTGTTCACCAACAAAAGTCAGATGGGTTAGTATCTCATAAAATAGTGAACCAAGTTCAAATATTGTTGGGAGAAGTGTTTACATTTAGTGCCTAACAGTGTCTTAAACAAAATGACCTCTAGTAAAGAATATATATATAAAAAACCAAAAAAAAAAAGTATGCCTTCTGTTCTGCAGAACCATGAAGAGTTGGACTTGAATTAAGGCATTTGTTTGAAGAAAGATTTTGCAGGTCTGCGAATCTTACATAGCATGGCTCTTTTAATGAATGAAGATTTAAAGGGCCGATTTTTCTAACTAATTAATGCGAACCCTTTGCTGCATTTTCTTTCTTTCTTTGGAGGTCAATTAATTGGCTTGCATGTGAAGCCTCGGACTTGTACTGATTTCTGACCTGAAAAAGAAGGGCCCAAGTCCTCATTTGAGCTAATGTTGTTAGTTTCATTGATTGAAGAATTGAAGAAAATAAACTTTGAGAAGACCATAAGACTGATGTGAACCACCTAGTACTGTCTCTGACAATCTAGCAAACAAGAAAGAGTTCAAAACTGTGTGAGATATGAGAATCCTAGGAGTTAATTAGGAATTAGACAAGTAAGTCAATTTGATAGATCAACAAGCTAATTTAGATGTTTTACATCTGGCTTTTGTCCCTACGTTTATTTGGCCAATAAATTTTTTGTTTGACTTTAAAAATTAAGCTTGTTAAAAGCAGGCCTAAATAGGTTAGTTCACTTTTTTTAAATTAAATTTTTTTGTATGATTATATTATATTATTTAATATATAAATAATTTTACTTTATCATATTTTTATATTTTATAACATTATATTTAATAATTATAATAAATTTAGATATAAAAATTTTTATAATTTTTTAAAATAAATATAGAATTTTTAAATTTAAAAATAATATTGTTAATTTAAAAAGAAAATATGAAAAATTAAAGTTATTAATTATTTAAAATATTAAAGAATATATATATATATATATAAGCTTGGCCTATGAGCTAACATGGACAGGTCTAGATATTAGATTTCATACATGTCCAAAAATCGATCGGACCGACTTGTTTTGACAATGCTACGTGTGTCTATGTTGAGAAAGATTAAATTAAATGCCTTGTCCTTTTTTTAATTTTTTTAATTCAAAGTCATTTGATTATTATCAAATTGAACCTATAAAACCAGAGAGACTTCTCAACTCATGACATATTTTGGTTATTAAAACTGCACGGGATCGATTGGTTCAACTAATCGGACAGAGAATCGGTCTTAGGTTTGGTTTGGAAAAAATCATAGAACCAGTGAGGGAATGGACCGATGAAAAATCAGTCATATCGGTTTTACTGGTCAGACTAATTCAATTTTTTTTCTTAATTTTTTTTTATTTCACAAATTTGATTTGCATGAATATGATGATTAATTTTTGTTTGGTAATGTTTCGATTGAGGATGTTGTTTGGTCAAAATTTGTGTTATTGAATATTAAATATTATTTTAATTAATTTTGCAAATTTATGTTTATATGTAATTATGCATAGTATTTTAATATTTTTAATTATATATATATATTTTAATATTTTTAAAGTACCACAAGTTCAACTACAGTTTAATTACGATTTGATTATTGACATTTGAATAGATATTTTTACTAATTCAATAATCGATCCAATATTTTAAACTTCAATTTTATATGTTAACAATGTGAGGCGTAGAGAACAATGAAAGTTGAAGTGAACTGTCCTTAAAAAATGGGAAAGGTTGAGAGATTGGTAAAGTTAAGGATTTTTAAGATCTGAAAGTGGAAAGAGTCCCTTAAAATAAGGTAAAGTTGACAAATTTCACAATCGCCTTGCCACCTTGGGGAGGTGAGTGGTGAGTGGCGACACAGTCACGGGAAGGTGAAGGAAGAAGCATGAGAAAGAGGGAAAGAAATAATACATATTGCATTGAGTCAAAATTACTCAATACGCATAAAAAAGAGTGATTGCAATCCACTAATATTAAAAATGCAGCTGCAGTATATGAAAGTCATGAATGTTGTCCTCGACTCTGAAGCCAGCATTGAATAAGGAAGTTGGTGAGTGAGGCCAATGTGGCATTAAATTGTGGGAAGCAAACGTCAATTTTGATGACTCTATTGCGGCAGTTTCTTTGACCGCCACCACACACTGCACTCATCCACAAAATTGCAGATTTCATATCATATCCCCACAAACATTGACCCCATGTTCCGGAAACCCGGTACACCGTTTTTTTCGCTAATGACATCCCATACCCTTTACACAACCCCATTTTCCAGTTTAATGTATACAATACAAGAATAAAATAGTGAGGATGATTTATGTTGAGCTGGATCAGACTGTTCAGTTTATCAAAAATTAATTACTTAACTAATTTGATTTAATAAAAAAAATTAATTATTGAACCGGTCAATCCATAAAAATTAATGAGTTGTTAAACTAGTTTTTATTAAAAAAATTTACTATATACAAAATATAATTATGTTTTATATTATATGAAATTTAACAATTTTTTATTTTTTTATTTTTTTATCATGTTATATTTTTTCTTTTTAATTAATTTTTCATAATTATATTCTTTTTGTCACAAAAACAAATAAGAGAATAAAAAAAATTAAAAAGCAATTACACATATATATATATATACATATATAAAACATAAGTTCACTGAGATTTAGTGTGAAAATGCTTATTATTTTTATTATATTATATATATATATATTTTTTTAATTGTTACTGATTTAACATGATCGTAAACCAGTACACCAGCAATCCAGCGTTTAAAAGAATGGTTGAAACTATCAACGATGGCGTCCGTCACAAGTTTAGAATCTCACAAATTAATACGATGGACCCCTTTCAATATTTTTAAGTGTTATGTTTTTTAAGGGATTAACTAACTTTGGATCTAAAGATATTTTCTCAGGAAAAAAATATTATAATAAAAGAATTACTTTAAATTTATCGACAAGAACAAAAATGTATGATATGTCAATGTAGTAATGTAAAGTTTTAATTTGAATTTTTTAAACTGTTCAACAAAATTATTTTTTTTGTATAATTGTTGACTTTTTGCACCCTATGGAACTATTTCAAACATGAACCTTGAAGACTTTATTACTGCAATAAAAAAGCCACAGAAAGACATAAAAACTATTACGTGGAGTGGACCTACTGTTTAAAATGTTCAGCGACTGTCGCTACACTCCGTATTTGTATACGTAAGAATTTGTGGAGAATTATAATTTTAGTCAGATAACATAAAAATTAATATATTAACATAAAAATTAAGTATTTTACCCTTAATTTAATATATTAACATAAAAATAAAATATTTTAAAAAAAGATTACAAGTCAAATATAGCGAAAAGAAAATTGTTGACAAAAATAGTATAGTCAGATATATTATTTAATTATTAAATATTAATTTTGATTAATTTGTGGCATTTTTACTTTTTGTGATAATTGACAGAAGCAAAATGTTACCTTTGAACTTGAAGATTTAAAATTATAATTAAACCGTCGTCAAAAAAATCACATGTAATTTCTTTTTAAGAACGTCCCACTCCCA
This sequence comes from Biancaea sappan, assembly GCA_037074585.1. Classification (NCBI taxonomy): domain Eukaryota; kingdom Viridiplantae; phylum Streptophyta; class Magnoliopsida; order Fabales; family Fabaceae; genus Biancaea; species Biancaea sappan. The sequence goes on along the minus strand of CM073498.1, from coordinate 4,883,295 downwards.
CCTATAAATATAGCTATCAAAATGGGCTTGATTTATTGAGCTAGCTCACCCAACTCAGTAGAAATGAGGTGAACTAATAATTTACTAATTTATTTTAAAAAATAATTTTTAGTTCGACCCATCTTAACCTTTTGGATTTAAGTAAGTTGGAGTAGACCAGTCCTTATAAGTTTTTTTAATTATTTTTATATTTTAAATTTTAATCTATTTTTTTAGAAGTTTAATTTCAGAAGTTTTAGAGTTCTAATATTTAATTTTTGTCATTTAAAATAATTAAAATTATATTTAAAAAAATAAAAAAAATGACCTATTTTAAAGTTTAATATATTTTTTAGAACTTTAATTTATTTTTTTAAAATTTAATTGTTTCAATATTTAGTTCTTATTATTAAAATAATTAAAAGTACATTTTTCAAATAAGATAAATAGACCTATGAGATCAACTCATGTCCTATGATGAATTGGGATAAATCAAAATTTTTTAACTATGAATTATATAAAACTCAATCTGACCCAACTCATACTCAATACTCACTATTAATTCTACAAAGCTTGAGGACTCAAATCCCCTGCTCTTCCCTTTACATACCGTTGGATAGATGTGGGTCTCACATGGATAAGTGGGATCCACATCAATCTAATGGTATGCATAGAAATAACTGAAGATCGGTGGACCCTAATATTTTGCTCCTTTCTCTGTACACCGTTAGATAAGTATAGGTCTCACATGAACAAATAGAATCTACATCAATCTAACATGAAAAGAGCAAAGGTAAGAATAGTGAGAAAAGAGTAGGGAATCGGATTCCAAAGCTTGAGCTTTGAAAGTCCGGCCCATGAATTTCTTGGGAGTGCTTAATCGTGAAAGGAACAACACAAGGCTAGGTTTGGACTTCAGAACAATCAATTGCTGTAAAAAGTGTCATGTGTCATGGCAGATAAATCAGTATAGCACTTGCATCCAAACAAGTACAGTCTTTTGTCTCTTCCTTGATTTCAGTTTTAGGCAAAGCCACGGCTATCCCATTCCCATCTGTTATCACTTACCTTTTATGTGTGCAAATAAAAAACATCATGCTTAGTACGTAATCAGCTTGTAGATTTATAATCACTAGTACTATTTTTGACGCAGTGCAACAAGATTTAAGAAAAACCAGGACCACCCAACTCACAAAACAGAATTGACCGTTGTAATTTATATAATCAAATTTATAAATTTCAGTAACCGATATTTTCAAAGAACAGTTTCACATGAAGATGCATGATTAAACCAACAGAGTAATCTGTACAGAAGAGGCTAAGAAGGGGATCATTGGTTTAATTCATTAACATTAGCAGAAGGAAAAACTTTGCTGAGCATCCTCTTGAAGGAGCAGCCCAACAATGAGGACGAGGTTTCTGATACAGAAACGGCTGAATTATCACTTACCCCTCCATTGTCATTGCCACTGTTATTAGCACTACCCTCATTCCCATGCTCATTCTCGCTGGTCTCAGAGATGTGAGAATCAACCACAATCTCAAGAACACCAGAGGAATCATCGGTCTGAGAATCGTGCTCGACGATCCCACCCGCAATCGGAGCCCTGCAAATGGGGCAACTGGAATGCGAAGTCAGCCACATGTCGATGCACTCCACATGGAAGGCGTGACCGCACTTGGGCAAGCTCCTTCCGATTTCTCCGTCCACAAAAGCGCTCAGGCAAATCACGCATTCCGATTCGTGCTCCTTCTTCCTCTGTTCTTTATCCCTATCCCCTGTTTCTGCGTATACGAAAACAGGGATGGCGGCAATGGCGGCGGAGTCGAGCCCTTTGGAGGGGGAATTGGAAGAGGGGGAGTCCTGCAGATTGAAGGTGTGGAAGTGGTGGAAGCGGGGAGGCCCGAGAACGTCGGAGACGGAGACGGTGGGGCGGCGGCGGCGGGACCGGGCGTGGGCGTGGGCGAGGAACCATTTGGCGTAGAGGTGGAGGAGGAGGACGAAGAGGATGACGAGGAGGAGAGAGATGATGGCGGCGAGCATGATGTTGCTGTTGTCGGAGAAAATGGACTGAAGCATCTGAGTGAGAGGGGTGAGGCGGGAGTCTGATTGAGGGGACATTGAGAAGAACTGAAAAGTTGAGAACTCCGGTGGGGAGAAGAAAGGTTGAAGAGTGAAGAAGTGAGACTGAGAAAAGAAAAGGAGAAAGAGAACGATGCATAAAGGGCAGCAAAGTCAAAGGCAGGAAGGGAGAGACCCAGGAGGGAATGGGGAAACTTACTATGCATAAAAGGAGGAATTGTAAGCAGTGCATATGTTATCGGGTAGGAGGATACCTTAGTTTAGTGAGAGATTTTGAATTTTAGTCTTTAAATTTTATTATTTATCATGATGTTGCTCAACTCAAATATAATATTTATGTGATGTTTGGACATCGAATAATTATTAAAAGAAAATAAATTGAATTGAAAGACTCGTGAAGGCGACGGCAGGAAAAAGGGAAGAGTGGTTGGGGATGGGGTTTATTGGATTCATGCGTCCCAATATTTTTATACTCCCAAATCCCAATTGCTATTTTGTTCTCATTAATCATTTAATCTTGCGGCTTCCCTAAGGATCCCATCCCTAGGCGCCATATCATTTTGCACTTCCGCCACCATAACTAATATAAAAAAGGATAAATATTACTAGTCTTATTTTTTAAAAAAATATAACAAATATAGTACTAAATGTTATACATGCCGTGTCACAAGTACCGTCTAAAAAATTAAACCAGTTATTAAATCAATCAAAAATTTAATTTAAGATTTAATAATTGAATCGTGGTCAAATCGTAATCGAATAAGTGATACTTAAAATATATTAAAATATATAATTAATGTATATATTATAAATATTAAAATATATAATATATAATATTAAAATATTCAAAGCATGTTACAAATATATATTAATATCAGTCATAAATCTTCTATTAATAATTTAAATTTTTGGAGACCTCTTAAAATATATAATAATATTTAGTAAAAATTGTCAAAAAAATTCAAAAATTCAAGAAAAAAAAAGAGTGGTTGAACTAAATGAACCAGCTGATTTTATCTATTTTACTTGTTCGAGATCTATTTAAACGCTCACCGTTTCTTAAATTTAAATTGAACCGAAGGTTTAACCAATTCACTTATTTTTTAGTCAAAACAACCGATTCATTCTAATTCTTTAAACCAGGGTCTTAAGTAGAGCTAATATTCCAATATAATTCATGCAAAAACCAAACTCTTTCTCTCACTCCCTCAACTTTCACTTAATTTTATTATAACTCGATAGAACTTTTTTATTTGGCATGCAGATAACGTCAAAGACAAAAATGAAACTTAAAGGCGAAATTAAGAAATTAAAATTATAGTATAGCCGTTAAGAAATAGTAATATATTACTTTCATGTACTGGAAACTAGGTAGCAGGTGGAGCATGGATCGGGGACCCAGTAGGCATAGCTTAATGAGTGTTCAGCGGTCCCATGTGAAGGGAATCAGACACTACACACTACAGCCTAAGCACCTCTCTTTCTCTCTTTGTTGACCCTTCATTTTCATCTTCATTTTCCCATGCTGCCTGCAACTCCAATCCATTTTTCTTTCCCACCCTCGCCTTCCATGTAACCTTTCCCCATGTACATCTATACTCTTATGTTGCAAGAATTTATCCCATGTACATAGTCAAAACATAAAAGGACCTAAAAGAAGGGTCATATATATATATATAAATAGGCGAAAATCCAAAACATCACTATTCATTTTACTCTATTTTTTAAAAAAATATAATCACTTCATCCTTGTATCATTTTGCATGTTTCCATCTAATCTTTTGCTCCATATACTTTCACTGCAATATAGTCGGTGCTTGGTGTGCAAATTAACCCCAAGCAGAAATTGTCTTGGATAAAATTACCAAAATATGTTTGGGTAGTCCACATTAAAATGCTTGATGGGCTAGCAAGGATTGATTTAATTGATCAAATTAAGCTGTACCCTATATTGAGATTCTAATAATGAAAAATCTATAACTATCCTTACCAAGATAATGTCCTTCATACTGCAATTTAGAAGGAAGAGCCTTGCTCATCTTTACAGCTCCAGCAACAGGAAGTTCATATTATGAATGGGATTAAAATCTAAACAGGAATAGATGTACAAATCCAGACGTCATTTACAATTGAATATAAATATCCAATCTGAAGAGAAACAGTCCCCACCATTAACGCAGAGAAAATAAACCAATTATGGTTATTTTCAATATTGTGTATTAAATTTATAGGGAATATTACATTTTGCAAACAAGTTGAAACCGTAAGAATGGAGAATTGGTTGATGAGTCAAAGCATCAGCAGAATTGGATATCTAATCATTTCAGTCCATTAGTTTGTACCTTTTCTCTTGGACACCTGTAACTCCCATTTGTATCTCTATAATCGTATGAAGGGGCATCTGCAAATGAGCAAACTCCATCGTTAGATACTTTCGTAGTTTCAAGGTTCACCAAAAATGATGAAAAACATCACATAAATTTACTAAAAGCAAAATATTTCAAGTATAGAAATGAAGAAATTTCCAGTCCATTTAATACATAACTATAAACTCTTATAACTCACTCCCTTCTTAATGTTTGCCCCCATTTCAGTCAGGCCTATGCTTCATTTTTTCTTTATTGTCTCGCAGATACAACACAGAAAAAGTTCTAAAATAAATGCATGCCATATGAAGCGGACAGAGGAAGCATTTTACATATGCATTCATCTATTGAGAACACATAATAAGAGGTAACAGTATTCATTTAACATTAACCCAATAATTACCTCTATATGTGGAATTTCTTTTAAAGGCCTATCAGCAAAATAAGCATATAATGCCCTCAAAACTGCCTGAAATGCCGAACACAACAAAAACCTCAAATATTATAACCATTCAACTATAGAGTTTATATATTAAGAGAATCACAAGTTTAATGCCATGCGTACAACCTGGTGAGATATCACAACAACGGGTGCTCTTTGTCGCTCAAGCTCAATAATTACAGGCTCCAACCTGCATTATTATAAAAATTGTTTCAAGTTCTTTATCTCAAACAAGTTGGAGTTAGGCGCAACTTTAATGTAAAAGATAATATGCATCAACCTTTGAATGACATCCAAATAAGATTCCCCACGAGAATAACGATACCTAAGCTTGTCCTTCTTGCGGGATCTGCCATAAAAAAGCAGAATATAAGCATTGAACATTGCTAAATATCATTCCACTCTCCAACAAATTCCACCAATATCCTCCCTCTTTATCTGATACTCACTACATTCAACTTGCTAGTAAGAAAATGTGTGCAAGTGAGAGGAAAGAGAAAGATCAAGTGGGAGAGAGTGATTACAAATCTGCGACATACTCATACTCCTCTGGCATGTTCTTCTTGATTTCGTCATATGTCATACCATCACAGACCCCAGCGTTTATCTCATCAAGTGCACGCCATTGTATCTAACAAACACAGTGATAGTAATTGGAGGAACATCATTGATTTATATTCCACCTAACCCACTGATAAAGGACATGACTACATGCAACCATGAACTTAAGGAGGAAACCAACCTTGGGAAATCCACCAATTGGACTTGCTGTCAGAATTGTTCGCTGCAGCGTACTAGTCCATATCTAGTTACAAACATCACAAGTCATTCCATATTTCAATATTTGTGCATATGTTTATACCAGCACTCAACTGACATGAAATAATTCCAGCATTACCCAGTAACAGTACAACTGTTACCTTCTATGGCAACAAACCAACTCTACGAAGTTTGGAATTCCCCCCCCCCCCAACGGGTCAGTTTTCCCAGGCACATACTCAATCCAAAATGGAGAAGCTACTGTAAGAACTACATTAATCAGAGACTGACAATAAACTAGTTTGGTTTTGCACAATATTAACCAATTTTTCTCATGATCAAGTGATATATAACCTTTATTATTCATACTAGATCACAGAGCAACATAAATGCTATATACAACTTTAGCAGCAAAAACAAATATACTTGAAGGAAAATGGCTTTCAAGCACCAACTTCAGGGCATCGAGCAGAAAATGAATGTAAACAACGGGAAAAGCTTACGGAAGCAGCACGCTCTGATTTGAGTCGCTTTTCAACAAAGTTAGCAAGCTTCTTTGCATAAAGTTCTCCAGCTTCGCTGTTAAATTGCATTATGTTAAGTCAGTCAGCTATCAATAACATTCATTCTTGCTAAAAAACACAAGACAGCTCTTAGATTGAATTTCTAAACCAAGTCTCATCTCAAAGAGCTGTGTGCCTCTTTTTATTTTTTCCCCCTTTTTTCAAAAATGATCAATTCATTGGTGTGCAAAAAGAGTGCAACCCAAACGTGCAGGAGTTATACAAAGAGAATATAACGAGTAAAACAGAAGTACCACTCAACAACATAAAGTGCATCAAAAAGTCCAAGCAAAGAAATGCAAGGGCACTAGAGCAGGAAGTTACCTACTAGGTCAAAATATCAAAATTGGAATAGACTAGAATACAATGGCATCAAACGGACAAAGAATTACCTACTTGAAAGAGACAAGGACATAAGTCTTTAGGTTTAAGAGTAAAAGACAATAGGTATTAAAACATTTACCTTAACGCAGTATCTCCCCCAATTCTACCTCTTACATTATCCTGACTTTCTCCATGCCTAGTAAGTAATATTGGGCGTGGTGTAAGATGAGTGTTTACCTACAACAGATAAATTGAGCTTCATAACTATAAACATTAAATAGAAGAGAATATCATGTTTCTTAGTATATGATATTTTCAGCTATCATTAATCTGCTATTGGCGAAAAAATTCATTTTTAAAATAATAATAACAATAAAAGCATCTTCAGATTTTCTTGTTGGCCTTTAGTGTGTCTGGAAACCTTTGAATAAGTTTATCTAGGAATGTACAGGAGATAAAACTATTTTGGAAAGTACAGCGAAATAAATAAATAAAACATGATTTGATTTACTGCAATCTTCAAAGAAACTTACCAAGAAAAAAACAATCCGTCCAGGAAGGTAACCACTGATATTATTAACCTAAAGCAAAAGACAGATACATCAAAAGTCACATTAGACCACATAGTCTAAATGGGCAGGAAAAAACTCAAGGAGACACAAATATTTGTGAGTGTCACAGCAACAAACTCCCTGCAGAAGTTCTCCATAAAGGAAATTTTTTTTTTGGGGGACATCATCAGTACTTAAACAATGTCAGACAGATTAATTGACAGATCTTATCAATTAGCATATGGGTATATAACATTTTGGTCACCCTTTCAACCGAGAATTACAAAATTAGGAAATTCTAAGCATGAAGTCGGAGTATTTTTTTTTTAAATTAAAAAAAAAAAGGAGAGAACACTCTAGTATAGATTTTGTGTTTGTTATTAGGTTCTTTGATAAATACATGACGAGTAGATTTTTTAAAAAAATATATATATATATCACAGCATCACATGGTTGGTCTTTCAATAAAATTTATTGACATCTCATTTTAATTAGGGAATTGATAGCAACCACCTAGAGAACTTAACCTAAGTCTAGTAGTTCAAATAAATATTAGAGATTCTACTACTAGATCAAGACGTTCTTTGACATGGTATCATAGCCTAATGAACCAAGATGTCTATAATACAATTCTTGTCAAGCTCAGTGCCTGAATCTTAATAAAGAGCATATGGGAAAATATATATTTCCAGTTCTTTCTACATACTTCAAGAGCAGTAGGCTCTCCCGTGTTTATAAAAGAATAATCTGATTCTTAATAGCCTAATGGTGAAAAGTAAGTCATTTGTCTAAAGATAGCACTTTTGAATGGTAATTTGCCTTTCGAACACCATGCTTCATGGAACAAACTCTCTTCTTGCAGTCAATCACATATAAAAAATACAAGCATACAGTGGTCTCCAGTTTCCATAGTTATTTCAAGTAGATTTAGAACTATGCCATTCCAGCATCCAGATATACCATAGCTAAGATCCAGTGCGTTGCCACACTAGGGTATTATATCTAGTTTAACCATCAGAGTCTATTATAGTAACCCAACATAAGCCATTAACCTAATACAAGAAATATTAGCTTTCACAAATGGACGACAAGCATTTAGATGTAGTCTATGATACTGGCTGACCAGACAATGAGCTATATATAACGGTTATCTGCAACACACAAAACAAGTGACACAAATAAAGGTTTCAAACTTACTTGTATTTGCCCACCATGTCCACTGACCATATCAATCATTTTTATGTAGGATCCTTCTTTGACTGGCTCATAAACCTGGTAATATGAAACCAACATTATTAAAGGTGAAAGCTCATTTAGAACAATCACTAGAAGTGCAGTTGAAAGACTTGCCCTCTCATAATTGGCAAGGCGATTTTTGAAGTCTTGCAACCCAGCCTCAAAATCTGGTCTGCAAAAGGAAATGTGTCTTCAGATAGATTGCTATCAAGATAAGGATATCACAGGTTCTAAAGGAAACATTACACTTCTGCATAGTCAGGACTTTGCTGAATCTTAAGACGTATATTCCTTTCAATTATGTTTACATCATTGCATATTGTTTCCAGAAAGATAATCTGCATGAAGAACACATGAAACAAGAAGAGGTCAAACTTATGTATATCAGTTTCATATTATAAACTTAACAAAGCCCGGCCAAAGCTATAACTACAGTACCTTGCATCTTCCTTCAGCCAATTTCATCAGCATGTTCCTCCGTTCCTTGGTACTGTTTGTGGCATCAAATATCCCAACCTAAAATCAAATTAAAATTGATGCAAAAGAACAAGAAGATGACATATAAAATTAACAAATATATCTAACAAGAATGAACTTACTTGCCCACCTTCTTGCATCCAAGATATCATATCTTCAAATGCCAGTGCTGCTACCTAGTGGCATGTGATATATTAAAACTATGTACACAGAAAGGTCAAAATGGTGTTAACATACCAGAATTATACAAATATAAACCATATATTAGAAGTAGCATATGTTAATGGGTAACATAGCCATTAAAGGTTGATGCCATTGCTTTTGAAGGTCAAAATGGCATTTCCATTCTATAATTGATATTAGTCAAGTCATTTTACATTACAACATTGCCCCTTGTCCTTAGACCAAACTACCAAATTGTTAAACTTTGTCAACGAACCTCCCACATCACCATCTGCTATTGCACCTTTGTAGAGTTCTAGAATCATGTTGCACTTAGGAATTGATTAAATTATTCAAACAAAACAAATTACTTCTTATTCAAGTAAAAACTGTTTATGATTGAGAGGGTCTTCCTGAAAGGATATGAAATTCTTAAAAGAACTCGTTCCTGTTTATATTCTTCTCAGTCATGTATCCCAGTCATCAATCATGAGTTAATTTTAATACATTGTGGATTATTGCTGGCTATACAACATTATGAGAAAATTCATTAAATAACAAGTTATAAGAAATAAATAATATTTAACAGACCTTAAAGCACTATCATAAGTCCAACCAAGAGTAACAGCTATGACTTATATGCAATTTATAGATTCTAATCAGTGACATTCAATCTACTCAAAGCAACACACTATAGACCAAAAGTTACCTCATTTCGTGCTTCTATGCCTTCAGGATTGTCCGCTCGAAAGAAATCAGCAGACTGCATAGATGAATAAAACATGACGCAGCAATCACCCAAAAGAAAAAAAGACTAGCTATTGCAATATCATGATTTCAAGAACAAAACTAAGTTTCAGAAAGGAGAATGATGGAGACCTAAGCAAGTGTGTGGGACCCACCCTTAAAACTGGCCTGTAAAGGGGAAGAATCACACCCCTCAAGTACCAAAGGGATAACCCATTGCTGCCCAATGTGGGACTCCATCATAAATTGAATCTCCATAGCTTTGGATAGGAAAAAATTTAGAGGAAAAAAGAGGAGAATATGATATCCTCCTGAACATGAAAAATAAAAGAAAACAGTAACACTCATAGGCTACAGAATTTTCAACTCTTCTGCATGAGCTTGCACCATCATGATCCCAAGATACATTAAGATTGAATACATGCCCCTCCAAAGCACAAGAGATTATATTTAAACATTAGAGATAACAGAGTTATAAAGTTTCATTCTTGAAGTCTTTCTTCATGGCTTAACATTTTAGGTCAAGCCGTTCTTTGCCTTGGTAATAGAGCTTCTTTGACTGAGTGATTTAAAGTTCAACACTTACCACCTACATCTCATCATATTTTCATTATATAGTAGTGTCCAGCACAAGCTAATTGTAAGACCATGTCTTGTCCAAATTTCGAGCCTGCTGGTCTTTCATGTCACCATTTGTAAGTTATTGTTGAAAAGAGTCAATCCTTATGTTTAAATTATTTATTTATTTATTTATTTTTAATTTGATAGATTAGGATACACTTTCCTAGTAGATAAGATAGCTTATTTTATCTACTTTCCTATTTTAGTGTGGATTTCTTGTTTAAGAGGGATTCTCCTACTTATTTTTTCTCCTAGTTTGTTAGGATTCTTTTGTATAAATATTCAGTTTTAGTTTCATTATGAATCAGAGAGAAGAATTTCCTTTCATCAAAATTCCATAGTTATGAAAACATATTTTATCCTATAGATAGATTACAAGCATCTCTAGTGGTGGTTCTTAAATTTAAGAACCCGTTCTTATTTTGATTCATTACTGGAGTTCGTCACATTGGCTGCCACGCGTAAGAACGGTTCTTATATAAGAACTAATTCTTATTCAAAAAGTAATAATAAAATAACCAACTCACAATAAATGGTAGTAGAGAACAATAAATGCTAAAGTAATAGAGAGTAGATTGTGAGACCCAATTGTGAGTTTTTAAGAGGTTCACCATTGGAGTGGAGAATTACTTAAAGTAGTGGAGAGTTACTTAAAATGATGTAGCATTGTGGAACTCACAATAAAAACTCAAATGAGGTTCACTACTAGGATGCTCTACTAGCTTAAGCTGTTAGGTCAGGTGGCTCAGTAACAGATGAGTCCTCTTTAATACCCTCACTAATAAGGATGAATATCGATGTTCCATTTTCTGCCATGGAAAGGTCAGATACTTGTTTAAAAATTTCAAACTAATTGAAAAATTAGAAAAAAGCCTTAATAGTATTCAAGCCAAAGGTGACATCGTGGCAATTATTTCAACTACTGCCCCTAAAAGGATAAAAAACAACAGAAACAAGCAACATTTCTAAAATCAACATCCGTTGACCAACAAAAGATAAGGGAACCTTTCCAGCACTATAAATTCCCTGGGTTTTTAAACCATCTTTTTTCCTCCTTCCAAACCAACTCTCTCAAAATCACAGACCACCGGATTTCAACTAAACCATCCATTGATTCCCTTATGTTGAATTTTCAATTACAGTCATCCCTATTAAAACTCCGCCTATGTTTTATAGCCGGTCCCAAGCCCGGGTAAAGGAGGAGGGTTGTGTTAGGCCCTCGACAACCAACGTAAAACTTTGTCGAATCTCTCATGAACATAGTCATCCCTATTAAGTCATCATAATCCACTATCACTTTCCACATGTCACTCATTGAAATATAGAAGGATGTAAAGCTGTATAGAAACTATACATAAAGAATTCTCCACTGCTTTTAAAATTATCTCCACTTCCAACATCCTCCGCACTAACATGAACCAGATCAATTCTTATGGCAAACATTGTATAGTACCTCATGCAACAAGGGATAGCTTACAGAATGAAAAGCATGAGCAACAAATATAGTACACAAAACCAATTTCTGCAATTATAAACATTTTTGTGCTATTATACAGTCCATAGATAGAACACAGGTAATCAATAAGAACTAAGAAGGCATAAATTATTTCACAGATGGTAAAAAATACTTCACAAGAAAAAAAAAAGTCTGCCAATAAGTACCTAATCAAACTTAATATAGAATTAAGTTTACCTGATTAGTTCCATGCTTAAGGCGTCGATACTGCAACGACCAAAAGTAAAAGTGTGTTAATATTCATCCTTGACAAAATTCCATTAGGCTCAAGTCTACTGATCACAAAGAAAGTCTCGTTAAGAATGTTAACAACCTTCCCAACATTGAAGTGTTTGGTTTCATGACCTAACCAACGGAGATATCTTGTAAGTTTAGCTGCAGTAAAAGTTTTACCACGAGCAGGCAGGCCCACCTAAAGTAACAAATAGTTAGAATTATTCATTTTTCACAAATATCTTTTACTCAACTTGTTGGACAACCAAAGAAAAAAGATTTAAAAAAAAAAATTGACAATTTTACCAGGTATGTCCAAATTCAGATTTTCAAGATAGTTCTTTTAATTTTGAGTGTCATTTTCTTACTCAATTTACAATAAAAATCCAGGGAAAATGAAAGTAATGAAGAAATGTTACAAAATATATGAAAATTCAGGATTAACATGCTAGAACATTACCAGGATAATTGCCAAATGTCTATCCTCCTTGGGACCCAGCATCTGATCAGCCACAGCTGCAGCTGCAACAGCTCCAGCAGCTGCTGGCATGGAATTCTATCAATAAAAAGAAAAATAAAGGGGGCTAAAGCAAATATTTGTGAAATACCTCAATAGAAACAAGATAAGCTATTGCACGGGCATTAAATTTGAATAATAAAACAAGAAATTGAAGTCATTCATACAAACCTTGGTATCAGTATCCATGTTAAGATCATTTGTGAAAATACTTGAACTAGATGATTTTACAAGTCTAGGAGAACCAACACCCCTATCGACAAAAAGTCCCCTCTGACTTTCTTGCTTTTGCACTGGTGAAAATGTTCCCACTGACTTTGATTCAACCATTCCAGAACCTGGATAGACCTTAGATGGATCTGGGACAACAACCTCCATCTCCTAGTAGGAACATCAACATAACCAATCAGGTAAGAGTCAATATAATCCATTAGCATACATGTGTTTTTTCTCTTAGCTTCAAGAAGTAGGCGTTTTGCTTTTAATACATCCCAATAACTGGCATTTGTTACTTAATAAACTTTTTAGTTAGTTACCAGAGAAAAGAAGAGAGATTCAACGATCAACATAACCCACTAAAGTATCCAGCACCTGCCAGCTAGTGACAATTTCACAGTATAGATTACAGAAGATGGGTCTAATCTGATATGTTGAGGACCGGAACATACTTTCTATCCAACAAATTAAACGCTTTAACATAAATACACTTACAGATATATTACAGCAAAAATAAAGGTTCACAGACAAAAAAAAAAAAAAGATATGGGTAAGATGCCAATAAGCACAATGACGATGTCATATTGACAACAAGATCTCTTAAACAGATTTTACAAGGTTTTCTATTAATTAGTTATTGTCACCCTAATACACTGTAAAGAACTTTGTGACCATCTAGACAGTAAAATTATAAATTTGAAATTTTACTTTTTTGAAAGTTAACCTTTACAGTTGCAGGTCGCTCAATGGTAACTCCACCATCCCTGATGGAAAAAGAATTGCTGCTAGACCAACCACTTTTCAGTGACCTGGGAGTCTCTGTCATATTAGCTGCATATACAGAAGCTGAATCCACAGAAGTCGATGGAGCAGGGATAACATAATGTTCAAGATCAAGTTCCAAACCCACGGAAGAGCTATTCTGATAAAACAAATAATAAATAAGTAAAAACATCTTAGTAAAGGCAATGCTAATAACTGTTTTTTAGTCAAATTAACCATCACTTTGCAAAGGAAATAACAGAAAACTTTTAGGAGGAAGTATGAAGGCCACCAGTGAACATATGAATGGTAAAATTGTGGTATATGATAAGGGAATTTAAAAGACAGACAAATCATTTAACAAATTATTAGTGTATAAAATCAAGACTAATTCACTTGATCCTTGATATTTTACCATTTTGCAAGTAGAATATCGCATAAATATCCCTTTCCCAGACAAGAAGATTGCTATAGAACAAGCTATGAAAGTCTCCAGCTTAAACAGAGAGCCAGAGCTAAACTTGCAGGCAATAAAAAAAATTCCTCATCAATTTACCTAAGAAAAGACTAAAAGGAAAATTTAATTAGACTATCATATTCATAATATCAATGGTTAGAAACTAATTCAACTTTTTCATTAACAGGAGAAAAATATTGACCAGAACAAGATGTCCTTTATGATTGGGACATTAAGCATAAGACAAAATATACTGAGAGAGAGCATAAATTGACCTCCAAAAAAGAAGTGTGTGAGAGAGAGAGAGAGAGAGTTACAATAATATATGACAAGAAAATTTAGTATGACCATTATTTAACAAAAATGACAATTTTGGCAACCAAAGTGATTAAAAAAAAATACTTTAAACTACCCATAGAAACTGGTATATTTAGTACTAACTGGTCCTGTTTAGAGTAAAAATAATTAAGTGCAGGAGATTCTGCAAGTTCACCCAAAGTCTTTATAACTCGCCTATTTAAGACTTCTAGCCACAGTACCATTTTGTCCAAAATCTAAGAACTAAAAGCAATGCTGATGGCATGATCTGTGTCCATAACAAAGTCAAGAACTCGTTGACGTGAAGCAAAATGAAGGTGGCAATAGCAAGGAGATTTTTCTTTTTCTTTTTCTAAATTCTTCTGGATAACTGAATTTTTAAACAATTAAAAGAAGTAACTTCCCTGAAGGGTCGCCAATTCTTCATGTCATGTACTGCACTTTCAAGGGGAAAAAGGGCACAAAGGAAACTGACAGTTGAGTCTTACCTCACTGCCAGTCCGTGGCACTGAATTTATGCTGACATCAGGAATGCCCCTTGCAGCAGAAGGACGGAAGTTCTCCTGATAGGCCCTCCAACTAGCGGCAAGATCAAAGGGAGAAACCCTGTCTGCTTTAACAAATACTTGATACTCAAGAACTTCATCATTTTCGAGCCTGAACAAGGCAAGCCTGGGCTGCGTAGCATCCTCCTGCAATGCTCCCTTAATTAGAAGGCGATTTGGGCCCTCCTCAACAAAACAGGGTGCATTACTGTGCTTAGGCTTCAGAAGGAATTTGAAATCTAAAGTTTCTGAAAATTACCAACAAAATTAAGACATTAGTGTCAATAAAGACACAAGTCACTAATTAAATATTAGTGAATGAGACAATAGCTAAAATAAAACATTAATTTGTAAAATTCAAGCCACCATTATATGAAACTTTGCTCACGTGAAGCCAATAAGAATACTGCTCAGAGTAGATCGTTGTATTGTTTTTTATGTTTCATTTACCTCTGAAGCTTTAGAAAATATGAACCTATTTTTTGAGTAACAGAGAAAAGCAAAACTACGCAAGCTCTTGGGAAAGTGACTCCCATGAAGTCCTCAAAGAAGATTTATATGTACTGTTTTATTAAGTTAGCTTATGTAGAGAACTTTTAGAAGCTCATTGACAGAGGAAGAAACGACGGAATCCAGAATGATAATTAGAATTTTGTACTTTTAAATCTATAATGGTAAAGACATGGTTACAACTTAAAGGCAAAGCAAACAAGGAAAACAAAAAATAAAATCCAGAAAGATTACTAAGAAACCATTACCATGATTTGGTGGAACAACAAAGCTCAACTCCCACATTGATGCAGATTCCCGTTCCATAGAAAGCTATTATTGGCAGCAAAGAGACCAGAACAATTAGAAACAGTATTGACCCGGAATCATACTAAACAAGCAATAGGAGTCAAATTAGCATTCAGCATTCACCAAAACAAGTTCAAAAGTGGGGTAAAAGCAAAATTACAGCTTTTGAAGGATCCCAGGTGCCAACGAGTGGGACAGAGCCATAGATATGAGGGACGAGATTCCCAGTGAGCTTGCGGTTTTCCATCTTGACTGAAACATAGAGCTGCCCACCTGCTTGCTCAAGACTATCCCGGTCGTCCTCGTTTCCAGGGGACCCATCATCCGTACCCTTCGACGTACTCGTCCCCATTCTCCACCCACTCTCTCAACCTCAGAAACTTTTTATAGTATTTGCAGCAAAAGTGAAAAGCATAGAAGAAGCTAAAGTAGCAATTGAATAATCGAGGAGTATTATATTCCTTGTGGATATGGATAGAGATAGAAAGAGAGAGACAAAGAGGAGTGAAACACAGAGTCGAGAGAGGGAGATAAAAGGATAGGAACCTTTTTTCCTGGTGCGAATCCGTTTGGAATTATCGGTATTTGCCGTAAGCACCCAAAAAGAGCACAAGAAGGCCAGGAGGGCTGGTGAGGTAGACAGAGAGGGTGGGTGAGTGAGTGAGGTGGTCTTCTGCGTGCTCGCCTATATTATCAGTGTGCATCAACGTCCATAAGCAGACACGTATTGTAAATCTTGGCAAGGCGTTTTTTGCTTAACCGTTTATAAGTCATAGCCGCCGTTTGATGCTTTATAACAATATTTACTTTTCCTGTTTCAATAGAGAAGAAAAAACAACTGAAAAATTAGTTATTTTACTATAAACAATCGAAACGCACCAAATCTTTTTCAATCTTTTTTCTCTATTATTCATATTGACAATTGAGTTGACTCAATTTATTAAGATTTTCTTAAAGAATATATATGGTTTAGTACGAAACAAGTGGACTGCATTCAATTTTAGCTGATTGAGTTTAAAGTTTCTCATTCATAATTGGCTAGTTGGAGAACAGCGGTTCTATACAACAGGTTAAAACAATTTCACACCTATAAATTTAATGTAATCTCTAGTGACATAATATGATGTCATAAAATTAAAATTTGTTAATTTTGTAATTTTTAAATTTGATTGTATCATTAATATATGAATTAAAATTGATTTAATTTTTGTCAATCAATTTTAATTATCTATCACCACTTATTTTTCATCACATAATTAATGGTATAATATTACAACAACAAATTTAAATTTAAATTTAAAAATTTTTAATTTGATTATATGTTTAACTAGTGTTGTGACTCGTGCATCACAACTCTAAACACTTTCATAACTTATAAAAAATAATAATAATTAATTGATAACAAACATATAGTGGTTGGCGAGAAATTAAAGACAAACATTTTATAACATCTACGTGCAATGCGAATGAAAAAAAATTAAATCATCTAAACAACAAAAATATTTCTCTAATATGATGCACGGATTAACACATCACAATTTTTGCTTATCAAATAGATAAGAATAATTAAGATATATATAAGATGATTCATTGGATACAAATGTTTTGAAGATTAAATGTAAATAATATCAAATGAAAAAAAAAAACAAAAAAATAAGGTGTTAAATAAATTAATTTAGATAAATATATTAATGATAAAAAAAGTTGAAATAAAAGTTACTGACATCTAACATAGAATTTGGAATACTTCTTTATACATGACATTAGTATTATTTGTCACTAAATTTACATGTTTGTCAAGTATCATAAAATAAGGTATTACATTAATTAATTTAGATAAATATATTACAAAATTAAGAAAAATGCTCTTTAGATTCTATGTCCACAGCTTGAAAAAAAAATGCATGACATAAATAAATTTCAATCATTATACTAATATTAAAAATATTTAATAATCATAAAATTACTTTGTAAGATAAAACATATAAAACATACAATAGTAAAACAATACCGAACAACTGACCTATTAAATAGTTTTGATCAGCAACACCTTCAAAATATCACTTAATGGACAAAAATAAAGATAGACTTTAGAATATTTAGATCATTTTCAACTAGTCTCACATTAGTTGAGAAGTGAAATTCAAGCATGAACAAATGCTTTGTTGTATTATAGTCACAATTACACTTAACTATATTAAACATAAACATTACATACACATTACCTTCAATGATTTGGTGCTTAAACTTACTTACAAATAACCTCTTCACATGACCATGAATACAATCGTTCAACATAAGAAATAAATACGTAAGGATAATGAAAAAATAAAAAAATTACAAAATATTTCATCAAATAAGTGTTTAAATCACTCGAGAATCTTGTCAAATCATCTTCAAATTAAAAATCTTCTCAAACATATTGAAAGATGAAAACGTCCACAACTTCACAATGGACTTTTACTGATAAATCCTCAACATTCATATATATTCTATGGAGATTTTTGTCATATTGGCATACTTTTGGCTTTTGTTAGGGTTTAACACCTAATTTTTGGATATTTGCGTACATATCTCGCTCTTAGGTTAGAAATGTAATTTTTGGGCCTCTAGTCGCATTCTTTTTGGGTTACTTTTGTAAATATGTTGGTGATTTTGTTTTTGCAGATATTTCAGCTGGGAAAATGTTGTTGAAAGATGAGAAATCCTAAGCCAAGATTTAAATGATGTGAAGAGGAACCTTGGAGAAGAAAAAGAGGCTCAAAATGAAGATTTTGATGTCCCTCACGCGCCTAAGCGCATAAACTCAATAAGATGATCCTCTCTGCCATGTTCACGCTTAAGCGGAAAATACACACGCTTAAGCGGATCCGTGCAACATCAAAGGCTTCATTCTGTCCAAAACGCGCTTAAACGTGAAGACTGTGCGCTTAAGCGGGTAACACTTGCTGATGAAGAGTCGTTTCTGCCTAAATCGCGCTTAAGTGGGAAAAACGTGCGCTTAAGCGCACAGACCATTTCACTGTCATGTGCAGCAGGCTTTATATAATACCCATGAAAAATAAAATATAAATGCGTGTTTTCAAACTACTGTTACTATTTACGTATATGGTACTGTTCATTTATACAATCAAAATGTCAAATACTATATATGGTTTGGTTATAAGAGAAAACTAGAAAGAAGTTTGTAGGAGAAAATGACGTTTTATGTGTAAAAATACCCTCAGGGACTAAATTGAAAGGACTGAATTGAAAAGAAACTTAAAGGTTTAAGGTGAAAGGATAGTTTTTCCTTTAAAGTTTTTAATAGTAAATAAACGAAAATTTTCCATCGTTAAGGTGCACAGTAACTGCATTATTAGAAATATCGTTTTTATGAATAGTAAATTGAATATTTTATTAGTGCATAGTGTCAAATAGTACCCTTGACTTTTGCTATAAATAGGCCCTTCCATTTCACTTCTAAACTCACACCTTCAACTTCTCTTATTCTCTCCTTAAGTTTCTCTTGCTCCGACGCTAGGCTTCTGAGATTTTGGGCCTTTCCGTTTTTGGTTAGGTAAGGATACTATGCCCTTTCTATGTCTTTCAAATTTTAGAAGTTATTTTCTTAAGTATGCTCTGTGGTTGCGGCTTTGGCCGATCTTCCACATCAGAAAAACTGTCGTTAGCTGTTATTTTGATTCTCTGATTACCGAAATAGAATATAATCTGTGGAGAATACATGTCTAGGAAAGTTCTGGCTAAGGAAAGACCTGGTTTTTAAGTGTGTCCAGTGTGACCCTCCACTCTTTCCTGGGAACTTACCTGGTGTACTCTTTTACAGATTGTATTCTGTATTTCCGGTATGAATAGTACCGTACGTATGAATAGTGACTGTACGTATGAATAGTGACCATATGAATAGTACCCGTACGTATGAACAGTATCTGTACGAAAACGATCTTAACGTATTTTCTGTAATCTTTCATGAAAATCTCTGTAGCGGAACACTGAAATTCACCTGCATACTCTTGTCCGTAACGATTTAGAGAAGTGATACTCGTACGGAATCCAGGTGAGTGAAACGACCCTGTTTTAATAAAGTTTTAGCATTACTGGTGATAAAAAGTATGTCGTAGGACACTCCCAAGATTCATAGGGAGAAATTGGATTCAGAATGACGAATATAATGAGATAATTAATCCAGAAGTATGGATAAGACAAAGCAAGTATCTCATGATGATATGAAATTTGAATCATATAGTTATATACTATACCTGTTATATGGATGAGTATTATATTGTGCTTCTGATTATGATATGAATTGTTGTACTATTGATTGTGATTGAGCGGTACAGTACCCCCTCTCACGGCAAGGCGGAAAACCCGGGTTAAAGGGTGTCTTGACCAATGAGTGTGGAGACAACGATTCCCTCAGTAGGGATATAGCCCGGATTGGTGATAAATCCGTGTGGCGCCCTAGCTAAGAGGATGAGGTTGTGCGTCATGGCGGAAAAATACAAAATTGGTGAGCCGGCCTGTGTGCGCTCTCCGGGATATATTGACATTGACGAGTACTAGTATCATTTGTTGAATTGGATGAATTTTTCTTGTATGTAATTTCTAACTATGTCTATTGGTTGAGCTTGAGCCTTCGGATATGCTTGCATGACTGGTGATGTATTTGAATTTTATTAACGCAAGGCCGATTTGCTCACTGAGTTTAAAAGCTCACACTGTTTGTACAAACTTTTTGTTCAGATCAGGTTGCCACCGAAGTACATCCGCTAGAGGAGTAGATCACGTTGGACCTTCCCGCTGTCGGGTAGGCCCTTCTTTTGTTATACAGTATGTTGCTCTGTAACCGTCTAGGACATCTAGGTCAGGGGTTTGGTATTTGGCTTGTATTTCAGTATAATAATGTATTTCGTACTGAGGATCTATTATTTTTAATTAAGAAAATCTGATGTATTTTCTTTGTATTTATTAAGGAATGGTATTTTGAGAATATAGAGATAATGACTAACGATTTTACTTGTGGGAAGAATTTATCGAAAGGCTTACAGTGATGGGATATTCATCATTGTGCCGGTCATGTGCCTAGAAAATGGGTCGTGACACTTTAAAAGGCATTTTGGACTAAATTTTTGAGGCATTATGGGTTGGAGCTTAGGGGAGAGCGTCGAGTTCAGCTCCAGAGGCTAGGGGAACCAACTTTTGGAGAAGATTGAAGCAATTTCTCTTCCACCCAACTTGGAATCATGAAGTTTTCTCTTCTCTTCTCTCATTTTCTGCATTTTGTAATTATATGTAGCTAAATTTCTGTGCTAGGATTGCTATGAACCCTAGTTTGGATTAGGTTTGGTAAATCTCTTGACTCTTGTGATCATTTGGTCATTAATACATGTTTATTCATTCTTACTTTCTTGTTTTCATTAAACTTGATTAATTTAATGGATTGTTTGGTGGTTTTGCTGCACTTGGGAGAGGAATGTAAAACTTAGACCATAGAATGGATAGTATGAGTTCTTGAACCTTAAAGGCGAGGGAATAGATTCGTTAATATCATAGGAATATAGATGTTAACCTCATATAGTCAAATTAGGGTTTGTGCATTTTTGAAACCTAAAATTACATAAAGAATTATGGGCTTTTGGGTTTAGTCTTAGTTGGCATTCGGGAGAATACTTCTAAGCGTATTCGTATCATAGATTAGCATGTATGGCAGATGAGAACAAGAAGGAGAGGGATTAAAACTTGTAAAGAACGACGGGGGATTAGCAATCATAGGTTGTGTTCATCTTGTGAATTGAATTGTGTTTGTCTTGTGATTTCAATTGTGTTTGTTTAGAGTCCATACAACATATAACTCACTTCTAACTCAATTGTACATTTTCATTGTCTTTCTGTTAAGAGTCATACAAATTTGGATTGTCTAACTAATATAACTTAATTTCTCGGGTAGTTAGCAAGTTAATCCTCGTGGGAACGATACTTTTACTTAGTTTTCACTATATTATTTGTACGATTGGTACGCTTGCCATGTCGTCAACATTTACCCTCTAGTCATTCCTTAATCCAGTAATATACATCACTAAGCCTAGTCATTGCAGGAGCACCAACAGAATGGAAACTAATATTGGATGAAGAATAAACAACAAAAGCGCAAGAACAATATATATCTGAGAGAATGAGCTCCCACTTAGATCACAAAATAAAAGTGGGTATGTACATTTTATTTCTTTAGCCAATATTTATAGCAATAGGAGTTTGATACTAATAACTTAAGTAATTAAGAAATGTAAGAGATATTATGTAATAAAATATAATAATTTTATATTTAATGTTTACATATAAAATGGTTTTTTTTCACGTTAATAGTAATCTTACTTAAATAATAAATTTTATAAAATAATACAGGTAAATTTGTAATACCTGTTATATTTTTAAGTTTTAAGTATTCAAAAATTACGATAAAGTTATTTTGGAGAAAATAAGTTTCCTATCTGTACATATGAATAGTAACAATACGTATGAATAATATACATATGTATGAATAGTGATCATACATATAAATAGTATTTTGGTACAAAAGTAACTCGAAAAAGTGACTTAGATACGGAATCTATGTGAGTGAATGACCTTACTAACAGACTTTATTTACTTTTATTCCAAGTACAATATAAATCCCACCTCATATCGCAATTAGATTGCATATTTAATGATAATTGCTAGATAATGAAATTTATTGTTTGATTTAAGATTATATTTATGAGAATTATGATTGAGTATATAATACACATGAAATGGTTGAGGGCTTGATTCCCAAAGATACCAATGTATGAAATTATACACATGTAATAGTTGATGGCTTGATCTCCCAAGATATCAATGCATGTAATGATTATGAACATAAATACAATGAGAACTAAATCCTTGAACATAAATCAAATATAAAGGTATAGAAACCCTAATATGAATATAATTGTTTTTATTGTTATTATGATTATGTTATTTGTACCTGTGACGCATTTATTATTGCACAGTCATTTAGTCATTGAGTTTTGATGAACTCACACTTTCCATAAACATTTTTTTTAGATACAGTGAATGTGAACGAAGAAAATCCGCAAAATAATAGTATTCCTTGAGGATACTTTTCATGTTATCTGGAGGGCTTATGAATTCAAAAGCTTATAAATGCTCTGTAATCTCTATAAGTCACCTAGGCTTGAAAAATTATATCATACTGTATAATATTTGTGTCACATCCCAAAAATTGAGCATGTGAAAAGATACTACTCATTTGATATAATTCTCAAACATACGTTATATACATATATTCTGTAAGGTTTTACATTCAACCTTAATCATTCATTCCACACTACAGAATTATATTCATCTGATAAGCAAATATAGACATACATAGTCTGATATTTCTATCTCATCGCAAGCCTAGGAGACCTATAGAAAGTACAGAGCGTTTCTAATATCCACATTATTAAGTACTGGTATCCCACCAGACAGAAATAGAGAGTAATCCCAAGGGGCTTCTAATCTTCCAACGGATACTCTTCTTCTTTGTTTTCTGTATCTGAAAAATAATCATAGGGAGTGTGAGTTTATTTAAAAACTCAGTAAGTAAATAACTGTACTATATAGAATATCAAAAGTACAAATACCACATTTACTCATATAATTAATTGTCTTATACATCGAGTAGTATGGGACTCTAACCCTTTCAAACTCATGAATAAGATTTCTTAGATATACAACGAGTAGTATGGGACTCTAACCCTTTCAAACTCGTGAATAAGATCTCATCGATATACACCGAATAGTATGGGACTCTAACCCTTTCAACTCGTGTATAGGTTTCATAGATATGCACTGAGTAGTATGGGACTTTAACCCTTTCAAACTCGTGTATAAGATTTCTTAGATATACGCCGAGTAGTATGGGACTTTAACCCTTTCACACTCGTGTATTAGATCCCGTAGATCTTTACTCATTAATAAGATAGTGAGAATTCATCACATAGTACAATTGTCATGAAATAAATAATTTCTACATACTCTTATTTCTATTGATCATCATATACTCCCATATGAAAAATTAATTGCTTATTATCCAAATAATATTGTAAATGGGACTTATATTGTACTTTGACTAGTAACATCAAATTAACTGAGCAAGGTTATTCACTCACCTTGATGTTTGTCCAAGTTTACCTTGTTCCACACTAGAATTTGTGTAGGAAAATTTCCTAGTAAAATATATTACAAGGAAACATAAGAAAGGAAACAAAATCACGAAAAATACGCAAAATTTTCTGACTGCTACAGTAACGGTTTGCTACAGTAACGGTTCGCTACAGTGCCGTTTCGCTACAGTAACGTTGACTGCTACAGTGCCGTTGACTGCCGACACTACAGTACTGCTACAGTAACCCGAAGAAAATTTTCCAGAATTTTTCCGAAATCTCTGGTCGCTACAGTAACTCGAATTTTTGCAGAAAAATCTTTCAAAAATTCATCCTTTCCTTTCTTGTTACAAAACCAGAATTTCAACTCTTTTAACCGATTATAACTCAAATATAACTTCTAAAACTACTGAGATTCATGAATTATCATCAAAATCTTCAAGAACAAAACCTCCTCTGATCTTCTACATAAACTTAAATTTAAGGAAAATAATCGGATTAAAGCTTACCTTTGATCCTTACAAAGCTTTTGAACCGAACAAATAATCGAAACTCTGAAGATCAAGGGAAGGATTTGAGAAGAAAATGAAGAACTGAGAGAGAAATGCTTTTCTGCTTCCTTCGGCTGAGTGAAAAAATGAGGGTTACTATTGAAACTTTATATTAAATATTTCTAATGGGTTATTCAATAACCCATGGGTATCCATAACCCAACATCCAAACTCATCCAGTCAATTTACAATAAATGGACTAATTGACCATTATGAAACCACTTTTCCATGAATTTCACCATTCTTAGAATATATCCCTCATTGTGCAAATATTTAGTCCAGTCATTTAACTCAATTTTCATAAATAATATTCAAAGAGAACAATTAAATATGAAAATTAAAAATGACCAAAATAAATAACTAAAGTAACGTTGTAGAATTCTAAAATACTCTTAAGCGAATTATATTCTGAAATTAACGGGTATTACATTCTACCCCCTTAAAAGAATTCGGTCCTCCGAATTAAAACCTTACCTCAAGTTTCAAATAAATGTGGATAGTTTTTCCACATCTCATCTTCTGCTTCCCACGTAGCTTCCTCGCGAGAATGATTTCTCCAAAGAACCTTGACAGTAGGAATTTCTTTGGTACGCAATTTTTTGACTTTTCTATCAAGGATAGCTACTGGTACCTCTTCGTAGGTGAGAGTTTCATCAAAATGAACTTCTTGGGGTTGAATGACATGAGAAGGATCAGGAAGATACTTCCGTAGCATGGACACATGAAATATTGGATGAACTCCCTCTAGGTTGGAAGGTAGGTCTAGGCGATATGCCACATTACCCACTCTGTCTACAACCTCATATGGGCCAACATACCTCGGACTAAGCTTGCCTTTCTTCCCGAATCTCATTACTCCCTTCATAGGTGAGATTCGTAAGAAAACCATATCACCTATTGCAAATTCAAGGTCACGTCGTCGGTTGTCCGCATAAGACTTCTGTCTACTCTGAGCAGTTAACAACTTTTCTCTGATCAGTTTAACTTTATTTATATCTTCCTGAATCATCTCAGGTCCAAATATTTTGGTTTCACCAAGTTCAAACCAACCTATAGGAGATCGACACCGTCTCCCATATAAATCCTCAAAAGGTGCCATCTGAATACTAGCTTGGTAACTGTTGTTATAAGCAAATTCAATAAGAGACAAATGATCTTCCCAACTTCCACTGAAATCCATCACACAAGCTCTTAGCATATCCTCTAAAGTCTGAATTGTCTTTTCGGACTGTCCATCAGTTTGAGGATGGAATGCTGTGCTAAGATTCACTTTGGTACCCAAAGCCTCTTGAAAGACTTTCCAGAACCGAGAAGTAAACTGAGGTCCTCGATCTGATATAATGGATATTGGTACACCATGAAGTTTCACTATTTCTTTAACATAAATTCGAGCAAGTTTTGCTACATTGAAAGTGGTATGAACAGGAAGAAAATGTGCTGACTTAGTAAGTCGATCCACTATGACCCATATTGAGTCATTTCCTTTTGTTGACCGAGGTAAACCTACTACAAAATCTATAGTGATCCTTTCCCACTTCCATTCGGGAATATCTAGTTTTTGCATCAATCCAGGTGGTCGTCGATGTTCAGCTTTAACTTGCTGACAAGTCAAACATCGAGCTACAAAGTCAGTCACGTCTCGCTTCATGCCCTCCCACCAGTAAACTTGTTTCAAGTCCTGATACATTTTCACAGCACCAGGATGTACAACGTAGGGTGAACCATGAGCTTTCATTAAGATTTCATGTTTCAAAGATTCAATGTTGGGGACACAGAGTCTCCCATTAAACCATAAGACTCCCTCTTCATCTACCAAGAAACTTGGTGCTAGACCTTGCCTTGCCTTATCTCTGATTTTGACCATATCAATGTCATTTTCTAAAGTTGCTTTTACTTTTTCTACAAGGGATGATCTAACTGTTAAATGAGCCAGAAATGTACCTGACTCAGTGATCTCGAAGAATACTCCATCAGCTTCCAATTCTTGTAGTTCATGTATTAGAGACCTCCTTATAGTGGCAATGTGAGCTAAACTTCCCATAGACTTTCGACTTAGAGCATCAGCCACTACATTTGCTTTACCTGGATGGTAAAGGATGGTACAATCATAATCTTTCAGAAGTTCCATCCACCTTCGTTGCCTTAGATTGAGATCTCTCTGCTTAAAAATGTACTTAAGGCTTTTGTGATCTGTAAAAATTTTACAAGTTTCCCCATACAAGTAATGTCTCCAAATCTTTAGGGCAAACACTACAGCTGCCATTTCCAAATCATGAGTGGGGTAATTCAATTCATGCTTTTTAAGCTGACGTGAGCCATAAGCTATGACTTTACCATGTTGCATCAACACACATCCTAAGCCTATCTTTGAGGCATCACAGAATACAGAGTAACCCCCTGGTCCTGATGGTAGGATTAAGACTGGTGCAGAAGTTAAACACTCTTTCAATTGGGTGAAACTTTGCTCACATGAATCATCCCAAATGCATTTAACATTCTTTCGGGTTAACTTATTTAATGGGAGAGCTGTCTTAGAGAAATCTTTGACAAAGCGACGGTAATACCCTGCTAAGCCAAGAAAACTACGTACTTCAGACACAGTTGTTGGTCTAGGCCACTGTTTAACTGCTTCAATTTTACTTGGATCTACATAAATACCTTCTTGGGAAATAACATGTCCCAAAAATGTTACATGACTCATCCAGAATTCACATTTTGAGAGCTTTGCGTACAACTGATGCTCTCTCAAAGTCTGAAGCACTATTCTCAAATGTTCAGTATGTTCTTCATGACTCTTTGAATACACCAAAATATCATCAATAAATACAATTACAAACTTATCAAGGAATGATTTGAACACTCTGTTCATTAAATCCATAAATGCTGCTGGTGCATTTGTCAACCCAAAAGACATCACAAGAAACTCATAATGTCCATACCGTGTACGAAAAGCAGTCTTAGGTATATCATCACTCTTAATTCGTAACTGATGATATCCAGACCTTAGATCAATCTTTGAGAAGTATTTTGCTCCTTGAAGCTGATCAAACAAATCATCTATCCTTGGTAAAGGATACTTATTCTTCACTGTGACTTTATTCAGCTGACGATAATCTATACATAATCTCATAGAACCATCTTTCTTTTTCACAAAAAGAACAGGAGCACCCCAAGGTGAAAAATTTGGGCGAATGAACCCTTTGTTTAACAAATCTTCCAATTGTTCTTTGAGTTCTTTTAGCTCAACAGGAGCCATACGATAAGGTGGAATAGAAATTGGTCTTGTGTCTGGGACCAAATCAATACTGAACTCAATATCTCTTTCTGGCGGTAATCCAGGTAAATCTTCTGGGAACACATCTGGGAATTCATTAACCACATGAATGTCTTCTAACTTCTGTTCTTTCTTTTCTAAATCTTTGATAAAAGCTAGAAATCCCTGACATCCCTTTCGCAACATACGCTGGGCACTTAACATAGATATCATGTTGCAAGGTACATCACTTCGATCTCCTTGAAACACAAAATTACTACTCCCCGGTATATTAAAGGAAATAACTTTGTCACGACAATTTATAGTAGCATGACAAGAAGATAGCCAGTCCATCCCTAGAATCACATCAAAATCTAACATATTGAGAACCATAAGATCTATCTCAGTTTCCATGCCTCCAACGATTATTTTACAAGAACGATAACATGTTTTAACCATCAAAGTCTCTCTCATCGGTGTGGAAACCAAGAATGGTTCTTTAAGAATAATCGAATCAAATGCAAATCTCTTGGCAAATAGGGGCGACACATATGAGTGAGTAGAACCGGGGTCAAACAAAATACGTGCAGCAAAAGTATTAACAGATAATATACCTGTAACTACAGCATTGGATGTTTGAGCATCCTGTCGGGTTAGAGCATATACTCTTGCATTTCCTCTGCCAGCAGCTTGTTTTCCACGGTCACCTTGGCCTCTTCCAGAACCTCTTCCCATACTACCCCCTATTGAAGGGGTTGGTGTTTGAGTAATAGAAGCAGAAATAGACTGTGGCCGAGGTAGCAAAGTAGACCCTTGACCTGGTCTTGTCATAAGCTGAGGGCACTCCCTTATAAAATGTCCTTTTTGTCCACAGTGAAAACAGCCTGTACCAACAGTGTTTAACCTGCATTCTCCGAAGTGAAACTTTCCACATTCAGGACATTGAGGTTTTTCCCTTCTACCATGAGTACCTCCTCTACTAGAAGAGCTAAAACCACCCCTGTTCTCTAAACGAGGCTTAGCCACACTGGCTGTAGAATAAGATGACTTAGTAGGAGTGGCTGGAGCATGTTGTGATGCAGTAAAGGGTTTCAAAGTCCCTGAGTCTTCCCCTTGATCAAAAGATCTTCTATACCTAGCTTTCTTCTTTTGACGATACTCTTCTTTATTCTTTGACCTCTTTTCCATTCTTCGGGCCACATCAACAGCCTCTGAGTACGAAGAGTAATCGTTCATATTAGAACCCACTTGATCATATAAGGCATCACAAAGCCCTTCCACAAACTTTTCTATTTTCTTCCTTTCAGAAGGAATGATTTCAGGGGCATATTCAGATAATTTAACAAACTGAGCTGAATACTCGTCAACAGTCATGGTTCCCTGCCGTAGATACAGAAAATCTCTGGCCCTGGATGATCGTTCACTTGCCGGAAGAAATTCATCCATAACCAATCTGTAAAATTCTGACCACATAACTGGCGGTGCGCCTTGAATTCTAGCTTTCTTCCAGTTTCTCCACCATTTACCAGCCCTACCCTTTAACTGAAAGGAAGTGAATTCTACCTTTTGAGTAGGAGAACACCCTATAGCATCACAGATTGCTTCACAATCTTCAAGGAAACATTGTGGGTCCTCTTTGGGATCTTCCCCTGAAAAAGTAGGAGGCCTCATTTTCTAGAATTCAGACATTCTTACCTCTCTTACATTAACTCCTCCCGCTAACGGAGCTGGTGGTACATTTTCAACTTCAACAATAGGAGGATCCACTGGCAGGTTAGCTTGTGCAGCTCGACCTCTCATTTCAGCCTCAAATCGGTCAAATCGTTCATTCATCAAATGAATCACATGTGCAATAGTTGCATTACCGACGTGAGCATCAGGTTCGACTCTTCTTGCTTGCTCACTAGTTGCGCCCTCAGTACTTTGAGCATGTAAACTATCACCACGGTTAGGATCATCTTGCACATGTACTGGTGGATTTATGGCCCTCCTTGGACCCATATGCTCATTATTATTAGAAGATCCTTCTGACATTGATCTGTCACAGATCTACACACATAACAAACAATTTTCAGACATAAACAAAATATCACTTACTAGCCCCACTGAGAAGTTATATATAAAATGACGTTATACTCTACAAGGTCTTTTACGGAACCTAATCCTATGATCATGCCGCGGCTCATGACAATAGGGAAGGGCCCACAAAGATCACTTTGCTCTGTACTCTATAGGGGACCTATAAAACCTTTCCTCTGATACCAAATTTGTCACATCCCAAAAATTGAGCATGTGAAAAGATACTACTCATTTGATATAATTCTCAAACATACGTTATATACATATATTCTGTAAGGTTTTACATTCAACCTTAATCATTCATTCCACACTACAGAATTATATTCATCTGATAAGCAAATATAGACATACATAGTCTGATATTTCTATCTCATCGCAAGCCTAGGAGACCTATAGAAAGTACAGAGCGTTTCTAATATCCACATTATTAAGTACTGGTATCCCACCAGACAGAAATAGAGAGTAATCCCAAGGGGCTTCTAATCTTCCAACGGATACTCTTCTTCTTTGTTTTCTGTATCTGAAAAATAATCATAGGGAGTGTGAGTTTATTTAAAAACTCAGTAAGTAAATAACTGTACTATATAGAATATCAAAAGTACAAATACCACATTTACTCATATAATTAATTGTCTTATACATCGAGTAGTATGGGACTCTAACCCTTTCAAACTCATGAATAAGATTTCTTAGATATACAACGAGTAGTATGGGACTCTAACCCTTTCAAACTCGTGAATAAGATCTCATCGATATACACCGAATAGTATGGGACTCTAACCCTTTCAACTCGTGTATAGGTTTCATAGATATGCACTGAGTAGTATGGGACTTTAACCCTTTCAAACTCGTGTATAAGATTTCTTAGATATACGCCGAGTAGTATGGGACTTTAACCCTTTCACACTCGTGTATTAGATCCCGTAGATCTTTACTCATTAATAAGATAGTGAGAATTCATCACATAGTACAATTGTCATGAAATAAATAATTTCTACATACTCTTATTTCTATTGATCATCATATACTCCCATATGAAAAATTAATTGCTTATTATCCAAATAATATTGTAAATGGGACTTATATTGTACTTTGACTAGTAACATCAAATTAACTGAGCAAGGTTATTCACTCACCTTGATGTTTGTCCAAGTTTACCTTGTTCCACACTAGAATTTGTGTAGGAAAATTTCCTAGTAAAATATATTACAAGGAAACATAAGAAAGGAAACAAAATCACGAAAAATACGCAAAATTTTCTGACTGCTACAGTAACGGTTTGCTACAGTAACGGTTCGCTACAGTAACGGTTCGCTACAGTGCCGTTTCGCTACAGTAACGTTGACTGCTACAGTGCCGTTGACTGCCGACACTACAGTACTGCTACAGTAACCCGAAGAAAATTTTCCAGAATTTTTCCGAAATCTCTGGTCGCTACAGTAACTCGAATTTTTGCAGAAAAATCTTTCAAAAATTCATCCTTTCCTTTCTTGTTACAAAACCAGAATTTCAACTCTTTTAACCGATTATAACTCAAATATAACTTCTAAAACTACTGAGATTCATGAATTATCATCAAAATCTTCAAGAACAAAACCTCCTCTGATCTTCTACATAAACTTAAATTTAAGGAAAATAATCGGATTAAAGCTTACCTTTGATCCTTACAAAGCTTTTGAACCGAACAAATAATCGAAACTCTGAAGATCAAGGGAAGGATTTGAGAAGAAAATGAAGAACTGAGAGAGAAATGCTTTTCTGCTTCCTTCGGCTGAGTGAAAAAATGAGGGTTACTATTGAAACTTTATATTAAATATTTCTAATGGGTTATTCAATAACCCATGGGTATCCATAACCCAACATCCAAACTCATCCAGTCAATTTACAATAAATGGACTAATTGACCATTATGAAACCACTTTTCCATGAATTTCACCATTCTTAGAATATATCCCTCATTGTGCAAATATTTAGTCCAGTCATTTAACTCAATTTTCATAAATAATATTCAAAGAGAACAATTAAATATGAAAATTAAAAATGACCAAAATAAATAACTAAAGTAACGTTGTAGAATTCTAAAATACTCTTAAGCGAATTATATTCTGAAATTAACGGGTATTACAATTTGGTTTGTGTTTACTATTTCACTATGCTGAACTTTTTTATATGTATATATGCAAAAATATCTTTCTTAGAAAATTATATTATGTATTAGTACTGATCAGATATTTTATGGGATAACATAGGAGTATACCCTTAAGTTTATAAAGTTACTCACATGCCCTAAATTGAGATGTGACAAAATTAAATCAAGTATTAATTAGCTTAAGAATTTATTGTAATGGATGAAAAAGAATTAAGTGAATTTATGAAAGAATGGTCTATTATGGTCGAAATTAAAAAAATTATTGAATATTTAATACATATTAATATTTGTCATAGATAATATTTATATGTTTGATTGGTCAATGCATTAAAGATAATACTATTGAGTAAAATAGGGTTCATGAATTATTAGTGAATTAGTACTCCGCAAATTGGGAAGATGATAAATAGCCACTATCTAAGAAATTGTCAAGATTATACTATAGCATATGAAGTGTCAAATCACATTTATTACAAATATTAAGAATTAAAAAATGAATCAAATTGTTATTAATATGACAAAAAAAATTCCATAATTGCATAATTTTCTAATATTAATAACTTAAATAATTAAGAAATTGAAGAGATATTATATAATAAAATCATACAATAAAATAGAATTAAAAAAAATAGAATCTATAGAGAAATCAAAATTTAAGATGAATTACATCAAATTTATTTAATGTGATTATATAACAATTATAACAGTTATATACTAATTATATAGCAATTATAAAAATTATATAACAATTTACCCTAATTTTTTCAAAATTTAATGTGATGTGATTATATAGCAATTTACCCGAATTACATCAAATTCATTTAATGTGATTATATACCAATTATATAGCAATTATATAACAATTTACCTTAATTTGTTTCAAAATTTAATGTGATGTGATTAATTTATCAAATTTATTAATTTATTTATTAAATTTATTCATTTAAATTTATTCTATTATACATAATTTAATGACCTACCAATTAATGTTCTATAATAGAATTGTTTTAGTCTATTATATAAATATAGATACTTGAATTAATATTAATTTAATTTTTGTCATTCAGTTGATTTGATTTTAAACAATAGTTTTCTATTTAAGTAAATTCAATTTCCTTGACATATTTCTTTTAGATCTATCTCTCTCTTTTTGCAAAACTTTAAATTGAATAAGATTTCGTAGCCACACTCTTATATTAAAAATGATCGTGACGAAATCAAAAGCAAAGTTCTTGACTTTAGGAATGGGATGTCATATATCGCTACTTTCTTCTTTTGATGAAATATTGTCTCTCGGTATTTTCAAATTTCTTATAGATAAAACAATGAGAATCAGTATCTTTTTACATAAATATAAGTCACTTTGACAGTACATCATCCCCTCCTTGAGATCCATAAAAAAAGATGATTGTTATTATTTCAAAAATAAAACTCACTCAAAACTCAAGATCTAACGTCCACTTATGACCTTCGTATTATACATCTAATGTAATACCCATTATTTTTTTAAAGTTATAAGTATTTAAGAATTTCGATAAATTTATTTTGAAGAAAATAAATTCCCTATCAGTTTAATTTTTGTATACTCGTTTGTGCATATTGTTGAAAATATAAATTTTTAATTATAGATTCTATAAATTGTGGGATATAATGGATGATATGATATGGAATTAATCCCATTAAGTAAATATACAGTTCAAAAGTGGAATCTAGAATGAAAACTGGTAAGTGAAACTGGTAGATGAAATAGTATAGGAGAATGGTAGATGAAAACTGGTAAGTGAAACTGGTAGATGAAATAGTATAGGAGAATGGTAGATGGAATAGTAGCAAATAGTACCATAATTTCTCCTATAAATAGGCCCTTCCATTTCAATTCAAAACACACACCTTCAGTTTCTCTTCTCTCCTTTCCTCAAAACTTCTCTTGCTCCGGCGTTAGGGCTCTGAGATTCTAGGTCTTTCTTCCTTAGCCTAGATCCAAGGTAAGAATACTATGCCCCTTTTCTGTGCCATTCAGATTTTTAAAAGTTATTTTCTTAAGTATGCTCTGTGGTTGCGGCTTTGGCCGATCTTCCACATCAGAAAAACTGTCCTTAGCTACCTATATGTTGTTTTGATTCTCTGATTACCGAAATAGAATGTAAACTGTGAAGAATACATGTCTAGGAAAGTTCTGGCTAAGGAAAGACATGGTTGTTAAGTGTGTCCATTGGGACTCTCCACTCTTTCCTGGGAACTTACCTGGTGTACTCTTTTACAGATTAT
Organism: Biancaea sappan; assembly: GCA_037074585.1. NCBI lineage: Eukaryota > Viridiplantae > Streptophyta > Magnoliopsida > Fabales > Fabaceae > Biancaea > Biancaea sappan. Next base: position 4,849,157 of record CM073498.1, on the reverse strand, counting down.
ATTCTCTATTTCTGGTATGAATAGTACCTGTACGTATGAATAGTAACCGTATGTATGAATAGTAACCGTACGTATGAATAGTAACCGTACATATGAATAGTAACTATACGTATAAATAAATAGTAACTATATATAAATAGTATTTATATGTATTTTTGAATAGTACATATACGTGTACATTTTTATATGTATTTTTAAATAGTACATATACGTGTATTAAAGAATTATATTAATTGAATCCATTAAATGTAATTGTGTAGATTTAAAGAAGATATAGTAACTTGGATTTCAGGTGAGTAGCTAACCTACTTGGATACTTATTTAATTATATGAATAGTCCAAGTAATTTACATATTCAGAGTATATCTACTATTACCTTTGACTGAATATTTCAATTAATATGGCTGTGTGCCGAATATGATTATGGTCATATGCTATGGCTGTGTGCCGAATGTGAATATGGCTGTGTGCCGAATATGATTATGGTCATATTTATGGCTGTGTGCCGAATGTGAAGATGGCTGTGTGCCGAATATGAATATGGCTGTGTGCCAAATATGATTATGGTCATATGCTATGGCTGTATGCCAAACGTGGAGATAGCTGTGTGCCGAATATGATTATGGTCATATTCTATGGCTGTTTGTCGATTATAAGTATGATATGATTTTACTTATACATTTTATACATATACTTGTGTATTGTTAATCACTTGATGATTATCTGTAATTAAGTTTCTATCCTTGTAACGTTATCTATTCATTGAGATTATTATCTCATATTGTGGTGGATATATTTTTTTCAGATCCTGAGATTAACGAAAAACATCTGTCTGAGGAGTAGCGCAAGTTCAATATCCTAACCCTCTTTGCTTCAAGGGTTGGTGTTTATTTGAATTAAAGCTGTTTCTTCAGTTTTAAATTCTAGAAAGCTCTGCAGTCAAATAGGACATCTAGGAGGAAGTGGTTATTGTACATAATTATGTTATTACAGTACTTTAAGTTTACTGTATGTTTTGTAAGATTGTAGCTTATTAAGTAAAATCGGAGTATTTAACTAAGATAAGTCTTTGTTATATTATTATGATTATTATATGGAGCTAAAAGCATAGGCTTACAACTAGAGAGTATCTCTAAGTTGTGCCGGTCACGTACCATTTTGAGGGTCGTGACAAAGTTGGTATCAGAGGATTAGGTTTTTAGGCCTCCTATTGGCTACAGAGCAAAAGGTGTCTTCGGTAGACCCTCCCCTATTATTGTGAACCGCGGCACAATCATAGGATGAGGTTCCACAGAAGGCAGCATAGGATGTCATTAATATTCCTTTGGTGTCATACTCCTTAATTAGTATTGCGCTCTAAGGTATTCTTAACATCTAAAGGTGTTTGCTAAATCTGTGTAGATTTTGACACCTTTAATGGCAAGAGGAAGACCATCTAACCAAGGTAGGCGTTTGGGCTCTAGAAGAGTGCCAACACCTTCCTCCTCAGTGAATGCATCACAAGAAAGCAGTGAACGTACTGAGACTGTAGGTGCTGATGAGATACCTCCTCCAAATGATCCATTTCTAAGGGCTATGTTCAATACTATCCAAGAACGAATGGATAGAATGGAGGCAATGATAATAGGGCAATCTATTCTGAACAATCCCCCAGTGGCACCTCAAACAAATACGCAAGCACCTCTTCCCCAACAAGAGGAGATTTTGACAGAAAAACAACTTACAAGCTTCCTAAAGCTCAAACCTCCATCATTCTCTGGAGAAGATCCAAATGAAGACCCAAGAAAATTCTTGGATGGTATTGAAAAGGCCTGCACAGCTTTGGGATGTTCAAGTGTCCGGAAAGTGGCATTAGCTGTTTACCAATTGAATGGAGTTGCTGAAGAATGGTGGAACAGCTTTAAAGGGGGTAGAGCTAGTAATGCCCCACCAGTGGAATGGGAAGAATTTGAGAGGATGTTCATGGAAAGATTCCTCCCTCAAAGTGTACGAGGCGCAAAAACCCAAGAATTTGAAACCCTCAAGCAAGGGTCTATGTCGATCCACGATTATAACACTAAGTTCATACAGCTCTCTCGATTTGCAGCTAACAAAAATCTTGATGAAAGAGAAAAGATAAGGAGATTTGTCATGGGCCTTCGCCCCTTTTTAAGACAACTTGTGGGGACCCAAATTGAAACATATCCTTCTTATGCCGCAATGATAAGTACTGCAAGATTCATGGAAATGGCAGAAGAGGTGAAGAGTGAACAAAGAACGAAGAAAAACCGAGGACGGGAAGAAAAGCCCTACAATAGCTCAGCAGGAGCACCAAAGCCGCCAAATCGAGGCCAATCAAATCCTATAGCATTTTCGGGGCAAACTATTGCGTCATCCAGTGTAGTACAACCGAGTTTCAATCAAAGGAGGGATGATCAAGCACCAATTCAACAAAGGCATGCTAAGCCTATGTGCCTGCAATGTGGGAAGTTTCATTCAGGAATATGTTATAAAGAGAGCAAAATTTGCTACCATTGTGGTCAAGCGGGTCACTTTGCAAGGGAATGTCCACAATTACTTATTGGGGCTAGGTCTGCACAACCATCATATCCTCAAGCAATGACAACATCAGCTAGTGTAGCTCATTCATCTGCAGGAAGGGGTGGACTAGGAAGAGGAGCCGGAAGAGGAGCAGGAGGAAGAGGGTAGCAGTCTTTTAATCATGGTCCAGCTAGGGTGTTTGCTCTTACCAGACAAGACGCCCAAGCATCTAATGCTGTTGTCACAGGTATTTTGACCATTTACTCACATAAAGCTCATGTATTATTCGACCCTGGATCTACCCATTCATATGTATCTCCAAATTTTGTTAAATACATCCTTAAGAAACCGATAAGTTTAGAACAACCGTTTCTTGTGTCTACCCCTATGGGAGAAAGGGTTCTAATAGAGAAAAAGTATAAAGAATGTAGTGTGGTTGTAGGAGGGCTAGAAACCATGGCAGATCTTATGATCCTTGATATGATAGATTTTGATGTACTTTTAGGCATGGATTGGTTGGCTTCATGCCACGCAACCCTTGATTGTCATAGTAAATCCATAAAAATTTCTATGCCCGGAGAAGCCACATTTGTATTCCAGGGAGACCAAAGTAGGACACCGCATAACTTGATCTCCCTAATGGGCGCCCAACGATTATTGAGAAAAGGGTGCAGAGGGTTCTTAGCCTTCGTACAAGACGTAAAGAAGGAAAAGCTCAAACCTAAAGATGTGCCAATTGTGAGAGAGTTTTTAGACGTGTTTCCAGACGAATTACCAGGACTACCCCCGGATCGAGAAATTGAGTTTAATGTAGATCTGGCACCAGAAACTCAACCTATCTCAATTCCACCTTACAGAATGGCACCGACTGAGCTGAAAGAAATCAAGGAACAACTGCAGGATCTTCTAGATAAGGGTTTCATAAGACCCAGTTATTCCCCGTGGGGTGCCCCTGTTCTCTTCGTAAAGAAGAAAGATGGATCAATGAGACTTTGCATTGATTACAGGCAACTGAATAGGGTCACTATAAAAAATAAGTACCCTCTGCCTCGTATAGATGATCTCTTTGATCAGTTGCAGGGAGCTAAGCATTTTTCTAAGATTGACTTGAGGTCTGGTTATCACCAACTCAAGGTCAAAAAGGCAGATATACCCAAGACAGCATTTCGTACTAGGTATGGACATTACGAGTTCACAGTTATGTCTTTCGGACTAACAAATGCCCCGGCAGCTTTCATGGATCTCATGAACCGGGTATTTAAACCATACCTTGATCGATTTGTCATAATATTTATAGATGATATATTAGTTTACTCAAGGAGCTCGGAGGAGCACGAGCAACATCTTCGTATGGCATTGCAGAAGCTGAGAGAACATCAACTTTATGCGAAATTCTCAAAGTGTGAGTTCTGGATTGACCGAGTAACCTTCTTAGGTCATGTGATTTCAAAAGATGGCATACAGGCGGACCCAAGCAAGGTTGAAGCAATCAAGATGTGGCCGAGACCTACTTCGGTAACAGAAATTCGGAGCTTCCTAGGATTGGCTGGTTATTACCGACGTTTCATCCAGGACTTTTCAAAGATAGCTGCCCCTCTCACACAGCTAACATGAAAAGAATGTAAAGTATCAGTGGGATGATGAATGCGAGAAGAGTTTCTTACAACTTAAGCTGCGGTTGGTTACAGCGCCAATACTTGTATTACCATCCGGACCAGGAGGGTTCACGGTATATTGTGACGCCTCTCGAATAGGACTTGGTTGTGTCCTCATGCAGAATGGTAAAGTGATAGCATATGCCTCCAGACAACTCAAGAAACATGAGCAGAATTACCCGACACATGACCTAGAAATGGCAGCGGTTGTGTTTGCACTTAAGATATGGCGGCACTATCTCTATGGGGAAAAGTGTGAAATATTCACTGATCATAAGAGCCTTAAATATATCTTTGATCAGCGTGACCTTAATTTACGACAAAGGCGCTGGATGGAATTGATGAAGGATTATGACTGCAATATCCTATACCACCCTGGAAAAGCAAATGTGGTAGCAGATGCCTTAAGTAGAAAATCCTCAGGTACTTTTGCACATATAACTGAGGTAAGAAAGCCCTTAGTACAGGAGTTACAAGAATTAGAGTCTCGTGGGGTATACTTTGAGATATCTGACTCTGGCATGTTCTTGGCTCACGTTAAGGCTAAATCTTCCTTATTCGACCATATTCGTCTATTTCAGAAGGATGACCCAGAATTGGCCAAGATCATGGACAAGGTACACAGTGGAGATACCCATGAGTTTACACTTGATGACACAGGCACACTTTGGTTTAAAAATCGATTGTGTGTTCCTAATATGCCGGCTCTGAGGAGAGAGATTATGGAGGAAGGACATAACACGGCATACACAGAATTGGCCAAGATCATGGACAAGGTACACAGTGGAGATACCCATGAGTTTACACTTGATGACACAGGCACACTTTGGTTTAAAAATCGATTGTGTGTTCCTAATATGCCGGCTCTGAGGAGAGAGATTATGGAGGAAGGACATAACACGGCATACACAGTTCACCCTGGTATGGCCAAGATGTACCAAGACTTGAAACAAATTTACTGGTGGGATGGAATGAAGTGTGACGTGGCAGATTTTGTATCAAGATGTTTAACTTGTCAGCAAGTTAAAGTTGAACACCTGAGATCGGCAGGGAAGCTTCAGCAAATTAAAATTCCTGAGTGGAAATGGGAAGATGTGACAATGGACTTCGTAGTAGGATTACCACATTCTTCTAGTGGCTATGATTCTATCTGGGTCATCGTTGACCGATTAACTAAGACGGCCCAATTTATACCGGTTAAGACAACATATAGTGTGTCTAGACTGGCTGAGCTCTACATTAAAGAAGTTGTGAAGTTACATGGAGTTCCTTTGACGATTATCTCCGATCGTGGGCCACAATTCACGTCCCGATTTTGGAGAACTTTTCAGGAAGCCCTTGGCACCAGAGTAAATCTTAGCACGGCTTTTCACCCGCAGACTGACGGACAAACAGAGCGGACCATTCAGACTTTGGAAGACATGTTGAGGGCATGCATCCTTGACTTTGGTGGAAGCTGGGAAAAGCACCTTCCGCTAGTGGAGTTTGCCTACAACAACAGTTACCAATCAAGTATCAAGATGGCACCTTATGAGGCCTTATATGGTCGCCGGTGTCGATCACCGATTGGATGGTTCGAGATGCGTGAGGTAAAACTCCTGGGACCCGATTTAGTGCAAGAAGCAATCACCAAGGTAAGAGTTATCCGAGAACGGATGTTAGCAGCCCAGAATAGGCAGAAAGCCTATGCTGACCATAGACGAAGAGACTTAGAGTTCATCATTGGAGACATGGTGTTTCTCAAGGTTTCACCCATGAAAGGCATAATGAGGTTTGGGAAGAAAGGGAAATTAAGCCCCAGGTATATTGGACCTTATGAGATCCTAGAGAGAATAGGTAATGTTGCCTACAAGCTAGCCTTACCCACAGAATTAGGGGGAATCCACCCCGTCTTCCATGTGTCTATGTTAAGGAAGTACCTTCCTGACCCTTCACACGTACTTCATCAAGATACCCTCCAATTAGATGAAGATTTGTCATACGAGGAAGTACCGATAGCTATCCTGGATAGCCAGATTAAGAAGCTCCGATCTAGAGAGATTCCATCGATAAAAGTACTGTGGCGGAATCAGACTCACGAGGAGGCCACATGGGAAGCCGAGGCTGATATGCGAATTAGATACCCACATCTATTTGAATCTTCAAGGTAATTTAAATTCGGGGACCGAATTTTTTTTAAGGGGGGTAGAATGTAATACCCATTATTTTTTTAAAGTTATAAGTATTTAAGAATTTCGATAAATTTATTTTGAAGAAAATAAATTCCCTATCAGTTTAATTTTTGTATACTCGTTTGTGCATATTGTTGAAAATATAAATTTTTAATTATAGATTCTATAAATTGTGGGATATAATGGATGATATGATATGGAATTAATCCCATTAAGTAAATATACAGTTCAAAAGTGGAATCTAGAATGAAAACTGGTAAGTGAAACTGGTAGATGAAATAGTATAGGAGAATGGTAGATGAAAACTGGTAAGTGAAACTGGTAGATGAAATAGTATAGGAGAATGGTAGATGGAATAGTAGCAAATAGTACCATAATTTCTCCTATAAATAGGCCCTTCCATTTCAATTCAAAACACACACCTTCAGTTTCTCTTCTCTCCTTTCCTCAAAACTTCTCTTGCTCCGGCGTTAGGGCTCTGAGATTCTAGGTCTTTCTTCCTTAGCCTAGATCCAAGGTAAGAATACTATGCCCCTTTTCTGTGCCATTCAGATTTTTAAAAGTTATTTTCTTAAGTATGCTCTGTGGTTGCGGCTTTGGCCGATCTTCCACATCAGAAAAACTGTCCTTAGCTACCTATATGTTGTTTTGATTCTCTGATTACCGAAATAGAATGTAAACTGTGAAGAATACATGTCTAGGAAAGTTCTGGCTAAGGAAAGACATGGTTGTTAAGTGTGTCCATTGGGACTCTCCACTCTTTCCTGGGAACTTACCTGGTGTACTCTTTTACAGATTATATTCTCTATTTCTGGTATGAATAGTACCTGTACGTATGAATAGTAACCGTATGTATGAATAGTAACCGTACGTATGAATAGTAACCGTACATATGAATAGTAACTATACGTATAAATAAATAGTAACTATATATAAATAGTATTTATATGTATTTTTGAATAGTACATATACGTGTACATTTTTATATGTATTTTTAAATAGTACATATACGTGTATTAAAGAATTATATTAATTGAATCCATTAAATGTAATTGTGTAGATTTAAAGAAGATATAGTAACTTGGATTTCAGGTGAGTAGCTAACCTACTTGGATACTTATTTAATTATATGAATAGTCCAAGTAATTTACATATTCAGAGTATATCTACTATTACCTTTGACTGAATATTTCAATTAATATGGCTGTGTGCCGAATATGATTATGGTCATATGCTATGGCTGTGTGCCGAATGTGAATATGGTTGTGTGCCGAATATGATTATGGTCATATTTATGGCTGTGTGCCGAATGTGAAGATGGCTGTGTGCCGAATATGAATATGGCTGTGTGCCAAATATGATTATGGTCATATGCTATGGCTGTATGCCAAACGTGGAGATAGCTGTGTGCCGAATATGATTATGGTCATATTCTATGGTTGTTTGTCGATTATAAGTATGATATGATTTTACTTATGCATTTTATACATATACTTGTGTATTGTTAATCACTTGATGATTATCTATAATTAAGTTTCTATTCTTGTAACGTTATCTATTCATTGAGATTATTATCTCATATTGTGGTGGATATATTTTTTTCAGATCCTGAGATTAACGAAAAACATCTGTCTGAGGAGTAGCGCAAGTTCAATATCCTAACCCTCTTTGCTTCAAGGGTTGGTGTTTATTTGAATTAAAGCTGTTTCTTCAGTTTTAAATTCTAGAAAGCTCTGCAGTCAAATAGGACATCTAGGAGGAAGTGGTTATTGTACATAATTATGTTATTACAGTACTTTAAGTTTACTGTATGTTTTGTAAGATTGTAGCTTATTAAGTAAAATCGGAGTATTTAACTAAGATAAGTCTTTGTTATATTATTATGATTATTATATGGAGCTAAAAGCATAGGCTTACAACTAGAGAGTATCTCTAAGTTGTGCCGGTCACGTACCATTTTGAGGGTCGTGACATCTAACGTCCACTTATGACGTACGTATTATCCTTTCGTCCCTCCTGTTATTATTTCTAGTAGGATTATTAGTGACCCCGCCACGTTGGCATCATTATTGGTTTTGCCTTATGATATTATTTAGGAATCAGTTATCTGAAATTTTATTAATTCGCGACGATGGTTTCAATGAATCCTTTGTGATCTGAAATGGGCTTGCAATATTTAATTCTGCAATTTAATTGGGTCAGGAGTAACTGATTGAAATCAAAGAAGCACGAATATTTTCAAAATTACAGGAATGTGATATACCGTAACATGATAGATATATTTAAATTGTTTCCATAAAAATGAACTGAAGTCATATTCCTTGCAAATGTCAAAAAAAAAAACAGGCACATCAGCTACTTTCATGGGAACATCTCTTGTGCAGGGATACACACTTAGCAAGCCAAGAACACAACAGATTTAAGTATATCCAATTTATTAAAGATACACACACACCAAATTAATTATGAAATATTAACATGTTAAAAGCAATGTTATAAAAATTATACCAGTCAATAAATCAGTAAAAATATTAATTTAAAAATCAATAGTTAAATCGTAGTTAAATTATGATCGAATCAATGATATTTTAACAATATTAAAAATATAATATATAATTAAAAATATTAAAATACTATATATAATTACATATTGTAAACATAACTTTACAATCTCAATTAAAAATAAAATTTAATATTCAATTACACAAAATTTTTGACAAAATATCCTTAATCAAAAGTTATAACCAAAAAAAAAAAATATCAATCATCATATAATTTATGTATACCAAATTTATTAAATAATTTTTAAAAAAATCTTTGAACCTGTCCGACCAGTAAACTAGTTGATTTGACCGATTTTACCAGTTCAAAACCAATTAGATCAATTTTTTACATGTACAATCACTCAACGGTTCAAACGGTTTTTTCATACCAAACTTAAGACCGGTTCTCGATTGAACAGTTAGTCTTGTCCGGTTCTAACAACCATGGTTATAACTGTCTATCTTATCTAAGAAATAAAAAATGTTTTAATGCAGATTGCCAAATGAAGTCTCACATCCCACAGAAAAAGATATTTAAATAATATCTCATTTATCAAGTATAAATTAATTTAATATAATTAATTAACTAATATTAACATACAAATGATATACATATATACGTACAAAGGATTTAGACTTGGACTTAGGTTTTCGGACAAAATATCTAGAGAAAAAAGTTTTAAAGGGCTTTGTTGCCATTATTATTTCTGTCTGTCTAACATACGAGGGATTATAAAGAGGGTTTAACTCATGAAGTGTAATTTCATAAATAGGGAAGCATATGCCTGTTTGTCAGCAAAGCATTGTGAAATTACATAAACAGTGAAGCATATACCTGTTTGTCAGTTCTACTTGATGTATGAACATTGAACATTTCTGAGAAGAGAAATTAAGATACAGATTTTCTGGTATTTTGTAAACAAGTGTGGGCATTTGATCAGAGATTGCTATAGTTTGGTATTATTAGAACTAGCAATCTTCTTCAGTTCCTGAAATGCTCGAGTAGTCTCTGCATCAAAGCCACCTGCAAACTGAATACCCTGGTGTCTGATTAGTTGGATTAAAAGAAATACTGAAATTCTTTCAATTTTTTTTTTACTGTTTTAGTATTTACGAATTTAATATTTTGTTCTAAATTCTCATGTTAAATTATTATATTGTTCTCTCTCACCTACTTTTTAATTTAGTCACTGTAATTTAAAAATTTGTAACTGTGTCCTTATAGTTTTCTAAATATTTAATTTAACCATTGTTACTAAACTAATTTTATTAATGTTTCATTAAATTTTGCTAACAAAACTAATTATATGCATATTAATAATTTGAAAATGTATAATTTATATCAACAAAAAAGAGTAAAAGTAAATAATAAAATTGAATTAGCTTATGTTTAATAATTTGTAGCAAATTGGCTTAAATGCAAAATATCAATATAGTATATATTGTAATACCCAAGAAAAATAAAATATAAATATTTGTTTACAAACTATGGTTACTATGCTAGTATACGGTACTGTTTACATGTATAATACTATTTACGTATACGATACTGTTCATTTATACAATCGAAATGTCAAGTACTAGATGTGGTTTGGTCATAAGAGAAAACTAGAAAGAAGTTTGTAGGAGAAAATGACGTTTTATGTGTAAAAATACGCTCAGGGACTAAATTAAAAGAACTGATTTGAAAAGAAACTTAAAGGTTTAAGGTGAAATGATAGTTTTCCCCTTAAGTTTTCAATAGTAAAGCCGCCTGTGACTTTTCCGAAATTGCACAGTAACCATAAATGATTAACGTGAATTATTTTATTAGAAATGTCATTTTTATGAATAGTAAATTGAATATTTTATTAGCGCATAGTGTCAAATAGTACCCTTGACTTTTGCTATAAATAGGCCCTTCCATTTCACTTATAAACTCACACCTTCAACTTCTCTTCTTCTCTCCTTAAGTTTCTCTTACTCCAAAGCTAGGCCTCTGAGATTTTGGGCCTTTTCTTTTCAGCTTAGGTAAGGATACTATGCCCTTTCTATGTCTTTCAAATTTTAGAAGTTAATTTCTTAAGTATGCTCTGTGGTTGCGGTTTTGGCCGATCTTCCACATCAGAAAAACTGTCCTTAGCTGTTTATATGTTAGTTTGATTCTCTGATTACCGAAATAGAATGTAAACTGTGAAGAATACATGTCTAGGAAAGTTCTGGCTAAGGAAAGACCTGGTTTTTAAGTGTGTCCAGTGTGACCCTCCACTCTTTCCTGGGAACTTACCTGGTGTACTATTTTACAGATTGTATTCTCTATTTCTGGTATGAATAGTGATCGTACGTATGAATAGTAACCGTATGTATGAATAGTGACCGTACGTATGAATAGTAACCGTACATATGAACAGTAACCGTACATATGAACAGTATCTGTACGAAAACAATCCTGACGTATTTTCTCTAATCTTTCATGAAAATCTCCGTAGCAGAACACCGAAATTCACCTGAGAACTCTTGTCTGTAATGACTTAGAGAAGCGATGTTCGTACGGAATCCAGGTGAGTGAAACGACCCCGTTTTAATAGAGTTTTAGCATTACTGGTGATAAAAAGTATGTCGTAGGACACTCCCAAGATTCATAGGGGGAAATTGGATTCAGAATGACGAATCTAAATGAGATAATCCATAAGTATGGATAAAATGAAATAAGTATCTTATGATGATGTGAAGTTTGAATGTTTTCAAAAATGGATTAATTGTTATCTTGATATGTGGTTTATAAATCCATAATATAGTTATATACTATACCTGTTATATGGATGAATATTACATTGAGCTTCTGATTATGATATGAAATGCTATTGATTGTGATTGAGCGGGACAGTACCCCCTCTCACGGCAAGGCGGAAAACCCGGTTGACAGGGTGTCTTGACCAATGAGTGTGGAGACAACGATTCCCTCAGTAGGGATATAGCCCGGATTGGTGATAAATCCGTGAGGCGCCCTAGCTAAGAGGATGAGGTTGTGCGTCATGGCGGAAATATACATAATTGGTGAGCCGGCCTGTGTGCGCTCTCCGGGATATATTGCCATTGACGAGTACTAGTAACGTTTGTTGAATTGGATGAATTTTTATCTTGTATGTAAGAGGATGATGTTGTGCGTCATGGCGGAAATATACATAATTGGTGAGCCGGCCTGTGTGCGCTCTCCGGGATATATTGCCATTGACGAGTACTAGTAACGTTTGTTGAATTGGATAAATTTTTATCTTCTGTCTATTGGTTGAGTATGAGCCTTTGGATATGCTTGCATGACTGGTAATGTATTTGAATTTTATTAATGCAAGGCCGATTCGCTCATTGAGTTTAAAAGCTCACATTGTTTGTACAACCTTTTTGTTCAGATCAGGTTGCCATCGAAGAATATCTGCTAGAGGAGTAGATCACTTTGGACCTTCCCGTTGTCGAGTAGACCTCTCTTCTGTTATAGATTATGTTGCTCTGTAATCGTCTAGGACATCTAGTTCAGGGGTTCGACATTTGGCTTGTATGTCAGTATAATAATGTATTTTAAATTGATAATCTATGATTTTCATATAAGAAAATTTGATATATTTATCGGAAGGCTTACAGTGATGAGAGATTCATCATTGTGCCGGTCATGTGCCCAGAAAACGGGTCGTGACATATATAGTTGGTCACATTAACAAAATTTAACATATTATTGAGGAAGGAAAGGTTGGTGGTATGGACTAAATTAAAATTTTTTGAAAATATAACAATCCGATTGCAACTTTTTAACTATAAGAATCTAATAGAGTGAAAATTGAATAAAATTACAAAGACTGAAAAAATAATTTAACCTTCCTCTAAATTAGTAAATTTCATCCTAGAATTATACTTCTCTTCCTCAAGAAATGTCTAAAATGCATTTATCCCTACTTTATTTTAAAAATATATACAATCTCCATTTAAACTCAAATATAGCCAAAATACCCTTAATAATAATATTAATTCTTCATTAAAATAAAACTTAATAAAAAAATTGAAATTTTTATATCAATGTTATTTCTGTTTTGTTTAAAACTATAATTTTTATAAATTTTAAAAAAATTTACTTTTATATTGATAATATATATGTTGTACGTATATTTCAAAATAAATAAAAGTATCGTAGAATTTGATCATATGTATATATATATATATATATATATATATATGTAAGAGTGTAATTTATTCTTTATAATATGTCAATGATTAAATATTCAATGTGTAGAAACAAAATTAAAATTTCAAATGCTTAAAAAAAAAGGAGAAAAGATTAACCAATTGTATTGTAATGGTTTCTAAATGTTATTAGTTAAATGGAGTTTGAGTGGAAAGTGTTAGTTTTTCAAGCCAATTGTATGATCGTCGATTGGATAGTTGATAATTAGTCACTTAAAAAAAAATTATAATCAATCGTCTGAATGTATATTTAGTGATTAAACGATTGGCTTGAAGAACCAGTGACAATATTAAAACTAATTACGATCAAATAATTAATAGTTAATTACTTAAAAAAATTTCATTACCAATTATCCAATCAACGATGAAATAGTTAACTTGAAAAATCAATAGCTTTGATATTAAAACTAATCAATTCCCGTTTGAACGAGGCAGTGAGGAGTGTGCTCTACCTGGTGTACTCTGAACGCAAACCTAACTCCTTGAAGTATCAGATTGTCTTCCTGCATCGCTTCGTTGCACTTCAATTCCCTGACCACCCGCTTCATGTATTCCCTCGCCACCCTCAGCGAGCTTAGCTTCATCTGCAATCAATTATTATATTCCACATTCTCATTTCAATTTTCGACTCTTCAACTTTTGGTTGCCTTCATTAAAACGTATACCATAAAGATATATCATCCAAATTAGTCATATTTTTACAGTGCTTCAGTGTCAACTGTGGTTGTTTGGTCTATCAGTATCACCACACCACTCTGCCCTCAATCCACATTTACGGTGTATAATTATAAACACTGATATATTTGGGGTATACATGCATAGTACAACAGAGATATAAACACAACAAAATGAGAAAATTTAAGTTGTTCAATTGTTATTTGGAGTGTACGTTACATTTATTATATTAGTGCCCGACAAGGTTATATTTGAAGGTTTGTTTATATGCTTCATAACCTGGAATCAGTGAAAGCGCGATGTTATTTTAGTCTCGTTTTTGTTGCAAAACAAAATTAGAGGTACAATTAAAAGACTAAATAAAAATGAATAAAACTATTTTTTGATCAAGTGATTCACACACATTTATGAACTTTTTTTTGTTATAAATAAAAAATGAATAAAGCAAGAAGTGACAAAATGGAATCTCGTGTACATGGGAATCCTTGTCCAAAGAAAAAGAGAAGAATGCGATTACTCTTTTTAACTTGGAATTATTAATTTGTAAACATCCTCTTTGACTTTATTTTTTTTTTAAAAAATACCTTATTTATCTATTACTTTTCAGTATCTAAGACTATCTTTGGTTAAATGCAAGGTTTAGAAAAACATACTGATTATTGAACTGGTCTAAACACCGATTTAAAGGTCAATAATTAAATTAATAATACTTAAAATATATTAAAACAAAATATATAATTAATATATATGTTGTAGATATTAAAATATATAATATTAAAATATTAAATGCATGTTATAGATATATATTTATATGAGTATTAAATCTTTTTCTAATAGTTTAAATTTTTAAAGCTTTCTTAAAAATATATATTAATATTCAATAAAAGTTTTTAAAAAAATTCAAACAATTGAAATGTTTAAGCCGTCAAACATATTAATTTTATGAGTTTGATTGGTTATTACTAATTTAAAGATTTATCGATTTTTAGGTTCAAACCAAATTGAAAATTTGACTAATTTACTGATTTTTCGATCAAATCAACTAATCCAATTTAATTCTCTAAAACATAGTTACATGTCACACTCATTATTTTTTTAAAAATAACAAATAATAGAATTGAAGTAACCTCTCCGTTATATGCTTAACTAGAAAATTGGTAGAAAAATAGTAATAGTAATCAATGAAAATTAATATACACTTACCTGACCAAGAAGGCCTGTGTCCAACAACCACTCCCAGGGAATACGGAAATTCCTATACCGCTTACTCGTAGTCTCCCTCGTCCTCTCCGTCGCGCTCACACTTCTCTCCAACCTGCACCACAATTCAAAAGCCATTAATTAATCTCTCGCATTTTCCCAAACCATAACCTCCCTCAAATTCCCAATCAATTTTGTACATGCTCGCCTGTCTTGCAGTGCCTGCATCCTCTTCAAGGCCAGACCCCACGCCTCCCTCGGATTGTCCTCGAACGACGACACTTCCGATTCCAGGTTCTTCAGATCTCTGTAGTTGCAGGCGGCTTCCCGAAGTGCGTCTGCTTTCTGTTCCGGCCACTGCGGAAAGTGCTTCAGCACCGACCGTTCGTCCACCAGCGAGGATAGCTCTCCGTCCAGCCACTTCACGAATGCTTCCACCTCCGAAATATCTGCGAATGAGGCGGATTCTACCTCTTTTATCAAGAAATTGATGAATTCTCCTTGTCTCTGAACATCTGATTTTATCTGTTCATCAATGTGAGTAGCACCAATGCGTTATTCCAAGTAAAAAGTTAAGTAAGCCAAGCAAGAGTGAGGTCTTAGCCTTAAACCAAGTTATTGAATTTCACAATTAATAACTTAAATTTTAAGATATTATTTAAAAAAATAAAAAAAATCTTGATATATATGTTATTAATTATAAAATTTAACAATTTAAATTAATCAAATAATATGCTTAACTTTGAGATCAAGAGGAAGATCCTCTTCCTTGGAGGAGGGAAAGCTCATAATAAGGGAGTTGCACACTAAGTTCATATAAGTCTAGTTATTCTATTTTAATCAAGTAGAGTCATCTGATTGAAATTATTAAATAATGTTTATGTGAAGTCTATCTGATTGAATAGCTTTATTTGGTCAAACAAAATATTGATTGAATAGAAGATTCATAAACAGTTCACACTCCTTCATTTTTTGGCTCATGCAACAAAGCGGAAAATTTGAAGGAAGGAGATATAATCATATGCATTGAGTTTAATTTCTGTCATATTGATAATTACAATTTGTAAACTATACTCAATGAGCAAATCCAAACTACTCAATAAGCACTAAAGGCCAAAATATCTACTGTCCATGAGATTTATGGCCAAGCTTCTTGGAGGATGGATTGGAAACTTTTATTTATTTTCTTTTATAGAAGCATTTGCTTTAAAAACTTAAGGTGTTTGACCAAATTTGTGAGGGAAAAAATAAGTTGTTTTTGAGTGACAATTAAAGTAGGAGAAAAATGATTGTATCCCTACTCAAAATTATTTATGACAATCGTATCTCTCTATTCAAAATCATTTTATTTTCATCTAAACTTTTCCTACTTAACTATTCAAGTATATACATTTAAAGTACTCTTCTAAAAAATTTTACTAAATATAATAACATTATTAAAAAAGTTTATCAAAAGTTCTGCTTAACACATCAATTTTCTCTCATAGTACTTTGATAAAACGCCATTTAAAAAGAGATTGTTTCAAAATAATTAATAACCCACAGCAATTCCAAACAAACCCTTAGTGTACTTACTTGTTATTTAAAATAGACAGTGTCTAAGCGTGGCCGGTTGACACAGATAAATATAATATATATTTAGATATACATATTTAAATGTAATTAATAAAAATTTATGTGTGTGTAATGTGTATAAATAAATATGTATGTTATCTAGATATTCATCAGCTTAATCATCTTATAGTATGAAATTTTTAAATAATCTTCATGTAACTAAGTTTATCAAAATAGCTCATTTAACCAAAGTTAGATATGTTAAGATCATTTGATGAGTAAATGGGGTTAAGTTTAAAGTTTCAATTAGCCAAATCCAATAATTTTACGAAGAGTTCGATTTCGACTTGAAGTATGGCATTACAATGCAGGTATTGAACACATTTCAAAAGCCATATATGACTCTGTTTCTTATAAATATTTTGAGAAATGAGTGATTTAAACTTACAGCTGAGAGGAAAGTCGAGCGGTTTTCAATTTCTTCTATCATGTTTCTGGTAAATGCAACTGCAGGCACACCATTAGCATTTACTCTGTTCTCCATGTTCGCGTCCTTTCTTGTAAGTGAACGGTACAATTCGATCACTTCCGGCACGCGACGCACCGCTTTTAACCCAACCAGCGATCTCGGCGGCGCCGGAGGTGGCGGAGGTGCCGTTATTGCCGACACTTTTATCCCCTTCTCGTCCCTGTTTGAAGCCAGAGTGGTAGAAACGGGCTTTGGAGGAGGAACCGGTACTTTTGCTGCTTTTAATTCCTTTTTTGGCGCTGATTCCGAGAAATCTGGCTGCTTCAAATGCAAAATCTCATTCTCTAGAGTCGCATCTGAATTATTATTGCCATCCATGGAATTCTGTATCTTCTTCCAGAGTATGCTCTTCCTCTCGATATTGTGAGCTTTGAGTGAAGCTATCTGCGTCCTCAGACGATTCACTTCTTGCCTGAGTTCCTGGTTTTCCTTCTCCAGTACCTCATTCCTCGCCATTTGAGCTTCGAGGTTTTTAGTTATCTGAGATTCATTCTCTTCTTTAGGCATTTTGGCTGAATGTGGTTATCGAATTGATCGTCTCCTGATTTTAATATTTGGTCTTGTTTTTGAAGGAAGGTTGGTACCTTCAAAGCTGATGTCTGCAACATTGCCCCCAGGACATGCTCGAAATGGCCTTTTCGACACGCTGTGCACGTTGGTCCTGGTAAGGGTGCTTTGGACATTTCACTCTAATTTCGATTTTTCTTTGCCATGAGGATTCATTATGATGCCTTTGTAGCAAATTTTTTTCCTTAGATGTGAGATTACTTGGGCTTGCTGGCAGTCCATGGTATGTGATAGCTATCTCCAGTCATGTTAGGTACAACTTTAAATTCTTTGGTCAAATTTACATTGCTTCTCATTTATTTTTTAATCACTTACACTTTCATTTGATCAAGGACTAGTGGTAAATTGGAAAAGTGTATAAAAAGTTCAAATTTTTCAAGTTTAAGTTCTTAATTTCTCATTGCATTGAAAGTTATGTTATTGTCTCAAAGATTATACGAAGTAATATTTTATAATTATATATAAATTTGAAGCATCATTAGTTGATTGAAAACTCAAATTTCAAAACATTCTTACTTTTCATATGCTAACGTGAATTATCTAGATCATATAGCCGTAGTGTAAAGATATGTTTCATTTTTATCTTGCGTCCTTTCCTCTTTAATTCTTTTAAATTTGATTTGGAGTTTTAATTTTTCTTAATTATAATTAGGGGGAGTCTAGTTGACAAATGTTGATTACTGAGCTTGCGTAAAATAAACCTACACTAAAGTACCTTAATTTCTTATGATTTATTTCTAAAAAGTTAAGAAGTTAGAATTACACATCACATGCTCACATTCAAAGTGGGTTGGAGTTTTCTTTTTAATTTACATGTGATTTGAATTGTGGCGAAAACATAAGATGGTACCGAACTGATTACAAAGTTCTAACCTCCTAGTGAGAAACTCTCTTCTCTGCAAATCTGTGTTGTCCAAGTGCAATCTTTGGAATGGAGAGTGTTGGAATCTAGGTCTATCTAGCTTTCATTATGATGGTCGCATTTCATCTTTTGTAAAATCAGTGCTCTTACCTTTTTTTTTTTTTTTTGGGGGGGGGGGGGTGTTCTATGCTTTGCTTGTGAAGCAACGAGAGGAAAGGACAAACGAGGGTAGGAGGAAACGTTACTGTAGAGAGGTTTAGGAGGGTGAAATAATAATTTTCATAAAAAGGAAAGGTGCTGACTATAACAGCACACCAAATAAGATCACTTTGATCATTCCCTTATTTTTTTTTTATGCATGCTGTTTCTTTCTTTCTCACCTCCCTTTCTTCCTTCTTACTCTTTGTATTTGCATAGACTTCAAACTCCTACTCTGCAGCCAAAGGAGAAAGCAAAAAGTGATGACGGTTAACTTAGCATGAGCAAGTCTATATCCAAACATTTTAAATTTTTATTATAATTCGATGTCGGTGTTTGCATCGTATGTTCTTGAGATTATTATTTCGTTGTCTATAGAAAGCACTCATTTATGAGTGAAACCACCGACTTTTTTTGCCAGATTGGATCTGCCAATCCTTTGGATGCAACTTCTTGGTTTGCTGCTTTTGGCAAAGCTATTTACTTCACATTTACCACCCTCAATAATGAAAAAGAAACCAAAAAAGAAGATCCTACAATTGGAGACATAACAGCGGCAGCATAAAGCGTCATAGCAATGCGAGCTCTGAGGCATCTAGCTGGAGCTTTACTCTTTCGAGTGTTCATACCCTTTGTAGGCAGTGGTTTTCAACTATTGGATTTGTACTGATTTTACTTTAGTGCCTAATGGCTATGCACATCCCTACAAATTTAGTGTGTCAAATAGGCAACAATGGTTGGTTTTTTTGTTGTCTTGAAGGGAGTTGGTCGCGGGTCTTTTCTCTCCTTCTCTTTTTTTCTTTTCAATGTAGCCAAACGAGAAAGGAAGTCATGAGGGCGGTACTCTGTATGATAAAAGTCCTGAATGATAAAAGTCCTGAATTGAACTAAATATCAACATCAACGTGATGAGGAATTCTGTATTTTTGAAATGCATGCCCTACGAAGAAGGGAAGTTGTCTACACTTAACGAAAGACTCGAGAGATTTTCAGCGACAGCTGTGAGCATTTATTTGTGCAGTTGGATGGAACTAGTACATGGCTGAGGTTGAACATTAATTCTGTTGAGATATTAAAACAACAACTTATAGATTTTTATTTTATTGACTAACGTTTTTTTTTTGGCGAGATGATCTTTGTTCTAATATCAAATTCTCTACTGTAGTTTCAGAGTTTGATGATTTCTGTTTTCTAGATTTTTTGTTAAAATTAAATATCTCTACAAGATATAGACTGATAGAGTAAGTGGAGCATACTTAGAAGTTTCGTTTGATAACTTCACTTCATCCTTCCATAGTTCCGTGTGACTTACTGTATGTAAGGTCCATTTGAGGGTCCATACCGCATTGACCCAATACACAGAAGACACCATTACGAAAATACCAGTCCATAATCCATATGGTGGCGTCCGCAAGGAATTCTTTTTTCTTTCTTTTTTTTTTTTTTGGCCAAGTGGTCACTTAAAATTAAATAAATAATACTAGACTCCCATTAAGTTTGATCAAATTATATGTGATATTTGCAAAATTACACTCGTCTTTCTTAACGTTTGAAATGTATTGTAAAACTTCTCATCTAATTTATGAATTTCTATCAATGAAGCTAATATTCCAAGAAAGAAAATTTTGTAATGCTCAACTTTAATGATTGAGTATTCATAATAAAACCGAGCTGCAAAGTCCAAAAGCAAGCCGTGGTTATGCCTAGAGTTCTGAGCATAAGGTTTCTCTTATTGAGGATTTGGAGGGCGGCTATTGGCAGCACATACCCTTGAGCCCCATTCAAGAAGTTCTTTGCTGGTATCATCCTTGTGAACAATCACTTCAATGAAGCACAAGCAATCCTTCTTCTCACCATTTGCTGTTTCAATTGCTTCGATAAGCTCCTTCTCATTATGTACCTGTCACACAACATCGCGCATTCAATTTTCTTGCGATTGAGTTCCAATTTACCATTCAATTTAAACCAGTGAAACCCTGAAACAAATTAACCTTTTTTGTCCAGCAATTTCCTTCCCCGTTGTGGATTGCATCCACAAAGCCTGTGTAGTTCCAGTTCTTAATCACATTATAGGGACCATCATGGATTTCAACTTCTATAGTGTATCCACCATTGTTTATAAGAAAGATGATGGACTTCTGATCATTTCGGATCATTGTTGATACATCTTGCGCAGTCACCTGCCAGTCAAAATGCTTTTGAGAGCTTTGGAAACAATCAAGAAATTTGGTCACTGAGGGTGACAGCTTTTGAAGTATAGAGATAACCTATTTAGAGTGTTTCCCCCAAGATTCACATAGAGATGAATGATAATTATGAATTAGAAAAGATGTCATCAATATTGTGAAATTGCTTCCAATCTGTCTGATTTTCAGGTTCACAAGGGAGAACACTGACCTGAAAACTCCCATCACCGATGCAAGCAATTACACGTTTCTTAGGTACAGACTGTGCATATCCAAGGGTTGCCCCAACAGACCACCCAATTGAACCATACTGCATTTGAAACTCGTACCTGGAATACCAACTTATTTTCTTTTTCTATTATATTCTTAAAATCAACAAAATTTCAAGTAATGCATATGAATACTCTCTGGTTACGGTTACTTACCCGCAATCTTTTGGCAACTTCAGTTTCTGACAGTTAAACCAGGAATCTCCTGTCTCCGCAATCACAGCAGTGTCAGCAGAGAGCATCTTCTGTATGTGCTGAAAAAGAATATTAACCTTCAAAGGCTCGGTAGGCTCGCATTTGAGAGGCTGCCCCTCTGGGACAAAGATTCTGGTGTAGTTTTCGTAAGCAGTAGAGTTCTTGTTAAGCTTTTCTGACAGTGCTTCAAGAAAGTCCTTCATTAGTACGCAGCCAAAAGCAGGGCCATTAGCCACTACCACACGGTCAGGTTGCACAATGACCGCCTTCTCCTTCCTAAGTAGCAGAGAGTAACCTACAGAGCTGTAGTCATTGAAGATTGGTCCGACAAATATGTATGCGTCGGCTGATTCGATAATCTCAGAGCAGAAGGCAGTGCTCACAGCTCCCCAATAAGTCCCTATGAAGTGAGGATGGGTCTCTAGAACCAGTCCTTTTGCTGATGGCATCACAGCAACTGGATAGCCACAAGCATCTGCCAATTGGACAAAGGCGTCAGTAGCTTTTGCTACTCGAAGTTTAGGCCCTCCTATGAGGACTGGCTTCACCATTTTGTTCAAGAAAGCTGCTGCTGCATCCACAGCTGCATCAAGCCCCAACTTGTTGCTCAATCTGTATGGGCATATGAATGAAACCTGAACTCCTTTTGCTTATTTGTTTCACTTTTCAAGATCTAAAGTTCCTCAGCAGAAAAGCTTTTGAGCAAAGAACCTACCTGGGAGACAGAGCAAATGGAATTGGTTCTCTGCTGAAAGTTGGATGAGGGATTGCAGGTAAGTTACAGCTGATGCTAATGTACACAGGCTTGCTTTCTTTCAAAGCCGTAGAAATTGCTCTATCAACCTCTTCATGAGCGTCGTCCAAATTGTTTACCACAGCCTGCAAAAAGATTTTAAACCATACTGTAAGAATTAATTCAGAGAACTTTTATCAATCGGGAATGCAATACACACCCCTCATAACAACCATAACAGTAAGCTGTTCTGTCTTCATTTAAAAAGTTAAGTTGAAAAGAACCGGCAAATCATGCAGCAACAATTTGGAAAAAGCAATAACAGAGGAAGAACAAATAGAAATATATCACATACTTGATATGCAAGTTTGACATGTTTATAAATGGAAATTCATTCGTCTGAAAATAGCATCTCCATCTTTTAGATATTTCATTTCTCTATTTTTGTTATAGAAAATATTGATTCTGCGGTATTCTGCTGACAGACGCAACATTCAATAGAATATATAGTTACCAATCAGTTGTAATAAAAGGCTTTCTAGTAGAAGATCAGAATAGTTCAATCGCTCATGTGTACAAGGGTCCCACAAAATATCCACTTGTTCAGTACCTAATTTGCAAGTGGCACCGTAGATCATATTGCAAGAACAATGCGAAATATAAGCAATAAATTTACCTGATAGCATGTGACAGTTTGGAAGCACCTGAGTTCCTGGCTGAAATCCAGCAAGCCAATGGTGTGATGGAGAATTCGATTGGCTCCATAGTCATTGGTATTTGGACCCCCAACAATGCATATCACGGGAAGGTTCTCGCTATAAGCCCCAGCAATGGCGTTCAGAATGCTGAGCCCACCCACAGTAAAGGTCACAACGCAAGCCCCAACCCCGCGACATCGAGCATACCCATCGGCGGCATACCCGGCGTTGAGCTCATTGCAGCACCCTACGTTCTTGAGGCCAGGTTCGGCGATTAGGTGATCGAGAAGCGTGAGATTGAAGTCGCCGGGGACGGAGAACACATCGGTGACGCCGATTTGGACGAGGCGGCGAGCTAGGAAGCCGCCGAGTGTGCAATCGGAGGCGATCGAAGTCGGAGCAGGGCCAGAGCCTTGGATCGGAGCAGAGCCGTTGCTGGGAGCGGCACCCACGCTGCCGTTGCTGGGTTTTGCGGAGTCTAGTGTGCCGAGCATGGCGTGCTATCTGATGTGAAGAAGATGAATTGATTAATGGTGATTGAGAATGGGGAAGAGAGGAGAAATGGGTGTTTGCAGGAATGGGGGGAGGAAGTGGGTTGCTTTTAGACATGAGAAGAGAGTGAAGAGAGCAGAGAGATGCGTGAAATAAGGAAAGAGAGACTCGTTCCTCGCGACGTAAATATGGCAATGAAGACGAAGGACCACTGAAACCAAAATTCGACACATGCAACAACACCACTTTTTTCTCACTTTGTTAGAACAGAGTGAATATCGGCCTCTGTTGTTGAGAATTTTGGAGATTATCATAACATTTCATTTCATATTTTGTCTACAAGGAAAAAAAAAATTAAGTATATTCTTTTTTATATCTTTTGTCAAATTTTTCAATCAGATATGAAAAATGTCTGTCAAAAGAGCATGGTCATCATATAGCCTCTTGATCATGAGTCATGAGCTACGTAGTGCGATGCTTTGCATGCATGCATGTCTAATGCCACCATGGCTTCAAGGAATGGCCTAGCTATTGCTAAAAGGACATAAAGGTAATATAACTGGTGACTGTTTCTCATCTTTAAACCTGGCACCAAAACATTGGTTCGATAATTAATTGAAAAACTTACAACACATTCTAAAGGTGACATAAGAATTTAAAGTAACAGTATAGTAATTAAAAAAAACGAATCAAAATATAATTTCAATAATTATGTTATATTGAATTTGATTATACCTTATATCAACGGCTAAACATGTTATGAGATTGTGCACCGTTAGATTGAGTAAGTCGCCTTCGCTACTTGTTTATTTTTACATTTCAAATTTACATAGACTTATTTGAAGTTTAAATTACACAAATGCCTAGCATCCGGAGTTTTTTTTTCCAAACAGGCCCCCAGCCCCCCTGACGCAGAACACAGAGCACAGAAGCAATCACCTTTTTTTTTCCTCTCCACACTTTACACTCTTCCTTCTTCGAGTTTTCCCTTCTTCCTCAACACAAACAATTTACAATCTGCCTTTGCCTGGTCTAGATCGAAGAGTCAGACTTAGACTAATAAGTGTTAGTAAATAATATTTATTACACTTAAGGGTAGTTTAGTCTTTTAATCTTATTTGTATATATTTACTATTTTCTCTTGTAACATTATGCAGTTGTAACCCTAGCCATTCTAAGAATTCTCTCCTCTCCTTCTCCATTCTCTTCGCATTGCAATCTTCACATGATATCAGAGCGCAATTCTTGATCTATCAACAGCTTTCGCAGATCTTTCAACAAATCACATATTCGGGTTGGAGCAATTAGATTTGGTGCGTTGTTTTTAATTTTTTTTATTTTTTGTCGGCAACTCATTTGCAGTTCGGATCGATTTTACATCGAGTTTGTAGATTTCAGATCGGGTTCTTGTTTGCAAAAATATGGTTTGCAGATTTTTTTTGTTACTGTAGCTGCGAGAAAGTTTATCAGATCTAGCCCGATTTACTTAGTTTTGGTTAGAAAGAAACTATTTTTTGCATTTCTGGTAAGTCAGAGATTGTTTTTATTGTTCTGGTGCGTTTTTCGGTTGCCGGAGGTACTGTTCTGGTTGCCGGAGTTAATGTTCATCGTCTTCTCCGATTCTGCAATTTGGGTTACTGTAGCAGCACGTACTGTAGCAACACGGTACTGTAATAAATCGGTACTGTAGCTGTCACGTCCCAAAATTTGAGCACGTGACCGGCACGGAAAGTGAATTTCATTTCACCTCCGTAAGCCTATCTTTCTCTTAAAAATCATACAATTCTTTTTCATGCAACCAAAACGAGTTCTTTATACATACTACAATTACTCACATTACATCAGTGAATGAACCTACCCGATTACAGAGATTTCTAGATTTATACAACTTAGAATAAAACTTAACTATTATACCTTTATCCTGAACAAATGAAAAGGTAATCATGGACTAAGGATCCATAATTCCTTGTTCCGATATTTACCTTCAGCTGTCAACTCTGAAAAAAAATATCAATAAGAGGGGTATGAGCAAACCACGTGCCCAGTGAGTAGATAACACAACATTATGACAAAAAAATATCATACATCATAATGATAACATGCAGCAATCATACGTAAATCGATCATCATATGATATGATATTATTCGTAGTACTTCACGACAATATCCAAATAAATCAAATACATTTCAACATAATTCAAAAGTTCACAACAACAATCGGTGAAATCAATTTCACACAAATTTCCCGTACCAACCGGGTCGTCCAGAATACCTCTGGATCGTTGCCCGCGGCCCCTGCCGCATCCACCCTTATCGCTCCATTTATAATCTCCACCCTTATAACTTCACATAAATTTCTCCATGGGGTGCACCACCATGCCTTTCCTTTCCAGTCAAACACAATCACAATCATATATAAAAACATCCTCAATCATAATCTTGAGCCACATACACAACTCAGTCATTTACAATTCAAGCCACAACATAATAAATGTGGTTCCAGCAACATAGCATGTATACAACATAACCCATAATATAGAACAATTATTCAACTCAGTTCACATGCCATTCACAATCCATTATATAACCTCCATTCATGGGAAAATAAGAAAATATAATTATATACATTACCAGACACGTTCCACAATTGTTTATGCCTCATCGTTCCACATCATCCTCTTCAAACTTG
Organism: Biancaea sappan; assembly: GCA_037074585.1. NCBI lineage: Eukaryota > Viridiplantae > Streptophyta > Magnoliopsida > Fabales > Fabaceae > Biancaea > Biancaea sappan. The sequence continues at coordinate 4,823,209 of CM073498.1, read as the reverse complement.
GATATACAACATATTTCCACTATGATGCAAAAAGTCAATAACAGATATTTAATCATAGCAAGTATTAACCCACTCACCTGGATTTCACGCTCTCGGCACTCCCACTTTGCACCTTGACCATTCCTATTGTAACCAGACAAAAACATTAGGGTTACGAAATAGAGAAATTTTCTACCACTACTCTCGACCTTTACTCACATCTTAAGTCATAACTCCTAATCGGTAATGAATATCTAAATGAAACTTATACCATTGGAAACTAGACTCAAAGAACTTTCCAACGATATAAAGTTTGCCCAAAACGGAGTCCGTATGAAGAAGTTATGGCCGATTGAAAATGAGCTAAGGTTTTCCGACACACCTGGCGCCTGGGCGCCATGCCTTTCTCTTCCCCACATGTCCTTGAGAATTTGTAAAAATTTCCTAAATTAAAAATAAAAATTTCTATTTCCACATTTTCTTCACTAATTCAAAAAGAAAATTTTCCACATAATTAAATTTTTCACTAAACTTCAAATCAGACTTTAAATATTCATAAAAATTCTTGGGATATTACATTCTTCCCCCCTTAAAAGAATTCGGTCCTCCGAATTCAAAACTTACCTCAAGATTGAAGCAAATGCCAATATTTTGTTTATATCTCATTCTCTCTCTTAGAATTTTCACAATCAAGTACAAAATATAACAAGTTCAACATATTTTTATTTCTAATACATAAGTTACAGGCAACAAGCTGAACTTGATTTACAAAACAGATAATTTTAATACTTAAACATTAGATCAAACATCAGCTTTAGGTACAAACAAAAGAAAAGATAAATTAAGAACGAGGAGGCTTTTGAAATGCAGAAGATGCTCCAGGTCTAGAAGAAGAAGATGCTTCAGACCTTAAGGAGGAAGTTAATCGTTGCAGCCTAGAAAGAGTTTCTGGAGGAAACGTCTGGGAAATTTGGCGAAGTGCAGAAGTCACTCCATTCATACAGTCAATACATCTCGCTTGTTGGTCACGAAAATTTTGAGTTGCAAACATCGAATGTCTATCAACTCTATTCGCCAATTCCCTAAAATGACGGTTCAAAAGCTTCTCTTGTTCTGTAAAGAGACGATTTATCAATCTCCCCTGGTCCTCAAAGTGGCGGTTTATCAGTCTTTCCAAGTCCTCCATCTTTTGTCTCATAAGCGCAAGCTCATTATTAGAAGATGTTGCTGTGCTAACATCCTCTAACTCTACTACATCCCTTTTTCTTTTCTTAGCCTCTGGTGACTCTTCCATGGATCTCTTATTCTTATAATTCTCCAGGCTAAGATTTAGATCCAGCTCTACCTTGCCAGCCTCAAAATTTAAATTGAAAGATTTATTGCCGGCCATATTTTTCTGAGCTATAAAGGTTGTACAGAAGGAGAAGTTTGATGCTAGAAAGCTTATAGATATAAACTTTTAGTGTAGTGAGCAGCGTAATGGGGCATCCATTATATATAGACGAAATTTAGGGCTACAAAACCTTTACATCATACTCTAAAGATGACCTACAGACCTTATCCGACGCAATGCCAACGGTCTCAGATAAGCATGCCAGAAAATAACAAAATATAATCTAATACAAAAGATTTCCTCAAAAATTTCGGCTAACTTTTGACTCTTGCTCAAATTATTAAACTAATCGCCGCTTCAATTTATGGCTTCTTAACTCTGTATTTGTCTTATCCAATAATTCTAAATCGAGATATTACTCCATGAACGGGTAGCTTCATACTAGCCTTATCTAGGTTTCTAATCCGTGGCTTTGCCCTAAGCTTACACATTTTCAAACATACATATTAAAATAAAAACTTCTCACATCTACACATCAAGCGTTCCATAAAGTGAGAGAAAAATTTTACCTTTCACTTGCCTCTACGAGCATATATGTATATATGTATAAACATAGAGATACATCATTATCTATATATATTTTCATCTATTCAAGTTCTTTTAAATTTCAGACTTCTCATTCTCTGAATGTATGTAGAATCATTACATATTATTCCTGGCCATAACAAATAACCTTCACTCTCTATGCATGAATAACATACATACATATCATATGTATTTAGATACATATAATCACAGTATAATTCAATCAATCATGTATATTATACTTAACTGAAGGCTTTCAAGAACAATACAAGAAAGCATAGAAATACATTTTAGTTCATCGTGAAAACATCCAAGACACTCTGTAATGGCTACATTGTCGACTTCCTTCAATTTCAGAAAATGCCAACGAGAGAAATGGAAAAACCAAGTGTAAATCGGCCGCAAATCCACCGAATATTGACTTTTGTGGTTTTGCCATTAATGCGACGCGTTGTTGGTGTGCATGCCTACCCTAGACTCCTAGCTTCCAGCTTGCAGAAATCCATAGGTTAAGCGTATAGGGTGCGGCGAAGAGATATCTTCTTTGTCTCTGAGTTCAAATTTTTCCTCTATAAGAACTATCCCAACGTTCTCAGTTACCACACCACAAAGAGTAATCATCTCTAAGCCTACAACTTCTCAGCATTCCTCTCTTCTCATACTTCGACATAAATTTCTAAATTTTCCAAATCATGGCCACAAGGAAGTACATTGATCTCACAGTGGATGCCAGGAGAGAAGAGCTCGACTTAAACTTAAGTCTGGGCAAAGACAAGGGCAAAAGACCTTTTGAGGGGTCTCCAGAGAAGCAGAAGGAGAAGAAAATGAAGAAGATCGAGGAAGCTGAGGAGACTAGCACGGGCCATACCTCGGAGGACAAAATCGCCTGTCTAGAGCAGGAGGTCAAAAATCTGAAAAAGATGATAGAAAACCTAGAGAAGTTAACTAAACGCAATCATGCAGAAATGACTTCAAGAATAGACAGGTTCTTCTATTGGTCTACCCAGTGCTTCTGCAATCAACAACAAAGAAGTGTTGATTGTATGAATGGGATTTACACTACCCTCCGCGATATTGCTCTGTCTCTCGCTCCAAGGAATGGTCGAGGGGTGATGATACAGTACAACCCTCCTAATCCGAGACCACCTCGCTTTTAGATTACTCATGCATGAGTAATTGTTTTTTTTTTTTTTTTTGCAATGTAATCCTTCTGCTTTTAATGCCAGTGGTTTCTTTTATGGGATGGTACTCCAAAAATAGTAATAATAAAATTAAGAAAGATAAAATAAATCAGTCACACAAAATCAATCATGAATTTAACATATAAAGCCCCATACATACAATTTGATCCGACAGCAACGGAATCAAAACAAATAATAACCTTTCCCTTACCGAGTTCAAAAGTATAGCCATAACTCTCTAAAACTAAAACTAAAAACATAATTCATAAGAAAAGACAAGTCTTGGAGGAAAAGGAAATGAAAACATCCTACAGGACCTTCAGTGGAGCCATCTCTCTATAGTCGTGCCCGGGTTCACCACGATAGAGGAGATCCCACTAAGGTTACCTTACTCTGTAATCGGTAGGAGACCTAATCCCAAAGCTCTGATACCAACTTGTCACGTCCCAAAATTTGAGCACGTGACCGGCACGGAAAGTGAATTTCATTTCACCTCCGTAAGCCTATCTTTCTCTTAAAAATCATACAATTCTTTTTCATGCAACCAAAACGAGTTCTTTATACATACTACAATTACTCACATTACATCAGTGAATGAACCTACCCGATTACAGAGATTTCTAGATTTATACAACTTAGAATAAAACTTAACTATTATACCTTTATCCTGAACAAATGAAAAGGTAATCATGGACTAAGGATCCATAATTCCTTGTTCCGATATTTACCTTCAGCTGTCAACTCTGAAAAAAAATATCAATAAGAGGGGTATGAGCAAACCACGTGCCCAGTGAGTAGATAACACAACATTATGACAAAAAAATATCATACATCATAATGATAACATGCAGCAATCATACGTAAATCGATCATCATATGATATGATATTATTCGTAGTACTTCACGACAATATCCAAATAAATCAAATACATTTCAACATAATTCAAAAGTTCACAACAACAATCGGTGAAATCAATTTCACACAAATTTCCCGTACCAACCGGGTCGTCCAGAATACCTCTGGATCGTTGCCCGCGGCCCCTGCCGCATCCACCCTTATCGCTCCATTTATAATCTCCACCCTTATAACTTCACATAAATTTCTCCATGGGGTGCACCACCATGCCTTTCCTTTCCAGTCAAACACAATCACAATCATATATAAAAACATCCTCAATCATAATCTTGAGCCACATACACAACTCAGTCATTTACAATTCAAGCCACAACATAATAAATGTGGTTCCAGCAACATAGCATGTATACAACATAACCCATAATATAGAACAATTATTCAACTCAGTTCACATGCCATTCACAATCCATTATATAACCTCCATTCATGGGAAAATAAGAAAATATAATTATATACATTACCAGACACGTTCCACAATTGTTTATGCCTCATCGTTCCACATCATCCTCTTCAAACTTGGATATACAACATATTTCCACTATGATGCAAAAAGTCAATAACAGATATTTAATCATAGCAAGTATTAACCCACTCACCTGGATTTCACGCTCTCGGCACTCCCACTTTGCACCTTGACCATTCCTATTGTAACCAGACAAAAACATTAGGGTTACGAAATAGAGAAATTTTCTACCACTACTCTCGACCTTTACTCACATCTTAAGTCATAACTCCTAATCGGTAATGAATATCTAAATGAAACTTATACCATTGGAAACTAGACTCAAAGAACTTTCCAACGATATAAAGTTTGCCCAAAACGGAGTCCGTATGAAGAAGTTATGGCCGATTGAAAATGAGCTAAGGTTTTCCGACACACCTGGCGCCTGGGCGCCATGCCTTTCTCTTCCCCACATGTCCTTGAGAATTTGTAAAAATTTCCTAAATTAAAAATAAAAATTTCTATTTCCACATTTTCTTCACTAATTCAAAAAGAAAATTTTCCACATAATTAAATTTTTCACTAAACTTCAAATCAGACTTTAAATATTCATAAAAATTCTTGGGATATTACAGTAGCGACACAAGTACTATAGCAAACGGTCAACGGTCAATGTTACTGTAGCAGTCTGAAATTTGCTGAATTTACTGGTTATCAAAATTTTGTACACTATTCCGGTATGTTTACTGTTCATTCAGTATACATTTTGCCAGATAATTAAATTCTCGGTCTAATAACAGTAGCAATGGCTGGTGAAAAAGATGATTCTCTTTAATCTATTAGTGTGCAATTGAACGGACAGAATTATTCATATTGGAGTTATATGTTGAAAATTTTTTTAAAAGGTAAAAGAATGTGGGGTTATGTTTCTGGAACCTTTGTTAAGACGAAAGATGAAAATGATGCAAATTATATTGAACAGATGAAAATTTGGGATGCAAACAATTCGAAGATAATTACTTGGATCAATAACTCTGTTTTGCAATCAATAGAAGTACAACTAGCAAAATATGAAACAGCTAAAGAGGTCTGGGATCATTTGGAAAGGTTGTATATGCAGTCAAATTTTGCAAAGCAATATCAATTAGAGATTGATATTCGTGCTCTTAAACAGAACAACATGAGCATACAAGAATTTTATTCTGCTATGACTAATCTTTGGGATCAACTAGCTCTTACTGAATCTGTTGAATTACGAGCCTTTGCACCATACATTGCTCGTAGAGAAGAACAACGTCTCATTCAATTTTTTATGGCTTCGTGGAATAATATTGCACCATAATCCTCTTCCAACAGTTGATTCAGTGGTTAATGAGTTGTTAGCTGAAGAGATTTGTCTTAAATCTCAATCTGACAAAGGGACTATAGAGAAAGGAATTCTTCCTATTCCTCACCCATCTGTATTTGCAGTTCCTCCTAACAAAAACAAATCTCATGGAAAGGTTGGTTATGACGAATGTAGTTTTTGTAAGCAGAAGGGCCATTGGAAAGCTCAATGCCCGAAATTATTGAACAAATTACACCATACACAACAGCCTAATCATTTGCAACAACGAGGCTTCAAACCTTCAACTTCAAATGTTGCAGCAGTTGTTCCTCCAACAGATTCTCTTGGTATTGGACATACACATTTTTCTGGCCTTACAATAGCTACCCTTGCTGAGCAATTTCAGAAGTTTCTTGCCACTCAACCACAAGCTATGTCTGCCTCCTCAAATATAGGTTTGCCTTCCTCTAGCTCATCAAGTATATCTTCATCCATATGGATTCTTGACTCTGGAGCCTCTCATCATATGTCATCTGATCTTCAATCCTTTGCATCTTTACATCCCACGTCATCTATATCTGTTATGACTGCTGATGGCACTCCTATGCCTTTAGCGGGCACTGGGTCTATTTGCACTTTTTCTTTATCTCTTTCCAATGTTTACTACATTCCTAACCTTACGTTAAACCTTGTTTCTGTTAGTCAGTTGTGTGATTCTGGCTTCTCAGTTTTCTTTTCCTCCACTTCTTGTTATGTACAGGATCCACAATCCAGGAGGCTCATTGGGACCGGTCGTAGGCAGGGGGACTTTATATTTTGGATGAGCTCAAAGTTTCAGATATTGCAGCTTCCAGTGTTGACCTGTCATCATTTAGTTTAGGTTCCTCATCTTCTAATTTTTACTTATGGCATTCTCGTCTCGGACATGTATCTTCTTCCCGCTTGAAATACTTAGCTTCTACCAGAGCTTTAGGAGAGTTACAAACTCATGACATTTCTAATTGTTGTGGTTGTAAACTTGCTAAATTTTCTGCTTTACCTTTTTCCAAAAGTACTTCTGTTTCTGTTGCACCTTTTGACTTGGTTCATTATGATGTTTGGGGTCCATCACCTCTTCCTACAAAAGGTGGATCTAGATATTATGTTTCTTTCATTGATGACTATACTCGTTATTGTTGGGTTTATCTTATGAAAAATCGTTCTGAATTTTTTAGTGTTTATCTTATGTTTCGTGCTTTTGTTAAAACTCAACATAATCCAGTTATTAAGTGTTTTCGATGTGATCTGGGGGGTGAATATACATCTAGTAAATTTTCTGAATTACTTGTCTTTGATGGAACTTTTCATCAAACTTCTTGTACTGACACTCCTCAGCAAAATGGCGTTGCTGAAAGGAAATATCGTCACATTGTTTAAACTGCTCGTTTCCTTCTTTTGTCTGCCTCAGTTCCCAGTGAGTTTTGGGGGGAAGCTATTCTTACTGCTGTCCATGTCATTAACAGAATTCCATCATCTGTTATTTCAGGTTTGTCCCCCTTTGAAAAACTATATGGCGATGCTCCTGACTATTCAACTTTAATAGTTTTTGGTTCTACTTGTTTTGTTCTTCTTCCTAGTGTACAGCGTAATAAATTGTCTTCTCGTTCAGCAATCTGTGTTTTTCTAGGATATGGTGATGGTCAGAAAGGATATCGTTGTTATGATCCTGTCACTCAAAAACTTTATGTCTCACGTCATGTTGTGTTTCTTAAAGGTATACCATTTTACTCCATTCCTTCTGATTCTCAGAGTCTTACAAAGTCTGATCTCACCCGTATTGATCCTTTTCACACAGATACAGATACCACACCTCCTCATGTGACTGATCATCTAAATAATTCTGATATTGAGTTTTGCAGGGTTGACACTGGTAGTTCTGCTGATCTTGATGTTCCTCTTGTTGATACTTCCCCTCTCCCTACTACTTCTCAAGAACTCTCTGTGACTGTGGATCCTCCTTCTCGTTATCCTCAACGTGATTGTAAGTCTACTAAATTACCAGATTTTGTTTATTCCACTTACTCTACTTCTTTTGCTTCTTTTTTGACCTCTATTCACAATTTATCTGAGCCTTCTTCCTATCAAGAGGCTATTCTTGACCCTCTTTGACAGCAAGCTATGGCAGAGGAACTTTCTGCTTTGCAAAAGATAGATACTTGGGACATTGTTCATCTTCCACCGGAAAAACGTGCAATTGGTTCTCGTTGGGTATATAAGATCAAAACTAAGTCTGATGGGTCAATTGAACGATACAAAGCTCATTTAGTTGCTAAGGGTTTTTCCCAACAATATGGTATTGATTATGAAGAAACATTTGCTCCTGTTGCTAAAATGACTACCATCCGCACTCTTATTGCAGTTGCATCTGTTTATCAATGGCATATCTCTCAAATAGATGTTAAAAATGCCTTCTTAAATGGTGATCTTCAAGAAGAAGTTTACATGGTGCCTCCACCAGGTGTCTCTCATAATCCTAGTGAAGTTTGTAAACTAAAGAAAGCTCTATACGGCCTCAAACAAGCTCCTCGAGCTTGGTTTGAAAAGTTTTTCATTGTGATTACATCTCTTGGTTTTCATTCTAGTTCACATGACTCCGCCTTGTTTCTCAAAAGTACTTCCCATGGTCGTATCATACTCTCTTTATATGTTGATGACATGATTATTACTGGAGATGATATTGATGGGATTGCAGAGTTAAAATTGCAATTAGCTCGACAGTTTGAGATGAAAGATTTGGGCACTCTTCGATATTTTTTGGGGATTGAAGTGGCTTACTCTCCTAGAGGTTATCTTCTTTCCCAATCTAAGTACATCACTCTCATCCTTGAACAAGCTCGTCTATCTGATACTCAAAAAACAGATACTCCTCTGGAGCTTAATGCCCGGTATACCTCTTCTGATGGCGTTCCTTTATCAGATCCTACTCTGTATCGTACAATTGTTGGCAGTCTGGTATATCTTACTATCACTAGACCTGATATTGCTTATGCAGTGCATGTTGTTAGTCAATTTGTCACTTCTCCTACTTCAGTTCATTGGGCAGCTGTTCTTCGCATTCTTCGTTATCTTAGAGGCACTCAATTTCAAAGTCTTCTCTTTTCTACATCTTCTTCATTAGAATTACGTGCCTACTCAGATGCTGATTGGGGTGGTGATTCCACCGATCGTAAGTCAACCACAGGGTTTTGCATTTTTCTGGGAGATTCTCTCATTTCTTGAAAGAGTAAGAAACAAGACATTGTCTCTCGATCTTCTACAGAAGCTGAATATCGTGCCATGGCATCCACCACTACAGAAATAGTTTGGTTACGCTGGTTACTTGCAGATATGGGTGTCTCTTTCTCTGGCCCAACCTGTCACGACCCGTTTTCTGGGCACATGACCGGCACAATGATGAATATCCCATCACTGTAAGCCTTTCGATAAATCCTACCCATGAGTTTAGTCATTATCAAAATAACCATTCCTGAAGAAAATATATCAAATTTTCTTATTTGAAATTCATAGAGATGATTTGCACATAATAATAGATTCTAAAATATATTATTATGCTGACATACAAACCAAATGTCAAACCCCTGATCTAGATGTCCTAGATGATTACAGAGCAACATAATCTACAACAATAGAGGGGCCTACCCGATAGCGGGAAGGTCCAAAGTGATTTACTCTTCTAGCGGATATTCTTCACTGGCAACCTGATCTGAACAAAAAGGTTGTACAAACAATGTGAGCTTTTAAAATCAGTGAGCAAATCGACCTCGCAATTATTAACAACATATTTAAGATCAAACCAAATCACATTTCAAACAATTCAAACAATTCATACAATTCTAAATCAAGTTCCCAGACATTTTTCGGGTCCCGTCTACAATAAGTGGCCGTTGCCCCACGGCCCCTGCCGTATCCTCCCTTATTTCACCCCTGTCCTCAAAGGGACAAATCTGTAGTCTAACCTTATTTCACCCCGTCCTTAAAAGGACTAATATCATATTCAATATCACGTGGCTATAGTGATTTCATTCCACCCTTATTTCATCCTATGGGATCCCATAAACTTTATTTCCGTTTCTATCAAGATCAAACACAACCACATTACACAATCATAGGCAACCATATGCATCTCATTTCAGGAAAACTTCACAACAGAATCATATTTACACATTTCAATGTATAACATGAATGCATGAATTTCATGTCACATATATATATATAGAGTATACTTTTAATATATACATTAAATAAGCAAACAAGGTAAGGTAGGATCTCTCACCTCGATTCCATACGAGTATCACTTCTCTAAGTCGTTACGGACAAGAGTACACAAATAAATTTCAGTATACCGCTACAGAGATTTTCATGAAAGATTAGAGAAAACAAGTTAGGATTGTTTTCATACAGACACTGTTCATACATATGGTACTATTCATATATACAGTCACTATTCATATATACAAATATTATTCATACATATGGATAATATTCGTATATACAGTCACTATTTATATATACAGATACTATTTTTACGTACGGATACTATTTATACGTACGGTTACTATTCATATATACGGTTACTATTCATATATATGGGTACTATTCATACCAGAAATAAAGAATACAATCTGTAAAAGAGTACACCAGGTAAGTTCCCAGGAAAGAGTGGAGGGTCACACTGGACACACTTAAAAACCAGGTCTTTCCTTAGCCAGAACTTTCCTAGACATGTATTCTTCACAGTTTACATTCTATTTCAGTAATCAGAGAATCAAAATAACATATAAACAGCTAAGGACAGTTTTTCTGATGTGGAAGATCAGCCAAAGCCACAACCACAGAGCATACTTAAGAAAATAACTTCTAAATTTGAAAGACATAGAAAGGGCATAGTATCCTTACCTAAGCTGAAAAGGAAAGGCCCAAAATCTCAGAGGCCTAGCATTTGAGTAAGAGAAACTTAAGGAGAGAAGAAGAGAAGTTGAAGGTGTGAGTTTAGAAGTGAAATGTAAGAGCCTATTTATACGAAAAGTCAACGGTACTATTTATCACTATGCACTAATAAAATATTCAATTTACTATTTATGAAAATGATATTTCTAATAAAATAATCCACGTTAATCATTTACGGTTACTGTGCAAATTTTGAAAAAGTCACAGGCGGCTTACTATTGAAAAACTTAAGGGGAAAACTATCATTTCACCTTAAACCTTTAAGTTTCTTTTCAATTCAGTCCTTTCACTTTAGTCCCTGAGGGTATTTTTACACATAAAACGTCATTTTCTCCCACGAACTTCTTTCTAGTTTTCTCTTATGACTAAACCACATCTAGTACTTGACATTTCGATTGTATAAATGAACAGTACCATATACATAAATAGTATTATACGGGTGAATAGTACCGTATACTGAAATAGTAACAGTAGTTTGTAAACAAATATTTATATTTTATTTTTCATGGGTACTTGACTTATCTCTTCTTAGGAATTATGTTCTCAGTTTTAGTTTTAGACAGATGTGGCTACACTTTTGAACTTAGTAAAGGAAAGGTTATTACTTGTTTTGATTCTGTTGCTGTCGGATCAAATTTTTATATGGTGGATTTTATAAGCTGAATTCATAATTGATTTTGTGTAGCTATATTATTTTAAGGTACCATCCAATAAAAGAAACCACTTGCATTAAAAAAAAACTGAAGGATTACATTGCAAAAAAAAGAAGAAGTTTACTCATGTATGAGTAATCTAAAAGCGAGGTGGTCTTGGATTAGGAGGGTTGTATTGTATCATCACCCCTCGACCATTCCTTGGAGCAAGAGACATAGCAATGTCGCGGAGGGTACTGTAAATTCCATTCATACAATCAACACTTCTTTGCTGTTGATTGCAGAAGCACTGGGTGGACCAATAGAAGAACCTATCTATTCTCGAAGTCATTGCCGCGTTATTGCGTTTGGTTAACTTCTCCAGGTCCTCTATCATCTTCTTGAGAATCTTCACCTCCTGCTCTAAACAGGCGATTTTGTCCTCTAAGCTATGGCCTGTGCTAATCTCCTCGGCTTCCTCAATCTTCTTCATCTTCTTCTCCATTTGAATTTCTTGAGGTCCCTCGAGAGGTCTTTTGCCCTTGTCCCTGCATAAACTTAAGTTTAAGTCAAGTTCTTCTTCCTTAGCCTCTACTGTGAAATCAATGTACTTCCTTGAGGCCATAATTTGGAAAAATTTAGAAATTTTTGTAAGAGTATGAGGCGAGAGGAATACTGGGGGATTGTAGGTTCAGAGATTATTACTCTTTGTGGTGTGGTAACTGAGAACGCTGAGAAGGTTTTTATGGAGAAAAAATTTGGACTAAGAGACAAAGAAGATATCTCTTCACCGCACCCCTACACGATCAACCTATGGATTTCTGCAAGCTGGAAGCCAGAAGTCTAGGGTAGGCGTGCACACCGATAGCGCGTTGCATTAATGCTAAAACCATGAAAGTCAATATTCGGTGGATTTGCGGCCGATTTTACTTGGTTTTCCCATTTCTCCCGTTGGCATTTTCCGAAATTCAAAGAAGTTGACGATGTAGCCATTAAAGATTGCCTTGGATGCTTTTATGATGAACTGAAATGCATTTCTCTATTTTATTGTGTTGTTCTTGAGAGCCTTCAGTTGAGTATAATATACATAACTGATTGAATCATGTTGTAATTACATGTATGTATATTATTCATGCATAATGAGTGAACGCTACGATCAAGGAGAATATGTGATGATCCTACATATACTCATAGAGATGTGAAATCAAAATGACTTGGATAGAATAAAATGTGTAGATGATGATATATCTTCATGGTTACACATACTTACATATAATGCTCTCGTGGGCAAATGAAAGGCAGTGATTTCCTTACATCATGATAATGCTTAATGCATGCGACCGTAAGCAGTTAACTTTGTTTTAAAATATATATATTGATATACATATATTATGTGTAAATCCAGAATAAAGACACCAATTAGAATCTAAGATACGGCCAATATGAGGCTACCTAATCATAGAGGGACATCGTGATATGGGATTACAGGATAAAACAAGTTTAGAGGGAGAAAATCTCAGACTGAAGGGCGTAGTCAGTCAAAATTTTGAGAAAGGTCAAGATTAGCCGAAAATTGTTTTTCAGGAAATCTTTGACTTATGTTAATTGCATTAAATTATATTTACTATTTACTTGCATGTCCGACATTAATTGCTGGCATTGCGACATATGTGATCTGTAAACCTCCTAGCGAGCGGCGTATAGGTTGTGGTGGCTTTAGCTCCAGGGGCTTCGGGTTGTCTATAAATCTTGTATGCCCGTTACCCTACTCATCGCACTAAGCAAACCTACTTCTTTCATTACATACCTATTTCTCAATTTTCATTCCTTTCTTATTCGAAGTTATTTCTGAGATTCCTAGAGCAATGGCCGATAATAAGTCTTTCAACTTGAATTTTGAGACTGGCAACGTAGAGCTTAGATTTAAATCTAAGTCTTGGAGACAACAAAGGGAAGAAACCTGTAGACAGGTCACCAGAACTAAAGAAGAGAAGGAGGGATGTAATAGAGTTGGAGGAGGACAGCACTGCAACATCCTCAGAAAATAAGCTTGCGTTCCTAGAGCGTAATATCGAAAACCTGGAGCATAAGATAGAGAGCTTGGAATATAAGACAGAGGACCAGAAGCGACTAATAAATCGTCTCTTTGAAAACCAAGAGAAACTGATAAACCGTCGTTTCGGGGAACTAGCTAATCGAGTTGATAGACATTCAATGTTTGTAACTCAAAATTTTCGTGACCAACAAGCAAGGTGTATTGACTGTATGAACGGAGTAACTTCTGCTCTTCGCCAAATTTCTCAGGCGCTTCCTCCAGAAACCCTTTCTAGGCTACAACGATTAGCTTCCTCCTTAAGGTCTGAAGCACCTTCCTCTTCTAGACCTGGAGCACCTTTTACATTTCAAAAGCCTCCTCGTCCTTAATTTATTCTTTCTTTTGTTTGTATCTAAAGCTATATTTGGTCTAAGCTTCATGTATTAAAATTATCTATGTACTAGAAATAAAATTTAAGTTAGTATTTAGATCTTCTTTGTTGAAGTGATTCCTTTTACTGAAAGAACTTGAGGAATGAGAAGATGTTGGACTTATATTTCATACTTGATTATGGAAACTCTAAAGCAGAGTATGGTAATATCTTTTTGACTGAGCAGAGTTATTAAAATGATATTTCATTACACTTCTGAAATATGGAGGAATGCTAAATAAGTATTTTATGAACCTATAAGAACTATGAGTTTGCCCTAATCATTGAAGGGATACGACTCTATATGAGTCATTGAGGTGAGAGGAATTTCTATATATATTTATTTTATAATTATGCATGAGGAGTATGTTATTTACTTAACACATTTTCTGGGATTGTTCTTCCTAGAGATTTATGTAATAATTTTACGTGATTTTTCTTTTTATATGATGCATTCAGCTGAGAGTATCGCCTTAAGGTAGAAGGATCACCTTCGGGCAAGAATATTGCCTATGGCCAAAATGATGTCTTCAGGTGAGGTGCTTGTATTAGTAAAAGTTATAAGTTATGTGTGTGATAACTTGTGTCCTGATATTCAGTATAAACTAGAAAGACCACGTGTCACTTTTGAGAAGACACCTATTTGAGGTTTTACATAGAGACAGAGTTCGTCTCTGATCAGATGGTTTAAGTTTGGTAAAGGTTATGAGGATGAGACACTTTTGTAATACCCGTTAATTTCAGAATATAATTCGCTTAAGAGTATTTTAGAATTCTACAACGTTACTTTAGTTATTTATTTTGGTCATTTTTAATTTTCATATTTAATTGTTCTCTTTGAATATTATTTATGAAAATTGAGTTAAATGACTGGACTAAATATTTGCACAATGAGGGATATATTCTAAGAATGGTGAAATTCATGGAAAAGTGGTTTCAGAATGGTCAATTAATCCATTTATTGTAAATTGACTGGATGGGTTTGGATGTTGGGTTATGGATACCCATGGGTTATTGAATAACCCATTAGAAATATTTAATATAAAGTTTCAATAGTAACCCTCATTTTTCACTCAGCCGAAGGAAGCAGAAAAGCATTTCTCTCTCAGTTCTTCATTTTCTTCTCAAATCCTTTCCTTGATCTTCAGAGTTTTGATTATTTGTTCGGTTCAAAAGCTTTGTAAGGATCAAAGGTAAGCTTTAATCTCATTATTTTCCTTAAATCTAAGTTTATATGAAAGATTAGAGGAGGTTTTGTTCTTGAAGATTTTGATGATAATTCGTGAATCTCAGTTGTTTTAGAAGTTATATTTGAGTTATAATCGGTTAAAAGAGTTGAGATTCTGGTTTTGAATCAAAAGAAAGGAAAAGATGAATTTTTTGAAAGATTTTCTGCAAAATTCGAAGTACTGTAGCAACTGAAAAACGTTACTGTAGCGAACCGACACTGTAGCAAACCGTTACTGTAGCAAATCGTACTGTAGCAACCCGTTACTGTAGCAGTCAGAAAATTTTGCGTATTTTTCGTGATTTTGTTTCCTTTCTTATGTTTCCTTGTAATATATTTTACTAGGAAATTTTCCTACACAAATTCTAGTGTGGAACAAGGTAAACTTGGACAAACATCAAGGTGAGTGAATAACCTTGCTCAGCTAATTTGACATTACTAGTCAAAGTACAATATAAGTCCCATTTACAATATTATTTGGATAATAAGCAATTAATTTTTCATATGGGAGTATATGATGATCAATAGAAATAAGAGTATGTAGAAATTATTTATTTCATGACAATTGTACTATGTGATGAATTCTCACTATCTTATTAATGAGTAAAGATCTACGGGATCTAATACACGAGTGTGAAAGGGTTAAAGTCCCATACTACTCGGTGTATATCTAAGAAATCTTATACACGAGTTTGAAAGGGTTAGAGTCCCATACTACTCAGTGCATATCTATGAAATCTATACACGAGTTGAAAGGGTTAAAGTCCCATACTACTCGGTGTATACCTATGAGATCTTATTCATGAGTTTGAAAGGGTTAGAGTCCCATACTACTCGATGTATAAGACAATTAATTATATGAGTAAATGTGGTATTTGTACTTTTGATATTTTATATAGTACAGTTATTTACTTACTGAGTTTTTAAATAAACTCACACTCCCTATGATTATTTTTTTTCAGATACAGAAAATAAAGAACAAGAGTATCCGTTTGAAGATTAGAAGCCCCTTGGGATTATTCTCTATTTCTGTCTGGTGGGACACCAGTACTTATTAATGTGGATATTAGAAACGCTCTGTATTTTCTATAGGTCTCCTAGGCTTGCGATGAGATAGAAATATCAGACTATGTATGTCTATATTTGCTTATCAGATGAATATAATTCTGTAGTGTGGAATGAATGATTAAGGTTGAATGTAAAACCTTACAGAATATATGTATATAACGTATGTTTGAGAATTATATCAAATGAGTAGTATCTTTTCACATGCTCAATTTTTGGGATGTGACAACTTTATGGTACAAAAGGTTGTGGAGAAGATCAAACTGATGAGGAAGAGATTGTTTGCTATTTAGAAAAGGCAAAAATTCCTATGAAAATTATTAATAATGCGGTCTAGAGTTCACAGTCGATGCTATAGTATTCTTGTAAATCTTACCAAGGATGTGAAGAGGTTTGGAAAGAAAGAGATACAAAGGATGAGATATAGACGAAGTAATCACACTTATTTCAGTATTGAGATGAGTTTTGAATTCGGGGGACCGAATTCTTTTAAGGGGGTGATAATGTAATACCCATGAAAAATAAAATATAAATATTTGTTTACAAACTACTGTTACTATTTCAATATACGGTACTATTCACCCATATAATACTATTTATGTATATGGTACTGTTCATTTATACAATCGAAATGTCAAGTACTAGATGTGGTTTGGTCATAAGAGAAAACTAGAAAGAAGTTCGTGGGAGAAAATGACGTTTTATGTGTAAAAATACCCTCAGGGACTAAAGTGAAAGGACTGAATTGAAAAGAAACTTAAAGGTTTAAGGTGAAATGATAGTTTTTCCCTTAAGTTTTTCAATAGTAAGCCGCCTGCGACTTTTCCGAAATTTGCACAGTAACCGTAAATGATTAAAGTGGATTATTTTATTAGAAATGTCATTTTCATGAATAGTAAATTGAATATTTTATTAGTACATAGTAATAAATTGTAATGCTCCAATAATTTGTATGAATATTTAATATCTATTATGAAGTTTAGTGAAAAATTTAATTGTGTGAAATATGTTTTCTTTCTTTGAATTAGTAAAGAAAATTTGGGAATAGAAATTTCAATTTTTAATTTAGGAAATTTTTATAAATTTTCAAGGACTTAAGTGAACAAATCTTAAAAGCTAAGGTGGCTATGCGCAATTTTATCGAAAAAGAAATTGGTGGGGCCCACACATACAATTATTAGTTTCTCTTCTCCTTCTTCCTCCCGAGGCAACGCGCGCACCATTTCTTCGTTTCATTTTCATCTTCCTCTACAATCCTTTCTTAAGTTCTTCCAGTAATCTGATATTTTCTAACCATACTTCCGATTCTTGGAGTTCTAGAGGCAAAGAGGTAAGTTTTATCTGCTCTATTTCTCTTTTTCTCCATTTTCGGACCTATGGAAGAAAATTAAGATTTTGAGTTTTAATGGATGAATTTAAGTGTGGATGTTAATGTAAAACATTCTTACGTGGTTTATGATGTTATTAGAACAAGAAATTTCGTAGAATTTGGATATTTGAAAAAGTTAGTGTTCTTGATGAAAATTTGAGATTTGAGCTTGGATTGTTGGTAAAAATTAGGGGTTTTGGTATTAAAATACTCATTAGACATTGAGAAACAAAACCCATGGAAGAAATCAAAAGAAATGTTGTTTTATATATGATTTTAGGATTTTTGGATGAAGAACACGAAGAACATTCGAAAATTTTCCCCGGAAATTACTGTTCACCGAGAAAAATTTTCCAGATTTTCTCGGTTACTGTAGCATTGACTTTAGTCAACTTTACTGTAGCATTGACTTTGGTCAACTTTACTGTAGCATTGACTTTGGTCAACTTTACTGTAGCATTGACTTTGGTCAACTTTACTGTAGCATTGACTTTGGTCAACTTTACTGTAGCATTGACTTTGGTCAACTTTACTGTAGCTGCGTTCCGGACTAAGATACTGTTAGAAAGCTCCTTGAGTCTAGTTTCTAATAGTACAAGTTTCACTTGAAAATTCTAATATATTCTTTATTTTTTTCATCTTATTTACATTTTAGGAAATCTTTGAGAGTTATTTCCTAACACCTCATAATTTAGCTGCAAAAGGAAAGGTAGTTAGGGCCACATTCGAGGTGAGTGTGATAACCTTATCTCATCTATATTTCTTCAAAAGTTTTGTCATCAAGTATCATAAAGAAAATTGAGAAGGTGGACTTTAACGGTATGTTGTGTATTTATTTATCAAGGACTTGTATTCCTTGTATTTAAAGGTGTTGTAGATTTCAAACCTCTTGTTTGATTAAATGTTAATTCTTATAAAATATGTAAAGTTAATGTTGATATTATCGTTATTATGTTAAGGTTGTGTGAATATTTGCGTTATGGTATGACGTGGTTATAATATTTTCGTGGTGGTGCACCCCACGGGAGAAGTTACAGGAGTTATAAGGGTGGAGATATATCTTTCATGGAGAGATAAGGGTGGATGCGGCCAGGGGGCCGCGGGCAACGATCCACTGGTACTGTGGACGACCCGGTTGGTACGGGATTTGTGTTGGCACTGAGTAATTTATACTGTGTATATCATTGGTAACTGATGTGAGTTTAATTCAATGATATCTTTATGATACTATTTGCTAAATTACTTTTGATTGATAATGTTATCCATTCACTGAGTATTTCATTACTCATCCTATTATTTTACAACATTTCAGAATCTGTGGCTGACGCTGGGGATTTTCCAGGGGAATAGCGAGTTTATCTTAAACCAACCATCTTGTATTTTCGGTTGGTTCCTTTGTATTCTATATCTTGTAAGCTCTAGAAGTAGCTCTGTGGTCACATAAGCCTCCTAGGATTTTCTTTTTTTTTTTTTTTGGTTGGACTATGTGTAACTATGAATATTATGTATGGTTTCATTGTATGGAAGTTAAAACCTTGATGATGTTTTTAACCTAGAGTTAATGTGAATCGGACTCACTGTTGAGGATGTGACATAAATAGTATCGTTGACTTTTCTTATAAATAGGCTCTTCCATTTCACTTCTAAACTCACACCTTCAACTTCTCTTCTTCTCTCCTTAACTTTCTCTTACTCAAATGCTAGGCCTATGAGATTTTGGGCCTTTCCTTTTCAGCTTAGGTAAGGATACTATGCCATTTCTATGTCTTTCAAATTTAGAAGTTATTTTCTTAAGTATGCTATGTGGTTGCGGCTTTAGCTGATCTTCCACATCAGAAAAACTGTCCTTAGCTGTTTATATGTTATTTTGATTCTCTGATTACTGAAATAGAATGTAAACTGTGAAGAATACATGTCTAGGAAAGTTCTGGCTAAGGAAAGACTTGGTTTTTAAGTGTGTCCAGTGTGACCCTCCACTCTTTCCTGGGAACTTACCTGGTGTACTCTTTTACAGATTGTATTCTTTATTTCTGGTATGAATAGTACCCATATATATGAATAGTAACCGTATATATGAATAGTAACCGTACGTATAAATAGTATCCGTACGTAAAAATAGTATCTGTATGTATGAATAGTGACTATATATACGAATATTATCCATATGTATGAATAATATTTGTATATATGAATAGTGACTGTACATATGAATAGTACCATATGTATTAATAGTATCTGTATGAAAACAATCCTAACTTGTTTTCTCTAATCTTTCATGAAAATCTCTGTAGCGGTATACTGAAATTTATCTGTGTACTCTTGTCCGTAACGACTTAGAGAAGTGATACTCGTATGGAATCGAAGTGAGAGATCCTACCTTACCTTGTTTGCTTATTTAATGTATATATTAAAAGTATACTCTATATATATATGTGACATGAAATTCATGCATTCATGTTATACATTGAAATGTGTAAATATGATTCTGTTGTGAACTTTTCCTGAAATGAGATGCATATGGTTGCCTATGATTGTGTAATGTGGTTGTGTTTGATCTTGATAGAAACGGAAATAAAGTTTATGGGATCCCATAGGATGAAATAAGAGTGGAATGAAATCACTATAGCCACGTGATATTGAATATGATATTAGTCCTTTTAAGGACGGGGTGAAATAAAGTTAGACTACAGATTTCTCCCTTTGAGGACAGGGGTGAAATAAGGGAGGATACGGCAGGGGCCGTGGGGCAACGGCCACTTATTGTGGACGGGACCCGAAAAATGTCTGGGAACTTAATTTAGAATTGTATGAATTGTTTGAATTGTTTGAAATGTGATTTGGTTTGATTTTAAATATGTTGTTAATAATTGCGAGGTCGATTTGCTCACTGAGTTTAAAAGCTCACATTGTTTGTACAACCTTTTTGTTCAGATCAGGTTGCCAGTGAAGAATATCCGCTAGAAGAGTAAATCACTTTGGACCTTCCCGCTATCGGGTAGGCCCCTCTATTGTTGTAGATTATGTTGCTCTGTAATCATCTAGGACATCTAGATCAGGGGTTTGGCATTTGGTTTGTATGTCAGCATAATAATATATTTTAGAATCTATTATTATGTGCAAATCATCTCTATGAATTTCAAATAAGAAAATTTGATATATTTTCTTCAGGAATGGTTATTTTGATAATGACTAAATGTAATACCCAAGAAAAATAAAATATAAATATTTGTTTACAAACTACTGTTACTATTTTAGTATACGGTACTATTCACCCGTATAATACTATTTACGTATACGATACTGTTCATTTATACAATCGAAATGTCAAGTACTAGATGTGGTTTGGTCATAAGAGAAAACTAGAAAGAAGTTCGTGGGAGAAAATAATGTTTTATGTGTAAAAATACCCTTAGGGACTAAAGTGAAAGGACTGAATTGAAAAGAAACTTAAAGGTTTAAGGTGAAAGGATATTTTTCCTTTTAAGTTTTCAATAGTAATAACAGAAAAATTTTCCATCGTACGCGTGAGGTGCACAGTAACTGCATTATTAGAAATGTCATTTTCATGAATAATAAATTGAATATTTTATTAGCGCATAGTGTCAAATAGTACCCTTGACTTTTGCTATAAATAAGCCATTCCATTTCACTTCTAAACTCACACCTTCAACTTCTCTTCTTCTCTCCTTAAGTTTCTCTTACTCCAAAGCTAGGCCTATGAGATTTTGGGCCTTTCCTTTTCAGCTTAGGTAAGGATACTATGCCCTTTCTACGTCTTTCAAATTTTAGAAGTTATTTTCTTAAGTATGCTCTGTGGTTGCGGCCTTGGCTGATCTTCCACATCAGAAAAACTGTCCTTAGCTGTTTATATGTTATTTTGATTCTCTGATTACCGAAATAGAATGTAAATTGTGAAGAATACATGTCTAGGAAAGTTCTGGCTAAGGAAAGACCTGGTTTTTAAGTGTCCAGTGTGACCCTCCACTCTTTCCTGGGAACTTACCTGGTGTACTCTTTTACAGATTGTATTCTCTATTTCTGGTATAAATAGTAACCGTACGTATGAACAGTATCTGTACGAAAACAATCCTAACGTATTTTCTCTAATCTTTCATGAAAATCTCCGTAGCAGAACACCGAAATTCACCTGAGCACTCTTGTCTGTAATGACTTAGAGAAGCGATGCTCGTACGGAATCCAGGTGAGTGAAACGACCCCGTTTTAATAGAGTTTTAGTATTACTGGTGATAAAAAGTATGTCGTAGGACACTCCCAAGATTCATAGGGGGAAATTGGATTCAGAATGGCGAATATAATGAGATAATTAATCCAGAAGTATGGATAAGAAAAAGTAAGTATCTCATGATGATGTGAAGATTGAATCTCTTGAATTGTGGTTTATAAAGCTATAATATAGTTATATACTATACCTGTTATATGGATGAATATTATATTAAGCTTCTGATTATGATATGAAATGCTATTGATTGTGATTGAGCGGGACAGTACCCCCTCTCACGGCAAGGCGGAAAACCCGGTTGACAGGGTGTCTTGACCAATGAGTGTGGAGATAACGATTCCCTCAGTAGGGATATAGCCCGGATTGGTGATAAATCCGTGAGGCGCCCTAGCTAAGAGGATGAGGTTGTGCGTCATGGCGGAAATATACATAATTGGTGAGCCGGCCTGTGTGCGCTCTCCGGGATATATTGCCATTGACGAGTACTAGTAACGTTTGTTGAATTGGATGAATTTTTATCTTCTTGTATGTAAAAGGATGATGTTGTGCGTCATGGTGGAAATATACATAATTGGTGAGCCGGCCTGTGTGCGCTCTCTGGGATATATTGCCATTGACGAGTACTAGTAACATTTGTTGAATTGGATGAATTTTTATCTTCTGTCTATTGGTTGAGTATGAGCCTTCGGATATGCTTGCATGACTGGTAATGTATTTAAATTTTATTAACGCGAGGCCGATTCGCTCATTGAGTTTAAAAGCTCACACTGTTTGTACAACCTTTTTGTTCAAATCAGGTTGCCAGCGAAGAATATCTGCTAGAGGAGTAGATCACTTTGGACCTTCCCGTTATCGGGTAGACCCCTCTTTTGTTATAGATTATGTTGCTCTGTAATCGTCTAGGACATCTAGGTCAGGGGTTTGGCATTTGGTTTGTATGTCAGCATAATAATGTATTTTATATTGAGAATCTATTATTATGTGCAAATCATCTCTATGAATTTCAAATAAGAAAATTTGATATATTTTCTTCAGGAATGGTTATTTTGATAATGACTAAACTCATGGGTAGAATTTATCGAAAGGCTTACAGTGATGGATATTCATCATTGTGCCGGTCATGTGCCCAGAAAACGGGTCGTGACACTAAACTCATGGGTAGAATTTATCGAAAGGCTTATAGTGATGAGATATTCATCATTGTGCCGGTCATGTGCCCAGAAAACGGGTCGTGACAACTTTACCCTATGTCTCATCCTCCATGCAAATTGCTGACTTGTTTAGAAAATCGCATTCCACTCAACGTTTTCATTTCTTGACTAGCAAACTCTCGATGATTTCTACTGATGAATCGTGAGTTTGAGGGAGGATGTTAGTAAATAATATTTATTACACTTAAGGGTAGTTTAGTCTTTTAATCTTATTTGTATATATTTACCATTTTCTCTTGTAACATTATGCAGTTGTAACCCTAGCCATTCTAAGAATTCTCTCCTCTCCTTCTCCATTCTCTTCGCATTGCAATCTTCATAATAAGAAGAGAAAGGAGTAACACACTTCATTCCCCTAAGGGACTTCTTCGTTCCTAGAACAAAGAACGAAGAACGTAATTAATTATACGCCCAAGAATGCTTAGACTCAACAATACTGATTACTTACCACTCAGCTCTTCCACCTTGCTTTCCTGATTCCCACTAGATAGACGCTGAGAGTTCTGTGATTCCCGATTCCATTACCGTCTTCTCTAGTGGGACTTTGTCTCAGTCAGAAGGGATTGATCGAATCTAAGGGAATCAAATCCCTTAACTTGCTCTTTGCGCATGTACTCTGTTTCTCAGTCCCCAAAACAGAGGAGTGAGGCGGGTGAATGCGGTGCTGTTGCCGTGGCCGAGAGGTGTCATGGGTGTGCGTGAGGGAAGGAGGAAGGCGAGGGTGAGTACGTGAGATGGTGTTTGTGTTAAGGGAGAAAGGAAAACACAAAAAGGAAGAGTGTAAAGTGTCGGAGGGGAAGAGAAAAAGGTGACTACTTCTGTTCTGCGTCCGAGGAGGCAGGGGCTTGGGGGCTTTTTTTTATTAAAAAAAAACTCAGGATGCTAGGCATTTGTGCAATTTAAACTTCAAATAAATCATGAGAATTTAAAATGCAAAAATAAAAAAGTAGTGAAGGCTGCTTGCAGTTTGCACTGTTGTTGGATCGCACTCAATCTAACGGCTTACAATCTTATAGCATGTGACAATTTTTGGTCGTGTCTAGTTAGAGCGGATCCCGATAAGTATTATGCTTATTTTAAAATGGTGACAATTTTTAGTAACAATTAAAATTGGGGTTAAAGGTGTTAAAAAAAAACATTTTCTACAATACTTTTAACAACAATTTAATTATTGTTAAAACTTTTAACTATAATTTTAACCATAACTAAAGAATAAGCACGAGATTTAATCTCGTATCCTGTTTGACTTCTAAGGTTAAGATTTTTTTTTTGTCAAGACTCCTATGTTACGTTTGAAATTCTAAGAGTAATAACTACCTACAAATAAAGATGCAACCTGCTATATTCATGTAAGGAAAGTACTTACCAAAAGTGACTAAGGTGGCATTTGTTTTTATTAAGATTAATATGATTGAATTTGAATATACATCCAAATATTAAGATCTTATCTTTAAATTTAAAAATTGAATAATTAAGACTATTTGTTTTTTAGCATCTAAATATATATAAATGATTTATTAGTAAAAAAATATTTAAATAAACTAATAATTAAACATATATCATGAAAATTTTGATGAAATCAAAATTAAAAAAATAGAATTATATATTGAATGAAAAAAGTTTCAAACTTAACAAATAAGCATTGATTTTTAGTCTAATTAACATAATATTTAACAAAAAAAATGTTTTGCACTGATTGTAAAATTTGAAAGAGGTCATTTATTAAATTTTAAAGTTTATGGAAGATAAAATGTACATAAAATAAAGTTTATAAGAGCAATGTACTTTTTTACCTAAAACAAATAATATATTTGAATGGTATTATTAAGTATTTAGACCTTTTAAGTACTTAAGAAAATAAAAAAAAAACACATTTAATGATCTAAAGTCTAATTAAATCAAATTTAGACATTTATTAAGTGCAAACAAATGAGATAGTTTGCAGAATGATTTCAGCCGCATATAAAAAAGAAACTAACATGCATTGTGTTAAAGGCACTTAAAAAGTACATGGAAAAAAAAAAGCAAGGAGACAGAAAGTTAGAATACGCACAGTGATGTGTTAAAAATTCGTCAGTGTATTGCTTTTTTTTTTTTTCCTCTGTATATATGAAACAATCTTATGATTACACCATAATAATCACTGATGAAAATTTGACATTAATTGCCCTTTATCATTGGCTTGCAGAGGTCTTTATCACTCTTAACCCGACGTTCAGAAATGCTCGCTATTGTCTTCTGTGTGTAAGCCTCTGTACAAAAGATTAGACATAGTAGACCATACCAACCTCCAGCAAAGAAGTATAAGGCACGTTCAGAACAACATCAGGCTCTCTGCAATTCTTGCTCATGAAAGCAAAAACAACATCTATTGCGAGTTTCTTCAAGATGGATGATGATTTCTTTGCCTTTGCATGGGAATGCCCAAGTATATAGGCAACACCAGACTCCTTGGCTTTCAGAATCTGCAGAGACTCTTCTTTACAAACAGACTCTTCAAGACGGCCATCATTATTATCCTTCACCCCCCGCAAACGACTTGAAGATGGAAACAAGTTCTCTTCACAATATGAGTTTCCAACATCTGTAGACAATTCATCTGTCTCCTCAGTTTCTACAAATTGTACTATCCCAGACAGTAACTTATTCTCAAAATTATAGTTCTCTTGCTGCAGATCCTTGTAACCATACCTGACAATGCAGCGAAACATACCATATTCCTTCGGGCCAACCCGACTGATGAGCATCCGTTCGTTCTCAGTAACATAAGGGACTTGAACAGATTTGACACAGACAAAAACTAGCACTTTATGGAATGCTGGCAAGTTTGTGACAAAATGGCCAAAGATGGCAGGGACCCCAGAAGCCAGATCAGTGTAAATGAGTCCTACGCCGGGGACACGGACTATACCTAGGCAAGGTCCTAAGGATAGTATCCTGCTCATTGAAACCTTGTTCTCCACATCAAATTCGTGTTTCTTCATTGTTCCATAGTTCCAAGTGTACATTATACCCATGAAGATAAAAGATAGCACAAGCGGGATCCACCCTCCTTCAGGGACCTTGCTGATTGAAGCAGAAATGTACAGCAGTTCTATTGATCCAAACAAGAGCAAACATGTGATGGCTTTCACAATTCCTTGCTTCCACACCATCACAATCACCAGTGTCATCAAGCATGTTGTCACAAACATAACAGTGGTGACCGCCAATCCTACAGAGTACAGACACAGAAAAGTTCAGTTTATTCATAAATAATTTCAAATATTATAACCATAACTGGAAGGACTTGTAGTCTTGTACCATATGCATGACCAATCATGTTTGTATCCCTAAGGCCAACTGTGACAGCTAGAGAAAGACACATCAATATCCAATTGACTTCTGGGATGTATATCTGCCCATAAATTCTTTTTGAAGTATGGATAATCTTCACCCGAGGAAAACAATTCAATGCACAACACTGGCTTATGATGGAAAAAGTAGCAGAAATTACTGCTTGACTTCCTACAACAGCTGCAAAAGTGGCCACTATGAACACTGGCCAAAACACAGTTTCTGCAAAATAAAGAAGAAAAATATAAATGGCACAATTACACAAGAGAGACCGATGGTAACATTGACTCTTTGGGTTGATTTTAACAATTTCTTGCCTGGTATGGCCTTGTAAAAACTTCTCTGAATGTCATCATGATGCTTGGAGAGGAAGGCAGCCTCGCCCATATATGCTAAAATGAGGCAGGGATATACTAGACATGTGAAGGCTATCTGAGATTAAAGCGCAACTGTTAAAGCAAAATTATTTTCCAGTAAGTTACACTAAAGCTACTTGGCATCAGGTTAGTTAATACACTCTCAATTTACCTTTATTGAGAGTGCAGAAAAATGACCCATGTCAGCAAACATTGTCTCCACACCTAAGACATTATTACATTGGAAAATATCAAAATAGCTTCCAGAGTTTTTATTTAGCTGATATTAGATTAACATAGGTTACATAACCATGTCAAGAGTTAAAGATACCTGTGATTGAAAGAACCACTCCCCCCAGTGAAAGCCATCCTTCAATGCCTGTGGACCTGAGGAACCTCAACATGTAAACTGGAGAGAGTGCATGATATATCTGGGGGTTCCAGTGGATAATGTTGTATATACCAATACCACTGATACACAAAAGCCAAGCTGCAACGACTGGGGCAAACAAGAAAGCAACTTTATGTGTTCCATGATGCTGAATGGAGAAGAGGCACACTAGAATGACACATGAGATTATAACCACATAATCTGCAAGACAAATCATGAAGCATGTAAATAGATTTTGGTGGCTAGCTACATACTGGTGCATAATATTAGGAGCTTGCCAGACTTACTGTCATGGAGTTGACTGATTTTAACTTTAACTCCTGAAGCTGCTGAAAGAACTGATAGGCGACAAAAAGGATGTTATAAAACCCAGAGGAAAAACACATTCATAAATCAATATAAATACTAACTCCAGAGCTGATTCTTAATCTCATAATAAGTAAACAAAATAAGAAAAAAATGATAGATCCAAGAACACAGCAACATGACAGGCATCTCTTGAATAAGAAAATGAAATATGTTCGATGATAAATTCAAGGAAAAGTCAGCATCTCTTGAAAACGTATGATCACAAATATAATACATCAATATTAATGAATTGACTGATTCCTTCGCCCCTCGCACCTTCATTTTCTTAAAAATGTCCGATTACAACTCTGTTTCACCTGATGCTATAACTGAGTATGGCAATTGATTATCCATAGTGACTAATAAGCTCCCCATTTGACCAATCTATAGATAATTTACTCCACTAGAGTTATGCATGCATATAACTACATATCTGCAACATACAATTTTCTTGTGAAAGAAATGACTACACAAAAGATATTTCACTGAACAAATCTTTCGTTCATCTAGAACCTTACTTATTATCATATTATGTTAAGTTTCTTTTTACTTCTACGAGTAAAGCCAGATAGCTGAAAGTTAAGGTGATAGCTTACAGGAGTCATGAAGAAAACATCATTATAGAAGCTCAGGGGCTGCTCCGGAGCAACTACCTGATATCGCGGGAGTGATTACACCGTCTCCAATTGCCATACAGGTTCCCAGCAGAACAAATATGAGCAGTCCTTTCTGGAACCTTGGGTGCTTTTCAAAGAACGACTTCAGGAGAGCAGACTGCCAGGTGTCTGCGGAGTCTTCTGTGGCATAAGCAGCCAAATTCTCATCGGTCGGCTGTTGATTAGGTAATATGCTTAATCTTGCATGTCGGCAAAGAAGAGAATATAATGCAAATGAACCTCCTGCACAAAACATGAACATTTCATGCCAGTAAGGTTGATTTTGTTTAAGTGTGATGCTTTCAACACTAATAATCCTTAGGGAAATAAATGACAATTCTTCCTGGCTGTTCAACCCAAAGAGTAAACTGACAGAATATTTCATCTGTTAAAACAAATTATGAACCTATTATTCTCTAATTAAATAGCATATATACATAATTATATTTCAACAAACTACATGAGAAAAGGGGGAACTGTTCATAATTACAATTTACAAAAAAGAAGGTTATGCTTCTGTCATTCCCACAAGACATGCATGCCTCACGTATATCCAGACGTCAGCTGAGTGACTATTGCCCGGGAAACAATGAGATTGTGAAATTTTGTATCCTTCCCAAATAGTCAAAATTGGCTTGGCCTCACTGGAAAGAAAATAAGTATCAAACAGAACTGAAGAAGAACAGAATAATGTTACAAGGCTGTACCTTCCCCATTGTCATCAGCGGACATCACAATGAATACATATTTGAACAGAGCAATGACAGTGAAAGTCCAGAATATAAATGAAAGCACCCCAAATATTTCCTCATCATCTTCTTTGAGGCTCAGTTTCCCCGAGAAGGTGGTCTTGTAAACATAAAGTGGGGAGGTACTGAGGTCACCATAAACCACTCCAAGACTTTGATAAGCCAGAGTGAGCACAGTTGCACAAGATGTCCTCTTTAAATTCTGATACAGGAGAAACAGATATGAGATATGTATATTAAGGATAACAATATAGTAAAATATTTCTACACCAGTCCATCATTCTGCAGTTAGCATTCCATCTGCTTCAAGAATCAAGACTGTAATGCAGTGCATTGAATTATGATTTTCCTTCTATTAGGGTGTGCCATGCCCAATATCCTCTATGATTGAAAATTACAAATTTGAAAGTAGTTCTTCTCTCAGGGAGAAGACGAATTATACTGTCAGTAATGACGGCTTGATGACTCCAACATTGACCAGCACTACCATTAAGTACTAGTTGTAAAGTGAGGAACATATGGTTAATTCAAACAAAAAATTTTTACTTACGTGTAGGCCATTTTAAAGGACGCAATTGTCTATAATCCCCAGATGAACCCAGCGATGTCCTTCAGAAAAACATTAAAAATAAATGCGATATCAAAGTAGTCATCGATCCAACGGATAAACCCCATTACAAATCAGACCACGACCTCCCAGAAATGAATGACATTACACGTTTCAGAGAACCCCGGAAACAATAATACATTCACAGAACAATGACAGCGTGGATATGTGTACATTAAAGAAGAAAAATGATTTTGAGGGGTTATATTCTTTAGTTCAGAGTGAAAGAAAGATAAAGAGTACCTGGTGAGATACTCCATGTTCCACATATTGCTCGGAGGGATTCATGGTTGAAAGAAAAAGAGAAAGTAGGGGGGAGAAGAAGGAGAGAGGCGGGATTAGTTAAACTTAAAAAGAAACAGAAGAGAAAGAGAATATATAGAAAGAGGGAAAGAGAAGAAAATGTAGAGAATGAGCAGTAGAAGTAGTGGAAAGGCAAGTGGTGTGTGTCCATATAGAAGTTGCAAAATGCATTCAATGCTCTTTAACTCCCTGCTCCATTTCATTAATCAATCAAGGGAAATACTATAGGGGAGGTCCCCCACTCCAAAAACAATTTTTTTTTGAGTATTGTGCCTCGTTAAAAAAATTAATCAACACGAATTTCTATGTATGTGAGACACGAAGTCAATCTCTATATAACAAAATCCATCAATTAAATACTTTCTAAGCTTTTACCTGCTTTCATTCCGTAAAAATAAATTAATTAGTTAATAATTTAATTACAAATAAATATTATTCTCTTTTTAATTTATTTTTTAAAATTATTTTTAGTTAAATAGTACTTTTAGTCTTGTACTTTTCATCAAAATTAAATTTAATCCTTATACTTTTAAAACTCTAATTTTGGTTCCTATAATTTTCAAATCCTTTAAAATTAGTTCTCGTTGTTAAGTACAGTTAGTCAAAGTATTAAGTCTAATGATGTGTTGCTAATTGTGCATCCTAATGAATGTCATTTATGCACGTTGGCAACCAAGTGGACATGATTTGACACATTAGTAGCACACATCATATTTCCTTTTGTTTTTTTTTAAAGAAAGAAATCAAAAATTAAAATAAGAAACATATCAGAAAATTTTCGTGCCTTCTCACTCAACTCTAGTCATGGTGAGGCGTGTGGCAGAAAAAAACAATCATGGCTGAAAGTAGAAACGATGGCGAAAATTTTTTTTTCTACCACAGTTTTAACAATGGCTAAAAGTGTTAATTACGGTTAAAACCGTGACTAACCCGAAGAGCACTCTACTCTTCTTAGGTCGAAGAGTAAAGGCGTCGAACTTAAGGCGTGTGGCAGACCAAGTGAACTCCGCTACAGGGACTTGTGGCAGACCTTTCCACTAAGAAAAAACTATAATTTATATGTAGTTGCTTTTATATTTGTTATTAGGTTCTTTAATTAAAACATAACAAGAACATAGTTCTTTGATTACCATAAGTGTATGGTCTTATGTAATGCTTTTTACATGATATTGCATTATTCATTTAAAAAAAATTGTATACATAATCTACTTTTTAATGAAGAACCTAATAACAAATATACAAATAACTTTATTTAAGTTGTGTCCTTTGTAAAACATAAAAATTTGCAAATAGAATCAAATATGACAAGATACTTCAAGTTATATGCTTCAAATATTATAAGTTTAGTAATGTTGTGATTTTCATAATATACCATATCAGCATGTATGAAAAAAAAAGACTTATATAAAATTTCTTATATCTTTGCTATCAAGTTTTTTACTAAAAGTAGAATATAATTTAGCTAACTTGCACGAATTATTTAATATTAGTTGCATCACATGCCATATATATGAAAAAAGAATTATTAAATATCCATTTTTATTCTTTTTTGTCAGCATAAATTATGCATATTCAAAGTGTTAATATGCAAAGTTAATCATAATAGCAAAATTTAATAAAACATTGATAAAAAAAATTAGTGATAGGGACTAAACTAAAAAGAGTTATAAAATTATAAGAATTCAATTACAAAATTTTTAAACTATAAGGACCAAATTAAAAATTATATGAAAATATACGGATTAAAAAACAATTTAACTATTTTTTAAGTTACAAAATTAATCAGAGAGGGGTTTTGTAGAAGTTAAATTGTATTTTGGTAAAAAAAGAAAAAAAATCAGCTAATGACTACATTATCCACATACTTGTTATATCTTGTTAATTAGATCAAAAGACAATTGCTAAATAGCTAACTGCAAGAAATTAAAAAAAAAAAAAAGGGAAGATGGTTTTCCCCTTTTACTATAAAAAAAATGGAAATGGTTTTGATACTTGTCCTGTGAAGACAAGTATTGTACTTATCCTTTTAGGGACCGTTAGATTTTAGATCCAACAGTCTAGATCTCAAATAGTATTTTTACTTTTTCTTCTTTTTTTTTTAAAATAATATTGAAATCTGGACTGTTGAATTTGTAAAGACAAGCATAATGCTTATTTTCACATAACAAGCACCAGATCCATATTCAAAAAGATGAAGTGAGGAAAGGAGAGAACGTGATATATAAGGAATAGAAGATATTTAATAATTTATTATAGTAAATATAATATATGAAAATAGTGCATATATATATATATATATTGTTGAGTGACTTGAATATATGGTGACCTGAATTATGACCCCGACTCAGTTTCTTACGAGCGTGACTTGAAATAAGAAAAACTTGAAAGCCTGTGGGGAGACTTATTTTATGGTTTAAGCAATTATGTAAATTTCTAATGTATGTGTTTTGGATTTCATCATGTAATCCATACAGTTTTTGCCATTAAATATAAAGGAATCTTTTCTACTCGTAGATGTAATTCATATTGACTGCACTATGTTAGATCTGTATGTTCTCTATTTTTTGCACAGTTTATATTCTTTCTTTTTGCGCTAATTTCATGATATATATATATATATATATATATATATATATATAATTACTACTATTTTGACTACGGTCATGTCATTAAATTTTAAGTTAATGTTACAATTGATTCAATAACTAATCTGATTTTAAAAATTTTGTTTTTTATTTTTTTAAAGAAACAAACCAATAGATTTCTTATCTCTCAAACTCACAAACAAAAAAAAAAACCTAAAATTCACTAGGTGAAAAGATATGAATCCATTTAGTTAAATATGGATGGCAACATTTCCACACAGAACTTGTGGTCTCTGCAAATTTGTTGAAGATATGATGTTAACAACCTACCAAACATTGAAGGTAGAATTTTCTTAGTCTCTATCTTCCTTTTGACCCCCCCCCCCCCACCAAATAAAAAAAAGGTCTAGTCTAAGTCTAAATAAATTAAAGAATGACATAGACATATATATTAATTATATTGGTGTATTTTAGGTAGTGATAAATGACCACTCTTTTTCTTCCACAACAATGCTTACTAGGCTATTGTTCTTGTGGATATTATACTAATCTTTTTTTGTGGGTTTAAAATAAGCATTTTATTGATTATTTGCATTAAAAAAATTTAAAGTTCCTTAAAATGCCATACTTCACGCACTCTAGACATAATCTAGTTCTGGTAAACCATCATTTTCTTGTGTTTGTGAACAGCCAACTTCATCAGTAGTGGAGATTGAAAGAGAATAATTAAAAAACTTGGTTGATAATTTTGTGAATTTTTTTATTATTAAGAGATAACTTTCTTAAAATAGTAGTATTTCATAAAAAGTACTGTGAGAGAAAAGCAGTTTACGTTTGATAAACTTATTTGATAATTTTTTTTTATCAATGTTTGAGGTTTTATCAATATTTGAGGAGCAGTTTGTAATTAGTAAAATAAAAAATATATTTTTATAAATTATTCAAAAGGATATATTTATGATAATATAGATAAAAAAAGCAAAAAATAATTATAGTAATTAATGATTTGAGTGAATATATTTTTATATATCCAACAAGTAACTTTCTGTTTCTACATATACTTTTAAGGAGGAGATCCAAATTTCTACTTTCTACTTCCTTTCCACAACCCAAGAAATATATATATCTATACTACCACTTAAAAATAGATTTTAATAAACAATTTTTTAAAAGAAAATACGACAATGTATTAAAATAAGTTCTTTTTTTATTTCAAAAAAAAAAAGAATACAGTTTTTTCTCCCTTGGCCAAACAATCATTTCTAGTCCATCTTGATGTGATCTCTATGGTAAATGTCCATTGATATTTTAGAATCTAAACAAGATCATTTAAATTACACTAACTTTCTATAAGATTTAGAACATTAATCACATCTTTAGTTTTAAGTATTACACTCAATTCTTATTTAATTTATATTCATCACTAAAATTTATTTTTTTTACACAACATATATTTCTCCTAGTAATGAAATTATTTAAAAATTTTTACTATGGTGTTAATAATAAAATCCTGGTTTCATATTAAATATTACAATATATTTATTTGCCTTTATTGTCATATTGAAAATAAAATTACAATCTTTTATTGTGTAAAAAAATTAACTGATTTAACATAAAGTTAACTAGGAGAGATTTTTGTAATATATATAAATTAAAATGTTGGGAATTCAAGTATATTGAGTGTCTTGAGTTATGTGTTGTATAGTGACTTGACTTGGTATTTTGGGAGTATGAGAAAATTTAGAGGTCTATTGAGCAACTTAGTATAAAGTAATTATGTATTTTTCAGATATATATTTTATTTTCAATTTTTACTATATATGAAACAATTTTTGACCAATGAACAATAAAAATTTTCTCTAATTATAAATGTAAGTTACATTAACTGAATCACATTAAATTAATATATTTTTTGTGTTTTCTTTCTGTTCATCTTCTTTATTGTATGTGTTTATTATGTAACAAAGTATAACATTTAAAAATTAAAATTAAAGAGATGCTAAGTATTCCTCGAAAAAAAGTTTATATAATATATGGTTTTAATAATTTGTCAAATAAAAACTTATCTAATAATGATCCAATAATGATCAAATGGATCTCTTCTTGACCAAAGAAATCTCACATTGGTCTCTCAATCGTTGGATTAGAGTACTATTACACGGTGTCATACATGGGCAAATTAAATAATCAAACTTTTGAACCAAATCATTCTCAATCTCAAGATTGTCTATTCTGTTCTAGTTCTAGCTAATAGCTACATAGCTAGCCTTCTCTTCACAACCTAATCATTCAAATTTGTTTCTACGAACTTGTGTATATAACTGGGGTCCCGCCGTACGTGAATTATAACTGCTCGTACATGCATGCATGGGAGAAAAAGATTGAAGAGAGATATTTCAAAGTGGGAAGATTTTGGAAAATGATTGGAGGGAAAGAGTGAGCAGTACTGTTTGGTATGCTTTCTATATCACACATTAATTCATCGTCCCCACTTTCATTCACTTATCTTTCTTCTAAATTCTAACCTCTCCTGCAACATGGCAGGTATCAAGTTACTCAATATTGAATGTGATGGGAGACGCAATCATTTATATTTCTTGTTTATTAGTTATTTTTAATAATAGAATGAGATTTCAATAAAATGAAAATTGATAAAATGAAATTTTAAATTATTTAAAAAAGATAAATATGTCCTTAAATCAATATTATTCTTGAAACTTATCTTCCTCTCTTTTATAATAAAAACAACTTAAACTAACAATGTCGACCACGGTCACAATGACAAAGACCTAACTCGATAGCCATATTTTGCGATAAGAGAGAGAGAGAGAGAGGACAAAAATGATGTACTGAGCTGATCTCTTCTTTTTTTTTTTAGTCGTGATATTTTAATATTTTAGTAAGTAACATTTTGGTAAAAATACATTAAATTAGTTATTTTCTCTTATTTTAAAACTCATTAATAACAAAATTTTTTTTTTCATTTCAAAACCAAACACTTTTTTTTTTCATTCTCATTTACTATCCTATTCTTTTCCCATTTCCCTCAAAATTATTTTTGCAAACGGAACGTGACCTTAGAACCTTATCCTCTATATATGTGCTTCCACGGAAACAGGAAAAAGTAGGGTTTTTGCTATATATATACACAAAGAAAGAGAGAGTCACACGTCGGCCAATAATCTGAACTTTAACAGTTGTTTTATTGAAATCAAACTTGTGACTTTAATATTAATTGTTAAGATCAAATATACTTATTGCTGATTCAAATTTCAAAAGTTAAAACTGTTAGCCAAAGTTAACTTCATTTTTTTAATTTACGATAGCATAGATGCCTAAGCATAATGAATCAAACAATATGTGTGTGTGTGTATATTGTTTGTGTAAGATTGTGGCGCAATTCTACTTAGTTTAATTAAAATTGCTTTGTCCAAGGTGGAGTTTCATAAGAAAAACACCTTTGGAAAGAAGCACAATGATAAAATTATTTGATAAGTTTTTATGAATATTTTTATGTTTGAAATCTCTTTAAAGAATACAATTTTTTAATGTCAAATTACTAAAGTACTACATGTATAGATTTGAAAAAGAATATAAGTTAAATGAAAAAAATGGGTGACAATTAAAGATTTTGAGTGAAAATATATTTGTATAAAAAAATAACTATTTTGCTTTTTTCTTCAACATTTTCTGCTTCGTTCTCATAGTAAAAATAGCCTTTAAAAAAAAAAAAGAACTTTGACCAAACAATTAATTTTTTAAGAATAAGTACATTTTTTCATAGAATAAATAGCTTCTCCCTCTCCAAAACTAGGCCAAACTGGCTTAGTTTTCTCCATTTACTTTTGGCTTCTTATTTATTAAAAAGACTTTTCTTTCTTTCTTTTTTCAAACAGTCCAAATAAAACTAGAGCATATATTGTAGAAGCTAGGAACAAAAAGCAGTTATAAGTTATAACAAGGAAAATCATCGCTTAAATATGAAAGGTATACTATAAAACAAATGAGAGCGATAATATATAATTATGACATTGAGAAATTTTATTTAATATAATAAACAAAATGAGTAGTACTTATTTAAAAAGTTAGGATATTCTATTACTTGTTGGTTTTTCTTTAATTTGCATCAAGATCACTTCATGAATTTGTATTGGGAATTATTGCTTGCATTGCAACTGCAAATTTAGATAAATCCAATCTATAAATTATAAATGGACCACACTAATTATAACATACTAATATATCTCTTCATAATTAATCTGATTTTTTTTTTTGGTCTACAAGATTTATCTATAAATAACTCATTTCTGATTTCCACACTTTTTAGTTAACACTCTATAATCTTCATCCTATCCAAACATCACAAATCTCTAACTCAGATTTTGATACGCATGAATCCTCTCATGTAACAGGAAAATCCTGTTAGTGTATACATGTGTTAAAATAAAAGCTTTGATTGGATGACTTAAATATAAACTGTATATGGAATTTAATTCTCTATTATAACACATGTTCTGAATATAGCATTGTCAAACAGGCCGGTGAGTCACGGGCCTTTTAATTGAAGATCAAGACCACCTGTTATGGTATGAGGGCTTAAATGAGCTGACTCGCAGGCCAAATTTTTTAAATAATTTAATTTTAAATTTTTTTAATACAAAATTCAAATAATTTTTTGTTAAAATATAATTAATATATATAAAATATTACTTCTTTAATATTTTTAAATAATCAATAATTTTAATTTTTATATTTTCTTTTTAAATTAACTATATAATATCTAAATTTGAAAATTTTATATTTACTTTTAAAAAATTACAAAAATTTTCATATCCAAATTTATTATATTTATTAAATATACTGTTATAAAAATAAAAAATATAATGAAGTGAAATTATTTATACTAAATAATATAATTTTTGTAAAATAAAAGACCAAAAAAAAGTTAATTTATAGACTAAACAAGCAAATCAATTTAGGTCAATTTTTAAACAAGCTATTATTTTTTGAACCAAAAACAATGTTATTTATGAGCAGGACGGTCCATAGGCCATGAACCAAAATAACACCTCGGGCTAAACATAACTCTCCTATTGGGATCAGATCCAATTTCTAGATAGATATGATAGAAAACAAAGGAATCCAAAACTTAATGAGTAGGGGACCGTGCGTGACAATACAGCTTGAGAAGACAATGTCATTTACAGTAGTTGTTGAAGGCGGCTCCTAATGCTGACTCCTTCAATACTCTTTGTCCTCATTCAATAATTCAACGTCCCATTCTAATATATAAAACACTCTCTTGTCTCCTTCAATTATTTTCTGGTTTATTACCTGAGAAATGAAATCCAGAAAAGCTAAGGACCTCAATTCAAATAAATCAAACTCATCCTAATCTTGAATACTGATACTATCACTGTACATGCACGATTAGCTCACATAAATTCATAACGTAACAAGGTTTTGAAGTTGATGTTTTCCGACAGATACAATTCTCATGATTTTGACATGCTGTTTCCGATGTATGCGAAAACAGGGATTCAGCTTTTGTCATTATAGTTGAAGGTGGGGAAATAACAGAACTTTCCAAATTCAGGTATTGATGCTTATGCTTAAGAAAAACATAAAGGGTTGATTTTATTATTTATATATCTACCTAATGTTTGCATAATCGTATAAGATCTTCTAAAAAGTCTTCAAATAGATCTACCCTTATGCAATGGTTCACTGTGTTCTGGGGCTATGCAAATGAATATGAACAGAAAGAATGGTTGTATTGCTTTACCCTTTTATCCATTCTCAAAAGGCAAGTGAAAATCTATTTAAACTGTTAATTTTTATAATAATTCAAATTTTAAGATATTTTTTTAAAATAAAATAACTATAAAATTTGGACACATTCTGTTTAGTTTTCAAAGTTAAGCAAGAAATTTATTCTCGGGATAAATATAATTCCACAATTTCTTGTTAGGTAACTTACTGAAAACACTTTTAGAGATTGGAGAATTTCCAGGGGCAAAGAAAGTACAATTACAATGCAGAGAAAGCATGCAGGACCAACTGTACTGACTGACTTCCTATACCAGACAAAGGGTTGGTGGCGATGGTGGGCATTAAAATTTTAGACAAAGCTAAAGAGGTTTAACCTTTTTGAAGCTCAAGTTGTCAGTCAATTTCGCTAAAAATGTCAGAAGATCTATGTATGAGTGAGGGAATGCAATGATAAAAACTTCGGCTTCAAAAGTTAAGTTCTCTATATCATTACTCGAAAATCTTTTCAAATATACCCAATCCGTACTAGATAAATAGACTATATAAACTATATATGATATACAATCATTTTAGTAAAATATCTACCTCGTATCGGAAGAAGGACAAAAGACCGAAAAGGATTTTCTCAAACTTGCATTGGTGAGAAATTGATAAATTATTTCGGAGAAGAAAACAGATATCCAAGAATGCAAAAACACTTCCTTCTTTATGCGAGAGAGAGAGAGTGGCAAAAAAAAAAAAAAAAACGTAACCTTTAAATGCATTTTCCAGCACAACTATGCAGGTGGGCTGCACAATATTATTACATTTTACATTCTTAGCCAGATGCAAACATATGCGACTTTAAATTTCTTTTTAAAATTAACAGTGTCAATTTTAGAAAGAGATTATCATAATATATGAGACTCACTCAATTGACAGATACCATAATGTTCATGAATTCCGCATGCTCTGGCTCTCTGATAAAATTTTATAGTGTCACTGTCAGAAAAATTGAAAAAATTCAAATCTATCACATAAATAGTTAGACCAATTAGTTACGCAGTTAGCAATATTATAATGATATTCATCTAAATAGTCAAATCTTGCCATGCTAGATTTCCTATATATACAAATTATATTAAGCAAACTCATCATTTGTGAAAGTAATAAGAAACTAACTTGGCATCTGCGGCACAGCCCTTTGGAATATAAGATAAAGTTTATATATACCAAAGCAAAGAAGTAAAAAATCTGGGAAATACTAATGAAATTACACTTGTGTGACCTGAGACTAGGAAATCAATAATAAAAGGGCATCAGCTATACATGCCGTACACAGGCCCAGGCCAAGGCCACAAAATGATCAAACCACCAAACCTTCATGTTCAGCCTTTGACAAAAGGGAAGAGGGTCAGAACAAAGGAAATGAGAAATAGGAACCCAAAATCTTTCAAGGCAGAAAGCCACCACCATTGACTAGTATCCTCGGCAGATGCCTGGGGCCACCATGTCTTCACCAATTATAACTGTAAGGTAATCGCCTTCGATGCATAAATGAGAGATTTCAGACTATCTAACTTCATCAGTTAAAAGTTATGACAAAATTTGGCTCCTGTCTCCGATGAGAGATCATTAGTAGCCCATTGGAGGCATGCCAAAAGGAGGCATTGGTGGCATCCCCATTCCACCACCCATAGGAGGCGGTGGCGAGGGAGTATAACCTCCAGCTCCTCCACCTATTCCTGACATCGGTGGTGCAGGCAAAGCTAGTGGTAGCAACTGAGCATACATATTCTGGACACCATTGAAAATAGTAGTTACTTTAATATTCAGATAAAACATAAAAAATATGTTGTTCTTACAAAAGGTAATTTGCAGACAAGAACCTGCTGAGCCATTATTTCTTTCTCCTCCTTCTCTTTAGCTTTCTCCTCCTTTTTTGCCTCGATTTTGTCCTTGATAAGCTCATCTACCTTACTTGTATACTCTCGTATAAACTAAAAATTAAAATTTAAAAAGATGGTTATCAACAAAAGAAATGAATTGTCTGCTAAATAAGATGAAAGGGGGTAAAAACCTGTAGGAGATATGGGAAAGCAAAATCAATCATATTGTTGATCCATGCCAGCTCAAGAGCTACATCTGGCCTTATTACATCATAACAAACAAAGAGGCAAGAAGCAAAACACTCTTTCTTCCCCTGCATATATACCCAAAGAAGGATATGAATAACATTTCTTTGTTAAAAATTGAGACAAAAAAAGGAAAAAAGGTATGAGGGAGAAAACCATGGGAGTGTAAAAAGGAAATAATAATAATAATAATAATAACAATTATTTTTACGGTGAAGCATTGGTCAAACTGAACATTGCCAAAAGAGCCTAACCTGGCGAAGATCTAATACATGAATACCAGAGTCTGAAATTTCAAGGAAAAGGATAAGATACAGACCTGCTCAATAAAGTAGATGAGCAACTCCTCCGAAAGTTCACGGTCACCAGATTGAGAGCAAGTTTCCATACAGTCCTTGTAATGACCGTCTTTCTTTGACAAGGCAATGGATTGTTTCCATCTTCCAGCTTTCTTATAAATATAAGCTGCAACACGCCTCATCTCAAGAAGCTCATGCTTCTCAATCTGATCACATGAATTGTGAATGACAGTAAATAAAATTCAAAGTTCTAAATTTCCCAAACAAGTTCAGATCTCAAATTTTGGAACTGGTCAAAATACAACAAATAGGAGGTGCATTCACCTTCTGAGCAAGACCTATGTGATCAAAGTTGTCATGCAGATCTATTGATTCACGAAGTCTGTCATAGTCCTCCTCCTCAACGTAAATTTCATTCAAAGCTTCATTAATAGCGGACACATTGTTGCTTTGAACTGCAATCATGTATGGCTTTACCAATCGGATTTGGCCAGCCTTAAAAACAGAAAAACAACAAACACAAACATTTAATGCCAACCCACTTATCTACACATTGATGACTGAAACTGTAAAAATCAGGCAATATAAATAGTCATGCTCACCTTCCGCATTATATCCACTACACGAGTATGGTCCACACGAAGGGAAAGCACGTTAAGGAGATCATTCAGGAGATCAGGATGTTCTTGCAAGTAGAATTGAACAGCCTTATAGTAGAGCTCCACACTTGCAACTTTAACAATGACATCTTTGAATTGCATATGGTCCCATGCTTCTGGAGAGTGATTCATCACAGTGGCTGCAGCATTATCAAACTCATCATATTGGATATACAGGTAAGTAAGTTCCTTCCAATGCTGCTGTTCATCACAGGCCCGAATAAGTTTGGGAATATTAAGACGTGTAGAGAATAACTTAATGTGCTCCATTAGCTTCTCATAACGATATCTTGCATACAGAACTCCCAACTCGGTAAAGATTCCCATATGTGCACGTTCCAAACCTAGACCACTTTCCATTAGTGATATGAGTTCGTTGAAGCATCCTCTGTTCTGATAATACTCACTAACTTCTTCCAAATCATCCACCTTCATAACAATATAGTAAAAAGAACACAAACAACAGAAAAACAGTTAGATAAAGCAATCAACAGTTTATGTAACACAAAAATATACCAGGATAATGTCCAGAGGCTCCACTCAGTTCATAACAGATCTCGTTGGCTTTCATTAAAGGATTTGCAATATGAGAAGCCAATCTTTGTATTGAAAATCTTTTGGAATGAAGGTCAGGGAGAGGAATTTTAAATTATCAAGAGAACAAATTTGATATGTTAAAAAAGGAGCACCACCTGAATGATGATGTTGAGACCACAAATCTGTGCCAAGCGGAATTCTTCAGCATCAACGCAAGCAAAACAAACTTGCTTCCATGTTTTTGAACTGTTTGCTTTCCTGGCTGCATCAACAGCACCCTGGAACTGTTGAAGTTTCACCAGTGTCACTGCTAACTTAGCCCAATTAGAAATAAATGCATATATGATCTTTGCTGCCTCATACAGGGCCTCATCATACAACCGGTCTCCAACATTTGGAAGATTGGCAACATTTGGCATCAATATAAACTCCTCAATTTCTTCAAGCCGATCAATCTTTGCATATGCATAAATGAGCTCGCCATCCACCTTGGGCTCTTTGGTCTTCTGCCTAACCATATTAAGGTACCTTACCAGGTCATGGTATACATTTGTATCTTCAGCAGCCTTTATAACCTCTAAGAAGTGAGTGGCATCATCTGCACGAATGAATGACTCAATCGCATCACTCACTAAGCCTTCTCTTAATTGTGCCTTAGCCACCTGGCTCCAAACAGCATCTTCTTCAACCCGGAAAGCAAACTCCACAGCTCGATCAACAGTCCGAAGATTATCTAGCAGGACATTGACAGCTTGAACATTCAAATTAAATTTCTTGAAGATGACAAAAGCCTCTTCATATAGTTGTGCTTCCACTGCCATTTCTCCGACAGCAGGTCCATCAAAATTGTCCAACCTGTTAATGTAATCCATAACTCTTGATGGATCTGCCTTAATTGCAGTAAGGATCAGCAAATTTTGCAGATTAAAGTTTCCACCAAAGGAAGAGTTCTGTAGCACAATCTTCTCAAGAAGCTCAATCAACTCGTGGGGAAGATCTGCAGTCATAAAAGCTTTAACTGCAGATGAAACTTGATCAGGACTGTTGCTTTCTGGCAAAGCAGTGGACACCACTTGATCAATCAATTGCCTCCTATACTCATTCTTAGGATTAAGAACCTTCTCCCAGAGGTCAGCATCCATCCTTTCCACAATATATCTGACCCAAGAGCATCAGGAAGTAATGAGTTTCCCCCGACTAGCATTATGGGAAAAAAAAAAAAAACGACATCTTAATGAAAGACATTATACACACCTGGCTTGGAGTTTAAACAAGGAATTTTTATTTGTAACATTAACAAGCTCATCATCACATTTCCCTCTTCGGTAAGCAACAACAGCAAGGGTAGGATCCCGCTTTTCACAATATTTACCAACAACACGAGAATCATAATATGGGTTGGTAGTGAGAAAATGCTCTGGATTGTTGTTGCTGTCAACAATTATTTTACCAAGAGCATTATGCACATGTACATCCTGGCTTCCCTCACTCACAAGATGCTCCAAGAACTGAGTAAGCAAGCGGAGACGATTCCTGAGGGTAGAAATTGAAATCATAAAAGGGGATACGGCAATGACACTGGAAATGCAAGGTGTATATCAAACTATCGCACCTCTTCTCACATTCTTCAGCTAAAGGTTCAACTGGCAGAAGTGAACGCACTGAGAGTATAAGACCCTTAATGAAATCTTCAGGGCATTCATCATCTAACAACTGTCCAACAACTAGAGGAGCATTTCCTGGATTGACCTATAAGCAAGAAGCATAATGCATGAGTTTCACCATTTCTTATCATTTTAAGATTTTCTTGGAAAGAGTTAAAACATCAATTCCAATAGTGTTATATATAACACCTCTCGCAACAAATATACCTTTTGCACATAACCTTCAATATAGCGAAGCATGTTGTTGATATAGAGATAGTGGGTGAGATCCGGGACAAGGCCAAAACGATCGCACACGTTGATTAATGGACGTGCATCTGGAAGTTTGCTCTCCATTAAAAAATTCTTTGTCTTCTCAGGATCATAAAAGTTTGATTCCCGAGTCACACGCTCCACCTCCTTAAGTTGTCCAGTTTTTGCAGCTGCTTCAATGTACTTGAAATGAATATCAGGATCCTCACTGTACAAATCAGAATCAAAAATCAAATTTGCAATAAAAAAAATAGAAAATAAATGCGAAGCTGGTGAAATGAGGTCAAGTTTGTTTACCTGGAACTCAAATATGAACCCAAGAAAAAGTATAGTCCTTCATAGGACTTGAATTGCTCAAAGAGTTTAATGCATGCATCAACTCCCAGCTGCTCGGAATATTCTTTAGCAGTCTGCACATCATGCATAAGTTAGGTTTTCTCTTTTAACAAGTCAGCCCATAATTTTTTTTAAAAATAAAATAAGTCTTACAACAACATATCATGCTTCTATAGAGTACCTGCACAATTATTTGAAGATTACCCCTCAGGTTAACTAGTAAAAGATCTTTCATGCACTCAAGTGCCCATTCTCTAGAAAGGGTCCCAAAGAATTCAACGAGGGCCTGGAATGTATCACTTAGTTAGGAGAAAAGAAAATGACAGACTGAGCCACTTCAGCAGTTCAAATCCAAACCTGTGGCTCAATGGCATGTGTATTCACAATGACACGTTTGATGTCAGGCAACTCATTATAATGCTGCACAAAACAGACAATAAATTTTAAGATTAAATTCTGACGAGAAAATTACTGTTGGTCATCAAAATTTGAGAAGACCAGAACCTGAAGAGCCCGGATGAAAAGGCCCGCCTTTTCACAAAGTTGTGCAATACGCGGACGATCATAATGACTGAACATTCCATTGGCCAATATAGCATCAGCAACATTTGGAAATGTGACAAGATTAATTTCCAGCACCTAAATAGAATAGAGATAATTGATATAACAAACTATTGAAGACACTGTTCAGCACCATAGAGTCTGG
The DNA here is from genome assembly GCA_037074585.1 of Biancaea sappan. Classification (NCBI taxonomy): domain Eukaryota; kingdom Viridiplantae; phylum Streptophyta; class Magnoliopsida; order Fabales; family Fabaceae; genus Biancaea; species Biancaea sappan. The sequence continues at coordinate 4,778,580 of CM073498.1, read as the reverse complement.
GAAAGGAGATTAAAATATATAAAATTAAAGAACCTTTGTTTGAAGATGGCCATGTTCAGGCAGATTAGGCTTCAGCACATCCAACAAAAAGGCAGTTGCCTCACGGATTAAATTCCTCTAAAATGAAACAGAGAAAACATTATTATTTATGAAACAGGATTGAAGTTTCTGGGGCACAGAAATGATAAAAATAACAAAACTCGATAAAACAATTAAGGGTATTCTCCAAATAAACCTGAAGAAAGAGATCTGTTATCGTGTTGTAGTCAATTGGGCAACCTCCCTCCATTTGAGACATCATCAAAGCAAAATTAACAGCACCCTGCCATCAAGATATATGCAAAAAATTAATACAGTTGCTCAGAAGCCCAAAAAAAAAAAATCAGAGTAGAGTAGCGAGGCCATAAATAATATGGAAAGGCAAACATCAAAAGCAACAAAGTACAATTTCCATTTGGAAGCATTTACTGTGATTCATGACTCGTACTAGCTCAAGCAGGTTATGCTATGTTCAGAACAGAAATCAAGAGTGCCAGAAAAGCAACAATTCTCACAGTAACACACTGCATAGTAGCTTAAAATCTTTGTACTAAAAAACTGCTTACCTGGGGGTCTGCCCGCAAAATTGTTTGCAGAAGGAACATGTAATCAGGTGAGTATCCAACCTTCAGCAAATAAGAAGAAAAGAATGCATCAGACATTGACAACAAAATAGATTATTAAACTAGGTAATAAATGAGACAAAAATATAAGCTTTGTCAAATAATAGATAATGCCACTATATTTATGATTAACAAAAAACTTCACCAAATAATTATTTTATCACCTGCTTTGAATATATAAGAATCTTGTCAAATTCCTTCCTCTCAGCAAAAGCAGCAACAACCTTTGGTGTGGCTCTGGCTTTTATATATATTTTCAATGCTAGGTCATTATCCACTGTCTGCATTATAAAGCAAGTCTCACAAGATTAGGATGACAAAGGAAAAGAACTATAAATAATAAAATAATCAATGAACTGATAATGTGTTCCCTCATTGGAAGCTACGGCTTTTGACTTCTAATTCTAAACAACAAAAGCTAAAAGCAAGGAATGGGGAATAAACTAGGATTTGAAACTAATTAAACTAGGATCTTGTTGAAAGGAGTAAATTCTTATATTTAAATTATTTATTCTTAATTTAATAGATTAGGATAGATTACAATTTCCTAGTAGATAAGTATATTATTTTATTTTTTTTCCTAGTTTATTCTGAATTCCTCCTTCTTAATTTTTTTCTCCTAGTTTAGTTAGGATTCTTCTGTATAAATAATTGGTTTTAGCTTTCACTATAAGAGAGAAGAATTTTCTTTTCATCAAAATTCCACATGGTGTCAGCCAGGTTCCTGACCTTGTCATCTCTCTCTTTCTCTCTCTCTCTCTCTAACCCAATCTCCTTAGGGTTCATCTTAGTACCGTTGTGCCTCTCACTAGAATAAAAGTATAGCTTATTCCACCCTCCACAACCACGGTTTTGGCTGAACCACCCTCGTGTTCACCTCGAGAGGTCATCACCTGCCCATCTTCGTCAACTAGAGCTTCTCCGACCACCGCCATGTGCAGCCTGTTCTTCTGCTGCATCTTCTCACTGCCAATGCACGAGGGCGCGTGAATCATGGGAACCAAGCCCCTGCCTTCTATTCGAGAGGCCTTTTCCGAAGTTTAAAGGGAAGAAAGCAGGAGGAAATTGATGATAACAGAAAATTTGGGCACTCTAGTCACTGAAGGCTCGGCCTTGTACACACACAACTTGTCTCAAGACAATAAAAAGAGAAGGGGGAGGCCATGGAGTGAACATTGCAAAAAAACTTGGTCACACTAAAGAAACATGTTGGAAAATACACGGGAAGCCTCCAGAATGGAAGCCTAGTCATACATGGAGTGATTGAGACAACCGTTCAAATGCTACTACTACATCCGACAACAAAAATGCAAAGATCAGTCCATTCACCAAGGAGCAGATTAAGGCACTACAAAAGCTACTTAATCAAATCTCCACTCCATCTCAATCATAATCGTCCGCTATTGAACAACATACTAACTTGTTGGCACATCATGGCAGCAGATTCGAGGATGATTGGTAGTGTTGAGTTATGTGGTGATCTCTACTTGCTCAAAGAAAGTCCTCTACATAGACAAGTTCACTCCAAGCTAGGATTGTATAACATATACAACCTAGCTTGAGGGGGAGTGTTGAAAGAAGTAAATTCTTATATTTAAATTATTTATTCTTAATTTAATAGATTAGGATAGATTAGAATTTCCTAGTAGATAAGATATGTTATTTTATTTGCTTTCTTAGTTTAGTGTGGATTCCTTGTTTAAGAGGGACTCTCCTTCTTAATTTTTTTTCTCCTATTTTAGTTAGAATTCTTTTGTATAAATAATTGGTTTTAGCTTTATTCTGAATGAGAGAGAAGAATTTTCTTTTCATCAAAATTCCACATATCTGAACCAGCATCTAGGCATACATTAAAGTTCATACCAATTCTTGACAGAAATATAAAATTATAATAAATAAGACAACTGCTATTTGTTATTTCATAAGAGGTAGTTATAAATTTAAGTGAAAGAGCATGCATAGTAATAGTAAATAAAATGTGATGACTGCAATTAAGTGGAATAAAAATATTGCAGGGCTTTTGTAACATTTATATAGTAAAAATAAAACGAACAAAGTGGACACAAACTAGAGTTCTTCCTTTATATAATACTATGAATATCATATTTCTCCAAATTAAGTTCAGCCCCCTCCAAGGCCACTAATCCATAGTGATCAGGAATTTTAGACAAACACTAACAAAGAAGGGGTCATGATTCACAGGTTGCATTCTGTCCCCAAACTATCAATAAAATTACATTATTAAGTCCATATGATAAAGAGAGAATCAATTGAAATTTCTACCAGACCTTCACAAGGTCACCAAGTTCTTCACTACATTCAAGTTTGTCCTCTGCTAACCAATTTTCCAGAAGATTCTTTTTGTTCTGATTTACCACAAGCCGTGATAGTTCCAATGATTCAAAAACATTGAGCTTTCCCTTGGTTAAAAGAGTCCCAAAGTACTGCAACAACGGCGGTGTTTGCCCAGCTTGCACAGGTACACTCTGCAGCAAATTAAGAGCATAAGCAATCAAGGACTTGATGAGAATAGCAAAACAAGCTCCGGTCAAGGTTGCATCCTAGTCCCACAATCTCAGGAAGGACACCCATATCTGAATGCAGAGGCTTAATAGGAACAAGAAAGATGTTATTGGACACCAAGTGTATTGCAAAAGTATACCTGAAATTTAGCAACAGTATCAGGAGTGCGAAGTATTCCTTGTGGAGATTCTGCAGCGAGCTCTGCAGCTTCCTTATACTTGGTCTGAGCAAATAACTCTTGAAAACGCTTAACAACCTGACAGGAGACAAAAACTTTAGCATAACCAGTGAAGAAATAAAAATATTGAAAAAAAAAAAAGAAGAAAAGCCATACTTTAAATGGATTAAATAGATTGGTGTAATAAAAGGTAAAAAACAAAAATAGAAAAGCCATACTTTACATGGATTAAATAGATTGGTGTAATAAAATTTGGCCAAGCTAAATTGTAAACATTAATTAATAGGATAACATTATTACCAGGTCCTCTGCACCAGGAAGGTTTCCTCTTTTTGCAAGATTAACAGCAAGTTCCAAGTTGTTTAACTGCAAAATTTTCAAATAGACACTCAGTAGTAAGTTCCAAAAATCTATAACTCTTCAGCCAAAAACATAAGATGACACATACCTGGCCACTAACAAAAGGTATAAGGGTTGCCTCATTTACAGTGGCAAGCAACACCTGACCACGTCTATTGAGGGCATAAAAGCCCCCCACTGATGATGCTTCTGCAGTCAAAAATATAGGATCAGGACTAATCCGGTTTCTATAAACTGCTGTAGCGGTCTCCAAATCATAAACAAATAGAAGTCCAAGCTTTGTGATGACATATATCAAGCCATATTTATTTGAGATCTGCGCAATAAAAAGTAAATCGATTATTTAACATAGTGCCGATAAGGAATTCAGAAGACTGATTAGGTGTTACAACCTGCATTGACACAGGAAAGTCATCAGCAAAGTCTGGAGGGAAGAACAGGTCTGCCTGTTTCTTAGTATATGATGGTTTGCCTGATTACAAATGCCACAGAATACCAGAGGGTTATCAAAAACAGCACAAGTTTGTTATGAAAAATAAGCATCAACTTTAGAATAGCTCTGAAATAGTTCCAATTAGATTCATATGCTTATGATTGATTTATTGCTGGTTTGTTCCTTTTTATGCAATAAGCATAAGGGTCAGCATGCATGTAAAGGAAATAATGCATGTTACAAATAAAAAAAAAATCTTTTATTAATTTCATTGATATTTAAGAAGCAGGAATATTTGGAAGATTATATTCATAAACAAATTAAATAATTGTTTATTGTATCTTATTTTTTTGTTTTTATACAAACACGCAGGCATGTGTCCCTGGCTAGTAAACTATGGTCTATACCATGCTTATACCTGGCTGGGCACCAAGTTCAATGACATGCATCTTCGATGAGACCTGTCCAGCATTGATATTCTTTGATGCAAAACTGATAAGAGTTGAATCCTTATCATTCCCAGGAACCTAGTCGTCACATAAAATAATATATCACACAGCATTACATTGGCAACAAAACAAGCAAAACAATCAAAATCCATATAAATCAATAGAAAAAAGACAGCATACTCTAAACATGGCAAATGATGCAGCATGTGCTTCAAGAGCCTGACTACGTTGCTGATCCACAGAGAATAGTTGCATGTTTCCTTTTACTAGCTGTGGTCTCTACAACCAACAAAATGTAATATCATAATTATAACAATTAACAGCCACATAAGGTTTGACCTTCAGACTCTATTAAATGCAATTATATGTTTAAGGTTTGACCTTAAACAAATTAAACAAAAAAACCACCATAAACCACAAAATATAAGTAGATAAATAATTGTAATAAAAGCATATAATTCTATTAAGGTCTTACAAAAATCCTCCTATAAAAAAGAAATAGAAACAATCATTAGCTTAGAAGCAAGAGTTCTCTGAGTCCTCCTTTATCACAAGATAAAGAAACTCCTCTAAAATACCCAGTGACTGCAGTCCAAAAATAGACCAAATAAAAACAATCGTACGTGTTATATAAATTAGATATAGAGTTGAATTAAAAAATACGAATAGAAAAGATCAGGTAAATATAAAAAATAATCTTAAAAGACTTTGAAAAGAAAGATCATGTAAGCTTATTTTATAAGAAAAACTTTAAGAATTGCATATCTTAATATTAAAAAATATATATATCTAGATGATAAAGCTAAAGCTAATTCATAAAATGATAAAATTGTATCGGAAGCATCAACATGTTGTATATCTAGATTGCATCAGCATTTAATTCGTAAATTTGGTAATTATCTATAATATATACCTTCACAAGATTAGTTAGGAACTTCCTAGCTTATTCAGTAAAAGTGAAAGACAGAGGTTTGTCAGACTGTTTAGACATTGCAAAAGAAGTCCGCCCAAGTGATTGTATAACAGTAGCAGATAGTAATTACATTTTAAGCACCTCAATATAATGTCTATGTCCTCCTTACAAACAAAATAAACCCATAAGATTGGCAAAATATGCAACTTAGTAAGCTGACTCATAAATACAACGATATAATTATCAAAATCTGCTAAAGAAATAAGAATCATATCATACCTCAGGTGAACCAGGAGCGATTCCAATCAAAACCAGCCACTTTTCACTAGAATCACAACGATAATTGATAATTTGATTATTTGCCAGATTAGCTGTTCGGTCAAACATCTTCACTGGCTGACTATCACCTGGATATGGAAAGGGGTAGAACTTTTATATTCACAATTCAAAAAAGAGAAAGCAGCACATAAGATGAACTTCAAGTATAATATGTAAAACTACCAAAACTATATCAAAGAAGAGGAAATAGAACAAACTGTTTACTCATGAGAAATTACCATGTCCTACCTTCAATAGACCAATGATAAACAGAGGTATGAGTGACTAAACCTAGTATCGTTGGGGATATCCACTTCCAAAAGACAACCTAAAGAGAATGGAGCACATTATAATTAATTATCACGAATATAGTCCAACACATTATCTGACAAGAAGATTCTTAAAAGGGCACGTATCATTACAAAATTTCACCTGCTCGGTCATCTGATGTGATTTTATCTTTGCTTTCATTTCTATGTTAAATATTTGTAAATGATCCTGAGTGGTCCCCGGAAGTTGAGCTGCAAACAAATTATCACACTCATGAGGCAAATGAAAGCTATACGTATATATACTGCATTTGGTCAAGAGATAAGTTATCAAAATAACATGAACCATAATGTTGACGATGTGCATGAGCATGATCAGTGGACTGGGCTGTTACTACCATTTTCCTTTACGGCCCGAACGATAACATCAATCATCAATACATGAGAGATAACTAAGGACTGTAATATATAACAAAACTTACCTTTAAGAGCAAGAATTCTGGTAGTAGGGTTCATCAAAGCAGAATCAGCAGTAATGGGCCGTCGCAAAGGCTGCATGGGCATGTTCATATCGATGATAACAATACTGTTCTGAGGTGCTGTTTCCCTCACACAAATGTACTTATCCGACTCCATAGTCACATGATTAAATGTAATGAATTGCGGGTTTATTCCAACACTTGCCAACTGGAAATGATAACCAAATGTAAATCAAATAACAGCATGCTAAGCAATTACAAATATGTAAAGAATCAAATTTTATATTCGGGTCTTTCTAAAAAAGAATAATATAAGACCAAAATGTTCGCGGAAAAATCATGCAATTGTAATAATGGAATTGCCAATGGAGGCAGAGACGAAAATGGAAACTAACCGTTAATGCCTCTTTCATGACGATAGGAGCATTTGAAGCCATGGTGTCAGGATCAAATCAAAGCTCCAGAAAGAGGGAATTGAACGAGATAGAAATGCAGAAAGGTGACGAAGACTTTTGGTTACACCGCGAGATCCGTAGCAGCGAAGCACAGAACAGAGGGGGGAGAAGAAGAGGGAGAGTAAAAGGACCAACCAAAAACTGGGGGTATAATTGGAAGGAAGAATCCTTCTAAAGTGTTTTCGTTGTCAGAATTCGTTTCACTTTTCAGTTCCCTCTTTTTTTTTTCGCATAATCAAACCAATGGGCCTGAGGCCTTTAATTTCTTGGGTCAATCTAAGGCCTAAACTGTTTGGAAAGAAAATTTGGGCTAAAGTCTTTACATGGTCTACCCTAATGGTCCACAAAAATGTTCCAAAAATAAAATGGTCCACGAAACAATAATGTTAGAGTTGGGCCCCTAAAAGACCTATTAGGTCGAGTGTTCAGACCAAAAATAAATAAAAAATATCTGTCCTAGAAAAAATGTACATAAATAAAACAAAATAGGCTGAGCTAGAATATTTTTTTTCTTTTTTCAATTTAGATCCATGACAAAGTAAATAATTACATTTAGAATAACATGTTAATTATACAAACTTGTTACCACTAAACGTCGAATAACCACATATGGCATTTTTCTCTTTTCTGAAATGTAAAAATTTTTCGTAACTAATTATTCCTTCAATTAAAAAACTTGATAATAAATCCTGGAATTTCAAATTTGTATAATATAACTCAACAATTAACCTTTTTACGTTAAATCTTTACATATCTCTTTCGTATAAGTAATAAAAAGTCAAATTAGCAAACAATACTTTTCATCTTAATGATCTTTTTTTTATTGCAAAAATCTACTAAAAATTACAAAAAAAAAATTGTTTACTACTCGAAATGAGATGTCATTTCTCTTTTTAAACTATGATCTATTTCACCTTTATTAGATAAGTAGTATTGTAGTTTTAATTAATTTTTTAACGGAAATGTTATAATGCAAAAAAATCTTATAAGTATCTATTATCAATTTTTGAATTTAAATGAATAAATTATAAAAAATTCTTTACATTCTTTACTTTTTTTTTTAGTGAAAGAGTTTGAAAAGTAAAGATTATTACAATCTTTAAAAATATGGCACAGCACCACACGTATATAATTATAGAATCATCTACAAAAAATTAAATTAAAAAATATCACTTGTTAGTTTTAATTCAAGTAACACTTTACTTGATCATAAGTTTTAAGAAGTCTTGATGGTTGTGAAATCAATACTTCCTTTCTCACTTCTCTTTTCCCAGTGCAATAAATTGGTAATTGAGTGCTAATTAGGTATAGTTCTTCATATTTTTATTATCAAAATCTTTAATTAAAAGATGACGATTGTATACTTTTTTAAAAAGATAACAATGTGCTTTTGTACAACTAAACATTATATGATGGGTTCTTTATAAAAAATTATATGTTTTATCTTTTATAAAACTTGATTATTAAGAAATTACATATAATTTTATGAAAAAAAATTTGGTGTAATTTTTTATATATTTGCTATCAAGTTTTCCAATCAAAATATGAAAATGTATAATCTTTAAAAATAACTTTATATTTTTTACAATTATCATTATATGATTAATTTTTTAAAAAAAATATTTTACAGATAAGACTATTGTAAAGATATAAGTAATTTTATAATTTTTTGACATAAGTTTATATATTCATATTAAATTACTGGCCAAGTTTGAAGGACTCATTCCCCAGCACCTGATTGCACGGTCCATTTGTTGATTAATAAGAAACGACTGACTCCTTCGTGTTCTTCCTTAATTTGTTAGATTCAATTGATTCAGGGAGCTTTAGATGACCTACATACTCTCTAAATACCCAACACTTGAACTTGATGCTTTTAAAATTATAATGTTCTAGAAACAACCTGAATTTGCCAACCACATACATAATTATGGCTTCCTCTAAATCCCACACCCTTCACACTTCCACGATTTGGCAGCTCAAGAACTTTCTCCACTTATTCTCCAACCACGCCCTAGAATGCTTCTGCTTGTTCTAGAAACACATTCATGTGGTCATGAGTTTTGAAGATTTACTTTAATTATAAAAGAACTACAGAGTTAAAATAGGAATGACAACAAATTTACTTTTCACCGTCCTTACCCTTAATCCCTGTCTTTGATCTTTGTCATAAGAAAAATTTGTTCTCATCTCCACTCCCTAACTCTCTGTGAATTCTCTTGAGGTCCCATGAATATATATATATATATTGAAAATATTAAAAAAGAAAAAAATTAGTAATACATAAAAAATAGTGTTTGAATGCACACGAAGATGACGATAAGACAAAGATAGAGACGAAGACTACGACGAGACAGAGACAAAAACAAAGGCAACGATGAGACGGAGATGGAGACGGAGACAATGAGAGTTGTGTAATGGGGATGATGAATGTCACGACCCATTTTCTAGGCACATGACCGGCACAATGATGAATATCCCATCACTGTAAGCCTTTCGATAAATTCTTCCCACAAGTAAAATTGTTAGTCATTATCTCTATATTCTCAAAATATCATTCCTTAATAAATACAAAGAAAATACTTCAGATTTTCTTAATTAAAAATAATAGATCCTCAGTACAAAATACATTATTATACTGAAATACAAGCCAAATACCAAACCCCTGACCTAGATGTCTTAGACGGTTACAGAGCAACATACTGTATAACAAAAGAAGGGCCTACCCGACAGCGGGAAGGTCCAACGTATTCTACTCCTCTAGCGGATGTTCTTCGGCGGCAACCTAATCTGAACAAAAAGTTTGTACAGAGAGTGTGAGCTTTTAAACTCAGTGAGCAAATCGGCCTCGCGTTAATAAAATTCAAATACATCACCAGTCATGCAAGCATATCCGAAGGCTCAAGCTCAACCAATAGACATAGTTAGAAATTACATACAATAAGATAAAAATTCATCCAATTCAACAAACGTTACTAGTACTCGTCAATGGCAATATATCCCGGAGAGCGCACACAGGCCAGCTCACCAATTTTGTATTTTTCCGCCATGACGCACAACCTCATCCTCTTAGCTAGGGCGCCTCACGGATTTATCACCAATCCGGGCTATATCCCTACTGAGAAAATCATTGTCTCCACACTCATTGGTCAAGACACCCTTTAAACCGAGTTTTCCGCCTTGCCGTGAGAGGGGGTACTGTACCGCTCAATCACAATCAATAGTACAACAGTTCATATCATAATCAGAAGCACAATATAATACTCATCCATATAACAGGTATAGTATATAACTATATGATTCATATTTCACATCATCATGAGATACTTGCTTCGTCTTATCCATACTTTCTGGATTAATTATCTCATTATATTCGTCATTCTGAATCTAATTTCCCCCTATGAGTCTTGAGAGTGTCCTACGACATACTTTTTATCACCAGTAATGCTAAAACTCTATTAAAACGGGGTCGTTCCACTCACCTGGATTCCGTACGAGTATTACTTCTTTAAGTCGTTATGGACAAGAGTACACAGGTGAATTTCAGTGTTCTGCTACGGAGATTTTCATGAAAGATTAGAGAAAATACGTTAAGATTGTTTTCGTATAAATATTGTTTATACGTACGGTTACTATTTATATGGTTACTATTCATACATATGGTACTATTCATACCGGAAATACAGAATACAATCTGTAAAAGAGTACACCAGGTAAGTTCCCAGGAAAGAGTGGAGGGTCACACTGGATACACTTAAAAACCAGGTCTTTCCTTAGCCAAAACTTTCCTAGACATGTATTCTCCACAGTTTATATTCTATTTCGGTAATCAGAGAATCAAAATAACAACTAACGACAGTTTTTCTGATGTGGAAGATCGGCCAAAGCCGCAACCACAGAGCATACTTAAGAAAATAACTTCTAAAATTTGAAAGACATAGAAAGGACATAGTATCCTTACCTAAGCAAAAAGGAAAGGCCCAAAATCTCAGAAGCCTAGCGTCGGAGCAAGAGAAACTTAAGGAGAGAAGAAGAGAAGTTGAAGGTGTGAGTTTAGAAGTGAAATGGAAGGGCCTATTTATAGCAAAAGTCAAGGGTACTATTTGATACTATGCGTTAATAAAATATTCAATTTACTATTTATAAAAGACATTTCTAATAATGCAGTTACTGTGCACCTTACGATTTTTCTTTTATTTACTATTGAAAACTTAAAGGGAAAAATATCCTTTCACCTGAAACCTTTAAGTTTCTTTTCAATTCAGTCCTTTCAATTTAGTCCCTGAGGGTATTTTTACACATAAAACGTCATTTTCTCCTACAAACTTCTTTCTAGTTTTCTCTTATAACCAAACCACATCTAATACTTGACATTTTGATTGTATAAATGAACAGTACCATATACGTAAATAGTATTATATGGGTGAATAGTACCATATACTGAAATAGTAATAGTAGTTTGAAAATACGCATTTATATTTTATTTTTCATGGGTATTACATTATTCCTCCGAATTTAAATTACCTCAAGTCGTAAAAAGATGCGGATATCTAGAACGCATGTCGGCCTCGGCTTCCCATGTAGCTTCTTCGTGAGTTTGATTCCTCCACAAAACCTTGACGGATGGAATCTCCTTAGATCGGAGTTTCTTTACTTGACTATCGAGGATAGCCACCGGTATCTCCTCGTATGACAAGTTTTCATCTACTATAATAGAATCATTCTGAGAAGGGTAAAGTATGTGACAAGGGTCAGGAAGGTACTTCCTCAACATAGATACGTGAAAAACAGGGTGAATCCCTTCCAGTTCCATAGGTAGGGCAAGCCGATAAGCCACTTTTCCCACTCGTTCTAAAATTTCATAAGGTCCAACTTTCCTTTCCTTCCAAATCTCAACACACCTTTCATTGGAGAGACCATAAGGAATACTATATCGCCGACTGAGAACTCCAAATCACGTCGTCTGTGGTCAGCGTATGCCTTCTGTCTACTTTGAGCTGATCGCATCCTATCTTGTATTGTCTTAACCTTGGTTAGGGTATCTTGGACCAAGTCAGGTCCTAATACTTTCGCTTCACCTACCTTGAACCAACCGATCGGAGATCTGCAACGTCTCCCATACAAGGCCTCAAATGGTGCCATCCCAATAGTGGCATGGTAGCTGTTGTTATATGCGAACTCTACAAGATACAAATACTTTTCCCAGCTACCACTGAAATCTAGAATACAAGCTCGTAACATATCCTCTAGCGTCTAAATCGTCCGCTCTGACTGTCCGTCTGTCTGTGGGTGAAAAACGATACTAAGGTCCACTCGAGTACCTAATGCCTCTTGAAAACTTCTCCAGAAACGAGAGGTAAATTGAGGACCTCTATCAGAAATGATAGATATAGGTACTCCATGCAGCTTTACTATTTCTTTAATATACAATTGTGCCAACATTACTACACCATAAGTGGTTTTGACTGGAATGAAGTGTGCTGATTTGGTTAGTCGGTCAACAATGACCCAAACTGAGTCATAACCTCCTATGGAGCGAGGTAGACCAACAACAAAGTCCATCGTCACTCGTTCCCATTTCCATTCAGGAATCTCTAATTGTTGTAACGAGCCTCCTGGCTTTAGATGCTCAGCCTTAACCTGTTGACAGGTTAAACAACGAGACACAAATTCTGCTATGTCTTGTTTCATTCCTTTCCACCAGTAGATTTGTTTCAGATCCTGATACATCTTGATGGCTCCTGGATGTACAGCATATGCAGCACAATGGCCTTCCTCCATGATGTCTCGTCTAAGAGTTCCAACATGTGGTACACACAATCGTTGTTCAAAATGCAAGACTCCTGTATCGTCGAGTGTGAAACTATTCACTTCACCAATCTTCACCTTTTCCATAATTTGGACAAGCTCAGGATCCTCCATTTGAGATATTCGTATCTGGTTTATAAGGGAAGATCTAGCCCTGATATGGGCTAAGAATGATCCTGTCCTTGTAACCTCAAGAGTAGCACCTTTTGCTCTCAGCTCTTGTAGTTCTTGGATCAATGGTCTTCTTGTTACTGCTATATGGGCTAGACTACCCATAGATTTTCGACTCAAGGCATCTGCTACCACGTTCGCTTTGCCTGGGTGGTAAAGAATATTGCAATCATAATCTTTTAGTAATTCTACCCATCTCCTCTGCCTCAAGTTTAGGTCCTTTTGGTCGAAAATATATTTTAGACTTTTATGGTCAGTGTAGATTTCGCAAGTTTCTCTGTATAGATAATGTCATCATATATTTAAAGCGAAAACTACTGCTGCCATTTCCAAATCGTGGGTAGGGTAGTTTTTTTCATGTTTCTTAAGTTGTCTCGATGCATATGCTACTACCTGGCCATGCTGCATGAGAACACATCCCAACCCTACTCTTGATGCGTCGCAGTACACTGTAAAACCTCCTGGTCCTGAGGGTAAGACCAATACAGGTGCAGAGATTAACCTTTTCTTGAGTTCTTGGAAGCTTTCTTCACAAGCGTCATGCCATTGGTACTTTACTCCTTTCCTAATCAGTCGTGTGAGAGGGGCGGCTAACTGGAAAAAATTTTGGATGAAACGACGATAATATCCTGCCAATCTCAAGAAGCTGCGAATCTCCGTGACGGAGGTAGGTCTAGGCCACATTTTGACTGCTTCTACTTTGCTTGGGTCTGCTTGGATGCCATCTTTAGAGATCACATGTCCCAAGAAAGTCACACGATCAATCCAAAACTCGCATTTAGAGAATTTGGCGTACAATTGATGATCCCTCAATATCTGTAACACAACACGAAGGTGTTGTTCGTGCTCTTCTGAAGTCTTTGAGTACACCAGAATGTCGTCTATGAAGACAATGACAAATTTATCTAAAAAGGATTTAAAAATCCTATTCATTAAATCCATGAAAGCAGCTGGTGCATTCGTTAATCCAAATGACATCACCAAGAACTCGTAGTGCCCATATCTGGTACGGAAGGCTGTTTTTGGCACATCCTCCTCCTTGATCTTGAGTTGGTGATAACCAGACCTCAAGTCAATTTTTGAAAAACACTTGGCTCCTTGAAGTTGATCGAAAAGGTCGTCAATGCGAGGCAACGGGTATTTATTTTTGATAGTTACCTTATTCAGTTGCCTGTAATCTATGCATAGTCTCATCGATCCGTCCTTCTTTTTCACGAACAGAACAGGAGCTCCCCAAGGTGAATAACTTGACCTTATAAAGCCTTTGTCTAGCAAATCCTGTAACTGAGTCTTTAACTCTTTTAATTCTGTTGGTGCCATTCTATAAGGGAGTATGGAGATTGGGAGAGTATCTGGTGCTAACTCTATCTGGAACTCAATCTCTCGATGTGGGGGTACACATGGTAGATCATCTGGGAAAACATCTACAAACTCCTGGACTACTGGAACGTCTTCTACTTTTAGTTCTTCTTTCTTAATATCTTTAACGAATGCCAAGTATCCTTGACAGCCCTTTCGCAATAAATGTTGGGCACACATTAAAGATATAAGATTCCCAGAAATTTCACTCCGTTCACCATTAAATACGAAAGAGGGCTCTCCCGGAATATTGAACTTAACTATCTTATTATAGCAATCCAGGATGGCATGACAAGATGCCAGCCAATCCATGCCTAAGATGACATCAAAGTCTGTCATATCTAACAGCATTAGGTCTACTGTTGTATTTATTTCTCCGACTCTTACCTTGCAAGCTCGATAGCCTCGTTCTATTAGTAGGGTGTCTCCAGTAGGCATAGTTACTAAAAACGGACATTCTAATCTAACAACTTTTTGCTTACAGTTCTTAGCAAAGAATGGTGACACATAAGAATGCGTAGAGCCAGAGTCAAACAATACATGTGCAAAATTTGATTCAATCAGAAGAGTACCTGCTACCACCGTATTAGACGCCTGAGCATCTTGACGGGTTAAAGCGAATACTCGAGCGTTCCCTCGGCCTGCTGAAGCTGACCTCGACCACCTTGTCCTCTGCCAGCACTTCTTCCGATTCCATTGCCTCCTATAGTTACAGGGGCTCTGTTGGCAACAGTAGCCTCTGATTGATTAGGGCGTACTGACCCTTGGCCAGATCTCGTGTAGAGTTGGGGGCAATCTCTTTTGATATGGCCCTGTTGACCACATTAGTAACAGACCTTAGTGTTGTTGTTGACAAAACAAGCTCCGAAATGATTTCTTTCACATTTAGAGCACCAGGGCCTTTGTTGACCCCCTGTACCACTTTGTTGCCGCTGTAGTGCACTAGCGGTAGAGGCTGCATGTCCAGAACTCTCTCCGTGGTAGCGTGATTTCTCATCTTGTTTCCTCTTTCTTTTGTTATTCCATTTTTCTTTATGCATATCTCTTTCTTCCATCATACGGGCGATGTCGACGGCTTCTGTGTAAAATGAAAAATCTTGTATCTTCTATCCCACCCTGTCAAATAAAGACTCTCGAACGTCTTTAATAAACCGTCGGATCTTTTCTTTCTCAGTTAGGACCATGTGAGTAGCATATTCAGACAACTCTATAAACAGATTGTTGTATTCATCGACGGTTCGTGTTCCTTGCCGGAGTGCCTCAAACTCATTCATCTTTGCTTCTCGTATACTCTCCGGAATAAATTGTTCTCGAAAAATTCTTTTAAAGTCATTTCATTTAACGGGTGGGGCATTTCTGGCCATGCCCTTCTTCCATGTTCGCCACCAGCGGTCCGCCTTACCTCTTAATTGAAAGGTAACAAGGGTTACTTTTTGAGGTTCAGGGCATTCTAGCGTGTCAAGGATTTTCTCACAGTCATCTAGAAAACGTTGTGGGTCTTCATTAACATCTCCTGCAAAGGTTGGCGGATTCAGCTTCATAAATTCTGAGATCTTGACCTCTGTCCCTACCCAATCTTGAGGAGGGGGTGGAGGTGGCATCTGGTCTGTCTCTTGTACTTTTGCAGCATGTACTGATGCCTGTGAGCCATCTTCAGATGACTGTCCCATCAGAAGTTCCTTTAGCCCATTCACCTCGTTCTGCATTGCAGCTAATGCTTCCATCACTACAGTCGCGTCAATTTGTGATGGTTCTCCAGCATTTCTTCCAGGGTTTTCAGTGGATATTTCTCTGTTTTGTGCATGGTTACCTTCTGCACGGTTAGGCATCTCCAGCATTGCATCTGCTGACTGAGCAGCTGGAGGGACCAGGGCCCTGCCAGATCTTGTGCAGATTCCAGAAGCGTTTGATTTTCTTGGTGCCATCTAAACTTATTCTACAATTAAGAATAATATATATCGTCACTATTATGCTTCAAGTAAAGACACGAAAGAAAGGGATTTTAAACTCTACAGGTGTAATACCCATTATTTTTTTTTAAGTTATAAGTATTTAAGAATTTCGATAAATTTATTTTGAAGAAAATAAATTCCCTATCAGTTGAATTTTTGCATACTCGTTTGTGCATATTGTTGAAAATATAAATTTTTAATTATAGATTCTATAAATTGTGGGATATAATGGATGATATGATATGGAATTAATCCCATTAAGTAAATTGTAATACCCAAGAAAAATAAAATATAAATATTTGTTTACAAACTACTGTTACTATTTTAGTATACGGTACTATTCACCTGTATAATACTATTTACGTATATGATACTGTTCATTTATACAATCGAAATGTCAAGTACTAGATGTTGTTTGGTCATAAGAGAAAACTAGAAAGAAGTTCGTAGGAGAAACTGACGTTTTATGTGTGAAAATACCCTCAGGGACTAAAGTGAAAGGACTGAATTGAAAAGAAAATTAAAGGTTTAAGGTGAAAGGATATTTTTCCCTTTTAAGTTTCCAATAGTAATAACAGAAAAATTTTCCATTGAGGTGTACAGTAACTGCATTATTAGAAATGTCATTTTCATAAATAATAAATTGAATATTTTATTAGCGCATAGTATCAAATAGTACCCTTGACTTTTGCTATAAATAGGCCCTTTCATTTCACTTCTAAACTCACACCTTCAACTTCTCTTCTTCTCTCCTTAAGTTTCTCTTACTCCAAAGCTAGGCCTCTGAGATTTTGGGCCTTTCCTTTTCAGCTTAGGTAAGGATACTATGCCCTTTCTATGTCTTTCAAATTTTAGAAGTTAATTTCTTAAGTATGCTCTGTGGTTGTGGTTTTGGCCGATCTTCCACATCAGAAAAAATGTCCTTAGCTGTTTATATGTTATTTTGATTCTCTGATTACCGAAATAGAATGTAAACTGTGAAGAATACATGTCTAGGAAAGTTCTGGCTAAGGAAAGACCTGGTTTTTAAGTGTGTCCAGTGTGACCCTCCACTCTTTCCTGGGAACTTACCTGGTGTACTCTTTTACAGATTGTATTCTCTATTTCTGGTATGAATAGTATCCGTACGTATGAATAGTAACCGTATGAATAGTAACTGTACATATGAATAGTATCCATATGTAAAAATAATATTCATACGTATAAATAGTGACCGTATGTACGAATATTATCCGTATGTATAAATAGTATCCGTATGTATGAATAGTAACCATATATATGAATAGTGACCGTATATATGAATAGTATCGTATGTATGAACAGTATCTGTATGAAAACAATCCTAACTTGTTTTCTCTAATTTTTCATGAAAATCTCCGTAGCGGAACACCGAAATTCATCTGTGTACTCTTGTCTGTAACGACTTAGAGAAGCGATATTTGTACGGAATCCAGGTGAGTGAAACGACCCCGTTTTAATTGAGTTTTAGCATTACTGGTGATAAAAAGTATGTCGTAGGACACTCCCAAGATTCATAGGGGGAAATTGGATTCAGAATGTCAAATATAATGAGATAATTAATCCAGAAGTATAGATAAGAAAAAGCAAGTATCTCATGATGATGTGAAGATTAAATCTCTTGAATTGTGGTTTATAAAGCTATAATATAGTTATATACTATACCTGTTATATGGATGAATATTATATTAAGCTTCTGATTATGATATGAAATGCTATTGATTGTGATTGAGCGGGACAGTACCCCCTCTCACGGCAAGGCGGAAAACCCGGTTGACAGGGTGTCTTGACCAATGAGTGTGGAGACAACGATTCCCTCAGTAGGGATATAGCCCGGATTGGTGATAAATCCGTGAGGCGCCGTAGCTAAGAGGATGAGGTTGTGCGTCATGGCGGAAATATACATAATTGGTGAGCCGGCCTGTGTGCGCTCTCCGGGATATATTGCCATTGACGAGTACTAGTAACGTTTGTTGAATTGGATGAATTTTTATCTTCTTGTATGTAAAAGGATGATGTTGTGCGTCATGGCGGAAATATACATAATTGGTGAGCCGGCCTGTGTGCGCTCTCTGGGATATATTGCCATTGACGAGTACTAGTAACATTTGTTGAATTGGATGAATTTTTATCTTCTGTCTATTGGTTGAGTATGAGCCTTCGGATATGGTTGCATGACTAGTAATGTATTTGAATTTTATTAATGCGAGGCCGATTCGCTCATTGAGTTTAAAAGCTCACATTGTTTGTACAACCTTTTTGTTCACATCAGGTTGCCATCGAAGAATATCTGCTAGAGGAGTAGATCACTTTGGACCTTCCCGTTGTCAGGTAGACCTCTCTTCTGTTATAGATTATGTTGCTCTGTAATCGTCTAGGACATCTAGTTCAGGGGTTCGACATTTGGCTTGTATGTCAGTATAATAATGTATTTTAAATTGATAATCTATGATTTTCAGATAAGAAAATTTGATATATTTATCGAAAGGCTTACAGTGATGAGAGATTCATCATTGTGCCGGTCATGTGCCCAGAAAACGGGTCGTGACATAAATATACAGTTCAAAAGTGGAATCTAGAATGAAAACTGGTAAGTGAGACTGGTAGATGAAATAGTATAGGAGAATGGTAGATGAAAACTGGTAAGTGAAACTGGTAGATGAAATAGTATAGGAGAATGGTAGATGAAAACTGGTAAGTGAAACTGGTAGATGAAATAGTGTAGGAGAATGGTAGATGGAATAGTAGTAAATAATACCATAATTTCTCCTATAAATAGGCCCTTCCATTTCAATTCAAAACACACACCTTCAGTTTCTCTTCTCTCCTTTCCTCAAAACTTCTCTTGCTCCAGCGTTAGGGCTCTGAGATTCTAGGTCTTTCTTCCTTAGCCTAGATCCAAGGTAAGAATACTATGCCCCTTTTCTGTGGCATTCAGATTTTTAAAAGTTATTTTCTTAAGTATGCTCTGTGGTTGCGGCTTTGGCCGATCTTCCACATCAGAAAAACTGTCCTTAGCTACCTATATGTTGTTTTGATTCTCTGATTACCGAAATAGAATGTAAACTGTGAAGAATACATGTCTAGGAAAGTTCTGGCTAAGGAAAGACATGGTTGTTAAGTGTGTCCATTGGGACTCTCCACTCTTTCCTGGGAACTTACCTGGTGTACTCTTTTACAGATTATATTCTCTATTTCTGGTATGAATAGTATCTGTACGTATGAATAGTAACTGTACGTATGAATAGTAACCGTACATATGAATAGTAACTATACGTATAAATAAATAGTAACTATATATAAATAGTATTTATATGTATTTTTGAATAGTACATATACGTGTACATTTTTATATGTATTTTTGAATAGTATATATACGTGTATTAAAGAATTATATTAATTGAATCCATTAAATGTAATTGTGTAGATTTAAAGAAGATATAGTAACTTGGATTTCAGGTGAGTAGCTAACCTACTTGGATACTTATTTAATTATATGAATAGTCCAAGTAATTTACATATTCAGAGTATATCTACTATTACCTTTGACTGAATATTTCAATTAATATGGCTGTGTGCCGAATATGATTATGGTCATATGCTATGGCTGTGTGCCGAATGTGAATATGGCTGTGTGCCGTATATGATTATGGTCATATTTATGGCTGTGTGCCGAATGTGAAGATGGCTGTGTGCCGAATATGAATATGGCTGTGTGCCAAATATGATTATGGTCATATGCTATGGCTGTATGCCAAACGTGGAGATAGCTGTGTGCCGAATATGATTATGGTCATATTCTATGGCTGTTTGTCGATTATAAGTATGATATGATTTTACTTATGCATTTTATACATATACTTGTGTATTGTTAATCACTTGATGATTATCTGTAATTAAGTTTCTATCCTTGTAACGTTATCTATTCATTGAGATTATTATCTCATATTGTGGTGGATATATTTTTTTCAGATCCTGAGATTAACGAAAAACATCTGTCTGAGGAGTAGCGCAAGTTCAATATCCTAACCCTCTTTGCTTCAAGGGTTGGTGTTTATTTGAACTAAAGCTGTTTCTTCAGTTTTAAATTCTAGAAAGCTCTGCAGTCAAATAGGACATCTAGGAGGAAGTTGTTATTGTACATATTTATGTTATTACAGTACTTTAAGTTTACTGTATATTTTGTAAGATTATAGCTTATTAAGTAAAATCGGAGTATTTAACTAAGATAAGTCTTTGTTATATTATTACTCTCACATTTTAGAATGATTATTATATGGAGCTAAAAGTATTAGGCTTACAACTAGAGAGTATCTCTAAGTTGTGCTGGTCACGTACCATTTTGAGGGTCGTGACAACAGGGCTTTTGGTGGATCTTCATCCTATGGTCGTGATGCAGTCACGACAATAGGGGAAGGCCCACTAAAGACATCTTGCTCTGTAATCACTAAGAGACCTAACAACCTATGCTTTGATACCAACTTTGTCACGACCCATTTTCTAGGCACATGACCGGCACAATGATGAATATCCCATCACTGTAAGCCTTTCGATAAATTCTTCCCACAAGTAAAATTGTTAGTCATTATCTCTATATTCTCAAAATATCATTCCTTAATAAATACAAAGAAAATACATCAGATTTTCTTAATTAAAAATAACAGATCCTCAGTACAAAATACATTATTATACTGAAATACAAGCCAAATACCAAACCCCTGACCTAGATGTCCTAGACGGTTACAGCGCAACATAATGTATAACAAAAGAAGGGCCTACCCGATAGCGGGAAGGTCCAACGTAATCTACTCCTCTAGCGGATGTTCTTCGGCGGCAACCTGATCTGAACAAAAAGTTTGTACAGAGAGTGTGAGCTTTTAAACTCAGTGAGCAAATCGGCCTCGCGTTAATAAAATTTAAATACATCACCAGTCATGCAAGCATATCCGAAGGCTCAAGCTCAACCAATAGACATAGTTAGAAATTACATACAAGAAGATAAAAATTCATCCAATTCAACAAACGTTACTAGTACTCGTCAATGACAATATATCTCGGAGAGCGCACACAGGCCAGCTCACCAATTTTGTATTTTTCCGCCATGACGCACAACCTCATCCTCTTAGCTAGGGCGCCTCACGGATTTATCACCAATCCGGGCTATATCCCTACTGAGGGAATCGTTGTCTCCACACTTGTCACATCCCAAAAATTGAGCATGTGAAAAGATACTACTCATTTGATATAATTCTCAAACATACGTTATATACATATATTCTGTAAGGTTTTACATTCAACCTTAATCATTCATTCCACACTACAGAATTATATTCATCTGATAAGCAAATATAGACATACATAGTCTGATATTTCTATCTTATCGCAAGCCTAGGAGACCTATAGAAAATACAGAGCTTTTCTAATATCCACATTAATAAGTACTGGTGTCCCACCAGACAGAAATAGAGAATAAACCCAAGGGGCTTCTAATCTTCAAACGGATACTCTTGTTCTTTATTTTCTGTATCTGAAAAAAATAATCATAGGGAGTGTGAGTTTATTTAAAAACTCAGTAAGTAAATAACTGTACTATATAAAATATCAAAAGTACAAATACCACATTTACTCATATAATTAATTATCTTATACATCGAGTAGTATGGGACTCTAACCCTTTCAAACTCATGAATAAGATTTCATAGATATACACCGAGTAGTATGAGACTCTAACCCTTTCAAACTCGTGAATAAGATCTCATAGGTATACGCCGAGTAGTATGGGACTTTAACCCTTTCAACTCGTGTATAGGTTTCATAGATATGCACTGAGTAGTATGGGACTTTAACCCTTTCAAACTCGTGTATAAGATTTCTTAGATATACACCGAGTAGTATGGGACTTTAACCCTTTCACACTCGTGTATTAGATCCCGTAGATCTTTACTCATTAATAAAATAGTGAGAATTCATCACATAGTACAATTGTCATGAGATAAATAATTTCTTCATACTCTTATTTCTACTGATCATCATATACTCCCATATGAAAAATTAATTCTTATTATCCAAATAATATTGTAAATGGGACTTATATTGTACTTTGACTAGTAATATCAAATTAGCTGAGCAAGGTTATTCACTCACCTTGATTTTTGTCCAAGTTTACCTTGTTCCACACTAGAATTTGTGTAGGAAAATTTCCTAGTAAAATATATTACAAGGAATCATAAGAAAGGAAACAAAATCACGAAAATACGTAAAATTTTCTGATTGCTACAGTAACGGGTTGCTACAGTACGGTTTGCTACAGTGTCGGTTCGCTACAGTTCCGGTTCGCTACAGTACGTTGACTGCTACAGTACCGTTGACTGCCGACGCTACAGTGACTGCTACAGTACCCGAAGAAAATTTTCCAGATTTTTTCCCGAAATTTCTGGTCGCTACAGTAACTCGAAGAAAAATTTCATATTTTCAGTTGCTACAGTACTTCGAATTTTGCAGAAAATCTTTCAAAAAAATTCATCATTTCCTTTCTTTTGATTCAAAACCAGAATCTCAACTCTTTTAACCGATTATAATTCAAATATAACTTCTAAAACAACTGAGATTCATGAATTATCATCAAAATCTTCAAGAACAAAACCTCCTCTGATCTTGTATATAAACTGAAATTTAAGGAAAATAATCGGATTAAAGCTTACCTTTGATCCTTACAAAGCTTTTGAACTGAACAAATAATCAGAAATTCTGAAGATCAAGGAAATGATTTGAAAAGAAAATGAAGAACTGAGAGAGAAATCTTTTCTGCTTCCTTCGGCTGAGTGAAAAAATGAGGGTTACTATTGAAACTTTATATTAAATATTTATAATGGGTTATTCAATAACCCATGGGTATCCATAACCCAACATCCAAACCCATCCAGTCAATTTACAATAAATGGATTAATTGACCATTCTGAAACCACTTTTCCATGAATTTCACCATTCTTAGAATATATCCCTCATTGTGCAAATATTTAGTCCAGTCATTTAACTCAATTTTCATAAATAATATTCAAAGAGAACAATTAAATATGAAAATTAAAAATGACCAAAATCAATAACTAAAGTAACGTTGTAGAATTCTAAAATACTCTTAAGCGAATTATATTCTGAAATTAACGGGTATTACATTCTACCCCCCTTAAAAGAATTCGGTCCTCCGAATTAAAATCGTACCTCAAGTTTCAAATAAATGTGGATAGTTTTTCCACATCTCATCTTCTGCCTCCCACGTAGCTTCCTCGCGAGAATGATTTCTCCAAAGAACCTTGACAGTAGGAATTTCTTTGGTACGCAATTTCTTGACTTTTCTATCAAGGATAGCTACTGGTACCTCTTCGTAGGTGAGAGTTTCATCAAAATGAACTTCTTGGGGTTGAATGACATGAGAAGGATCAGGAAGATACTTCCGTAGCTTGGACACATGAAATATTGGATGAACTCCCTCTAGGTTGGAAGGTAGGTCTAGGCGATATGCCACATTACCCACTCTGTCTACAACCTCATATGGGCCAACATACCTCGGACTAAGCTTGCCTTTCTTCCCGAATCTCATTACTCCTTTCATAGGTGAGATTCGTAAGAAAACCATATCACCTATTGCAAATTCAAGGTCACGTCGTCGGTTGTCTGCATAAGACTTCTGTCTACTCTGAGCAGTTAACAACTTCTCTCTGATCAGTTTAACTTTATTTATATCTTCCTGTATCATCTCAGGTCCAAATATTTTGGTTTCACCAAGTTCAAACCAACCTATAGGAGATCGACACCGTCTCCCATATAATGCCTCAAAAGGTGCCATCTGAATACTGGCTTGGTAACTGTTGTTATAAGCAAATTCAATAAGAGACAAATGATCTTCCCAACTTCCACTGAAATCCATCACACAAGCTCTTAGCATATCCTCTAAAGTCTGAATTGTCCTTTCGGACTGTCCATCAGTCTGAGGATGGAATGCTGTGCTAAGATTCACTTTTGTACCCAAAGCCTCTTGAAAGACTTTCCAGAATCGAGAAGTAAACTGAGGTCCTCGATCTGATATAATGGATATTGGTACACCATGAAGTTTCACTATTTCTTTAACATAAATTCGAGCAAGTTTTGCTACCCTGAAAGTGGTATGAACAGGAAGAAAATGTGCTGACTTAGTAAGTCGATCCACTATGACCCATATTGAGTCATTTCCTTTTGTTGACCGAGGTAAACCTACTACAAAATCCATAGTGATCCTTTCCCACTTCCATTCGGGAATATCTAGTTTTTGCATCAATCCAGATGGTCGTCGATGTTCAGCTTTAACTTGCTGACAAGTCAAACATCGAGCTACAAAGTCAGTCACGTCTCGCTTCATGCCCTCCCACCAGTAAACTTGTTTCAAGTCCTGATACATTTTCACAGCACCAGGATGTACAACGTAGGGCGAACCATGAGCTTCCATTAAGATTTCATGTTTCAAAGATTCAATGTTGGGGACACAGAGTCTCCCATTAAACCATAAGACTCCTTCTTCATCTACCAAGAAACTTGGTGCTAGACCTTGCCTTGCCTTATCTCTGATTTTGACCATATCAATGTCATTTTCTAAAGTTGCTTTTACTTTTTCTACAAGGGATGATCTAACTGTTAAATGAGCCAGAAATGTACCTGACTCAGTGATCTCAAAGAATACTCCATCAGCTTCCAACTCTTGTAGTTCATGTATTAGAGACCTCCTTATAGTGGCAATGTGAGCTAAACTTCCTATAGACTTTCGACTTAGAGCATCAGCCACTACATTTGCTTTACCTGGATGGTAAAGGATGGTACAATCATAATCTTTCAGAAGTTCCATCCACCTTCGTTGCCTTAGATTGAGATCTCTCTGCTCAAAAATGTACTTAAGGCTTTTGTGATCTGTAAAAATTTTACAAGTTTTCCCATACAAGTAATGTCTCCATATCTTTAGGGCAAACACTACAGCTGCCATTTTCAAATCATGAGTGGGGTAATTCAATTCATGCTTTTTAAGCTGACGTGAGCCATAAGCTATGACTTTACCATGTTGCATCAACACACATCCTAAGCCTATCTTTGAGGCATCACAGAATACAGAGTAACCCCCTGGTCCTGATGGTAGGATTAAGACTGGTGCAGAAGTTAAACACTCTTTCAATTGGGTGAAACTTTGCTCACATGAATCATCCCAAATGTATTTAACATTCTTTCGGGTTAACTTATTTAATGGGAGAGCCGTCTTAGAGAAATCTTTGACAAAGCGACGGTAATACCCTGCTAAGCCAAGAAAACTACGTACTTCAGACACAGTTGTTGGTCTAGGCCACTGTTTAACTGCTTCAATTTTACTTGGATCTACATGAATACCTTCTTGGGAAATAACATGTCCCAAAAATGTTACATGACTCATCCAGAATTCACATTTTAAGAGCTTTGCGTACAACTGATGCTCTCTCAAAGTCTGAAGCACTATTCTCAAATGTTCAGTATGTTCTTCATGACTCTTTGAATATACCAAAATATCATCAATAAACACAATTACAAACTTATCAAGGAATGATTTGAACACTCTGTTCATTAAATCCATAAATGCTGCTGGTGCATTTGTCAACCCAAAAGACATCACAAGAAACTCATAATGTCCATACCGTGTACGAAAAGCAGTCTTAGGTATATCATCACTCTTAATTCGTAACTGATGATATCCAGACCTTAGATCAATCTTTGAGAAGTATTTTGCTCCTTGAAGCTGATCAAACAAATCATCTATCCTTGGTAAAGGATACTTATTCTTCACTGTGACTTTATTCAGCTGACGATAATCTATACATAATCTCATAGAACCATCTTTCTTTTTCACAAAAAGAACAGGAGCACCCCAAGGTGAAAAACTTGGGCGAATGAACCCTTTGTTTAACAAATCTTCCAATTGTTCTTTGAGTTCTTTTAGCTCAACAGGAGCCATACGATAAGGTGGAATAGAAATTGGTCTTGTGTCTGGGACCAAATCAATACTGAACTCAATATCTCTTTCTGGCGGTAATCCAGGTAAATCTTCTGGGAACACATCTGGGAATTCATTAACCACATGAATGTCTTCTAACTTCTGTTCTTTCTTTTCTAAATCTTTGATAAAAGCTAGAAATCCCTGACATCCCTTTCGCAACATACGCTGGGCACTTAACATAGATATCATGTTGCAAGGTACATCACCTCGATCTCCTTGAAACACAAAATTACTCTTCCCCGGCATATTAAAGGAAATAACTTTGTCACGACAATTTATAGTAGCATGACAAGAAGATAACCAATCCATCCCTAAAATCACATCAAAATCTAACATATTGAGAACCATAAGATCTATCTCAGTTTCCATGCCTCCAACGATTATTTTACAAGAACGATAACATGTTTTAACCATCAAAGTCTCTCTCATCGGTGTGGAAACCAAGAATGGTTCTTTAAGAATAATCGAATCAAATGCAAATCTCTTAGCAAATAGGGGCGACACATATGAGTGAGTAGAACCGGGGTCAAACAAAATACGTGCAGCAAAAGTATTAACAGATAATATACCTGTAACTACAGCATTGGATGTTTGAGCATCCTGTCGGGTTAGAGCATATACTCTTGCATTTCCTCTGCCAGCAGCTTGTTTTCCACGGTCACCTTGGCCTCTTCCAGAACCTCTTCCCATACTACCCCCTATTGAAGGGGTTAGTGTTTGAGTAATAGATTGTGGTCGAGGTGGCAAAGTAGACCCTTGACCTGGTCTTGTCATGAGCTGAGGGCACTCCCTTATAAAATGTCCTTTTTGTCCACAGTGAAAACAGCCTGTACCAACAGTGTTTAACCTGCATTCTCCGAAGTGAAACTTTCCACATTCAGGACATTGAGGTTTTTCCCTTCTACCTTGAGTACCTCCTCTACTAGAAGAGCTAAAACCACCCCTGCTCTCTGAACGAGGCTTAGCCACACTGGCTGTAGAATAAGTTGACTTAGTAAGAGTGGCTGGAGTATTTTGTGACGCAGTAAAGGGTTTCAAAGTTCCTGAGTCTTCCCCTTGATCAAAAGATCTTCTATATCTAGCTTTCTTCTTTTGACGATATTCTTCTTTATTCTTTGACCTCTTTTCCATTCTTCGGGCCACATCAACAGCCTCTGAGTACGAAGAGTAATCGTTCATATTAGAACCCACTTGATCATATAAGGCATCACGAAGCCCTTCCACAAACTTTTCTACTTTCTTCCTTTCAGAAGGAATGATTTCAGGGGCATATTCAGATAATTTAACAAACTGAGCTGAATATTCATCAACAGTCATGGTTCCCTGCCGTAGATACAGAAAATCTCTGGCCCTGGATGATCGTTCACTTGCCGAAAGAAATTCATCCATAACCAATCTGTAAAATTCTGTCCACATAACTGGCGGTGCGCCTTGAATTCTAGCTTTCTTCCAGTTCCTCCACCATTTACCAGCCCTACCTTTTAACTGAAAGGAAGTGAATTCTACCTTTTGAGTAGGAGAACACCCTATAGCATCACAGATTGCTTCACAATCTTCAAGGAAACATTGTAGGTCCTCTTTGGGATCTTCCCCTGAAAAAGTAGGAGGCCTTATTTTCTGGAATTCAGACATTCTTACCTCTCTTACATTAACTCCTCCCGCTAACGGAACTGGTGGTACATTTTCAGCTTCAACAATAGGAGGATCCACTGGCAGGTTAGCTTGTGCAGCTCGACCTCTCATTTCAGCCTCAAATCGGTCAAATCGTTCATTCATCAAATGAATCACATGTGCAATAGTTGCATTACCGACGTGAGCATCAGGTTCGACTCTTCTTGCTTGCTCACTAGTTGCGCCCTCAGTACTTTGAGCATGTAAACTATCACCACGGTTAGGATCATCTTGCACATGTACTGGTGGATTTATGGCCCTCCTTGGACCCATATGCTCATTATTATTAGAAGATCCTTCTGACATTGATCTGTCACAGATCTACACACATAACAAACAATTTTCAGACATAAACAAAATATCACTTACTAGCCCCACTGAGAAGTTATCTATAAAATGACGTTATACTCTACAAGGTCTTTTATGGAACCTAATCCTATGGTCATGCCGCGGCTCATGACAATAGGGAAGGGCCCACAAAGATCACTTTGCTCTGTACTCTATAGGGGACCTATAAAACCTTGCCTCTGATACCAAATTTGTCACATCCCAAAAATTGAGCATGTGAAAAGATACTACTCATTTGATATAATTCTCAAACATACGTTATATACATATATTCTGTAAGGTTTTACATTCAACCTTAATCATTCATTCCACACTACAGAATTATATTCATCTGATAAGCAAATATAGACATACATAGTCTGATATTTCTATCTTATCGCAAGCCTAGGAGACCTATAGAAAATACAGATCTTTTCTAATATCCACATTAATAAGTACTGGTGTCCCACCAGACAGAAATAGAGAATAAACCCAAGGGGCTTCTAATCTTCAAACGGATACTCTTGTTCTTTATTTTCTGTATCTGAAAAAAATAATCATAGGGAGTGTGAGTTTATTTAAAAACTCAGTAAGTAAATAACTGTACTATATAAAATATCAAAAGTACAAATACCACATTTACTCATATAATTAATTATCTTATACATCGAGTAGTATGGGACTCTAACCCTTTCAAACTCATGAATAAGATTTCATAGATATACACCGAGTAGTATGAGACTCTAACCCTTTCAAACTCGTGAATAAGATCTCATAGGTATACGCCGAGTAGTATGGGACTTTAACCCTTTCAACTCGTGTATAGGTTTCATAGATATGCACTGAGTAGTATGGGACTTTAACCCTTTCAAACTCGTGTATAAGATTTCTTAGATATACACCGAGTAGTATGGGACTTTAACCCTTTCACACTCGTGTATTAGATCCCGTAGATCTTTACTCATTAATAAAATAGTGAGAATTCATCACATAGTACAATTGTCATGAGATAAATAATTTCTTCATACTCTTATTTCTACTGATCATCATATACTCCCATATGAAAAATTAATTGCTTATTATCCAAATAATATTGTAAATGAGACTTATATTGTACTTTGACTAGTAATATCAAATTAGCTGAGCAAGGTTATTCACTCACCTTGATTTTTGTCCAAGTTTACCTTGTTCCACACTAGAATTTGTGTAGGAAAATTTCTTAGTAAAATATATTACAAGGAATCATAAGAAAGGAAACAAAATCACGAAAATACGTAAAATTTTCTGATTGCTACAGTAACGGGTTGCTACAGTACGGTTTGCTACAGTGTCGGTTCGCTACAGTAACGGTTCGCTACAGTTCCTGTTCGCTACAGTACGTTGACTGCTACAGTACCGTTGACTGCCGACGCTACAGTGACTGCTACAGTACCCGAAGAAAATTTTCCAGATTTTTTCCCGAAATTTC
This sequence comes from Biancaea sappan, assembly GCA_037074585.1. Lineage (NCBI taxonomy): Eukaryota > Viridiplantae > Streptophyta > Magnoliopsida > Fabales > Fabaceae > Biancaea > Biancaea sappan. The sequence continues at coordinate 4,748,725 of CM073498.1, read as the reverse complement.
TGGTCGCTACAGTAACTCGAAGAAAAATTTCATATTTTCAGTTGCTACAGTACTTCGAATTTTGCAGAAAATCTTTCAAAAAAATTCATCATTTCCTTTCTTTTGATTCAAAACCAGAATCTCAACTCTTTTAACCGATTATAATTCAAATATAACTTCTAAAACAACTGAGATTCATGAATTATCATCAAAATCTTCAAGAACAAAACCTCCTCTGATCTTGTATATAAACTGAAATTTAAGGAAAATAATCGGATTAAAGCTTACCTTTGATCCTTACAAAGCTTTTGAACTGAACAAATAATCAGAAATTCTGAAGATCAAGGAAATGATTTGAAAAGAAAATGAAGAACTGAGAGAGAAATCTTTTCTGCTTCCTTCGGCTGAGTGAAAAAATGAGGGTTACTATTGAAACTTTATATTAAATATTTATAATGGGTTATTCAATAACCCATGGGTATCCATAACCCAACATCCAAACCCATCCAGTCAATTTACAATAAATGGATTAATTGACCATTCTGAAACCACTTTTCCATGAATTTCACCATTCTTAGAATATATCCCTCATTGTGCAAATATTTAGTCCAGTCATTTAACTCAATTTTCATAAATAATATTCAAAGAGAACAATTAAATATGAAAATTAAAAATGACCAAAATCAATAACTAAAGTAACGTTGTAGAATTCTAAAATACTCTTAAGCGAATTATATTCTGAAATTAACGGGTATTACAACACTCATTGGTCAAGACACCCTTTAAACTGAGTTTTTCGCCTTGCCGTGAGAGGGGGTACTGTACCGCTCAATCACAATCAATAGTACAACAGTTCATATCATAATCAGAAGCACAATATAATACTCATCCATATAACATGTATAGTATATAACTATATGATTCATATTTCACATCATCATGAGATACTTGCTTCGTCTTATCCATACTTCTGGATTAATTATCTCATTATATTCGTCATTCTGAATCCAATTTCCCCCTATGAGTATTGGGAGTGTCCTACGACATACTTTTCATCACCAGTAATGCTAAAACTCTATTAAAACGGGGTCGTTCCACTCACCTGGATTCCGTACGAGTATCACTTCTTTAAGTAGTTATGGACAAGAGTACACAGGTGAATTTCAGTGTTCTGCTACGGAGATTTTCATGAAAGATTAGAGAAAATACGTTAAGATTGTTTTCGTATAAATACTGTTCATACGTATGATTACTATTCATACGGTTACTATTCATACGTAGGGTACTATTCATACCGGAAATACAGAATACAATCTGTAAAAGAGTACACCAGGTAAGTTCCCAGGAAAGAGTAGAGGGTCACACTGGACACACTTAAAAACCAGGTCTTTCCTTAGTCAGAACTTTCCTAGACATGTATTCTCCACAGTTTATATTCTATTTCGGTAATCAGAGAATCAAAATAACAACTAACGACAGTTTTTCTGATGTGGAAGATCGGCCAAAGCCGCAACCACAGAGCATACTTAAGAAAATAACTTCTAAAATTTGAAAGACATAGAAATGACATAGTATCCTTACCTAAGTAAAAAGGAAAGACCCAAAATCTCAGAAGCCTAGCGTCGGAGCAAGAGAAACTTAAGGAGAGAAGAAGAGAAGTTGAAGGTGTGAGTTTAGAAGTGAAATGGAATGACCTATTTATAGCAAAAGTCAAGGGTATTATTTGATACTATGCGTTAATAAAATATTCAATTTACTATTTATGAAAATGACATTTGACTGTGCACGATGAAAATTTTTTCTTTTATTTACTATTGGAAACTTAAAGGGAAAACTATCATTTCACCTGAAACCTTTAAGTTTCTTTTCAATTCAGTCCTTTCAATTTAGTCCCTGAGGGTATTTTTACACATAAAACGTCATTTTCTCCTACAAACTTCTTTCTAGTTTTCTCTTATAACCAAACCACATCTAGTACTTGACATTTTGATTGTATAAATGAATAGTACCATATACGTAAATAGTATTATACGGGTGAATAGTACCGTATACTGAAATAGTAACAATAGTTTGAAAATACGCATTTATATTTTATTTTTCATGGGTATTACAATGAAAGTTGATGATAATTGAGAAGCAGTGTCAATGAAGCTGAAGTATGATGAATTGGAATTTGAAATCTAGGACCTATTTGGTTTGACCATTTCCTGTTTTTATTTTCACTGAAAACAGAAAATAGACTCAAAAATGTGTTTGGTTGAGTTAACTGAAAATATTTTCTTGAAAACATTTCTTAAAATATGTCTAAATCTGAAAACACCAAAAAGATATTTTCAGTGTTTCAAGAAATGCATTTATGGAAATGAAGACTGAAAATGAAAACAGGAAATGTTTTCATAAACCAAACAGACCCTAAAGATGCTGAGGTTGGGAATTAGAGATTTAGATTTTAGGGTTTTTTTTAAGTATAAAATTAATAAAATATCTCTAAATAAACAAATAAATATATATTAAAATTATTTTAATAAAATTATTAAAATATCCTTAAAAAACAAGGACCTTTGAGTGTAATTTCTGTCTCTATCTCCAACAAAAAAAAAATCTTTACTGGCAAGGCCTTGATTTCGATTATCAAAAAATAAGAATTCATTGCCACTCCGAAGTTAAAAGTTTTAATGATTAGGTGAACTAATTAGCGTGAAAAATGGAATAATATTTTACCAAAATGGAGTTCAGAAGACAGAAATCAAGCTTTTTGAAAGCCCACATTTGCTGAATATGTGTTGTGGTGTAATCAATTTGTGCTACACTGAATTCACTGACAGGAGAAGTTGGGCGGGGCCTAAATGCTATTTAGTATTTACAAAGTTCGATGATCATTATTTTTCACATTTAGCGACACATTGAAATTATCGACACAATAACACAAGAAGCAGGAGGCTGGAGCCTTGAGGCACGCCTCTTGTCCCGCATTGTATGAACTATGAATCCTTCGATGTTTGCCCCAATTGGCGGGCTGAAGCTGAAGTCACGGCCAAATCTATCCTGAATAAAAACACCAAATCACAAAATCACGTGTTCACCTTCTCACTTTCTTTTCTCTGCCACATCGCATCTCTCTCTCCAACTCCGTATCCTACAAAATTAATTTTAATATAGTAATTAAATTAGTATTCTATACAGAAAATTATATAAATGCTTTAAGTGAAATGGTTTATTTGTTCCTTTTTTTTCAAATGTTTTTATGTGTTATTATTTAAAAAACTAGTCACAGATTGTTAGAGAAAATAAGAAAAATTAGTAAAGAATTAAGTAATTACTAATAAATAATGAAATGACCAAATAATTAATTAATGACTAATTAATAATTAGTCAATTGTCACTGAATAAATTAATAAATAATTAATTAATAACTATTAAATAATCATTAAATTACTAACTAATAAATTACTGTTTATTTGAATACAAATAATTTTTCCACAAAATTTCTATCTGGGACTATGCTGTTGTTTTCAAAAATTACGTTACTTTGTTAATCTTGAAATATCACAGAGAGTTCAAACATCAATAGGTCGTAATTGAAAAGTCATTGGGTGTGGTTCATTTAACTTTTTTTAGATTCGAAATTTTAATTTGCTATGTACCCAAGAGAAAAATAGTTGCGTCATTTACACTGTCATGTGTTTTTCGGTGCTTTAATGTGTACGTACCAGTGCTTCTCAATTGCCCAATTTCCATTTATTTGGTTCTTGTACTTATAATTTGCTGATTAATTAGGTTTATGTTATGTGGGAGCTGCAGTGACGTGTCTTTGTTTTCTTGTGTTTGTCACAAGATAAATGGCCCCTACATAAAGCATGTTTGTGGCACATGTCCATGAGAAATGCATAGATTATAATCCAAGAAAATAATATATTTGAGTACATTGACAATAAATTGAGAAAATGTGAATTTAATAATTTACAACACAATCTGTAAGTGCTTATCATTTCTAAGTCAACGTTTTGTGACCCATACCGACAGCTCCAGCCAGCTACGCTCACACCACTGCACTCCCTGTGACCACACCGCCTCTCCAACCACCTCGCGCCACCCAATTCCCATATTTCCGAATTTGCCCTTTCATCTTTTGATATTTTTTTATTATCCCAATATTCACATACTTCTCTTCCCACTTCTACCCCTATCAATTCCGGATATTCCGAACTTGTCCCTTCTCCTTCGTCCCCGCTCCCACTACCACCCTCCCCTGTTTCCAAATCCTCTGTTTCCGATTCCAATCCCCTCACCGCCACCCAACCTTCTGTTTCCCAATTTACCCTCAATTTTGTGGCTAATTTACTGATTCTTTCCTTAGCTGCGCTTTCGGCATTGAATTTGATTTCTTCTTCTTCTTCTTCTTCTTCTTCTTCCTCGGTGAAGTCTGAGCTGGCCCAGTCGAGAACGCAGCGAGGAGACGAGTACACAAGCGTCTCGGGAGGAGCAGGGTACAAAAATGGGTGCTGCAGCAGCTGATCGCAGCTCCACCGCTGCTTCGGTTCCGTCCTTAGACACTTCTCGAGGAAATCCTGTCCCAGCTCCGACAATTGACCCGGGAACTCAGGCACCTCGCCGGAGTACCCGATTCGAATTAGCGTGTCGCCCCCGTCGTCTTCCCACGCCGGCTTCCCTCCGACCATCTCGATCACCGTGCATCCCAGTGACCACACGTCGGACTCCGGCCCCTGATACTCCCTCCGAATCACCTCTGGAGCCATCCACAGCGGGCTCCCACGTGGCAGAATCCCCGCGGCGCAACCTTCGCTGGAGACCTCCACCGCTGACCCGAAATCGGCGAGCTTCGCGACGCAGCCGTTGGGCCCCACCAGAACGTTCCTCCCCTTCACGTCGCAGTGAACGACGCCGCTCGAGTGAACGTGCCTCAACGCGTTCACGAGGCACCATGTGTAGTACCTCACTAACCGCTCGTCCACGTCAGCATTCCGAGACGCCAGGTCAGCAAGCGTGCCACCGGGCATGTAATCCATGTGCAAATTCCGACACGACGCCGTGACGTCGTCGCCGAGGAACTCCACCACGTAAGGGGACGGCGACACCCGCCGGAGAATCCGAATCTCATTCTCCAAAGCCTCCACCTGAGCCGGGAATCCCGTCTTGAGATCCACGGACTTCACCGCGAAAACCCGACCGTCGGATTTGGCAACTCCAACGCTCACGGCGCCGAACGCGCCCTTACCGATGCACTTGCCTCTAACCCAAGAAGCCATCGCAGAGAAAATTGAGGTCACACTTGACGTACTCGAAAAATGGCGTGTGCTGTGTTTTCTTGAGGGACCAAATGGCAGAGACGGGTATAAATACAAGTGCGTGTTTGATCCAACACTCGGTGTTGGAATTATGCTTTTTCTAAATTCTTTCGTGTCCTACGTGGATTTTTTAAAAAAATGGATAATTAAGAAAAAAAGCGGTGAGGACTGAGGAGCGTGGACGTTCATGAGGTGGAGACATGAGGCTAGGAAGTCCCGAGTGGTAATGTTTTTGACGCAAATGGAGGGATAGTGGGTTTCTTTCCTGCTTTTGTTTTGTAATCCTTATCCATAAGACTTCAGTTTGGGTTGGATCAGAGCCGTTCATCATAACAGAGTGTTGTAAGGAATTATAATTTTTACATGTGGTGGCAGTGCGCAATGTTGGCTTTTCGGTTGAGAGGTGGGTAGTGTTATTGTTGGCTAAGAAAAACACATGAAAAAGAGAGAGAGAGAGAGAGAGAGAGAGAGAGAGAGAGAGTATATGGCCTACGTGGCAGAAATATGTTGGTCCACGTGAGAGGAGAGAGAGAGGGAGAAAGAAGATGCGGAGATGTCTCTGTCTGGAAGCCCACGATGCGAGTGTGTGGCTTTAGCCACACAGAGTTCAGGTAGAATAGAAGTCTATTGACGTGCACCACCAGCCTCCATGAGATATTATATTACTATCCACCAAAAAACATATATATATATATAATAAAAAAACTGAGAATTGAACTTGTTTTTGTATGTTTGTGAAAATTAAATTTTGGAGCATGTGGAGTAGCCAGATGAAGTCGTATCTTTTGGGAGATCAAGGACAGCCTTGTGGGATCCTCTTTTTTCTTATGTTGGTGCGGTGACATTATTGGTACAATTTCGCACGCGGTTCTTCTCTTCCTCATTAAGCATTTATGGCACTTGACATTTTATCATTTTATGGCTTTAAATCCAGATAAGTTTCACCCCAATTCGCCTTTGCCTAATTTCGCCTAAAATTATCTCATGTCCCATACCCAAATAAAATCACCAAACCCCAACTGGGAATCGGTAAGATATTTCACCCTAGGCGACAAAACAGTGTAATTAAATCATAACCAATTTTATTAATTTAGGTATTTATGTGGAGTAATCATTATATTATGGTAATTATATATAGATAATTGGTTTCGTGCATGCAAACTAAAGCTCAGTGGGTGAAGAACTCTAGAGGTGGAGGCACGTGTTGGATTGAGAGTGTTTGGAATGGAATTGAAGTGAATCGATGGAGCAAAAGGGGGATAAAAAATAATGTATGGACAAAGTATTACGGGTAGGGAAAGAGAAACGAAAGGAGGGATTGTCCACATAAACATGACTACTTGCATATATACAAAGAAGAAAACAGAAAAGGGAGGGGAGGGAATATGTATATATAAAGTTTGAATTGAAAGTGAAAGGAAGGATCCAATTCAATGTTCTTCTTACGAACCTTAAAAAGGGAAGGACTAGAGAAGCTAAATGAATTTCTGAGTGTGCCAAGTGGCTTGTGGGGACCACCACGGAGACGCTAAGGTGGCGGATTTGCGTGGCGTTGCGGAATTAGATGGGTGACGCGTACGAATATGGTTGGTTTCTCGGTGGTTTCGAGTTGTATTTGGATCATTTTCCGGACGAAGAAATTAACAGTGTGGGGATAACACGTTGGTTGTGTTTTTTTTTTTAAAACAATAATCTTATACCTGTATCTTATATCAACATCAACTAATTTAAATTCGAGTTAAATATGATTATAATAGATGATAAATTTTTTTTATTAAATTTTAATGTAATTATATTTTTAGAGAATTAAATTTAAGAATTTTAATTAAATTAAAATAATATTTTACTAATTAACCTACATGTTTTGATAAGATGATTTATTTTTTCAAAATAGCTTCGAAAAGATTAGAAAGCATTTAGAAAATAAAATTAATTGAAGTTGCTGAACTAATCACTAGGTGAACTACTTGACTTGGACAGGGTTTGTTGTTATGTGGGTTAAGCAATGTGCTCTATGACTTGACTTGCATATGTAAGTATTATTATAATACGCGTTGCTGGTTTTGCGTTCAGACGGAAAGTTTCCTACAAATGTTTGTATATGCGTGGTATTACAATTGGGATCCGAGTATAATTCTCCAACTTCATTTCGAATCTTTTATTTTAAAAAAAAAGTAATATTCTTCTTTATGAATTAAGAAACAACTTAGCAACGTTCCGCTTCCGCAGTTTATATATATGTATAATTATTAACGTAAAATTACACTAGAAAAATGAAGACAAGAAGAATAAAAATTAATCTTTTTATTTCTTCAAATCTAATTTCACCTACAAATTCTCACCAAAATGATTAAAATCAATCTTCTAAAAACTAATCAGTCATTAAATTAGTAGAAATACCAATTCAAATCAAGATCCTCTGCCTGGTGCATGAACTAGAGGATCTGCTCACGTACTGATTCAAGGGTTAATTGTTAAACGTTTGTTGAATCAATTTATTTTAAAATATTAAAAAAATAATATACATAATTAAATACTATAAATATAATTTAAAAATTTAATTAAATATAAGATTTGATGTCAAATTACGTACATAAAACAACATTTACAATCAAAAATTTATAGAAAATTGACCAAATAACAAGGAAATATTAATAATCAAGATAATGGTCACAAAATATCAAAATATTGGCATATTCACTAAAATTGATTAATCTGTAATGTTAATTTCTTCATTATATAATTACAGAATAAACAAAACTTAAAAAAATAAATAAATCAAGTTAAATGAATCAATCTTTTCTTATCGGTTCAACTGGTTCTTTACCAATTTAATCACTCATTATTTTTAAAGATTATTATGAATTGATTCCCTGGTCGATTCTCGATCTAACCAATCAAATTAATAACTTTGATCCAATTCTTACAAGAATGATAAAAATTAAAATTTTAGCTTAGCCATATCTTGAAATTGGAAATTTCAGTCCAGGAGAAACACATCATATAATTAATTATATGTATAATGATATTGAACAAGAATTATATTCCTACTATCCATTAAAACATATCATATAATTATATAATGATATTGATAGTGAAAGGAGGTGGAATCCATGGTGGATTTTACTGGCCGTTGTTATGATTATGAACATTCATTCGCATCAATGAAATCAAGTGGAAGAGATAAAGATAAAAAAGGAAGTAAGGAATAGTAAATTGAAGAAGGAAAGGAAAGTGGTAGTGTAATTGCTTGAAAGGTGGAGAGGATTGTCGCGGAAGAGAGAGACAAAAGAAGAGACATGAAGGGTTGTGACTCGTGAGAGTGGCATGCAATAAAAACATTCCTTCTTTTGCGCCCAACATGCTAAGCTCAATCCTTCTCTTCTTCCTCTTCATGCATTCCACAAACTCTCCACCTTTACAGCATTTTGTTGTTCTCCTTTTTTTTAAAGCCTTTTTCGTTTGTCCTTTTTTGTTGCATCTAGTATTTCATTACATAATTATTTATATATGTTGTAGAATTTAACACAGAGAAAATAAACAAGATAAAAAATAGAGAACACACAAATTTAATATAGTTCGATCAATGTAACATATATTTACGGGCATAGAAAATTCTTGTATTACGTATGGCAAAAAAATTGGTTCGGGTCACCACATAATTCAATCCAGTTAACAATATATATATATGCATGATAATTTATATTAACATCTCTTAAGATTTAGTTAAATTATACATAGAAATCTCTTTTGTTTCAAATATTACATTGGGCTCTCTTGACATGTTGCGGAAACCTCATCTTTTTTTGCTTTAATTTTGACTAAAATTTCATTTTAATCCCTCACATATACTTCTTTTCTCAATTTAGTCTCTCATAAATTTTTATTTTCAAATTGGTCCCTCACAAATCCAAAAGTTCTCAATTTGACCCCTCATAGATTTTTATTCTCATTTTGATCCCTCATAAATGCATTTGTTCTCAATTTGATCCCTCATAGATGCTTCTTTTGTCAGTTTGGCTCCTCACATATTTTTATTCTCAAATTGACCTAATTGAAAAAAGGAACATCTATGAGGGAACAAAATGAGGTTTTAGCCTTTTACTTTTTGTCAAATCAATTAAGTTTTTACAATTGTATGTTTATTTTTGACATAATAATAGAGATAGTTAAATTAATATATTAACATTTAATATAAAATTGTAACTTTATTTTAATGGGATTGTAAAAATTGTGAATAATTTGATGACTAGAACAATTACATGTTGCACAAAAAAGCTAATTTCAAATGCTAAAAAAATATATTAGAGAGGAGAAGACAATAATATTCGAATTTAGACAAGTGTTAAGTGCAATTTAAACCAAACATTACAGAAAGCTGATGCAATTTATCCAAAATAGAACATAAGATATAATATTAAAAAAAGAAATTGAAATGTACATAAGAAATGGTGAGAAATTAAATAACTTCCCTCTTTCTTTTATTGTTTCAAAAAATATTAAATATTACTTTAATTAATTAATATTTTAAAATAGTTCATTCTATCCGACTAGTTTTATAATGATAATATATTAGACATGACTACAATTTTACGTATCTTTATCTTTGATAATAGGTTCAGCAATAAAATATAACATATATATGTTGTTAAATTATAAAACTCATAAACTGTCTATAAAAACATACACTTATCTTAATCTTTTAAATTACGTAAAAAATAGCCAAAATAAAAGCAGAAGATTACACCGTAACCGTACTATAAAAAGCCATATATATGATGGATTCGGTTCGGTATAATGCTATTCAAATAGCAAATGGGTACAATAATGACACGCGAGGATCATTTATACTGGGTTATTATTGATCATGTGTCACATTTAATACTTTAAGTTTGAGGCAGTTTTCTTTGAAATGGCTCTTTTCTTTTTTTTATGAGGGTAAGTAGAAGCGGTAACATAAATAAAAAGGAAATTGCACCCTCCATGAATTTTAGAATTTTTGTAATTTATCCATATGAACTTTTAAATTTAGCAAAAGATATTTTTTAACTTTCAAATGTTTGTAAAAAACTTACTATGTTAGGTTGATTCTCAAATTTACTGTTAGTTAATGATTCAGTCAATTTTTTTTAATACTCAATCAAATTTAAAACACATTGATTTTGATTCAATTGTCATTATTTTTTATGTATAATTTTTATTTTTTTTAATTTATTATTTTGCTAAATATTTTTAGGTTGAAATGACAAATATACATCTATCAAATTAGTGTCAATATGACACATTTACATTAGATGAAAATGAAAAAAAGTTGACCAACATTAAACTTAACAGTAAACTTAACAAATGAGGTATTTTATAAATATTTAAAAGTTAAATAGAGCCTTTTACTAGGTTTAAAAATTCATAGAGATAAATTACAAATACCTCAAAATTCATGAGAGTTTTATTTGATTTTCCCTAAAGAAAAATATGAAAAAGCATTAAACAAAAAAAGACTTTGGTAGAAAACAAGATCTAGATTTGAGATCTCTCAATTCAATTGCAACACGTTAGTATGTTTACAACTGTGAGTTATTCGGCCAATAGTACATGCACTAGCTAGGTGCATCTCATTGAAATAGCATATCTGTATTATATATATAATTTGACTAACATATAAATAAAGTACAAACGCGCGAATAATTTGACAATGGGCATGCCAAGTTCATGGTTGTTTCGAAAGGCCACAAAAATTGAGGACCCATCAGACATGCATGAATCACGATGGCCTGTATATGAGTACTGATTCTTCTTTTTTGAGAAAAAAAAAAAATCGCCGTAGGTTAATTAATAATAAATTATTTTAATTTAATCAGATATTTTAAGTTTAATTTTTTAAAAATATAACTACATTAAAATTTAAAAAAAAAAGAATTTTATCATCTACTATAATTCTACTCAGCTCAAATTTAAATTAATAAATATTCATGTAGTGTTTAAATATCAAATAATTATTTAAAAAAATAAAAATACATCGGAAGAAATCATAGCCAACATGAATTTGGATGCTCTACATTACTTTTAATATTATAGAAGTGTATTATTTTTTAACAACGATTCTTCTATTATAAAATAAAGAATCCAGATCCAGCCAACATCACACCCTTTAACCCTTTAACGTAGTACTTACTATTCAGTGCATATATATGTATATATGCTTGTCGGCAATTAAATCCATTTTATTGGATACATGAATATTCTTCGATTATTGTCGTCATTAATTAATTAAGCTCACCGAAACTGCTAAACATTACACTCAATTTGTACGACTGTTATGAAACATTTTGATGCGCCTTCCAGGAAGCGTTGCCGAGGGGGAACGTGTCGTGTTCTTAGAATTCCATGACCCAAAACGAACCTTCCTTCTAGGACCCTATCGTATCCTATCCGATTATTGTAAGTCAATCTCAAGTCAAGCCTTACATTTGTATCTTATTTTCACATGACGCTACTCTCGAAGAATTTTTTTTTTTTTTGGTTCACAAACTTACAATACGAAAATTAATGCACCGTATAAAATTGTTTTTACCAGTAAAGAACCCCAATATGAATTGAATTGAAATTTAGTGTGAGTTTGTTTTTGCGTTAGGATTGTTCTAATCACGTTTTGAAGCTTAGTAAACATGGTTTACTTAGTTTTGGGAGATTTGAGAGTTGTCCACATTCTGTTATTGTTATCGTGATTTTACTTCAACCGTGACGCTCTGCTAGATTGTTTCAAGAATCATTAAACATGATTTAGTGGTACATTTTCTTCAATTTCTTTCAAATACTCCTTTGTCTCAGTTCACACTCAAAAACTTTGATTTGTGCTGGTTTCTTCTTTTCTTCCTCTTTGTTCATATGTTATTCTTTCCTTCTTTCCTTCACCTTTCCTTTAATTTTTGTCCATTTTTTGTGTTTTTTTGGTGTGTCTTCTCTTTCTAATTAACCTCATCTATTCTTCCTTGTTTTTCACCATTTACGTGTGAGTTTATTTTCCACCATTTTGTCTGTTTTTTGAATATATAGTTAGAGCATAACCTATTTGCCCCACTATTAAGTGTGAAAGAGAATTTGAATCCTTTACACTTAAAAACTTGGTCAATTTGTACAGCTTCAGTCCACCCTCTTCCACCATCCTTCTTCCTGTTCTTTATATAAATTCATTAATTAATTAATATTCGCGTACGTTCCCATGAGTTTTCCAGCATTAATTTTTCTGCTAAAATTTCTTTGTCTTCTATCCTCTCCTCCACGTTATCTCAAACTCCATAAATAATAATAATAATTCAATTCCCTCACCACCAATTAACTCCAACCTTTCCTCAGTATCTTTTCTGACCCTAACAACTTCTCAACAAACCTTATCCTATTATTAATCATAGTTAGAAGATGTCAATGCCACACATTTAATTTGCGCTAAGCTATTTCCCCTTTTTTTTCTCATTACATTTTGATTTAATTTATCATATGTTGGAGAAGATGTTAACTTTTGAGGGTTATGTGAGATAATTAATATACGTGTAAATTGACCACGACATTTTATTGCAAAATATTTGGACTTGAAGTGATTTTCATGAATATCCCACTGGTTCATAAATAGTTTGCAAATGGCTAATTGAGTTTAAATATATTATATCCTTTGTATACTCGTGAAGGAATTTTCGTCCGGTTCAAAATTTGTTTTTTGACAAAGTAATTTAATCATTTTTTTTTTGTTTTAATTCAGAACTTGAAGTTTTCCAGTTGCCGTCACTCACGTTAGTTTCTTCAATAATTGGTTTCATCATGGTTTTAAAAAACAAACTAAATATTTTTTGGAGCACCATGTTTTTTATTTAGCTTCCGTACCATTTGGACAATCAAAAAATAATTGTCTTCCATAATAAAATTAAACCCCTGGATCAAACTACAAATCTTGCTCTAGACAGAGCTGTAGAATTTTGGTTTAACTTAGATGAGACTATCTATTTAAATCTTTCAAATTCAAACCGACTTAATTGTCTTTACTAAAAAATCCCCTCCCCAAACATGAATTAAATTAAATGTTGATGGTTCCATATCAAATTTCCTCTTGGGTGTTGATGGATGTTTGAGAGACGATTCTGAAAATTGGACAGTGGGCTTCTCCAAATATATTGGCGTGGGAAATGTACTTCCAAGGAAAACTTTGGGCAATTTTACTAGGACTGAAGCTAGTAATCTAACTCAATCAAAACTCAAAATTAGAAATTGAGACTAATTTAAATCAGGTTATTCAACTTCTTCAAAATCACTCTTCTAGAATTCATCATCTGGGCTCTCTTATTAAAAATTGCAAAGTCCATCTTTTTAGTTTTGCTGATTATAAGATTACCAAAATGATAAGACAGTAAAATAAATGTGCAGACAACCTAGCAAAGGAAGGAAGGAGAGGAAGTTGTCTTTAGCTATCTATAAAGAGGTCTCAGACTATGCTTTACAATTGTACCGTGAAGACAAAACAAACTCCTCTTCACCTTCCCCAAGTTGATTTTCCCAATACCTGTCTTTGTCATGCTCGCTACCACCTCTGTTTTTCTCTCTCGCTATAGGATGTTTCTACGTTTGCCTTTATTGTTTTCTCGAACGTATTTCGCTAGCTATGAAATTAAAATTATAATTGATGCATTATGTACTCTTCACTCTGTTTGCTTGCCTTAATTTTGGAAACATGTACCCCGACTATGTTTATTATTATCTTTTTTTAATCAAAGTTTTCCTCAGTTTACCAAATTTTTTTTTAATTACATATAAGACGTACTATACTACAAATCATGTAAATACTCTTTTTTAATAATAATAAAAAGAAAATCATTGTCACTCACATAACTGAATTGAACAGTCGCTTGCAAGTTCTTCTAATCTCTCTGAAACTATCACAAGTCTCGTACGCACGAGGAAGTGAACTTCTGAATAAATGGAAGTGCAGCACTCTGGATTTTTTATTAACACAGTTTATGAACTTTGTCCTTCATCTACAGTAGCAAATAGAACAAGAAGGCAAGACAGAAGCTTTTTAACAAATATCATCCAATTAACTAGGATGATCATGATGCAATGAAGCATTAAACCCCATTTAACAATGCACCGTTCAATCAAAATCTATCAGTTTGATTATGTATCCCATTCATAACACAGAAGAGTAAATCTGACTTCCAGATTTTGAAGCAGAGGTTGTTTGCAATTTTGCAGTAAGTACATTTCTGGGTCAGAACCAAAAAAATACCATCCAAGAATGCAGCCGTAAAATTAATTTATTGACTTTTAAAAAATGAATGTATCAGATAACCATATGTCTATTACATCCAAGATTACTGTAAGAAAAGAAAATCTGTTAAAATCTATGGGTTATATACAGAAAAAAAATTCAGCTAGTCTTGACATCAAGGCAGCAGCTTCTTTCATATTACTGTTTAGTTAGCAAAATTCCTTCTCTTGTACTTATGAAGCTTCATACATAGTTATCCAACTTGATTAGCATCACACTAATATCATCGTAAGAGCCTCGTGACACGGACAAATCTACGAGGTTTTTACAGGCCAGCAATGGCTGTGGTCTATCACTCTCTGTACAGAAAGAACGAGCAATATCTACTGCTTCCTGGTTAGTAACCTGGAATCAGAATAAATAAGAGATTAATAACTACTCATTCAATTAATTTCAATACAAAGTAGAGTTTTGCTAAAGTATCATGAAGATTTATATATATACCTTATCCCATAATCCATCTGAAGCTAATATCAACAAGTCATGATCAGGTTCAATTTGGATAACTTCAGTCTCAGGTTCTGCTGTCACCCATTGCTTCAGGTGTCTGTCTCCAATACCTCGGGACACAGCCAGAGATCCCTGGACCCTCCAAACACCCCGGCATAGATCAACATAACCACCCTACAACATAATTCACATCCAATTTTGCTTTAGTCTCAGATGAAACTCAACTCAAATTTGTGTTCTTTCAGAAACAAAATGCAATGGGAGGTTACAGTGAGGATCATCAGATGCTTACCAGAGCTTCAATTCTGTCTCTCTCGTCTTTCCTTGAAGGGCGGTGGTCGGATGTGAGGGCCTCGGCGGTGCCGCCTCTGCAAATGACGGCACGGCAATCGCCAGCATTGGAGATAATGAGGTTGCCGTTCCTGATGAGTGCTGTTACACAGCAAGAACCACCTCCGATGTCCTCTTTAAGGAACTCAGAATCTGTGGTGAGGTAGCCATGCTTCACGGCCTCCTCCATGTCATCATCTTCGTCACTCCTCCTTGTCACCTCTTTCATGACATTTTTTTCTAAGTTCAGAGCAGCGAATTCCGCAGCTTTTGATCCTCCATGCCCATCAAATACCCCGAAGAAAGCCTGTCATGATAAATGACGCGACAAATTCGGATGTTAGATTTTGTAGATAGTGCTTGCATTTAATGATTCCTAGACATATTTTTCAAATTTCAAATACTGTTTCAGCATTCTATGGTAATGAATGATAATTGTTTCATTGATTTAACAATCAAACTTTCCAGAAGCAGCTATGGCATCATAACTTAGACCAAGTCAACAAGGTAAAGTTCACAATTATTAAATATTACAATAAGTCCCAGATAAATTCAGAAGTCAATCTCTTGAAAAACTCAAATGCAAAAAAAAAAAAAAATACCTGCTTGGATTGTCCTTGAAGATCAACGGCAGCCGAGTAACGATCCTCCATGTAGGCTCGCCTTCCCCTCTTGCAATACACAGAATACCCGTGTCCTTCTACCTCGACGAAATCCCGAGCAGCCGCAGACGGCGTCACGGGAGCCCCAAAAGCTCCAAAAGTGAGAGACGCAACGGGAATATCCAGCCTGGCGGGTCTCTTCCTCTTCAGGAAGGAGCTGGTGGGGGAGGTAGACGATGAAGGAGCGGAAGTGGAAGGCGAATCGGAAAGCCCGATTGGGGGGTTGAAGAGGCGAAAGGGGGAAGGAGGAGGAGAGGGAGGGGGTTGAGGCTGAAGGTGGGGGAGAGAGAGGGAGAGAGAATCGGAGGAAGGAGAGATGAGAGGGTTGATTTTGTTGCAGAAGAGAGAAGAGGAGGGAGAGAAGGCCGGCGAATTGGGGAGAACGACGGAGCAAGTCATGGCGCCGCTGCAACAGTAACTACTGGTAACGGTTTTAAGAAATGGTCAAAATCAAAATCAAAGGTTGAAACTGGGAATTGGCGTGCGAGTTTCGATTGTGGAGACGATTATTGAAGGGAAAGAGAAGAGGGAGGAGGAGTATATAAGGGGCGGGGAAAGAAAGAAGAGGTCGTAAGACGGTCGTAGTGAGGCCCACAACAATTTGCGTGTTAGTGGTGCGGCAAATAGGTGTATAAAGCAAGGAAGGTCAATCTGAAACATACAAAAAACCTTGGGTTTGAACTTTGACCAGACGATTTTTTTGGGATTACTGCTCCCCCTCAAATCTCTCTTTTACCCGCCCTTTCTTCGAACTAGATTTTTTCTTGCGCCGCTACAGCTTGTATCACAGACGTTGGAACGGGCGGTATAAGAGTCGTTGGATGTGCCGCGATGATCTATTTTTTTGTTATTGCGTTTTTTATGCTTTTTTAAACTATTTTAAAAAAAATTTTACCTGCTATTAAATCTGATTATTGGAACTGGATTCTTTTTTACACAGTTCTAGATAGCATCTGTTAGATATTTCGTATCGAACAATTTATTTTTTATTTTAATTTTTTAAAAAATTATATTAATCATTAAATGTAATGATCATTTAATCAAATTTAATGATTAATGTATTTTTTAAAAATAAAATAAAATAATATAGAAGAATTTACGAACACTAAAGCATCCTTGTATAAAATGTGCATGAGAGAATTTACAATTTTTTTTCCTCCTTTTCCGTTGACCACACCTCATGCCTCTGTGACTTTAGTTATCCATCTGTAACAAATAAGATAACCAGCATTTTACAGTTGTTTGCACATCTAATTTTAAAAAAAAATCCAAATATATATATATATATATATAATACCACTTTAATTTTATCTCTCCTTTAAAAGGCTTTAACTTAATTAGTAAGAAAGTAATTAAATTAATGAATGCAATGGCCAATGGGTGCAAGTCTTCGTTCAACCATAGAACGTGAATCACAACAAATGAGTACATACAGTACTACAGTTCGTTCAACAATTCACATTTTTTTCCCTCTCCTCTTTTCATATCCTCCTGTGCCAACGTGTGTAAGAAAAGATAAAGGGTGAAGAGCTCAATTTTAGAAGAGGTTGAGTTTTCCTTCAACATTTTTTTTTCATCCTCAACACGCACACCAAAAAATGATAGGGATGACGGCGGTCAACCGCCCTGTAACTTTTCCCAAAGATAAATTGGACTCCTTTGAAGGTTTTTTGTTTTTGGCATGCTTCTTTAAATTAACTTAAAACTATTATACCATGTTAACTTTAAGTATATCCCACAAATTTATGATTTGTCATCTAATCATTGCATGCTTAGAAAATTAGTGAAAAGTTTCAGAGTCAAGGTTTTGCAACAACTAATTTATGTTTTGTTTAGAGTTTAAAATTAAAATTTTGCATAATTAAATATATCCAAATTATAATTTGCTCAAAATTTAAGTTTTTAAAATTATTTTTCAAACAGACACTTAATGTTGTAAAGTGCGGCAATCAAACATGCCTCACTTTTTAAGTTGGCAACCACAAAATAATCTTTCATTTAATTGGGCTAAATTTTATTGATAATTTATTTCTTAATTAATAAATCTATTAAATACATACATATCTTTCTTTTTCTTAGCAAAAGTACACTTTTTGTCTTTAATATTTACTTCGAATTTTAATTTTATCCCTAACATTTTTTTTTGTGATGATTTCTTTTCATATATTTTTTTTGTTTTAATTTTATCTCTAAGGCTAATGTCGTTAATTAATATATTTGATAGAAAATATTGACGTGATTCTCCATGTGACCTGTCTACTACTAACATGTCATACTAATTAAATTTAGTTTTAATTTTGTCTTAAATATTTGACTAAAATTCAATTTCGTCTCAAACGATACTCTTGTCATTTATCTCATTCGTCTCAAATTAATAATTAAATATTTAAAGTGTCATATGGAATAATCTACATGTTATTTTGAGGAGCTTATGTAACACTTATAAAAGTTCACATTAATATTTTTCGTTAATTTTGTTAGCGTCATTAACTCTACGGACAAAATTGAAACAAAAAAATATATATATAGAATAAAATTAACAAAAAAAATGTTAGAGACAAAATTAAAATTCAAGGTAAACGTGAGGAACAAACAATATATTTTTGTCTTTTTTTCTTTTAGGATTCATGTTTTTTGTTTCCACAGCCAAAATAATTTTTTATTTTATTCAATTTGTTGTTTTATCACGCAATTTGATGGACTTATTGTCTTACATAGATGTAGTAGACTTAGATCTTTTTTACTCTAAAAATACATTTTAAAGAAATAGAATTCATATTGTTAAAATGTAAAACTATTCCCAAGTGATATAAATTGACCAACCCCAAGTCTATTTTAAAATTTCCATAAATATAAAAGTTAGATCTATGGAATAATTGTTTTGCATATCGTGTCACACTTATAGATTACTTGATAAATGAAGCAGTATTAAATGAATTTTATATTTTTAACGATTAACTCAAACATTTATTAATTTTTTTAAATAAAAATAAACAAATTTGACAATTTCTAAACCAAATTACTATAGTTTACACATAAAATTTTCACAATCACTTGCTTCCGTGGCCATTTTAAGAAAATTACATGTAATATAATTTTTAACATAACTTTTCTATTTTACTTTCTTATATATATTTTTAACTAGAGATATGAGATACTAAATATAATACTTTACCTAACAGATATTCCAGCTGTCATTTATCACGAGAAATTAACTCTTTTCATTATAGTTTAATATGTGTATGAGGTTTCAATTTTAACATAATTATTTTCTTTATTTAAAAAAAATTACTAACCATCAAATCTAATTAATGATAATCAGATTTAACAATCAATAATTTAATATAATTTTAAAAAAATTTTAAAAATTAAATCAGTTTAAAATTTGAGGCTCGTGCACTTGAAAAATTAACGATGGAATCTTCTGTTCAACATTGCTGAATATTTAATAATATATAACTACATGTGGTGATTTCAAAGTTCAAACAAATTAACAAAGAGAGTCTAAGAATGAAAATTTAGGTGATGACGTAAGGGGAAATGTGGCAGGTCTGGCTCCTCTGCTTGGCAAGCATGTACTTGCTAAGCATGAGCCATTGGATAGGGGTGGGCCCCACCTGTCATGTGGGGTCTACATCAGATCCAATGACTCATGCTTGGCAGAGGAGCCCCAGCCAAATGTGGCGGTGTGGGTAGGTCAAGTGAATCTGGATCTTCTGTCTGAAATATTACATGCTCAGTTTTTAGCAATAATTTTTATCGTTGTTAAAAATTTTCAGCAACAGTTTTTTGATTGCTAAACTGTTGCTAAAGGTTTTTAGCAACGATAAAAATCGTTGTTAAAAACTGAGCAGGCCTCTGCTTGAATTTTTTCCAAGCAAAGAATCTGGGCGCAGGCCAAGTTGGGAGAGAGTGTAGGCTACCAGGCTGGACGTAGTTGTGACCAATTCACATAATAAAATATAGAGTAAATTTTATTTTCATAATAAAAATTTTTAAGACGATTGGATTAAAAAGTTAATCTTCATAACTCTAACCGAAAAGAAAAACTAAAATTGTTGAAGATAAATTATTTAAAGACAAAATAAGGAGTTACTGCAATTTTGGAGAATTAAATTAAAAAGTTAATTATATATGTTTGGATTGCAGAGTTAGGTTGAGTAAAACAAAATTTATGACTAGTATATTATTATTATTATTATTTAGTATTATATTAAGTTGACATAATTTAGAAGTGTGAGGCGTGTATATTTTAATGTTAGATGTGGATATTAAAAAAATTAAAATAGTGGAAACTAGAGTCTAAAAATATCGTGTTGAAGGAGCGCTTAGTGTTGGAATTGTGGAAGTGTGAGGTATATACAGACTGTAGTGAGCAGAAGACATATCACACAGTGGGACCCACGCAACTAGGAATTGAGAATGCTGCCAGTGCCATATGCGCCCAGACCCTCTGTTTGAAAAAAATTTAAGCAAAGGTCTGTTCAGTTTTTAACAATAGTTTAGTAATCAAAAAATTATTGTTGAAAGTTTTTAGCAACGATAAAAATCGTTGCTAAAAATTGAACAGGTGATATTCTAAACAGAGGATCCGGATCCGTGCCATACAACATAGTTTCTTGGAGGCTATCTCTTCCCCATCGTGTGTCACTGTATGGAGAGAGATTGTTTGACCCATTTATTCCGTATTTGGCACCTTGTTTAATTCACCCTAAAGTGGTTTGTAATTGCTCAAATGTCATTGGAACGAAAATTGAGATGTTTGGTTGGTCAACGGAGCAAATTGCGTTGATAATCAACTATGTTTCAGATTTTTTAATTGTGGTTTTTTCAACACATGTCCACCTTGATTCTGTGATCATCAAATGTAGTTGGTCACAAACTTTTTTGAAGACCTTATGTTGCGCTTCTCATTTCTTTGTGCTTCTTTCTCATGTTTGTTAGCAGGCCTTAGATACTCTATTTTTGGCACCAAAAATAGAGGCGCACAAACCACCTAACAAGGGATGGTTAAGGACCAAGGGACATGTTCATACAGAAAAGACGAGTGCATGGAAGAAGATGAAGAAGAAGATTGTCACATCCCTCAATTCAGGTTGGTGACTGACAAGGTTTTAATAACCGGACCAATCATTAAATCAGAAGAGATATTGGTTCAATATTTAATTGTCGGACCGCGGTTAAATCGTGATCGAATTAATAGTAATTAAAAAATTTTTAAAATAAAATATATAAATAAAAATAGTAAAATAACTATATAATTACATATCAACATATCATAATTCATATATATGAAAATGTAAAATTAATTAAAAATAATATTTAATATTCAATTACATAAAATGTGTTTTCATAAGATAATATATTCAAATAAATGTTTACAAGTAACAACAAAAATAAACCAACTAACCAAAAAAATTATCATTGATCAGTCATTATTTTATCAATTGATTCTATAATTAGTTGGTTTTCAATTTATTCAATACCTAATTATAAAATAAAAAAAGCAAAGTGACAAAAAAAAACCAGTCAAACCATTGACTCCGCCGGTTGAACCGATTCTCGGTTGGTTTGAACGCTTTCCGACAAGAGTTGAACAGATCGGTCCTATGACTAGTTCTTGATCTGGTCTGGTTATCAAAACAATGGTGACTGGCACGGAGTGAACCCCACGTCACCTTCGTAAGCCTTATAATTAACACCGCACAAGCATTTAAAACACAAGACAAAATATTCTCAAAAAATAAAAATAAAACCATTTCATTTCCAAAGCTTAAACATATATATATCAACATTCCCCTTCTACAAAATATACCAACAGGAATATAATAAAACATGGTGAGTCTAAGAATGCATTAATAAAACATAGTTTGTCCAAATCCATGTTTTGCCAAAATCAATTATGTAAACTATGATTTGTATGATTTGTCCGAACTTAGATTTTTTTCAACTATTTTCCAAACACACGCTTACAACATGTTTAGTATATGCTGATTTTCCATCAATAGAAGAAGGAATTCCATCGCGCATGAGAGTCTCATGTGTTTGTAGTTGAGGCGGAATTCCATCTATGAAAAATCAATTTTTAGTTTTTCTTTTTAATTATAAGACAATTCATTACTCGACAGATGACAAAGCGGGAGGCAGAGGCAGGTTGAAGGAATTTTTGCCTGTGCTGACTAGTTTGCCCCCAACTCTTCCTGGTATTTCTGACTAACTGAAGTGTTCAGAGGAGGGGGGAGAGAGAGAGAAAAGCAAAGTGAGACAAGATCGAAAATGGAAAAGTAGATGGAGATGAGTCGAGAAAGAGAAGAGACCAGGAGGGAGACGAGACTAAGAGAGAAGCAAAGGCCATGAGAGAGGGAGTGCACAGACTTTTCTTTTTTCTATCGGAAAAATAATTTTAATTTAGGAGTAATTTCGTAATATTACCTCACCTCTTTCATTTCCTTTCCCTTAAAAAAATCATATAAAATAAAATAACATCTTTTTTTTTTCTCTTCATTTCTATCTTATACAAAACAATTATTTTTTTCACTTTTCCTTTTTCTTTTCATCTTTCTTTTCCTTTCCTTGAAAAACATTTCCTACTTACCAAATGCGCTCTTAGTTTGTCTTTGGTTTTATGTTAGACTTCTACAAACTATGATTTATATTGTATTAACATGGTTTTAGTGCAAAAATAGCATGCTTAAAAGTCTTTGTATGAACCTAGTTTTGCTTTCAAACAATGATTTCAATGAAAGCTTTAGGTTGTTACTTCTGTAAATCATAGTTTATTCAAATTTAAATTTCTCCAAAATCAATTATGCAAACTAAGATTTGTCTAAACAAAAGTCTTCTCAATTGTTTTCTAAATATTTGTTTTTTTGTGCATGTTCCATCTAATGGTTTGAAGACCATAAACTCTATGATTGTTGGATGAGTGTAACAAATTGGCCTATAAATCCCTCCCCATCCAGTAAACAATCCGAGATCTCCCTATCTTTTCCCAAAACAAATCATTTACACATTCAATTTTTTTATTAATGATGTTTAAATTTTATTTTTAAATTGCTCCTAACGTCAAACACAACACGAGTTACATGTACACTAGTTTCTTTTTTATAATTATAATATTACATTCATTTATTTAAATTATTATATAATCTAGTTTCATTATGAATAATTTATTAAGAATGCTATCTAAATTTTGGTTCCCTTTTATCTAATAAATACAGTACCATAGATTTTAATGGCACGTATATTTGAATAAATTGACTTAATATTATTGGACGATATAAAGATAACATGATAAAATAATTATGTACAACTTTCTTTATCATTATTCATATATTAATGATAAATTATATTTCTTAGATTATAAAAATCCTTAAATAATTTACTGGTAATTATTTTTTTAGGATCACCTCAGTTAAATTAATCATATATATATATATAGAAATGATTTTCATATTTTATATGTTTAATTATAAAAATAAGTGTAACTTAACACCGTGATTTTAAAATGAAGGTGGAGGGATATGCCAACGTGATACATATTGCAATTGTAATTTAACTTCTCAATAGTCAATATAAACCTAATAATGATTTAGGTTAAATCATTCGTTTGGTCTTTATATATAGTTTCACTTGATTTTTAATTTAGTCTCTATAATTTAAAAGTTTATAATTGAGTCCTTATAACTTCACAAATTTTTAATTTAGTTATTGCTATTAAATTTTTGTCGGTATTTTATTAAATTTTGTTAAAGTAGCCAACTATATGCATATTAAGATATAAATATACATGATTTTTATCAATAAAATAAAAAAAATGTAGATAATTAAGTGATATTAAGTCATATATATAAAGCATGCAATACAACTTATATTAAATAATTAGGACAAATTTACTTAAATCATGCATATTCCTAATGTTAAGATGTTATACAATTGGTCATATTACCAAAATTTAATAGAATATTGACTAAATTTTAATAATAGGGATTAAATTAAAAATATAAAACTATAAGGGTTCAATTAAAAAATTTTAAATTATAGGAATCAAATTAATAATTAAATAAAATTATAAGTACTAAAATCATAATTTAACCAATGATTTATTGATGAGTTTACATATCAAATAATATATATCGAATTAGATGATATTAGCATTAAGCACGCACGTCTCTAATTTTATAAAACACAATGCGAGGGATATATATATATATATATACATACGGCCATGTCTATGGTAAGAAACATTTAAGTTATCCTAGTAACTACTCATGTATTGCTTTTTGGGGACATTCAATTAGTCATACGATCTTAAAGATGAGTTTTTTTTTTTTTTAATATCTCATTCAACAATGAGTAGAATTAAATACATTAATATAGTCTATCTTTATATGTTATTTGACATGTAAAAACAATTATAGTTGAAATTATTTATGATGCTGTTATTCGATATATACATTCAACAGGAGATAGATATAAGTAAAGCTAAGAAATTTCGTATAATTCGGTTAATAATAAATATATTCCAATTTTACTTATTAACGCAATTATTATACCAACATTGTTATCATTACTTCGCTGCCACCATGGGGTTTGACAGTATCATTAGTATTACTTTTTCTTCACAGCTTCTAGAATGTTATTGTAATCAATGTTGATTGGTCTATATAGTTTTTACTTATTCTCTTAATAAATTTTCAAATTTGAATATTATAAATAAAGAAAATTAATAGTTTTAGAGTTTTATATATTTGTAGAATAATCTATTTCAAATTAAATTAGTTAAAATTTAATAAGTTTCTAGATAATAATATAAAAAAAATGTTATTATTCTTACCACCATCATATTCTACTATGTCTCATCCATAATTTTGAGGCCCGGACCGATCTGGTAGGTTGGCCTGAAAGTCAGTGACCTAGGGTCGAAACCGATCCGGGTCACGTTTCTTAGCCTAGTCGTAATCGACCTAGTCAAAATTCGGTTGACCCAGCAACCTGGCTGACTCGGGTCTCTCTTTTTTTAAAAAAAATTTATTTTATTGTTGCTTTATTATTATTATTATTATTATTATTATTATTATTATTATTAACAATCCCTTAATTTCTGAAACCAACCTAATCAATTTTGTGACTGACATATTTTCATATGTTCAAATAGGCACAAAAAAATTAAATTAAAATTATTTTCAAAAAAATAAAACTAGACCAAGTCGATAAATGTAAAAGTTTTTTCTAACATAATTTTCATAACAAAAATTTCATGATTTAAGTCATTGAATATGAATGAGAAATTCAAATATACATTCATGAGAAAAACTAATATTTTGCATATTAGTCATATTATTATGTTTGAATGATATTATTTATGACTTTATGAATAAGTATGAATATTTGTGATTTTATGTTTGAATTATTATGCATGTTTATGACTTTAAAGTTTGAAATTTGTATATAAATTATTTATTTTATTTGTTTTTTAATTTATTTGTAAAGATATATATATATATATATATTAATTTATTTATCCGGTTCAGCAATTAACCCGATGACCCGACTGTTAAATCAATGAAAGGTCAATCCAAATTAATGATCGAGCCGGTTTCAAAAATATTAGTCTCATAATTTATTCAATTGAGCCAACTCATTAACTTACACCAAAGAAAATAAAAAATGACACAGAAATACGTATATGAAGCTGCACATAACATAACAACCACAACCCTAATAATTAATGTCCTTCAACATGGAATAAGATAACTTTATAGTATAATACATTATTAAAGAAAATAAAGGTAAGACAAAATTCAACTCATCCAATCATCGACATGTTAAGTGAGTTGGGCAAAAGAAGAGACCCAATTCAAAAAGTTAACCCCACTCACAAATTGAACTCGCTTCAACAGTTTTTATTGATATTATGACATAAATATTTTTGATCTTATCACTAAGCTATATTATTATTACATTAATTTTAAGTTGACACTAGAATGAAATTATGTAAAAGGCAGCACCGCTTTTATGTATGGGTGAGGCCTCCTTTTTTTGGGTTAAGACTTGGAAGAGTCAAAGTAGAGCATTGCGACCGGGCCAGGTCCAACGTAAACCAGCTTTTGGTGTTCTGCAAACTCAGTGTTTGACCAAAAAGAAAAAGATGAACTCTATCCAAAACAGTGGGCTGAGAGAGAGGATGAGGAGTCAGTCTGACATGGGTCCATATCTCTAGAAATTAAGAAAAGAGAGAGAGAACCCAACGTTGCCTCCAGGAATATACCTTTGGGCCTCTCTTCTGATGCGCATCTTAACCCGTAATGCCAAAGATGATTTGAAAGTTCTGTTGCTTCTTCTTTATGTCAATCTCAAGTTTTAAATTCTCAGTCGTTCATCTAGACTAATTTTTAAATCATTGAGTTCATTATTGAGCTGAAAAATATGTGTGTATATATATATATATGTTTATAAATAAATATTAAAATAAATTATTTATATATAAATTTAATAATAAAATATCTTAAAAAATATATTTTAAAGTAATTTTAACACACAAATTTATATTTAATAAATAAATATAATCTTTTATAATTTTATTAATAAATTATAAAATTAAAATTAAAAGTAAATTATTATTGAGTATCTACTGATTATTTAGTTTTTTTTTACATGATATTATAAAATTTGTTACTAATATTGTTTAACTTTTATGAATTAAAATCATTTTAAATAATGTAATGATATAATATATATAAAATAATAACATTTTATGTTATATATATATATATATATATATATATTTTGACACACTTATATGATAATTATAACTTTTTAAAAATTATTAAAATGTTATTTTTTTATATGATATATTGATTCAATATTGGTTAAATTATTTTTTATATATATTTTTTGTTAAAAAAAAAGACTCAAATTAAATTATGTAAGTCATCCAATCAAAACTCAATCAAATCTTGATCAAGCTAATTGTAATATGATTCAATAAAATGACTCGAATCAAATTATACTTTATTGCAAATTCCCAAATTAACCTAACTAAGTGGATCTTCCACTTATGTGGCCTTCATACCTTGACGGTTTTTCTGCCAATGAGGTATCTCATTCCTTATGTTATCAGGTTAGACTACAGCCAATATATAGGCTGTGTTCGGCAAACAAGCTTATAGCTTATAGTTTATTTGACTAGCTTATAAGCTCGTTAAAAGTGTTTGGTAAACGAGTTTATTTTAGTAACTTATAGCTTATTCTGATAAGCTACTTTGAGTAGCTTATAACTTAAAGTTTTTTATTCCTATTTTGCCCTTACTATTTTTTCAAAATATCCATTATGCCCATTATTTTATTATATCTTATTTACTCATCTTTTATTATATTTATATTTATATTTATATATAATATATTATACATATATAATATTATATATATATATGATAAAAATATATAAAAATATTATAAATATGTATAATATATATAAAAATAATAAAATATGTAAATATATTTTATTATATATAATAATATATATAAATATATTATATATGTAAAAATATATTATTCATATATAAATATATATTTTTAATGAATTTTATATTTATAATAATTTAAATTAATTTAATTAAAAACAAAAATGATATATTTATTTATATTATTTTAGAATTAAAAAATACATGCCCTTTTATGTTATTTTACACTTTCAGCTACTTCAACAGCTACTTTTACCGAACACTTCTTATTCAAATAAGCTAACTTATAAGCTATCAGCTAGCTTATAAGCTATCCGCTAGTTTATAAGCTATCTGCTAGCTTATAAGCTATCCGCTAGCTTATAAGCTAATTTTGCCGAACACACCCATAAGCTTCTTATTTTGCAGTGTCCTCTCTCTTCAGCAGTCATAATGGCACTCCTGGTTTACCGAAATGACACCCACACTCATTTCTGAATATGTTGTCATTTTTATTTAAGTTAACTGGTTCCACCTATGAATCTTTGAAATAATTATATATTTTATAGAATTATTTAACTTATATTTTTATCAATAAATTAAAAAAGTAATAATTTTAAGTCTTTTTTTAGATTTATTTAACCTTTTTAATTGTTAAGTTTAATTTTGTAGGGAATTAATTTTTCTTTAAGATTTGTCTTTGAGTTTTACTTATATTAGGATTTATAATATATTGTTGTTATTTAGTTTAGTTAGAATTTATAATTTAACTTATATTAGGATTTTTTTAGGTTAGTTTTTCTTAGGATTTAATTTAGGATTAAGATTTGTTAGAGTGGTTTTTAGATTTTTATAATCTATTTTGATTGATTATTTTTGTTTTCACTTTTCAGGGACTCAAATGAAAGGAAAAGATAAGAAAGCCTAGAAAGTATGATATAAAAAATCAATAAGTAGATCTCGAGGCATTCAAACCAGGTACTGTAGCACTGTGTCATAAATTAAAGAAAGGATGAAATCGTCATTTGACAATAACCTTGCATCGTTAATTTGCTAAAATCAGATTTGAAAAAGAGAGCAGAGGCGGCACAAGCCGAAAAACAAGCTGGAGAAGGCTGGGCATAGGGATTCTTCATTCTTTCTTCATCTTTCTCAGTTTTTATGTCACCTTTCATGACTTTTGATATGGTTGAATTATTTCCTATGAGTGGCTAGGTTTTTTTTTATTTAAGAGAAAAATGTAGCTTCATTTGAATTTTATGTATTGAGTTTTGTATTATAATTTAAGTTTATTACTTTTCTTAAATTTGACCACTTAAAAATTGAATTATAGTTTATATAATGAAATGAAAAATTTATACATGATCATAAAATAATTGCCACAAGTTAATTTGATCTAAAAATAAATATATTTTTTGTATAATTTTGATTGAATTCATTTGTATTTAACGCTTTTTCTTGATTGAATTGATCTAAAGAATTAATAAATCTAATTAGGTTAAGAGAATTAATTTGTCAAAGGATTAAATTTTAACTAAAATTGAGAATTTAACAATCCATATATATTTTTTTTAGTCAAATACAATCAATGTAAAAATTAAAAATTTAAAAATCTAATTGATTTGGACATTTCATATTTAATTAAAAATAAAAAATAATTTAAAAATATGTTTAGTTGAATTTAATAAAAATATTTTTTATAAAATATTTCTTAAAATAAGATTAAATTTAAAAAATATAAAAAAGAAAGTCTTAATTTTCTCCAGGACTGTCAATAGGGTTTGGCTGGCCTTACAGACCAGCCCCATGAAATATTGACACCCAAGCGCTTTTTTCATCCATTCCTAATCACCCATCGTCATCTCTGTTCAGACCGTCGTCTTCTTTGTTTCTGCCCTCCGGTCGCCGTCATCGTCCCCGTGCTGTCGCGTTCATCGCCGGCGATCTCTATTCCAGTCCGTCATCCTCGTTCGTCCTCCCGTCCTCGTCTTCCCTTCTCCCTTATTTTTCTGCAACTCCACTCCCCTGCGCGCGGCTTCCCCAAATCATAACCCATTTGTTTAAACAATGTTTGACCATTCAACTCCTAGCCAAAAAAAGGAAAAGACTTTACTTTTTGACTTCAATTCTCACTTTTCTATACTTTTGGCTGGTGCATGTTCCCTTGTCTTCCATGCGTGATTCATGCTCTTTCATTAATTCGGATGATGTGTGTGTGTGAGGGAACGGCGATCGACTGAGAGAGTGAGAGTTAGGGATTTGGCAGGCTGATTTGGGAAAGAGGAAGAGTGATGAGAGAGGACTGGAGTCGGCCATATGGGGGAGAACATAGGCATAGGTACGACGTCGTTTAGTTTAGGATATATTAAAATGAAAATATATTACAGGCTAATCAGGTAACTTGCAAGTTACACAGGTTTAAACTACATAACTCGCGAGTTATACTAGTCGAATCATTTAGGCCTAGTTTTATACGAGCTTAACCTGTCAAACCGAATTATTTTTAACAGTTCTAATTTTACTTCATTCATTTGGTAATTGACTCCTATAATTTTTATAGGACAATACTTGACTCATTCTATATATTAGACTCAATATACTCGTGGAAAGTTTTCTGTTCAACAACTAATAAGCTCAAGCTCCCCCCAATGTTGTCATTTTCGGTTAACTTCTGAGTTTGAGTCAGCATTTGATGATATTATGAGTTATAATGGATTCAAATGGCTTATCATGACTTTGAGTTTTCCGCTAACCAACCACATCTCTTTATAAAGTATCACTAAAATCACTGTTCTGCTCAAATATTTCTTTCCCTTCAGGGATAAATTTCAATGTCACTGCTTTTGAGCCATGTTCTTGAGTTCCCTGTATAAAAAATGATTCGCTTAGGCTGGGCCCTAGGAAAAATAACTACAAGTAGTCGAGCTTACCTTCTATCAATGCACATAGTTGTGCATTCACAGTTAGAATGGATAGCTGATGAGGAGAAAGTCTCAAGGTCGGCCCAATCTTGCTCAATCTTCACAATGTCTGATTAACAAATTCAAGACTAATTACCTTTTATTCTTTCAAAGAGATTCGAATTTAAATGATGATGTGCTTTATGTTGAGTCTTAATCTTAAATGTGTTTGATAAAAATAACTGATAAACTAACTGAAAGCTTATAAACTAATTTTTAACTAAAAACTTATAGCTGAAAGCTGAAAACTTATAAACTAGCTTATTAAATTAGAAGTATTTAGTAAAAGTAGTTGTTGAAGTAGCTGAAAAATGTAAAATGACATAAAATAACATAAAAGTATTTGTATTATTTTATAATCTTAAAATAATATAAAATACACATATGAGTTTTTATTTTTTAATTAAATTGATTTAAATTATTATATATATAATTAATTAATATATTATTATATCATATATATATATATAATTTTATATTTTATATATTATACTTAGGTATATATACTTATGTTGAAAAAGTGTAATATATATTTACAAATTAAATATTTTTTATCTTTAAAATATATATATATATATATATATATATATATATATATTTGTTTAAAATAAATTTAATTAGAAATAAAAAATTTAAATAAAAATAAAATTATTCACAATGAAAGTATTTTGAAAATTTAAATTATAAATAAAACAAAAAGACATAATGGGTATTGAAATAAAATAATAATAGTAAAACAAGAAAAAAAATACAGAAACTATAAACTAAGCTATAAACTATAAAAAATAGAGTTTCAAAATAAGTTATAAACTATTAAAATAAATTTATTTACCAAACACTTCTGACAAGCTTATAAGCTAGTTAAATAAACTATAAGCTGGTCAAATAAGCTATAAACTCTTTTTTTGTGCAAGACAAAGGGTGTGTTTGGGAGAGCGTTGGTGTTGCCGCCACCCACGTTTCCAGCTGATCAACCATGTTTGAAGGAATGTTGGGATGTTTGGCAGCAATCAGGAACCAAGGTTGCAGCAACGGTGTAATACCCCAAGGATTTACTTGAACATCTTATTATGTTGTGTGGAACAAATGAATTGTTGTGAAAAGTATAAAGGAATAAAATAAATTACAGGGACCCAAGTGAATGAATTTTACAAGTTAGAGTGATTTTGAGGAATTTTAACCAAGGAAATCTAATGGGCTAACAAGGAACAAGTGTAAATCCTACCTCCTTTAGATTGAAATTTGGAAATTGTGGGGAAGCTTCATTTGGTGAAGCTTTCACGAAGGGAAAGAAAGGAAAAAGAAGAAAAGGAGAATTAGTGGGGGACAATTGTTGGATGTTTGTTGGCTTCTTAGAAAGCCTCCTCTTCGTACAAAGAGGATGGAGACCAAGGGGAGAGAGAAGTCAACATAGAGACAAGAGATGGGTGATATGAGAAGGAGATCAAGAGAGAGATGAGCAAGCTACTATTTCCCTCATGACGTCCACCACCATGGTCAGTGTTAGTGTCCTTTTTGACCGTATGGTGAGCTGCAACTTGGTGACCCATGGTGGTCGAAGGAGGTTGTAGTTGGTGAGGGAAAGCACAAGGGTTCAAGGGTTGAAGTATAGTATAAAGAAGGAGATGAAACCTTAATGAATCCGAGCAGAGGAAGACGACTAGGAGGTAAGTTTCAAATTCATTTCTAGTTTCTGTCTCAATTCATGATTTATGAGAATGAGGGCTATCTTATTCTATTATAAAAGTGGAATTATGAAATGATTTGGAGGATCAAGCAGAAAGAAAAAGTATGACAGTAAACTACAGGGACTAAACTGAAAGTACTGAAAAGTTTTCTGGGGTTGATTTAATTTTGTAAGAAAATATATATTTAATCTATGGATCTAGATGAAGTGAAATATGGACTTCAATCAAGAAAAGGAAATAAGGAAAAATTAACTAAGGGGCTGTGAAAGGAAAATAGGATAGTTTAAAATACTTTTGTTTTTAGGTGTTTTTTTTATGACCAAATCAATTCTTAAAATCATAAAATTTTTATGGGGAGCTCCTAACACGTTATTAATCTGATCTGGACAGTTTCAAGCTCATCAAAATTGGTTTGATTGGTCAAATAAACATGAGAATAATACTTTGTTCAGTGTAGAGCAAATTTGAACAGTTTCGAAAATTAATTCGGTTTTAGCAGCTAAAGATTTTATTTTGGTCTACAAATTTTATTGTACTTAACAAAAACATAAATCTAATTATCTGCAAAATTTCATAGCATTTGGACATGATTAACTAAGTCTAAAACGTATAACACTGTACCTATTTAGAATTTTGACAGCTCTGACCTTTAGCCACTAATAAGGTCTTTAGTAGGGTCTAACGATAGATTTAAATTCTGAAATTTTTATCCTAGTATGTTAACATACTAATAACGATTTGTACCAAATTTCATAATTTTTTGAGCTATAGTTTATTCCCAGAAATTTCTTAAAGATTAGTCTTGATTTTAACCTCAAAACAGAACAAAGCTAATTGAATGATAGCCTATGTTCTGATTAAGTGTTATCTCCTTGCTTGGCTTGATTTTTAGGCCTTTGATGAATTCTTTGGCATTTATCCTCTGATTTGAAGTGTAGAATTTTAGCTTGGAATCGAGGTGAGAGATCCTACCTTACATTGTTTGCTTATTTAATGTATATATTAAAAGTATACTATATATATATATATATATATATGTGTGTGTGTGTGTGACATGAAATTCATACATTCATGATATACATTGAAATGTGTAAATATGATTCTGTTGTGAACTTTTCCTAAAATGGAATGCATATGGTTGCCTATGGTTGTGTAATGTGATTGTGTTTGATTTCGAAATAAATGGAAGTAAAGTTCATGGGATCCCTTAGGATGAAACAGGGGTGGAATGAAATCACTATGGTCATGTGATATTGAATATGATATTCGTCCTTTTAAGGACAGGGTAAAATAAGGTTGGATCACAGATTTGTCCCTTCGAGGACATGGGTGAAATAAGGGAGGATGCGGCAGGGGCCGTGGGGCAACGGCCACTTATTGTGGACGGGACCCGAAAAATGTCTGGGAACTTGATTTGAAATTGTATGAATTGTTTGAATTGTTTGGAATGTGATTTGGCTTGATCTTAAATATCTCGTACACCAAAACTTAGATCAATTATATATATCTGTATGTATACATGTATACCTATATTGTGTGTGAATGTGGTAGGATTTTCTCAAGTAGAAGCTGTTTTCAGTTTCAGGTATGGAGAACTTCCTAATTCGATGACGTTCACGCCAAGATTATTATTTTTTTGTTTAGGATAAAAGTTTAATGTTTAGTATTTATTCTAATGTATAATTCTAGAAAAGCTCTGTAATCGGGTAGGTTTGTTCAGCGATGTAGTGTGTATGACTGTACCATGTATGAAAACTCGATTTTGCCATACTCTCTTATCTTTTTGTGAGAAGAGAAATAATTCTCTTATTTTTAATTCTCAAATTATGTAATTTAAATTAATTACATTTAAAAGAATAACTAATTAGTATCGTGCTTAAGAGAAAAATAGGCTTACGGAGATGAAGTGAAATTCATCTTCCGTGCCGGTCACGTGCTCAGATTTTGGGACGTGACAAACGGGGTTGGCTGAAAGGGGTTCTTAACGTGGTCGGCAGAGAAGCTCCAGGTTCAAGCTTTTCCATTGCATTGAACGTGGTTGGCGAGGTAATTTTGCTGAAGTCCCTTTACTGCCCCTCCCATCACTGAAGCAGTCACCTTTTGGCAGAAGATGGAGGAAGAAAAGGAGCCCAGTTTTGCACTCCTCTCCCCACATTTCTCTCTTTTTTTCTCTCCATGTGTCTTGGTTTCTATCCATCTCAGTCCTCTCGATCCCTCTCTTTTTCTACCTCTCTCTCTCGATTTGAATGGCTGCCAAGGGGGGAAGATTAACAGAGTAACCGAGAGCAAAGACAACTCTGTTTTCTACACCTAAAACAGAGCAGAAACAGAGCAGAACCGAAAACTTGTGGATATTCCAAAACTCAATTTTAATTCATGTTTTGCTTTGATTTGGGTTGGAAATGATCAAATATGCCCTAAAAGCATCTAAGAAGAAATTCTGGGATGGTTTGGAAGGAAAAAAAAAAAAAATTGGACGGGTCCATGCATGGCAGGGACCAAAGTGAATAAAATTAAAAGTTTGTAGGAGTAGCTATAATTTTAGAACAAAATATATTTGTGACCTATGGAACTAAATGAAACTAAATGTGGTCTTAGAACATGAAAAAAATAAAAGAAAAATTATTATTAAGGACCTAATTGAATA
This sequence comes from Biancaea sappan, assembly GCA_037074585.1. Lineage (NCBI taxonomy): Eukaryota > Viridiplantae > Streptophyta > Magnoliopsida > Fabales > Fabaceae > Biancaea > Biancaea sappan. The sequence goes on along the minus strand of CM073498.1, from coordinate 4,713,946 downwards.
AAATTAAAAGTTTGTAGGAGTAGCTATAATTTTAGAACACAATATAGTTGTGACCTATGGACCTAGATGAAACTAAATGTGGTCTTAGAACATGAAAAAGATAAAAGAAAAATTATTATTAAGGACCTAATTGAATAAAATCAAAAGTTTGTAGCAGTAGCTATAATTTTAGAACAAAATATAGTTGTAACCTATGGACCTAGATGAAACTAAATGTGGTCTTAGAACATGAAAAAGATAAAATAAAAATTATTATTAAGGACCTAATTGAATAAAATTAAAAGTTTGTAGGAGTAGCTATAATTTTAGAACAAAATATATTTGTAACCTATGGACCTAGATGAAACTAAATGTAATCTTAGAACATGAAAAAGATAAAAGAAAAATTATTACCAAGGACCTAAGTGAATAATATGAAAAGTTGGAGGGAGAGAGTAAAATTTCTAAAAATGTCCAGATTTAATCTAAATGAAATTTTAATTAGGATTTGATGGAATTTACTGATTAATTAAATTTTTAATTAGTAATTACAAAATAAAAAATAAATTTATTAATTAAAAATGAGTCATTAGTGATTAATTTATAATATTAGACAAATAAACAAAAAAAATTAAGTTTCTTTTACATAAATGACAATAAATAATAATGATACATCAAAAAATTAAATAAAAAATTTATACCCTTTTAGATAATTATACATTCTGAAACCACATTTGCAAATCAATATCCAAACATTTTGTTCTATCCCAAACTAAGTTTCATTATCTCAAATCATGTTTGCATAAATGTCTTCCAAACATAAATCATCTTTATCCAAACCTAGTTTTCTCTAACCTCGTTTAATCAAACCTAGTTTACCCCACTCACGTTTAATCTACCGAACTCCCAAACACGCACAAACACACCCTTAGACTTGAATGAGCATAATTATAACTCCATTTTCTTCTATTTTTTGGTCACCAGCGTTTCAAACAAACAATGCATTGAATTGTGTCCCAATTATTTGTATTTTTAAGCCTCCGTCTTGTGAACCAAAACTTAAAAATCCTTTTCTTGCAAAATGGTGGCCAGATTCATATCAGCTGAGATTTTGCCGACTGTAGCACCAAAGAATGACAAACAAAACTGTTACAAACAGCTGTTGAGTGGTCATTGCACCAAAAAACGAATTGGAAACGTTGAAGGGCACAAAGGCCAAATCTAATCTTCGTAATATATTACACAATAAAAATGCAATCAACACAGCAACTAGTATAAACATCATCAGCATGGAAAATACATTCTCATCCACAGCAATGTGCGCCGTGTTGGAAGGTGTCCTAAGATTTTTCCAATTTCATCACCTGACCCATGAATATGATATGGAAAATGCAAGAAACCACGCAAAATCCAATAAAAAGAAGGAAACTGAAAACGGTATCACACTTAAAAATGCACCAACTACAACATGTAGTTGTCAATCAAACAACATTGTCATACAATTAGATGTTTAATTTATGCACCACAGCATTCAATCAAAATCCAATTAATCATCGGTTCATAGTAACAAAGATCTTTATGTATAACCTACCTGTAGGCTCACTATATAAAAATTTTGTTACTTGTTTAAGTTAAATGTGATCTAGGTTAGACATATACAAAATCCAACTATAACAGCAATAAGCTAATGTTGATTGGTGTGATGAATTTTGCAGAACCCTAGCATTTAAAATAACGTTCTGGCTCAGTCGCTCCAAATATTCAACCTTTCTGAGTAACACAAGTCCCTACAGATTCATGTCATGGTTATTCAATCTGCAGAAGCACCACGCTTTCTAGTCATTCACAGTTGACAAGCAACAGCAATCTATATTCTGGGAGTATACTATAAAACTCAGTCCCTTAGATGTTCATTAATGATTGCGATCATGTCCGCAAATCATTACAGGTCTGTAGGCTCATCACCGTTGTGTATACTATACCCCCAGTCAGTCAATTGACAATAAAACGCAAACACACAAAGCGATATGGAATCCTTTTGAGGAAATATAGTTGCTTCAGTCTTCTCCCAAAGCAACACCCAAAGAGAGTTGCCGGAGATATATGATAAAACAACACGATCGATATTGCTTCAAGGGAACGAGTCTAATGGGAACGGAAAAATCCACACTGACCAGATAATGAAGCATCTTCTAATTGAAATTCTTAATCGCAATAAGGCTTTAACAAAGCATTATAGGAAAAAAAAACAAAAAAAAAATTGAAGAAGCACGCAGCGACGATTTGAGCAAAGAACATATGTAACCCTAATTCCATCTTCAGAGCCGAAGATGATAGCAACTGTGGGTAAAACGGCGCATGGGGCCTTTATCTTACAGAATGAAAGGGTGAATTGATCGGACGGCTGAAACAAGATCTATGGGATTTAGCGGTTGGTATTCTTTCTAACTAAAAACCCTAACTACGTATTCAATTAGAATTATACATATATATATATATATATATTTCACTTACCTTAATTTTTCTAGCGTTGTTTTGAAACTAAAAATAATAAAGAGATATTTTGTTTATATAACTATGTATTACTAATTTTTTTAAAGCATTAAGACATTTTTTAAAATAAGGAGAAGTTATAAATTTTAAATTATCCCCCATTATTTATTTACTTTTTAATCAAGCATATAGATTGGACTAGTGTGAATCGAAAATTCCAATAACTAACAGTTGCGCATTCTCACTAATTCTTAATGAATTAATTCAACCCAACTCTTAAACTTTTAAATAAATTATTATTTTAGTCTTTTAAAAAATATTGTATGTCATCACTGTAGTCATTAAAAATAATTGTCATTAAGTTAGTTTTTAATATTTTAAACAATTATAATTTTAGTTCTAATCCTAAATTAAGTATACATGTACCAACTCCTTTCTTGGACATTGTTTTGGTAGCCAAAGGGCCGGAAGCCCACAAAATCATCCCCTGGGAACATTATTCTTGAAATATTTCTATTTGGGCCAATATTTTGGACATGAACTTATGATTATATGCTATTGGTTTTGATTTGTTTCTTAGATAGGGCTTTCGGATCTTTCATCCAAATGTGAAGACAAGTTCATTGTTGTTGATTTTAGGTAGGAGTGAGCAATTAATTGGTTTGACCTGATTAACAAGCTCAACTTGGCCCAAACTGTATATTTGGGTTACAATAACAGGTTTGATTGGGTCAAAAAATTTTCAACCCAACTATTAGTAGTTCAAGTAACAGGTTGAGAATTTTTTGATTAGATGTTTTCTTTAGCTTTCAAGGATTAGGGGTTTGTATATGTCATTTGCCTCATAGCCTTAGTGCTTCTGGTGTTGGGCTATCTTCATCTCGTCTTCGTTGCACTTCATCTTGTTTTTGCACTTCTCTCCAATTTTCATTTCCTGATTCTCTTCAATCTCTCAAAGTCGAAACTCAAGACTTTGTCTCGTCTTTGTGCCTTCACCTTCTCCACTCTTGGTGTCTTCAATCTCAAACACAAGTAATTTTTTTCCTTATTTTCAAGTTAATTTAAAATCTAGTTCAAAGAACAAGTTGTATGATGTTGAAGAAAAAGGGGAAGGAAGAAGAAAAAAAATAAGGAAGAAAAAAAATAAGGAAGAAAAAGAAGAAGAAAGAAGGAAACCAAAAATAAAAGCTCGTCAAACTTAATTCAAACCACTTAGTTTAAGGTTGATTTTGGGTTGACTTGCTCTATGCATTTAGAAATCATGGACCCAACCCGACCCAACTTGCATTTCTTTGATAAATTTGAGTTGAAAATTTCACTTAACTCGAATCGAATTAACATGTGCTCATCAATAATTTCATATTGATATATTTTTTTTCTTTGGAATAGCCCATAATCTCTCTCTCTCCCCCCAGTTGCACAACACAAGCCTTTACGCCCAATATCCACACTACTGTATTCTTATGTGTATTTTATAACCGTAATATAAATAGACAGTGCTGTTAATTTTGTTCTATAATTAATATGATATTGCTAAGAACCCCCACACACACAAAAAAAAAAGTTGGATCTGATTCCACAACCACTAACATAAGCAACAAGCCATAAAATTCAGTACGATTTGCCACCACTTCTGCATGCATCAGCATAATATTGGTGCTGTAATTCCACAATCAAACAAAAGAAAAAAGTCTCCAATCACAAAGGATTTTCACAATATTGAAATCAATTCATTTAAATTCACTCATAATTTAGACTCTAACAAATGTTATATATATTAAATGTAAATTTAAATGAATTGGCTTGATGTTATTGAATAAAATGCAAATGATTTAGTACACTAATATGGACAATAATTTATCTGAGTTCACATAGGAACTTAAAAGAATAAAAGTACAATTAAATTTAATATTTTTTTATGTGATATTCGATAAGATAAATGAAACATGTTCATCTAAAATATTGGAAAGCATAACTTCCCGCGTGAACTATTTTTAAATACATAATAAAGATTGAAAACTAATTCTTCCCAACGTGAACTGAATTTTCTCATTAAAGTCATGATTCCCCTTAAAAAAAATTTCCTAAAGATTAGCATATAATTTAGGTATGATTTCCTTTGAAGTTAAGCTCTATCGTAGCCATTAAAGCAAGGGAACAATATTGCTTAGTTTATTTATTTTTAAATTTTAATATTCCTGATTACAGTATTTGGTATATATAGCATCCACCTTAACTTGTCTGCCATTAAGTTGATGTCCATTTTCTACCTTGGTTAATATAGTTACACGCGTTCAAAATTTTTATTTGTCTTTGAAAAATAAATAGAATGTTTGTCTCTTTGTAGTTGTTACATTTGTAATTAAACGACTACGAGTGAGATTATTTTTTAAATATATATATATATATATACTTATTTTTTTATAATCGTTGCATCACAATTTGTGATCCAAAGGCTACAAAAATATGAACGTCACATGGAACAACTTGGTTGGTAGAATATTTTTCAATATCTAATTTAATTTTTAATTAAAGTATTAAAATTTAATTTTAAATTATGAACAATTTCAATCTCATATTTTAATCAGTATAATTGTTAATTGTTAGAATATGAATAAGCTTGTACCAAAATTTTTCAAATCTTTTGTAAGACAATAAATATTTTCCTTGAGGTAGAATTTATTCAAGTCAAGTCATCCTCCTTCTTTAATTTTATGGTCATTTTTTTTAATCTATTGGGTTTGAAAGGAATCTCAGCAAATATTGTAATTTTTAATTCACAGTATACTTTTCACACCAAGTATCCTGCAAATGTGGATCACATGGTGCACGTAGAATTGATTAATTAATCATGCTTCACGTTGATTAATTTTAAAATATAATTGTTTGGTGATCTCGAAGAGTTATTATTGATTGATAAGGTATAAAATTTTATTTTATTATTTTAAAATGTTCCAAATCCGTGATTTTAATTGTATCCGATCCGTATTCATTAACACATTCATACAATGTTGAATGTATCTTTATTATGATTATTTCCATTTACATTTTGTTATATGATCTATAAAAAACAATTTACTTTCACATTATAATTGAGTTGAAATAGACAAGCTTTTTTAAACTCGTCTATATAATATATGTTCACATAAAATTATAACTAAGGACAAAATTTCTGAGACTAACCATAATATAATTCAAACCCCAAAAGAGGCCGTGTATGAGTATTAAGTGACTTAAATTATGGTATATCAAAGATCCAATATAATATTTTGGGAGTGCAATCTAAAAAAAAAAAATAAAGGTACTTATGAAACGAGTCAGTTTAAAATAGTTATGTATTTTTAATATATATGTATAATTTTTTGATTTATTGTACTATATTTTTTAATAATTTTCTTGAAAAAATATAAAAATTCTTTTTGCTCATAAATATAAGTCACATTTGACAAAATCACGTAAATTTGTGCATAGTCTCTATTTTTTCTTCTTTGTTTTTTGCATTAATTCTATGACAATGAATGCTATCTTTTGGTTATATTTTTTAATGCTATCTTTTGGTTATATTTTTCTAATAGTCTTGTACAAAAACTCCATAAAAATGTCTAAATTCATTTTTTCACCTCCGTATCTAAATTCAAATCGATAAATTTTGCAAGTACGTACTCCTAAATTAACGGCAATTTGTTCATCCATACTTTTTGCTTATATTTCTTTTAAATTGGGATTGGAGGCCCTTGGTTTTCAAACCACGAAGAGCGAGTTATTCTTCGGGTTAGCCATAATTAAAATTATAGTTTAAAAAAAATAGGAGCTGAAAGTAGAAACTGTGGCAACTTTTTTCGCCACAGTTTCTACTTTCAGTAATAATTTTTTTTTGTCACAATTTTCACTTTCAGTACCATGTTGAATAGAGACCCTAGTTCCTTTAAATTGATAAGTTCTAATCCAAGGATTGTATTTTTCCTTCTTCCCACTTTGATCCATAACAATGTTTTTCAAAACCTCCTTCCCACTTTTTTTCTTTATTTTAATTTTTGGCAAAAATGGTACTTTGTTCTTTTATCTTTGTTTTAAGTTCATTTTAATCATCTATATTTCAAATATTTCATATTGATCATATATATTATAAATTTACTCTGTTTCAATCTTTTTTCCTTAAAACTATTAGTAACTTTAACAGAGTTAGCACATCATTATTTTAATGCTGACATAACATAACTATGTGGATGTTAACTATATACAAAATAAGATAATATAAGCCGAATATGTCAATTCTGTTATAGTGATTAATAGTTTTAACAAAAAAGAATCATAACAGTGTAAATTTATAATGTAAATTACCAATATGAGACATTTTATCATTTTTGTCTTTTATTTTATTTTTTTTAGTTTCATGATCCTCACTTTTTCTAGATTAATCGATTCTTAAAAGATACTATCTCCTATCATTTAATTGGTGTTTGAAATTTGAGTGTCAAATAATTTGATCAAGTTATAAACTTGGTACAAATTAGCCAGTTTATAAAATTAAATTTTATATTTATTTTTATTCAAAAAGTTAACTCAATATCATATGTAGCAAATTTATTTTAAATTAAATCTTGTACAATTTAATTTTAGGATTAAATAGTCAACTAAAGTATCTTTTAAAATTACCAAAAATCGTGAAGCACGCTCAGAAGGAGTTATTGTGGTGAAAACGAACAACACATTAAAAAACTCTAGTAATTAACAAACAGCACGCTTAATGGATGATATCCTAATTAACAACGAAGCCACACAATCGTACATAATAAGATTTATTTATTTATTTTCTCTGAAACTTTCACTCCAATTCAATAACATTTTTCTTCACCTAAAGTCCAATAATTTCATCATTTCACGGAGTTATTCAATCGGATCTTTCACTCCAACCATAGATAATTGGACGACGTCGTGGTCCATCATGTGTATATTATATTTCCAAATTCCAACTGCATCGTCACATGACTCAAAAGTTAGACTTGTATATATTATGTCATTATCCACTCAAGATAAACATATAGTACCCCACATTGGATTATCTAGAACACTAATGAAAACCATGTTTATCCGTTGAATAATTTTTTTTTATCAACAACCATAAATGTTAAAATTCTTTCTATTAAAATTTAACACAATGTATGTTTGAATAATCAACTCGAGATTTTAAATTAAATTAAAACAACTCTTTAATAATTTTATCTGTTGAATAGTTATAAGGTCATTTTCCAAACACGGATAATGAAGAAGGAGTCCAATCTTTTTACGAGGTGGTGTCACTAATTATGGTTTTGTTATTTCACACACGCAACTTCATCGTGTCGCCGCACGCTACACAGTTTGTGGGGTCTTGAGTTTTAGGTTCTAAGCGTTGAGTGTGATAGTGATAGTTTTGGAGCCTAACTAGTACTCTGATACCTATCACACCCAAACAAAATGAACGTACGGTCAGGATTATTTTTGGTTAATTATGTTTAGAACCCAGGATTTAAACCACTTATTAATTAAATATTTATAAGTTAAATATGTTTATCCTTAACGTTAAAACACAGTGACTCAGAGTTCTTATATTCAATTTTTTCTTGTGGTTTTTTTTTTTTTTTAATAAAAATACTTTTTACGTGCTTAATGTTTATATTAAATTTTTATTTTTTTTTGTCAGTTATATTTTATATGTTTTATTTTTATTTTAAATTTATCATTTTTAATAACTATCCAGTCAATATTTTTTATTAGTGAAATAGACAATATTAATAAAAAGAACAAATTTAAAATAAAAATAAAATATGTAAAACATAATTTACACAACAAAAATTATGAACAAATTAAAATTTAGTGTAAACATTAGGGACGTAAAAATTATTTTTATTGAAAAATAAATTATTAATTTAACCCTTAAAATATTAAAATTATATCAATTTAATTCTTAAAAAATTGAATATCTCAATTTAATTTTTAAATATAATTTTTTAATAAAAAATTAAAATATTTAATCTTTTAAAATTTAAATCGGACAACACCTAAATTAGTAATTTAGTCTTAAAGATGGCACAGTCAAATTCTTACTATTACTTTTTTAATGAATTTATTGTCGCGTCTTCGTACGCCACACATGACATATCGGTTTCATTGAAGAAATTGAATAAAATAAGAAATAATTGTTGTTTATTTGCAGAAATTGTCAGAAAATTACCGAATATTATGTAAAGTCGCCAATGAAGCTTTGAGTCAGCATAATTAAATAGATTAGTATTAGGGTTGGGATCTCATTTAAAAAACATAATAATAATAGTTGATCTCGTTCATACTGCGTTGGTGTTTATTTAATTATTTATCTGTTATGTTTTTAAAAAACGTTTGTATTATTGATTATGAAATTTGAGTACAAACAATTAAAGAACAAATTTTAAGTATTATATAAAGTTTAGTAAAATGACCATATTTTATGAGATCACTAGAGTCTTCCAGAATTTGCTAATATAAAATAAAAATATTGAAACCGGATGACAATATTTTTTATTCACATAAATTCTTACATAGATATCATGCTCATAACAAGAACGAGGGCTCTGAGGTCTTCCAACTCTTTGTTCTAGCACACAACATTGAAACTAATTTGTGTTCCTACTAATTGTCTGATTATGATCGAATGGTTGGTAATGTATTTTTTTAAAAATATTTATTATCAATCGTTTAATCAAGAGTCTCGACCGCGTCTTTACTTTTCTTTATTATGAAGGAAAATAAATGAAAAAGAAATTAGCTTTATTTATATTATATTTTAATAAATCTCAAATGAATCTTTTTATCTTCATGAGTTAAATTTTTTTAAATATTTTTGTTCTTTTTTAATTTCTCAAATAAATATATTCTAAATATTTGGTATAAGTTGCACAGTTGAATGAATAACAGACAGACGAACTCTCCCTTTCGTTTTCTTTTCATTCTCTTTAAATGACTTCGTCTTTTTTCGTTGTTTGTGATTTTTCTTTGTCGGAACAATTTTCTTTTTACACGCAAGTTTTTTCCTCTTCAGGTTGAGATCTCTCTTGTTCTGTATTACTATTTTGAAGACTTTACAACCTTATTCACCATAACATAGAATGTTCGGTTTTGAAAGAAAAACACTGAAAAACTTTAGGGCTTGTTTGATTCTGTCTTCTAAAAATAAATGTTTAAAAGAAGTATTCTGTCTATTTATTTCTAAAAACAAAAAACAGAATAAGTATTTTAAAAATAATAATATAAAAAAAACTTTATACAAAAATTTTCGTTGTGGAATACTAAAGCTAGCAGGATGAGCATAACATAATTCTGGTCACACCACTTTCACTCTCGGCCATGACCCCTCTCCTCAATAATTTTCCAAGAAAATGTATGTCTCTTATTCTCTTTGTCCTAATTAATTAAATTACAAGATACCAACCATAAAATTCCAAAGAAAAGCAGATAAGAATAAGATTGATGAGGGAGACAAAAGTACACGTAGGTTCTTGTAATACATTTAAATATTTAATCATGATGTTATCCCTTACCATATTCTATATATATATATATATATATATATATATATATATATATCTATACATATTCTTCTCCTTCCCACATAATTATTTGATCTTTTTGTTGATGCCATTAAATTTCATTATTCAAGTCCTCGAATACACGAAACAGATGAAGCCTGTGTGTGTTTTCAAGCTTAGCCCATGAGGATAGATTTGGGCTGTGTTCAGCTGAATAAAAAAATTAGTTTATAATTTATTTAATTAATTTATAAATTTATTAAAAATATTTGATAAATAAATTTATTTTAATAATTTATAATTTATTTTAAAATATTAATTTAAATTGTTTATAATTTATAATTTATTATTTTTATTTTACCTTTGTTATTTTTTAAAATATCCATTACACTCACAACTTTACTGTAACCTAATTTCTCAACTTTTTTCAATGTGGTCTCGTTGTCATCTTCTTCTCTTGCATGCTGGTGGTCGCTAGTTCTCTGTAGTCTCTTGCAGTTCATCGCCAACAGTCGTCTATAGTCAACCGTTATTATTTGGTGGAGTCCATAATCTTTTGTCCTTTATCTGTTTAATGAAAATGATATATATATATATATATATATATATTTAATTTTATATATATAATAATTTAAATTAATTTATTTAAAAATTATCAAATGCATGTCATTTTATATTTTTTTAATAACTTCTACAATTATTTTTACTAAATATTTTAATTCAATAAACTTTCAGTTATAAATCAAAAATTAGTTTATAAATTTTTATTTAATTTATTAATTAATTTTACCAAACATAAAGTTAGTAAGGAGGTTTGAAAAATTGAAGTGGCATCCCCATGCAAAATATGATTCGATCTATTTCAATATTAGAGCTTTTTTCACAAATCCTAACTATCCGTTAAAACTCATCTACAGATGATACAATGAATTAGACAATTAAAATTTATCCAATAAATTTTAAAATTAGAATAGCGCGTCTTTTGAGCTGTAAAATATAAAATAAACTCAATTGAATTCTACACAAGATTTTTTTAGGATCTAGCTGACTTCTGACACTGTGAGAGTTGTAGTCAACTGTGTATGACCCTGCCTCTCAAATTGTAACACATGTCCTTCTTCGGCCTCATCGACACAACTATATATGACTCTAAAGTCCGAATTGATAAGACCTACCATTTAGCTCGCCTTTCGCCACTTTACACGAATTTTATGGAAGTCGATAAGATGATGAGACGGGACCTTTAGACTTTTGGTTCAATAATGCCTTTCACTGTTTAGGAATTTTGTCCTCTTTTCAATTATTTCTTTCATGTATTTTTTAATATTATATTATATCTTTCAATTTATTACATTTCGTCCAACGGGATTCATTTGGCTCGGAGAAAAATTAAGAGTTGAAATTTATATACTTATTCTATATTTGATGTCTCCAATAATTTCATATCCTTAATTCATAATGCCATCAAAGTATAAGTTCTATTTGGTTGGTGAAATTATTTTGAAGGAATGAAAATGAGAATGAGAAAATGAATAAAAAACTCATGTTTGATTAGACATAAGAAATCTTTGTAGAAATGAAAAAAAATAATAAGTAAATGATTATAAGATTTATGGACCTAAAAAAAAATTACACAAACAATAATTATAATAATTGGTTAATGTTGTTAAAGAAATTAATAAAAGTAGTTTTTTTCCCAAAAAATAAAGCAATCCTAGCATTTACAAATTTTTTGGCCTTAATAATATCACGAATATATAATCATATTTTAATATATTATACAATAACATATTAAGTATTATTTCTCAAATTTAGTATTTAATATATTGAGATATATAAAAAGTTATGAATTAATAGGAGATAATAATGTAATTTCCTTTATTTTCGTAAGGGTATAATAGTAAAATAGTTTCCAAGAGAAAGGAAATATCCAGTCTCTCAATTTTCTCACACGAGGGAATAAGATTTCAGCAATCAAATATCAAATTGTTGGTCATTCTCAGTTTTATGCTCCAATTCGAGCAACCATTTAGATAGAGTAAATTTTCATGAGTTATCGATTCACGATATTGTACATATATAATTATTGTGAATGTTACAAATAATTTAATTAAAAATATTGGATAAAAAAATGGCACTATGAAAAATTAATTAGAAATATTACTATTTTTTCTGTTGAGAAAAAAAATTAAGCAGCAACAAGTTTAGGCGGTGATTAAAAACATTATTAATTTTTATTAGTTGATATATTTAACATTTCATGCATTTGGGTGTGTTTCATTGTCCTAGATACAATTAAGACTAAGGTGGTAAAATGAGTTGGGTCAATCTAGCCCAACTTAAATTGTATAGGGTGAATAATGAATATAAGTTGGGTCGAGTTAAAATTTATATAATTTATAGTTAAAAATTTTTATTCATTTTAATTTATCATACGTCATAGACTGATCTTGTGGACTTATTTATTTTATTTGAAAAATAAATTTTTAGTTATTTTAATGATATAAACTATATATTAGAATAATCAAAATTCAAAAGTTAAATTAAACTTCTAAAAATATATATTAAACCTTAAAATATGTTATTTTATTTTTTAAAATATAATTTTAATTATTTTGAATGATAAAAATTAAATATTAAAACTATAAAATTTCAAAAAAATAAAACTAAACTTCTAAAAAATAAATTAAAATATAAAATATAAAAAATAAGAAAGTTACAAAAGTAAGCTCACTCCAACTCACTTAAATTTCAAAAATTTTAATTGATCGCGCTAAAAGTTTTTTTTTTAAAATAAATTATTAAATTATTAATCAATTTTATCTCATTTATAAAATTAAAGTGAACAAGTTTATTAAACCAGACTTATTTGAACCACTATATTTAAAGAACATGAAATCGGAGAATTGGGTTTCAAAAGTTGAAACTTTAAAAGATAGAGTTTAATATCAATCCTTCCAAATAGTAGAGTCTTGTAGAACTGTATTTAATATTTATTCCTTTCCCGAACGACCATGAGATATATATAAAACCTTATCTTTGATTCTTTATGTTGCAGGATGCCACAAAAAAAGTGATGCTGAAGGTAAGAGTACCTTTGAGATGGACATCCGCAAGAATAATCATCTCTCACAAATTCTTATTCCTTTTTTAAATTAATAAACACAGTTTTGGTCAATTCAGCCACAAAATATGTGCCAGTACCAACTCACGAATTATATATTTCCTCAATAACATCACTCAGTATTTATCATATATATTAGTAATATGAAATATAAAACTCAAACTAAATGTCAAAATCTATTTGTTAATTAAATTGTGAATAAAAATAATTCAAATTTATATTTCACACTTTCCTAGCGTTCTCAAAATTTAACAAGCCTGTAGCGCACTAAAAGTATAAAAAGTACACTTTAAAAAAACGAACTAAATCGATTAATTTAATTCAAAAATTAGTGAACTGGTTGGATTTCTAATTTGATTTTAATTTAATAACTAATAAATATTTAAACTGATGAAAAATCAATCGATCTGATAAAATTGATCAGTTCAATTGGTTCGATCGTTTTGTTAATTTTTACTAAATGTTATTATGTATTTTTAAAAAATTTCTAAAAATTTAAGCTATTAATAAAAAACTTATATGTTTGTGTGTAATAGGCGTTGAATATTCTAATATTTTAATATCTATAACATATATATTAATTATATATTTTATTATTTTAATATACTTTAAGTATCATGAATTCGATCATGATCTGACCATTAAACTTTGAATCAAATTTTCAATCGGTTTAATGACCAATGTATTTTTATGAACCTTAATAAAAAGAACTTATTATAATTAACATATCACTTCAAAAAAAAATCTAAGTTTAATCAACTTATTGAAAAAACTCAAACTTTCTCTTATTTTTATTTCCAATACTAAATATTACATTAAATTACAAATATTACTATATTTTTTATTTAGGATATTGAAATTACATAGCTTTTCTTTGTGTTTTGAAAACTAACACTCATTTTCTTCTAAAATTTAAAGATAGCTAGAATACTCTTGAAGTGTAATATATATCAGCTTTTTTAAGTTGTTCTAAAATTCTATTAAACTTATGACCCACTGTTTATGCTAATTAATATATATACACACACACGTTTTCGGTGAAATAAAAAATATTAATTATTATATTTTAGATAGTTAATCTTAAGGGAATGTTTGGTTCAACGAAGGGGTAAGGAGAAATTTTAATAGAGGGAAAGGGAAGGAATGAGAATAGAGAGGAAATAAATTTTCTTTGTTTGGTTTAGTTTGAGAGGAGGGGAGGGGAAGGAAAATAAACCTTCTTTTGTTTGATCTGTAAGAGAAAGGAAAATAAAATAAAATAAAATGACTATTATAGCCCTTTAATTGTATGATTAACAGAACATGATAAATTTGTTATCGCTTATATTCAAATAAATTAGCTCATTTGTTATAGTAAAATAATATAACATTTTAGTAGCTTTAATTTAATTCATCTAAAAAATATCTCAAATATATGTATTTTAAAAATCATATAAAATTTTAATTTTATTATTACAGTAATAAAAAAATAAGCTAAATAATTTTATTGTTAGAAGAAACAAAAAAAATTAAGTAAAATTTAACTAATTGATTAAAATCCTATTTTGGTCCCTCACATATATCCTTTATTTTTAATTCAGTCCTTCATAAATTTCTATTCTCAATTTGGTCTCTTATAAATTGATATGTTATCAATTCAGTCCCTCAAAAAAAATTATATTAAAGTCCTTCATAGATTAATATATTATCAATTTAGTTTTTTTTGGTTGGTCATAACTTTTGATGGTAACAACTTTTGATGAATAGACTAAATTGATAACATATATAAAAATGTGAGGGACTAAATTAATAACATATCAACATATTAAGAATGAAAATCTATGAGAAACTAAATTGATAACATATCAATCTATAAATGACCAAATTGATAATGAAAATTTGTAAGTGAGTAACCTGAAAAAAAAAGACATCTGTGCATTTTGGTCCTTATTAATTTACTCAGTTTATTATTATTATGATTTTTTTTTGTTATCCTTCATTATTTAGTTATACATATAATATATTATTTATGTATAATAATAATAATAATAATAATAATTTTATATAGTCAAAATATGTTAATAATATATTATTTAAGAAGTAAAATAAAATAAGTTAGAAGGCAACCTTGGTATTAAGAAAAATTATTAAAGGCACTTATGTCTTTTACAATGTTACAATTTTCTTTCCCTCCAAATTCCCTCACTTTCAGAGGGAAAGAAAACAATAGGAGAAGACAGATTTTTCACTCACATTTTCCCTCCCCTCCCATCTAACTAATTGAAACAAATAAGGTTAAATTAAAAAAATTCTTCCCCTCTCCTTCCTTCCCTTCTAACCAAACAATACATAAGAGATTACTATATGAATATACATTGTAATTTAAAAAATTTAGAAAGCACATTTTTATATGAGTCAAATAAAAACATTTTAACCATGCGTAATTATAATTAATTAATGTTTACTTACCGAAATAAGTGTAGTGCATTTTTCGTTTAAGAATAAAAAGAGAAAAAGGGAAGAAGGGATATGGCTGCCAACTAAATTTCAACCGGAGGACAACAACGACCACGATGGTCGTCTTCACTTGCCATTTCAGCTTCAAACAAAGGCAGAGAGAAGATGCAAAGGCAAAGAGAGAAGGAGATAAAATGTTTTAATATCTTGGGATTGTTTTATTATGTTTTTTAAAATTTATAATAAATAAAAGTTAATTTAGTAAATTAATCTCACATATTTCATTTCTTTTCAGTAAAATATACATACCAAACATATTTTTTTTTATTTTTTATTATTCTTTTTCATCTCATACCAATCATATTTTTTTCTCTTTTTTCTTTTCATTTTTGTTTTGTTTTCTTTCCCTTTCATGTCCAACGTACAAAACAGGCCCAATATGTCTCACGTTGGGTGTCCCTCATTTTTTGTTCTGGTTGTGTTGGAAGTTTGGCCAACATTTTCAGACCTTGCATCATGCCCTTCTTTTATTTTATATATTTCATTCATCATTTGCTACAGTTTGAGGAATACTATATATTATAGTATTCATTAGTCGATAATATCCACTCAAGTATCAAACAATGATCACTGCCTTTGGCGGCTGTATATTCTACCTCTAATATAATAAATATGTAGTTATTAACTATATGAATACACTCATTTTAAATACTTAGTTATTGAGAATATCGTTATGCATGCGTAATTATTGTTATTATTGTCCAAATTGTTCATTGAACAACACCAAGAGCTGCATAAATTATGTACAGTAAGACAATAATTCATCGGTATACCATGTGCCAACTACCTATCACAATAGTTTCTTAGAGTTATATATATACATATACATATACATATATATATATATATATATATATATATATTCTGGCGTTGGAATCAAATCGTATATTCATTTGTCTGAATTATTCAACAAGTTTTATATTTAATTAAGGGTCGTAGTCATGTGCTAATCGGATACAGAAATAAAATTTTATTTTCACCAAGTGCATCTTTATAATTTAATCATCTCGATATATAATATTTTTTTAAAAATTAATTATCTATTTATTGAAATTTTTAAATAATACCTTTTTATTTTCAGTCCTAATTTAACATAGAGCCTAATAGAATACTTATTAGTACATGACATTTTAATTCGCATGAGTTGTTCTATATAATTTAAGAACTCTAACTTTGTAAAATACAAAAGCTCTACATATTTAATTTGAAGTTAATTAACATTGCTAACTAAACCTAACTTTTTTTATAGAATGGGTTATCTTAATTAATTATATGTAATATGTGAATTGAATGTGTGTATGCGTCCATTACCCCAATGCCCACTGAGATGTAAACAGGAAATGTCTAAATCAGCATTCTATATTAGCCTTTTCATTTATTTGTTGGGTTTAAAATTACAAGCATACAAAAATTCATTAGAGTCCGATTAATTTAGGTTGAGTTGGGTTAAAATATAAAAATGTAAAATTCTCTCAATATTGATTTTTTAATTCTATTTACAAAACACGAATTTTAAACTTTATTTACTATTAAAATAACTGTTGAGTAACTCAAATTATATGGTGAAACGAATTATGACCCGACCTAATATTTTTAAAAGTGCGACCTGAGAGAAAAAAAATTTGGAAGTTTGTAGAGCAAGGGCCTATGGAGCAACCATACCAAGAGCAGTTATATATTTTATTATACATGTAATTTTTGATTTTCCTGTAGTGTACATCAAATGTTATGTTTGAAAAAATATAAAAATTCTCTTTACTCATAGATATATATCACATTGATCAAACTATATAAATTTATGTGTGTTTTTTATGTTTTTTCTTCTCCATTTTTGTACGTGTAACAGTAACCAATGTTAGTTTTTACATTTATTGATATATCGGTAGAGATGGAATGAAATAATAGCATTATATATGCATTTTAAGAAAACGATGGATGAATTAAATTAAAAGGAAAAAAAAGGTTGAGGAAGCAGATGGAGTTTTCCCTGAATTGTAATTTAATGGCGTGATTGACTAAAGTGCAAATTAATTAGGGTCGCATTTTGTTAAATGTAAGTACAGCAAGAAAATACAAAGAAAAAATAATTAATTAATTAAGGAAGTCATTGTCTATGGAGCCATTGAGTATGATGGATTACATTAGGAAACAACGGAAGGAAACATCGAAAAACGACCTAACGGAGATACCAAAAGACATAAAGGAAAATATAGTTTTTTCCTTTTTCAAAAAAAATATTAAAAAAAGTGAACAACAATTAATATCATTCGTCAGGAAGCACAGAAGAAGAACTCTATGTAACCTCTAAAAGTCACTTAGATTTGGATGCAACAGAACGGCAATGTTTTGTGAAGCGATGTTTTCCACCACATAAGATGACTTCTATGGACAAAGACATCATCATGCATTTGGGGTTTAGAAAAACACTTAATTAGTTTATTATGCTTTGTCAAGGAAAATTACATAGAACAAAGTAGAGTACAGAGAACACATGAATTTAATGTGGTACGATTAATAAAACGCACATATATGAGTAGAAAAAATTTTATTGTTTCATTGACAAAAACTGGTTTGAGTACATAAAAATCGAAAATAGAAAATATATTATAATTACATAACTATACATATCATAAAATATGGCGTGAGTTGTGTTTCGCTTCATACCTCTATTGTTTTAGTGTTACTTAGTTCTCATTATGCTTACTCTACAGATTTTTAAGTTTTTTTTTTTATTTCGAGTTGTATTTCTAAAAAATTGGATCAGATCCTAATCTAAATCACTATGTATTCAAGTTACTCAACAATACTTAAATATCTTAAAATTTAAAGCACTTAAAATATCAAAATGCATGTTGACATTCTATCGATCCATCGTCACTTACAATTTGTTATTTTTCTTGGCCATCAAGCACTAAGTTATATGAACCAACCATGGCCTCCTGGCTAGCCAAGAGTCACTATAATTAACAAGCACCACAAATTTAAATACGATCTAGCCATGTCTAAATGGAAATGAGCCCTAAGAGATGTTAAAAGCCACACCAAAAAAAAAAAATCGAAACTCACTGATATATGAATATGTTTGTATATATATAAACACAAATGTTCCAAAAATATCTAGAACTAACATAAGCTTTTCCCAGTAAGGTAAATGTATTAAATATTATATTACATCAGCAGGATAACAAAAATTATATAATTAATTTAAAAAATGTGAAAAATTAAAGTTATTAATTATTTAAAAATTTAAAAAAAGAATATTTTACATGGATAAATTGTATTTAATAAAAAATTATTGATGTTTTCACTAATTTTTTTTAAAATTATATTATTAAATATATATAAAAAAAGAATAATTCGTGAACCGGCTTGTTTAGGCTTATAGTCTTGGACATGGACTTCAAAGCTCATTTATAAACACCTGGTTATTTTTGACTCAAGACAAGCAAGCTCCTTGGACAGTAATAACAAAAAAATTGATCACATCATACAAATAAAAATTAAAAAAAGAAAAGAAAGAAAATAAAAAGAAAAGGCAAGTTGATCAAGGAAGTTATGACTTCAGAGGTTTTAGCGTTTTCTTTTTTCTTCATCGTATTTAGACGTAAAAGCAAAATAATTAGATAGCTTCAATTGTCATATTTACCTATACCTAGACTTAATCTCAGCCTATCAATTAAATAAACATGTACAAATCTAATTTACTTTTAAGGTAATACCAT
This sequence comes from Biancaea sappan, assembly GCA_037074585.1. Lineage (NCBI taxonomy): Eukaryota > Viridiplantae > Streptophyta > Magnoliopsida > Fabales > Fabaceae > Biancaea > Biancaea sappan. Next base: position 4,694,588 of record CM073498.1, on the reverse strand, counting down.
TTTTGAAGCAACATATATAATAGTCAATTAAAACTTGAAGTGACACCCCCACTAGGTTGAAGTTAAAACATTGACGACTAAGCTAATTAATTACAATATATCTTATAATTGGAAGTTACGGCTAAGAGCATCTTACTACAAAACAAAAAACACAAATCTCTAGATTTAATATGTAGTTTCCAAAGTCTTAATGCCAGGATAAGATGGTGAGAATTCTTATGTGTCGGTACCATTTGCAGCTTGACCTTTCCGTGAAAGGGACTCGTGTATGACCATAATTAGCTATCTTTATTTTTTTTCTTTTTCTGGGTAAATCAACGTTTTCCCTCTTTCTATTTCTTTTTAATTTTCTTAGAAAGGAAGAACATGAATCCAATTGGCCACGGTTCTTATCCATTTTCATGGAAACGCGGCAAATATACATTGAATAGCCGAAAAGAGTTCAAGTTGAATGAGATGTATGATCAGAAAAAAAAAAAATACACACACACACACACACACACACACACACATATATATATATAAGGGACTGTGCTATATAAATATAAGTGCTGCATGTGATATTCAGAGAAACGTTTAAAAGTGATATGTTGATTTGTAAATGCATGGCGGCACTTTGATTTGTCTTCATGTGTCTAGATATCTTTATATTATTATATATTCAAAAATTAGATCATCATATATATTATCATGAAAGGATAAAGAAAACTTTATGCTAGGTAATACATGATGGGGTACATAACGATAAGCACAGAAAAACCCTATTCTGAAAAAAGGATCCGTGAATAACAAAAATGGAATCCAGAGGATTAATTAATTATATAATCTTATTATAATACAAAGAGACACTGTATATACGATGATTATTGGTGTGAATTTATGCTTTGATATAATATGGGAATATATGTTGCGCTAAACTATACAATAATCATTGTGTCATTGTCAGAATATATTATATCATCAAAATAAAAACATTGTTTAGGGTATCAGTATATATCCTAATATATCAGAAGGGTTATCCAGATTTAAGATAAGAAAAATAGAAAAAGAAGACTATATAGCATCTAAATTATTAATCGTCGACGAGGCACCGCTTATTCTGATGCTCACACTTAATTTAATAGATAGTCATACATATGCATTTCATGTTAGAATTAATAAGATTATCATATATAATTGAAAAGTCAGATATGGCATCAATATTAATCATCATACTGCTTTGATCACAAAATTAAACCAATAATATTTCTTATATTTCTTGGAAGAAGTAATTTATTCTCGAGCCAGCCTCATCCGAATATCTATATAACATATCATGAAAACTCAATTTGACTATTGATAAATTAACAAATGAATTAATTGTAAACAGAATGATCACATCAAGTCATTATAACTTACGAGTTGAGGAGTTGAAAAAGAAATATATTTTTGCAAATTTTAATTAATTACATTTATAAGTTCATTTATTTTTATGACTAAATAACTTGATTATTTTTTAATCTTAAACTCAATGCTCCGATACCTCCAGATATATATAGATATATTAATTAATTTTCTATAGCTTCTTATTGTAATTCTCGAACTTCTGTTGTTTTGCGTATATTCATTTGGAAAGATAACCATTAATTACAGCTTGAAAAATAATAACAAAAATTGATGATATCAATGTCTGTATTTCAGCAACAATCACTTAAATAGTAATTATCTTTAAAACAACTTATTTTTTCTCAGTAGTAATAAACTATAATTTTCAATACTTATATCTGTGCAACAATTATGATGTTAAGAATGGTTGAGTTCCAATTATATGTGACCAAGGCCAAGAGGTCACTTATCAAAGCCACGTGGGTAACGCGTCAGGCCCTACAAGGGGAAGCGCACAAGTTACCGCCACGTAGATTTGTTGAAAATACGCACATTATCATTTTGACTTTTTTAACCCTCTGTTTTTTAGTTCAATTTTTTTTTTATCAATGAAATTTGAAAAATGAAACAGGCTGACAATATAAAAGGGGTAAACAATTTTGGTAAAGGATAAAATGTTGCCGTACATGGAGACACAGAATCACAAAGAGCGAAAATATAAAATATGAAAAAGGAAAAAGAGTAGAGGAGTCGATTGGAAGAATCAGGTGATTTTACTTGATCAAATCAAAAAATTTAGAAGAAGAGGCAGCGAAAGGCGTGGCACCAGGTGGAGGAATATAAGACGAAGGAGGGGTGGTCCCGGTAGCCGGTGAGGATCCATGTGGAGAAGAAAAGTAAGTGGAAAGAAACGGCAACGTTTCACCGCCTCGAGTAGGGACAAGTGAGCGAGTCTGCATTATAAATACGTGTGTGGAGATGCGTTGAGTACTTCCTCCTTCAATTGAAGCATACCGTATATGTGGTCTTCTTTCCATTTCCTTCTCTTCGCTTCTACCTCCTAATTTCTCCTTCTTTTTCGTCCTTTCTTCTCTCTTAATTACCATTATCTTGTAGCTGCCTCTTCTCTCTCTCTCTCTCTCTCTCTCTCTCTCTCTCTTATATCCCCCTCTTCCTCCTCCTTATTCGTCCTTTTCTCAATCACAATATGTGTGGCATACTTGCTGTGCTTGGCTGCTCCGACGATTCTCAATCCAAGAGAGTCCGTGTTCTCGAGCTTTCTCGCAGGCAATTTTTCATTCATTACTCTTCCTATATATCTAAATACTATATTCATTCACATGTTTCAATCCGAAGTTTCATTCTTTTCCTTACTTCGCTTCCGTTTCTGTAGTTTATATTGTACTGTGCCTCCAATACCTCTGTATTTTTAATCAGTTTGTTTGAATTAGACATTGATATTGTGACTTGATGGATACTGGTATGGATGAAGACCAAATTATATGTGGGGCCCTTCTGCTACCGTTCATTTTCCTGGGTTTAACACTCATGCTGTGTCTAAGTTCTCTAATACTTTCATTAATATAGTTACGATTATCCATTCACGGCATGATCGTAGATAGGGACTTTGGTAACGTAAGTGGGTAACTACGAACATATATGTTATAATCAGACCCTGTGACATTTTGAGAGTTCAGTTAAGATATATATAAACAAGTGGGATGTGGGGTCCAGGTTGGAATACAAATACTGGTATGGTACTTAGTGGTAGGGGAAAAGGTCCTAAATCGAATGACGATTGAAAGGAATATAATATTAATATATGATAGCTCTTGAAGGTGCATGGAAATGATAAAGTGCAGACAGTGCAGTTTCTTGTTTTCCTTAATATGCTTAATTGTACTTTCAAAAGTTTGTTGGAATTAAATCCTTTTCTACAAATCACAACAAACAAACAAAAAAGAGTATTTCAATTGATGATGAGATATGTTTATAGTATTGATCATAAAAATTGAGGGGGTTAAACAGTGGTGGATGATGTCACTGACAGACTGAAGCATCGTGGGCCGGACTGGAGTGGGCTTCATCAACACGGAGACTGCTTTTTGGCCCACCAACGGTTAGCCATAGTGGACCCTGCTTCTGGTGATCAACCTCTCTTCAATGAAGACAAATCCGTTATTGTCACGGTAGGCCTTTATCCACATATACTGTGTGTGTATATATATATATATATATACTTCCCCTTATTCAGAATTTTTTTTTTTTATCCTCCATCCTTTCTATGCCTACTATGGAAATATGGAATGTCCCTAATTATGATGACCATAATTGCTGTGCATCCACTACCTCTTTCATGCAGTGGATCATTTGTTTAGTCAGTATTTTACTTAATCAAACAAAATTATTTGATTAAATAAATCTCACATAAATTTTATTTATCAATTTGATCAGATTATTCTATTTAACCAAACAACCAAATAAAATAGCCAAACTCATCCTTCATATATAATATCATAACCACACATTCTTCTTTTAAATAGCTTGCTCTACTTAAAAAATAACTAGATTTAATTAATTAATTAGTTAATATTCACACAAAATTATATATGATTTTGAAGTCTGTTCTTAAACATACGCTCAAACTATATGTGTATTATATATATATTTATATAATTTGACAAAAAATAAATTGATATGCTACACATCTATGTATGTATTTATAATTAATTTAGTCTATATTTTGTTATATTGAATAATTGGTTTTTTTGTCATAATGTATTTATAATTAATTTAGTCTAGATTTTGTTACATTGAATAATTGGTTTTTTTTGTCATAGTCTGTTTTACCAACACAACTGTTGTAAAATAATGGAGATGAATGAAACTAATCTCCACTAAAACACAGGTCAATGGAGAGATTTACAACCATGAGGCGCTGAGGAAGCAACTGAGCAACCACCAGTTCCGAACTGGCAGTGACTGCGATGTTATTGCACATCTGGTTAGTCATATATATTGCTTTACCCCAATCATCATATCAAAAAATTTATATTTGTTTTCCTCAGAACTTTAATTTCATGATTGCGTAATAACAGTATGAGGAATATGGAGAAGACTTCGTGGACATGCTGGATGGTATCTTCTCCTTTGTTCTTCTGGACACCCGCGACAACAGCTTCGTTGTTGCGCGAGACGCTATTGGGGTCACTTCCCTTTACATTGGTTGGGGATTAGATGGTAATAATAATACTGATTGATTACCGATTCATTTCAATTTAATAACGCCTTACGATTTATGTTTATATATGTTTTGACTTTATAAATGTTGAATTATTAGGGTCTGTCTGGATTTCATCGGAGTTGAAAGGCCTCCACGATGACTGCGAACACTTCGAGCAGTTCCCACCAGGCCACTTGTACTCCAGCAAAGAAAGAGGGTTCCGAAGATGGTACAACCCTCTTTGGTTCTCTGAGACCATTCCTTCTGCCCCTTACGATCCTCTTGCTTTGAGGCATGCTTTCGAAAAGGTATCATTCACATTTAATTATTTGGTACAATCAGTCAATTAAAATTTGCTGAAGCCAAAATGAGGGATTTAGTGCCCTAATTGATGATGGAATGGTTGTTGTGATGACAAACAGGCAGTGATAAAAAGGCTGATGACAGATGTGCCCTTTGGGGTATTACTGTCTGGAGGCTTAGACTCTTCTTTGGTTGCATCCATCACTGCTCGTTACCTTCGTCACACAAAGGCTGCCAAACAGTGGGGAGCACAACTACACTCTTTCTGTGTTGGCCTCGAGGTCAGTTGTTGTCTCACATTACATTCAAATAATAATGACAATGCAATGTTAAATATCGATTTGGTTTAGTGATGCCTAATTGTTATATCGAGCAGGGTTCACCTGATCTTAAGGCTGCAAAAGAAGTTGCAGACTATCTAGGGACTCTTCACCATGAGTTTCACTTTACAGTTCAGGTATTTTTACTCCAAGAAGCAGTACTCAAGATTACACAGGGCAATTTACAAAATGACATAAAAGTAGTACTAAACCATATGTACACTGCGTATGCAGGATGGTATAGATGCCATTGAAGATGTTATCTACCACATAGAAACCTATGATGTGACCACAATAAGAGCAAGTACACCCATGTTTCTTATGTCAAGGAAGATCAAGTCATTAGGAGTGAAATGGGTGATCTCTGGAGAAGGCTCTGATGAGATCTTCGGAGGGTATTTGTACTTTCATAAGGCCCCCAACAAGGAAGAGTTCCACCGAGAAACTTGTAGAAAGGTCATAGAATTATTATGATTTATTCTTAACAACACAATGCGTTAACTACAAGTGTTTATATATATATATATATATATAATTCAACTTTTTCCTTTTATTTTTTTAATTTTTGCAGATTAAAGCACTTTACCAATATGATTGCTTGCGAGCCAACAAATCAACATTTGCTTGGGGTTTGGAAGCTCGAGTACCATTTTTGGATAAAGAGTTTATCAGTGTTGCTATGAACATTGATCCCCAGTATAAAATGGTATGAACAAATTAAGTTATAACATTTGATTGGATTCATAAAAGATGTTACAGGTCTTATTGAGCTTACAATTTATTTAATCTGTGCAGATAAAACCAGAAGAAAGAAGAATTGAAAAGTGGGTTTTGAGGAGAGCCTTTGATGATGAAGAACAACCTTATTTGCCAAAGGTATTATGCAATTTGATACAATTAATGTAGATCATCACGGAAATTAATTGATGAAACTGACATATGAGCTATTAATTTTGTGCAGCACATATTGTACAGACAAAAAGAACAATTCAGTGATGGAGTTGGGTATAGTTGGATTGATGGCCTTAAAGCTCATGCTGCAAAACATGTAAATATGAACATAAACATTTTTCTCTTCATATGAATCCAATTTTTCCTTTTATTTTTCATAACATTTTTGTATCTTACAATTGACTCTTCTCATTGCCCTCCAGGTGACTGATAAAATGATGCTTAATGCTTCACGTATTTACCCCCATAACACACCCAACACCAAAGAAGCATATTACTACAGAATGATCTTTGAGAGGTTCTTCCCACAGGTAATGTTGTCCATCAAATCTAAGTACCAAGCAGACAACAAAATTATCTCTGTTAGGAGGCGTCTAGTACATTGTTATCTTATATTCTTTGGTATCTTGAACACTCTGGGTATTTAAGATTCTCATGTTTGGTCTGATGATTGAAAGCTGTCTTAGCAAGGTTACACTTGGTACTATTTCTAAAAGTTAACTAGTTTAAACTTCATGGGTGTGAGATCTAAGTTTTTGCATGGAATGACATACAATCCAAAATGGTGTCATTCTATGCCTTTTTCTGTCTTGGATAACCCAGCATTTTAGGCACTAGTGTGCTAAACAGATATCTTGAATGCCTTTGGATATAATGGTTTAATACGAGTGTATCAAATAGATGCATCTCAGACATCTGAGATACCAGGGTGAAGATAATAGTGTACTGGAGGTCTCTGTAGTTGAAGGGGCTGATGTTGAATATGCGGTGGTTTGTGATTTGGTTTTGCAGAACTCTGCTAGGCTAACTGTTCCTGGAGGAGCAAGTGTTGCATGCAGCACAGCAAAAGCAGTAGAGTGGGATGCTGCCTGGTCGAACAATCTTGATCCTTCTGGAAGAGCAGCACTTGGAGTGCATCTCTCAGCTTATGATGACAAGCAGGTTAACTCAGTCAGCACCACAACAGCAGGACCAGAGATGATCAGACCTAAAATGGAAATTAATTCTCTTGGAGTTGCCATCCAGAGCTAATGCCCACACACAGGAATAGTTGTGGGAGAATGAATGTTGTGATACACGAACATAAAACGGAGAAGACTTTTGCCTGCTGTAGAATTCAGGCAGTGATATATGCATAGAAGGTTTTCTACCTAGTGTTGTTGTTGTTGTTGTAGTGTTGTTGTATCCTTATCTTGTACTTAATTTAAATACCGTGATTTGAACTTTATCATAATGTATTGAGCTTCCAAGTGAAGTTCTCTGCTTCAGTTATCAATTTATTGTGAACTCTTGTATGTATATTTTCACATAGTAAAGCTGTGTCTTCAAGCTTCTCCAAATCTGAGGGACGGAGGCAAATCCAGCCTTTAATACTGTATATTACTAAGCTATAATTACCTAAAGCATATTCTTCATGTAACACGCAACAAAAACAAATACTTCAAAGAAAGAAGAAAAAAAAGTGTTTCTTGATCAAGCCGTCACTGCAGCCATGCTTTGATCAGGGTCAAGGTGGAGCAGCATTGCTCCAGCAAAGTACTGAACTATCATTCCAATAATTACTGTTTTCCATCAATAAACAACAACAAAAACTTGTTTTCTCTTCACTAGCATTGCTTTACTGGTGAAAGAGTTGCAATTACCTAACCCTCAATAGAATCACCACCACCTAATTAATAAAGCATTATTACAAAGAGGAGTTATATATATATATATAAAACATAATTTTCAGAAGAACAAAGCAGTATAGAAAAGCTCGTTCCAAGTATCAGGCAAGCCAGGAAGGCACCAATGGCTGCAATCTGCAGAGAAGTCAGGTTTAGCTCTCTGGTCGGCACTGAGATCACCACTATAAATAGAAGGATGGCCATCCTTCCTCAGTGCCGATAGCATTGTGATGTCCAGCAAATAAGGTGGCCATCTCATTTCCCTTATCACCATCTCCACTACCCTCATCTGCCTTGAATATGCTCCTGTGATTGTTGTGCCTTTGACTGGTGCTGTTTCTCCATAGCAATTCTTTGTTGTTGTTGTTGTTGTTGACGTCCCTATGCCATTCCATTCCTTGGGGCTGCAAATAAAGCCCTCCAGTTTTAGCATGATTTATATTAAAATTTGGAGCTATTCTCGGGTAGATTTAATCTACAAAAGACTGTTAAACCAAATTAATTATAAATAAATATGTGGATATTTGAAGTTGATCTTACTGTCAAAGAGAACAATTTGTTTTTGTTGTCTTTACACTATTTCATTCATAGGCCTCGTGTATCTGTGTCCGTGATTTATAAAGATTTTTAAACAAATTTAATCTATATAAAATATGTAGCCAAATCAATCATAAAAGAGACACATTGGTGTGTCATAAACACTTCTAGCATACCCATGTATTTTAGATAAAATTCAGACTAAAAAGATTACTAAACTAAATTATGTATATCAAATGTGTATTTCAATACAAGAAATAACAATTATGTTTTACTCTCTCTACATTATTTTGATTCCTAGAGTTGCATAAAAGTATCCTTCGGTATCATTATTTCCAGAAATTCTAAAGTAGAATGAAAAGACATATAAATATGTAAAACACATTTCTATGTGTTCTTATATACATTTTTTTAATTATTAATATAGTTGACATATTTTTGCATCAAAATAAATTTAAAGAAAATTTTTAAATAGATTCTATAATTGATAAGCTTCATTAAAAAAAATGCACCTAACATAATTTACAGAATTCTTTTATTAGATGTTGTCAGCTTCTAAAAGATTTTCACTCAAAATTTGTAAGACCGTAATCGCTGAAATTTTCCCTTCCTCCCCCTTTCACTGCAAATTGATGTCACTAGCTTTATGGGTATGTAGAGTCACAAAACTGACAAACAATCCAACAATATTACATGTGTGGACCCTCTTGAAATCAAAAGTGAACAAGACTAGCGTAAATCCTTTAATATTTGCATATAATTCATGTGTTTATTATCCACCGGCAATTGTCAACAATTTTGCATTACAAACACATTTTTTTTTTTTTCACGAAGGACATTGCATTATGGAGATTCTCCTGCACAAGGAAAAATAAAACTTTCTCCAAGCAAGTTTAACGGGATTGGGCAAAAGCAATGAATGGCTTTGGAAACGACAAAAAAAAAGAAGCAGCCTTTCCCTAATTTTATAACTGTTTGCCTGTATATTTATTTTTGAAAAAGTTAATATTATGAATTCGGCATGGCATACAAACTAAAACTTCATGAAAATATATTGTTTAGCATGTGAAATATAATGCTAGGGCATACCTACATGTCCTACATTTGACAAATGAAGTTCCTAGTAAGATTGCTATATAAATTTGCTATCATAACATGGATATTATATTGATTTTTTTTTTCCTGGTTTCCACTAAGAGATGTTGATATTAATGCTACAAAACAAATTTGGAGTCGGAAATTTCCTAGAGTATAAACCTACTTTGAGAAAAACTTATCTCTTTTGGCATTCTCTTTATTTGTGAAAGGACAAGGCGAGGCTTTGAATTTCAACCTCGAAACCTACTCCCAAGGGCCAAATCTAGATGCAGTTCAATGGATAAAAGCAAATTTCTGGTGCTTGGAGCTCGAGAAAAATTTGGACTGTTCTCCAAATTCTCTGTTAAGCTTGAGCGTAGGACATAATCTGTTTCTTATTAATTACGTTTAGAAATCCAACATTACGTAAATACTTTATGATAGAAAAAAAAATCTTAAATAGATTTTGCTAATAAAAAATAATTCATTTAATTATAAATATGAAATAACGTTAAATGTATTACATAAATATATTTATATATTTGAGGAAATTAACAATTTAATTCTTAAATTTGTAGGTTCATTTAGTTCTAGCATTTTAATTTTTTAATAATGCACAAGTTAGTTTTAAAATCCAGAATTGTCATCCAAAATCTATTAATTATGCCAATTTTTAAATCAATTATTTTTTTTAACTACTCCTAATTTAAAGACTGACGGAATTAATGATGAACGTATCTTATATATATTTGTTTGGTTTTGGTTTATTTAGATAAGAGAATAGGATTCTTTAGTCAATCGGCGAGCTTTGTTTATGCAAGCTTTAACGGGTTATGTAAAACATTTATAATTAGATTAATTGATGACAATAAAATTAGAATGATAGGCACAAGATACTCCACGAAAAGACTAATTTGTGATAAATCACATATTTTGAAGACTAATTTGTGTACTTAAGAAAAATTCAAAGACTAATTTGTTAACTTACTTCATCTATTTGATGATAATTTTATTTAAATTATGTAGATCAACAATAATCATATTACTAATAATATATTCCACAGGATATTTGATATACTATTTTATATTTATAAAATACATTTGAATTGGATCTAATTAAGAGAGTCAATCTATAATAGAAGAGACTGATCCAAGCCCAATATGAATTGATGGCCCAACTTACAATCCAATTTGATATCAATAGGCTTATCATATTGATTAAGGGGTATTTTATGATATTTAATTATATTTTAAATTTATTATTATTATTATTTATAAAATAGTAACCTAAAAAAACCACTAACCTTCTGATAGTACATTATTATTTTAAAAAAGACTTTTGTGAGTTATAATTTCTTTTAATTTAAAAACTCTTTTCTATTGTTCTTCAAAAAATTGGTACAAATTTGGTTGTTGTTTAAGGGTCCGGATCCTTTGTTTAGAATTTGTCTGTTTTGAGTTTTAGCAACGGTTTTAACTGTTGCTAAAACTTTCCGTAACAAAAAAACTGTTGCTGAAAGTTTTAGCAACAGTTAAAATCGTTGCTAAAACTCAAAGCAATACTTGTTTTATTCTGAGGACGTTGTTTAATGAATTTGAACAAGTTTGTAAGTATGTCTTTTTTTTTTTTTTTTCTTATCTCTCACCAAATAATCTCACTATTTATATAAACATGATTAATTAATTAATTTTAACCAGTTATATTCTTTAAATTCGCGCGCGCACAGAGAGAGAGAGAGAGAGAGAGAGAGAGAGAGAAAGAGAGAGAGAGAGAGAGTCCCTACTTGTAGTGTGTGGGGGAAATGGCCTGGAAGAATACTTTAGTTCTGTTTCTATCAATATTGGTGTCCATCCAGTTAGCCCATGTTTTGAGACCTCTTTCCAGAGCTGCCAAACGATCCATGTCTGGATAGTATTTGCCTCCTAATTCTACGTAATCCCACCTGCACTCAATCACCTATGTGATTTTATTTTCTTTCTTTTGTCTTTTCATAAAATTACGCAATAAATGAAAATTTTAAATGAATCATTCATTCAAACCCATTTTGGTTCTTGGTTGAATAAGCTTTTTACCCTTGAAGAGGTCCTTGATGACTCCACCAGTGTCCTGTGTTGAAGGACAATACATCAGCACTCCTCCATATCTCTCCATCCCCATCTACCTCATCCAGCCTCAGAATTCTCTTCCCTTGGAACTCATCAACCTCCAACAGATATGGAGATCTGTAGAACGAAAGGGTCACACCATAGTCCTGCAAATACCGTGTCAAAACCCAATTAGGATCTCTCTTGAAGCTCTAAATTGATCCTCTCAAATTTTACCGTTTTGAAGAGAGAAATATGTAATGTTTATGGAATTTAAATACATTGTGAGATCTATTATTTAAGCGAGGTTTATCCCTCAAGTAATTCTATATACATTGTGTCTATGATAGTATCAATTTTCTAACAAATTGAGAGTATTCAAATACTTTTGACAGGCGAAAAAGCATGACGTTTCCGGGGGCAATAGTTCTAGGTCCTCCCAGCAACACTTTTTTCAACAGATCATTTTCAAAAATAACATGACCCTGAACCTCTGTTTCCAATGCCGATTAACAAACAGGAAAATGAGTCTTTAGCTGATAAGAGTAGAAAACTGCACCATTTTTATTTTCCTTTACTTTTGAACTAAAATTTAGCAGAGAGAAGAAAAGGGTAAGTAATACTTTGGCCCCATTCCAAAAGAGGACAAGAAGGAAAATGTAGCATTTTTTCTTTCCTTCTCCTTCTGAAGCCAAAATTCAGCTCAGAGAAGAAAGGGTAGGTGTCACTAATGCCTAAATCTTACAGCGAATGGAATTTTCTCCAAAATGTCAAGTGCGTGTGTATGATTATTGCTCAGAAATTTCAGACTCACCAAGAATCTGAAGGTTGAGAGTGGTTCTCCCCTGGCCAGTTCCGTTGGTGTCTGAGGTACTGCAGAATTTATCATACAAATCAATGACTGCCATTGGTTGAGTCCAAGCGAGTCTCCCACAAACATCACAGTTTTCCCCTTCATGTTCAGCAGAAACTCAACCCCGTTGAACCTACCATGACAATGCTATCAAACCGTTCAGACTATGCAGGATAATACGATGATATTATACAGTCTCAGCAGAAAATGCACACAAACATCACAGATTCACAGTTTTGCGCTACAGATTCAACAAAAACTAAACTCCACCATGAAAATGCTACAAAACCATTCGGACAATGCAGGACAACACATTATACAGCTTCAGCACAAAATGCATACAGCAGCTAACCCAGTAGGATTTTAGGAAACTTCATTTGTCTTTTTCAATTGTTCAAGTACCTTGGGAGCTCGCAATCGAGGGGCCTCCATTTGTATTTGAGGTAATCAGAATCTGGGCGACCGTACATTTGGCAGTTGAATTCCGGGTCGATGATTGGGCAGTTAGAGGATTGATAAAGCGGGTACGTCTCGTCACGAACCCAAGTGCCCACAAACAACGCACAGGTGCTTCCGTTGGCTTGGATCAACATAGGTCTATGATGGTGGTGGGAGTAGTAATGGTGATTTCTGAAGCTCAATGTCAGAGCAGAGGAGGAGGCTAGACGCCATTGCAGAAAGACCAGGAAAAGAAGAGCCCAAAATGAGCCCAAAAACGCCATTGCAGAATCTTGGATATGAAACAGAGAAGGGAAGCCAAGAGGCTCAAGGAAGAAGAGACGAGAAAGAAGTTGAACTGTTGTGAAATATTAAAGAGAGAGAGGAGGGGGAGGTTATGGCGTCTGTTAACAAATTCTGACAAAAACGGTGAGGGGTTTTCACTTTTGGTGTATGTGGGAGCGAAGGTAGCTGAACGTGGTGGCGTGTGTTGAAAATTATGACTTTCATGAATGAAGGTGTTGAATTGGTAATCATTAGGTGATTTTGGATACATTTTTTTGTTTCCTTTTTGTGAAAAAGAATCAGTGAAGAAAATAAGTTAATTCAAAAGGTCGTATGTATGAGAAATTTATTTTAGCCTTGCGCTCATTTTTGCTAAATTATAGTTATCAATTTTTAGCTACTTGTAATAAAATATAACAACTAAAATTTTATTATAATTCATTATTTTATGATAATGTCATTGGTCTTCTTTTTGAAAAGAAAATTTTTTGTTTGGCCTCAAAATTAAATAATATGTTTAACTTAATCTAAACTTTTGGTTATAAAATTTAACTATGTTAATTGAATCAAACACTCTAATTAACCAGAGATTTGAATACATTTTCTTGTTAGAAAAGGCACCAAAATCGATACTTTATTCTTGGGTCTTTCAAATTTTGTTCACTAATGGATACTTTCCAATTTTCTTTTTAATTTATTTTAAAATAATTTTTATATGTATATTTTTATATGTTAAAAATATTGAAAATTACCTAACTTCTCACTTTCCAATATATATATATTTAATTTCTCGTTTTTATATCAATAACAAAAAGGTTATATTTAAAAAATATGACTTAAAGTCAAAATTCTAAGGTATGTATTAAATATTTTTTAAATAATCCGAGACCTATTGAATAATTGGACCCCCGAACCTGTGATCTAAGGTTAGCTATGGGTGTGAATAGGGGAAGCATAGTTTTGGACAATTCCACATATGAATACTGCGGTTTTTTTCTTTTTGGGACTTTCTGTCTTTTGTCAAAAAGGCATTTGCTTTTTCATGCCTGATTCGATGGATAATCATTGCAATTGAAAGTCTGATTGAGAAAATTACTACAGTGAAAGAGGACTAGGATGGGTCCAACGCAAACTAAATTTTCTATCGGGCGCCAAATGTCTGGTAAGGAATTGAATTTTTTAATATCATCTTATTGAGGCAGGATAGATGGAGCTTATATGGGCTCTTCCTCCCCAATCCACATTTTCCAACGTCAAATGCTGATCGCCCAACACCATTTGATTGGAGTATAACAGGTTTTTTTTGGGAGGTCCCACCCCAACTTTTCAACGTCAAATGGTGAGTGCCAATGTTATTAAAATTAGATTGGACTAAATGAACCAGTCATAAAATTGATATGGAATAGCTTTTAAATTAATGAGTGATTGAACCAGTTAAAAATCGATTGAACCGATTAAAAATCAGTGTTAAATGAACCAGTTAAATCGGTCAACTTAAATTTTTTTATTTTTTTATTTATTATTTTTTTAAAATTTTGCTTATCTATAATCAAGTAATGAAGAAATTAATATTACAAATTAGTCAATTTTAGTGTAAATGTCAATATATTGATATTTTATAAATTTGATACTAATGAATATTATATTAATTAATAAATTTCCTTGTTATATGGTCAGTTTTTGCCATGAACTTTTGATTGTAGATTTTTTTTTTGTGTAACTTTATATTAAATCTTATTTTTAATTAAATTTGTGAATTTATATTTATAATCCTTAATTATGTATATTTTTTTTTAAATATTTTAAAGTAAACTAGTTCAACTACAATCTAACCATTAATCTTTAAACTGGTGTCTCTACTAATTCAATAATTAATCTAATTTTTAAAACCTTAGTGAGAGTCTAATAGAAAATCCTGGTTCAGACCAACATCAAGTATTATTGTCATTGCTGATTTTAAAGACAACAAAAGAATAGATTATATTTGCAAAGAGCTTTTTTTTTTGGAAAATAATAAAATAAAACTCAACATTATTAACCAAAACATTATCAACAACAACAATACAAATGAATTTCATATTAGCCTTAACGGAGTGTAGCTAATAAGTGTAGCAGTTAATTGAATCGTTATAAACAGGTTCTTTTCTTAGAAATTGGAGTAAGTTGTAGCCTACTTTTGAGCTGATGTTGATGTTGTTGTCAGAAGGATGGGATCTCTCAAGAGCAAGAAATGTGGGGGAAAAAAAACGAAAACAAAAGAACTGGTTTTGTTCTTTTCTATCAAAGAAGAGAATCTTGAAAAAACAAAAAGCAGATTGTTCTTTGCTTTCCTTCAACTACATTCATAGAACATCGTCCTTTGTCCTTCCCACAAAATTGTGGGGAAAGAATGATCGATTCCTAATCATCATTAACTCAAAATGGTTAATGAAGTGGTGTTTATAAAGCATATCACTTCCATATAATGATGTCTAATTAACATGATTACCTTTCTTTTTTTTTTTTTGAAACAAGAGTCAACATTTGAGATATCTAATAACCATAGCAAATGGTGGAACTTGAGGAGTAGAGGAAAAATGTTTATTATTGTCAAGCATTCTCGGATATTGATCCTTTAAAACTTATTGTCAAACAAGATCAATAAAAATATCACATGTCAAGTAACTTCTTTAAGGAATTAGTTAATGAAGATATATATATATATATATATATATATATAGACACACACACACACACACACACACACACACACACACACACACACACACACACACACACACACACACACACACACACACACACACACACACACACACACACACACACACACACACACTCCTATTTTAACTTATAATATAATTATGATACGTTAATAAAATGAGAAAGTATGACGTTTTTAGTGTCTTAATTTTTTCATACATATTATTTTATATAATTATCTGTTTTTTTAGTTAAGTACGTAAAACAAATGAGAAACAAATTGTGTGTTTATATATAAGAGTTTCATGAAAGAGATTTACATTAGAACAAAAGTAAAGTAAAGAGCAATGATATTAGTAACTGAAGGCCTAGATCGGTTATTCTTGTGGCATATTGTTACTAATAGTAAGAGATCATTGTTATTTTGCAGATTAATAGATCTAGTGTAGGCATTAGCTAGCTTACATGTGAAGTACTTAATCTAACATAATTAATATGTAATTATGCACATCGTTCTTGATATGTTTACAACAAATTGATCATGTTAACTTGCAATGCTTAGTTAATTTTGTCGAGTTATTATTGTAAATAAAATTCTCTGCTTGGTTTTAAAACAGTTAATTTGAGCTGTTAGTTTTCACAACCAACGATTTAGATTTTAATATGTTTTTTTTAAAAAAAATAACCATAAAATCTGAGTCATTGATTGCAAAAACTAACGACTTATATTGAACCAAGCACCATTCAAGTCTCATTTTTGCTATTGTATCTTTCACAAAATCTTCCGCTAAAATAATATTATCTACTACAATCGTAGTTATTGTAACTTGTATACCCGCTTTTGAAATTAAAATTTGAATTTTTTTTCTTCCTGGATTGTTGTGACTGAAAGATTATGTATTGTTTTTTCTCTTCATCTTTTCCTTAGACTGTGGCTAGTGTTTGAATTAGTCTCAGCTACCTTGGATAACACATCTACATTTGAGCTTACCAACTTAGACTTCATTCACATTGTATGACTCAATCATTGATGACACAGACACTATGAATCTATCACATTCATTTGACAATACTTAAAGAATGTATTCTAAATGTCTAGGAACATAGACTGGTGCCACCTAATGAAATGAATGAATCAACTAACCTCTTTAACTTCAACAAATATTCATTAATATATAGGGATTCCTTCCTTAACCGTTTTACCTGGGCTCCGGTTTGTGAAACAGAGAAGGTCATAGCCAACAATACCAGCAAGCTTACTATTAGCAATTGATGACAACAACCAAGATAATACAAGTTAGTCTTGCTACTCTAGTCGAGGTAATCTTCACTGAAATTAGCTATTTTCTTTAGCTTCATCTAAGTTGAACTTAGCATGGATGAATTGTTTACCAAGCAAATGCAGGATTAGAAAAGGTTTAAAGAGAAAACTTTAAGACTTATTTGTGTTTGTAATATTTGTAGAATTTGAAAGATTTTTCATTTCTGCTTTTGCAATGTGGCTCTCAACAAATGTTCATCGCCAAAACCATTCCTAAATCAGCCACTAGATAGCTAACTACATTTACTTTACAACTGTGCACAATTAAAGAGAGTAGTAGTTATGGAAGTAACATTGAATATAAGAATCTATTCTAGTTCATTTTCATCTTTTCCAAAACGGTACAAAAATAGACACCAAGCCACCCGAAGTATAGTTCAGATGGTTAGGTGGAGACTGAGGAGAGATCTATCTGGGTTAGACGCCATAGGCTCTTAAATCCTGATGTACCAACAAGAAATATAGACACGGGGATGAAAAAGGTATCCACCTCCAATACTCTGTACCAAAAAGAAAAGGGAAAAAAGATGCAGTTGTTCATGGTTAAGTCCCAAATCCTATTCATGCCCTGGTAGTTTTCCTTCGTTTGTAGTACTTACATGCGCCTTTATACATGGCAACATGTTCATCTTCAAGTGAGCATTCTGGACTGGTTCCATTCTCTAACTGTTTGCCTTGAAAAGTTGCCTGCTTCCCCTATGAACCAAAAGAACCAGACAGAAAATGTGTCTAAAATCAAGAAAATGATTCAACAAAAGAAAAAAAGAAGGCAACAGTAGTGCGAACAGATTGTAGATTACAGTGTAATAATTAGGAGGCAGAGATGGAAGTGCCATGGCAACTGGGTCTGGATCAACAGCAACATTACCAAGACGATAACTATTGCCAGCAAAAGTACTGCAAGAAATCACATTAGTCAGGAACACAACATTACTAACTCCTATGATAAAATCTAAAAACAGACAACATATTCTGATTTTTAGCTAAAAAGACATCAAAGAACCATCCAATTGCTAGATTGATTGACTGGGGCTCTAATTTGGGGAACCCAATGTCACTCAAAATTTGCCTATGAAGATTGGAAATCTGATTTGATCATAGTTCATTTCTTCTAGTTAAATAAGTACATTACTTAAATCCCTATTCATCCAACCACCGGAGCTATCTTCATGAGGCAGACATCACATGTTCAAACATTAAGAAAAAACACATAATTTTACACGCTGACACTATCAAATCAAGTAACGGTATACATACAACCTCTTCACAAGCTACTTGTGCAAAATGTAACTATCAACACCACCAACACCCCCACCCGCAGCCCACAATGGAAGCATGTTGATCAGATGGCATTCCAGGCAGATGATCTTAATTTTGCAGAGGTTCATAGGTTGCCTTTTTAGGTGATTTGGGTCCTCCAATAAACACACCCAAGAACCATAATGATGAGAACGACTGTCAATAAGATATATCGAAGACATTTCACTAGGTAGACATTCACTTGTTATATTTCTTCTACAATTAGTTGCCTTGAATTATTCTAGCAAAGTATGTGCACTAAATTCTTCATTCTCTTTGTAATACTATATTGTGAATTCACATTTTATGATTAAGACAGATTTGGAAAATCAGGAAAAGATGTATCTCATTTTAAAGTCAGAAATTTAATAGAATTTCTTCCCCAAAAAAAGTAATTACTAACTATGGATTGTCAACTTCAATACAAACATGACTGAGTAGGTCCAGTAGTTATGACAGTGATGAAAATCATGTAAAGAGACAAGCTTCCCCATAAATGTTTTAGTGCCTCGTGGTAAAAATGAACCTGAAGTAGCCATCTCAACTAGTACCAAATATGGATTGTCAACTTCAATACAAACAAGCACAGTGCAATGAGTAGGTCCATTAGTTATGACAGTGGTGAAAATCATGCAAGTAGATAAGCTTCCCCATAAATGTGTCTTAGTGCCTTGAGTTTATGGTAAAAATGGACCTGACAATTTCATCAGTCTAATTAGCCATCTCAATTAGTACCAACAAGAGTTCAGTATCCAGAAGTCTGAAATTTTCATACAATAGAAGCGTTACCAACTTATTAGAGTTTAATATTCCAACACAGAATCAGGCTATAATTGTGATTTTGGTTTAGCTTTCTCATTGAGGACCCTGTCTAACTGAGGACAGTTAATATATAGTATATAGGTGCTCCTATTCACACATTTTTTTGGGGGTCAAAAGATGGCAAACTACATATTCAAGGGGCATGCCATCCTTTTAAACAAGCAAAAAAGAATGAAAAAGCATGCTCGTAAGAACCCCTAATGAAAAGCTATTTGCTGAAACCCATAAAGTAACCTTAAAAAAAAATATAGCCAAAGATGAACTGGGATAAAAAATATCACTGAAAACTATGGCATGTTTTGGTTCACAACCACATGATAATGACAGACTTATCAAATAACAAATAAGGTTTTAATTATATAAAATGATTATCTTAATTTAATTTCTATAATCGAAAATGTGTTTAGTTAAGTGTTTTGTTTGTAGATCTTGAGAACATCAACTAAAACGAAATGCATAACATGCAAGATATCTTTGCATAATTTATAAGAAAAATAAATACCAAGAAGAAGAACTTTGATTGAAAATTAAGGTTCCAATAATTAATCTAATCAAAATTGAAGAGCTTGGAGGTAAGGTTGCTGCCATGTGACTTGTAGGTCACAGGTTCGAGTCGTGGAATCAGCCTCTTGCAAAAATTACAAGGTAAGGCTGCCTACATTAGATCCACAAAGTGGATCCGGCCCCTCCCTGGACCCCGCGCATAGCGGGAGCTTTGTAGCACCAGGTTTGCCCCTTTTAAAGTTGAAGAGCTTATTTTTATGCTCAGGATAGATTCAGATGCAGCTCTCAGTATGCAGATTAGTAGTCTCTTTAGCTTTCTTTTCCCTCTCTTTCCCTGCTTCAAAAGCTTCAGATTCTAGATACTACGCACAATATTAATAGTTGTTACACCTTTCCTTATATATTCTACAAAGAATAATACATTTACAGCATTGTAATCTTGTTTTCTTGTATAGTTAGGAAGAAGACAGAGGTAAGACATACTCCGCCATATTTAGATCCAGCATCCCACTTTTGTCAATCTCTTCTTCTTGATATACTTCAGACACTGAGCTGGACTGATCAAAAACAGTACTGCCACTTACAGATAAAACATCAGGTGGCTTGGGCTGAATCTCTGCAATATTACGCGTAAAAATTTGTAATCCAGTTAGCACAGAAACTTGATTAACTATCCCCTTTACAAGTGAATAACAGGAGTCATAAATAGTTTACGAACCTGTTGACAAAACTATATCTTGAGGGGTCTTGGTCAAAAGCTTCTGGCACATGATGGTATCCTGGAAGTCAAGGAAAGTATAGTCCAGAAACTGTGATCTCTCAGAATTTGTCATCTTTGCAAAGCCAAAAGAAGTTGTCCACGTTTCTAGCACACTGGGAACAGCAGGCAAAACAAGCCTCTCCACTCCTAGTTGCATGAGCCTCTGACAAGAAATTCAAGTTAAGAAAACTGATACAAAAATTAATAAAATAATTGGATCTGTGGGGCTTAATTTTATTTATAACTAATGAAGAGATTATATTTTTTCCACTTCATTGCAGCCTTCACCATTGTAATTGACATAAGAAGTGAATACGTTTCAATATCATCAATTACTATAGCAAGATTCTTCTGCATGTTGTATCAGATCAATTGAGAAACTAATCGTTGAGAATTTCACAAAAAGGGCATAAGCTTTAAAGACAGCCAACTGAATTACCAGAAATGTACTTGAAGGAAAACATATATCAAAGAATTAAGGAAAACAAATATTTTTGTGGTAAAAAAAAACTATTGAGCATTGGAAAAACCATTCTGAAAAATTGTAAGCTTTGGGTACTAAAAAAGAGGATAACAATATTATAAAGAAAAACTTAAAGGACTAGCATCTTTACAACATGGGTTTCATTCCTTCTTTTTACTATTATTATTATTATTTAGAAAGAATAAAGGATTTATCTGATTTCAAAGTTCAAATAAGTACCTGCTAACTATAGTTGTTTTGTTTTAGGTTAAGCTTCATATATTGGAAACACCTTGGAGCCATATATATTAGTGTAGGTGAGAGGGAGGCTAAGAATGACATGGAGAGGGTAATAAGGAATGATGTAGCCACAGACGGATTGGAGAAAAGTGTAAACTCAGGAAATATATACTGGTTAAAAAATGCAACAGAATTATATCAATTTTCTTTTTCTTTTAAGGAAAAAAAAAGATTCATGCAGCTTAACACAAGTAATTAGGATTGAATCAAATGGTAACTTGTAACTAGTAAAAAACTCAATTTTATTTTACTTTTTATATCAAAAATGCATCCTGGCTTTTATTTTTGATGCCCTAACACAATTGATCAGTTCAAACACATAAATTGGTGAATAAACAAAAGGGGGAATTCTAAAGGCTAATCTGGTCCAGCAACAAGAAGTTGCTGAAAATCAAACTTCTTAAACAAGCTAGGGCCGAAATAGGTTTGAAGGTACTTTAAGAAGTCATACTTGTATTAGTTTTCATGTCAGCTAACTGTGCCTAGGCCCTAGACTAACAAAAACAATAGAAGGTCTACAAACTTTGCTTTAAACTTTCCAAGCTTGACTCATGTGCAACTATTAAGTAATATACACATATAATACAGTGCAGTAGCATTAAGTGCCTCAAATATTATTTTTCCTGTTCCAATAGTGGGAAGAAAGTTGTTCAAGTAATGTGACCTTAAAATAGTTTTGACATAATACAAAAGATAAAAATAACATTCAAAAATAAAAAATGAAGGCAAATGAACATTCATGCAGAAAAAATTTATGGCATTGGAGATCACCTTTTCAAGCTCATCCATTAAAATGCGACACATTCCAAGTCGGCGATACTGAAATCTGGTACCAACAAGAGGCACTTCTGCTACCTTCTCTCCATAGACCCTGGAAAAGGAAATAGTTTGTTAGTTGACCATAACAATACAAGAAATAGGAAATGTAATCACATAAAGCCTACCACTTTACTGTACCAGATTCTATACTCACCTAACTGTAGCCACACTTATCAGTTCTTCATTTCTCTCCAGAATTACAGTATAGAAACCCTGGAAGTTCAACCGATTAAGCTGTGACCTACAGAAATTTTTTTTTGAAAAAAAAAAATTAGACATCAGGCATTGTGCCAAAGAATATAACAATAATGTGAAACAATTTAAAGAGATGCCAAGATGACTAACAATGCTAGAATAGTAGATGTAAGCACCAACAAATCCGTCAACAATTACAAAACAGTATCAATGTGAATGTACCCAAAAAAGTGCACATAGGCCAATTATTTCATCTGAAACAAAAATCCATTGGAACTGTGATTCAATGATGAAGATTATCCAATACCAATTCATCCAAGAAACAAACATGCTGACCTAAAATTATCTTGTCATGGATCTTGCAATGCATGTAAATAGTAACAACTTGGGCCCACATGGTACGCCCACTTGCACAATTTTGAATTTAACCACAATCATAACACAATGCATTAAAGCAAAACATGCAACTTGCCGTTCATGACTCTTCATGAATTAATTTGCTGTTTCTCACCTTTCAAAATTACCAAGACCAAAGATATCATGCAAATTATGAAAATAAGCAAAAATTTAAACATGCAATAGTTACAAACAATACATTAGAGAACAGCAAGCTAAATTATAAATCCAAAAATATGGATCCCAGCACATTGATCTGTCCAGCATGATAAATCAATCCACAAACTTGCACTAACCTAAATAAGCTAGAGTAACAGTTTAAGTAAATAAATGCATTAGGTCTTTTGTGATAAGAAAGTTGGTATCAGTATATCTACTTAAAACAGGCCAAATATGGACATTATCAGAAAGTAGGGGCAGGAAGAACAAGAAGATTTAAATCTTCTTAGTTCAATTACTTTAATATTACCCAAGTTAATAGAAAAGTGACAATGTTGATACATAGCTTATTAGTTCACAATAACATACATATAAATGTTAAGAAAGAATCTAATATAATGTTATTAATTGCAAGAGCCTATCCACTTAGATTCTTCACAATCTGATTCTAAAAAATATGTGTCTAAAGTTGGCCTAATAAAAAACTAAAGTTAAAAGTAAGTGGACGGTTCATATCTTATAAAACAAAATCTGGTCAACTATGAAAGGTTAAATCATGACCAGAAACCAGAGTTGAAATATGGCAGCCCAAAAATTACAGTAAGAACTTTGGGGAATCATAACACAAACATAGTATGCAAAAACTTCAAAGAACAAAATACAAACATAAATCAAAGGATTAGAATTTCTGACCTTTTGCTGAAAAGAACATCTTCCATGAGATCCCTGCCAGAATAAATTTCCTTTAAGGGCTCAAAACATTCATGCATCACTGAAAGAGCAACACTGAGTTTGCTGTAACTCTCTACCAATAAGTCATTTTTAGTGCTACCAAGATCGCAACCCTCAGAGTTAACACACTTCAGCAACGTCCAACTTAAATTGTTCATACCCACTGCAACAGGTTGTCCTAATAGCTTATGGAGACCTGCATATATCTGCAAGAGTTTATCACAAAATTAGTGTCCTAAAAGCTTCCCAGCAGTATATATGGAAGATATGTGCCCTATTATGTCCTAACATTCACTCTTTACCAAAATCTATGACCTTCATGCTGTCACAAGAGCCAGCAATTAATAAAAGCAAACATCATAGGATTAAAAATTAAAGCAAATAAGGAGCTGATTCATAAATTAGCAAGTGTTAAGAGTTAGTTTGAATTGCAAGCAAGCAAAAATATGTTTTCCCTGTTATAATTATATAAGCACCTTTGATGAGACATTGGGTGAAGTTGAGAACAACAACCCAGGCTGGTGTAACTTTTTGTTAGTGCGGCTTCAACCCTTGTTAATGCCAAATACACTATCCTGCCTAATGCTTGTGATTTTATTAATATGTCCTCACTTTTTACATATGAAACATATTTGAGCTTTTTTATCTTTTGCTAATTGGACACTTAAATGTAGTTACTACCCAAACAAAATTCAAACAATTATTTCTGTATGAACATTCTTAAACATCAGACTTATTTTAATTCTATCCAAAAGTAACATCAAATAATTGACAGTGATTTGATTGCTTAAATAAAAAATGGTAAAGTAAAGCTTCCCAGGGAGGTAAAAGACAAATAAAATAAAATTAATATGACAAGGAAAAGGGGGGTGAGATAAAGAAAAACTACCAATATTTCTACAAAACATGGATGAAGTGTTCCTTATAATATAAGAAAAAAGGAAAGCAGGTTTATAATACCTTTTCACAGCTTTTTCCACAGAACCAATTTTCCAGAAATCTTCTAGACTTATCTACAGACCTTCTGCTCAGGCAGTTAGCGTGATCTACATAAGATGACAACAATGACATCATTACATTAGAATGGTGATATTCATATATATAAGCACAAACAAGAAAATCCATGCCTGCATGAAAAGTTGAAGAGTATATGTTTTATTATCTTACATTTACGTTCACACTGAATGCAAGTAAGGATATTTCCATCCTCAACCTCTTCAAGTTTACTTTGGCCACAAATCCCACAACGACATGATGGACAAAACCAATCACCTTCAGGGACGTCCTGAGCAAGCAAAAAGAAACAAGTTTAAGCAAATATCACAGACCCAAAACTAATTGTTACCATGAAAGTAATAAACTGAACTATTTCCAAAAAGAAAATGGTTAATCTACCTCCAGACCTAGACAGCTCTTATGAAAAGAGGATGGACATTGATCACATAAAATCAGTTCACCACCATAGTGACAAACAGAACAAATGAAGTCATTCTCAGTTTGATATGCACCCTTTAATAGTTTTTTTGCAGTTTCTCTTCTCCTTTGATCATGCATTAATTGCATTTGGCAATCAAGGAGTGACTTGCCATTTTCCTGAAAGATACTAGCAGCAGCGGGTCTGCGATTACTACGGCCATTAGCATTAGCATGACCTTCAAAGCCCCCAAGACTATATACCTTCTGACAACAGCTACACTTAATTCCATCATGAGTTATTCGCCCCTCAGCCATGGGACGGCATGATCCTCTTGCTCGGTAGTGGACCTTGGACCTCGGTAACACCACATTGCAGTCTATTAACCAAGACAGGACATTTTGGGGTTTCTGGTATGATGAACAAGGAGCACACACCTTCTGCACCCTTTTGCTTGATCTTAGTAACCGAATAGGTAATCCTTTTCTCTGGATTTTGGGTAGGCTGGACTTTAAATTCCTCGAGCCTTTGAGCTTGCAATTCCCAATTGATCTATTTGCTGGTACTCCATTTACATTATGTAATTCGGGTTTCTTTTGAAGCAATTGGGATACACAGTATAATAATTTATCACTATCAATCTGACTCATATTCACCTTACTTATGCCCAAAACATCTAGAGGTATCATGCTAGAACTTATCCACTGAGGAAGACATTCTTCAATATATGCCTTGCAAGCTACTCGAAGTGAGCCAAAACACTGATTTTGTGGCGACCTGTAGGTCAAACTCCTTCTCCTTCCTCTTTCAGCTGGGTAGTCAAAATTCCATCCTGCTGCCAACAGGTGCTTTCTTGCTTTTAGTATCATACTTTTTTTATCAGCCTTTTGGCCCTTCTCTAATGCATGTAAGTAATACTTCATAACAGCTTCAGGACAGAATTCAGGTTCAAGTACATCTACAACAGAAGGAGAAGGTGGCAAAATTCCACAACGTGAAATATAACTGTCAACTGGAGGATTCATCCTTCTCTGATCATCTTGGGACAACAAAGAGTCCATATTGTTGTCTTTTTTTATATGTTCACAAACTTGACAAAGTGACAAATAAATTTCCTGTTTATCAGGAGAGATGTACCTGTATCGCAGAGATTGAGGATTGCAGACGTTAGATTTTGTCCACTCAATTTTCCATCCAAGATATGCAAGATGTTTTATGACTTTTGTCTTCAGTCGTTCCCTGATCTTCCTTTTAGATGCAAGTGCATATTGATTAACAGCATCAGGGCTAAATTCAACTCCGGAAAGTATCAGAGGTTGCCAATGTAAGGAACTTTTGCGTGTTGAGCATGACTGTTGTCTATTTTTTTCATAAAAGGTAGCACTCAACTCTTCTTCACCAGCAGAACCAGCATCACAGCAGTAATTTCCTTCTGGAGTATCTGCTAAGACCTCTTGAACTGGTAAAACAGATTCTTTCAGCACCACGACCTCCTTCACAGAGAAGGACACATTTAATTCTTCAGTAATATGCATATTTGATGCTCCATCCCCAAAAGGCTGCATATCATATTTCTCCTGGGTAAGAATGATTCCACCGCTGTTTTGATTAGCATCCAAGAAGTTTGACAAGTCACCATCTTTCTCACGGCTCTCAAACAATATAATGTCAGAGCTGGATAAATTACTTGGACCAGCATCATAATGAACATTTGATTTGCTATTTGGTTGATTGTTGGAATTTACAACAGAAGGAAAGTTGGCAGTATCACCTTTCAGATTAGCAGGTTCACCTGACTCTAATGCTTCTGTCAAGAAACCTTTTGAAAGATCTAAGGATCGGAAAACTTCTTTTAGTGTAAGTTTATAGTAGTTATTAACTACCTCAAATACCAAAACTCTCCACAAATCTTTCACGTTACAAGTCCAGTCCCTAATCTTATCGAAACCTTTTTTTGCCCGTATATCATACCAGATTTGCTTTACCGAAACTGCAACATAAGTATCCTGTTCACACTCCTCAATCAATTCAAGAAATACCCACATCCCCCGTCGCACCCAATCCTCTATAACTTCATTCCAGTCATGAGTAATGCGCAACTCGCCAATTCCAATCTTCATTTCATCACCCAAATCTGGAAAGAATACGCATCTCTCCTCCATCCCATCACAGTGATCAAAAATAACACCTTCCCACCAAGCTTCTTGATAGCTTACATCAACGCAGAGACCAAATGGAAGGTCCCATCTCCCAAACTCCTTCAAAGGAGGCAGTGGTCTAATGACTCCACGTTCATTGCAAATTGTAGAACTAGCGCCATCCAAAACAGCTGGAACAACCACTACGTCAACAAGATAATTTGACCCATTATCATCTAAAACATTGTCATATTTGACATGACGCGTCTGCTTCCCACATTGAATAACAGTCCCTGGGTGCCATGAACCCAAGAAGCCCTCTTCCACACTCCTCACCTGAAAAGTTTAAACTTTTCTTAACACAACTGGAAATTTCAGAGGAATAGATGGCCGAATTGATGATAACGAGGGAAAATATTTGGACTTGCGGAAAACACTAATGACCAGAGTTATGTGACCAGACAAAGTATTACAAATCAATAGTTGCATGAATGGTAAAGAAAACACGCAGCCAACCGTTAATGGGAACTTATAACGGAACGAACGATCAGAGGTAATGTAGCTATAGTGAATGGCAACAATAAGAATTAATAACGAGTAACAGGACATCAAATGATCGCCAATGAAAACACAAACATGATAGCAGAAAAGATATAAAAGCCGGATTATTATTAAACTTCAAAAAATGATCATTGAAAAACAAAAAAACAATCGTTAAAAGAAAACAGAAATAAAATTCACAGAGAAAGCACAGCCCCTGAATTTCCTAACAAAAAGATATTACTTACATCTTTAAATTAAAAAAAAAATGTTTTAACAAGTTCTAATGGCATTACCTCCACTCTCTCATTGACGACAAGTTTTCTTTTTCCATACCCTCTTTTGCGCTTTCTCCTCCCATAGTACTTCAAATCCTCCACCGCCATTGGAAACTGCTTCCGAGAATACCCAAACGCTCACAGGTGCAATGTAAATGCTTCAAACCCGTCTGGTCAAAAGAAAACGATCAGGTACGGCGAGAATATCGAACGGCAATTAGATTTAGAAGCAGATTGATACGTTAAAACGAAGGAAACCCAATTCTTGGCTCTAATACTTTGTTCCCAAGAAACATACTCACACTTTTAGTGATCCACACTCCCAACGAGACTAGAATTCCGTGTGTTTCTCTCAAGGGAACTCCGCTGTGGGCCGCTTAATTTCCATTGGACCCACGCCAGCGTGTCACTCTAATTTGCTTACGTGGCATGCGGTTACGTTTTCCATAGCATGGTCTGTGTCCCACCGTATCTCTCGCACGTTATCCCTCTCAAGAGTCTCAGCAGCCCAACAATTAGGAAGGCATTCTTAAAGTCAGTTTAGTAAGGCGGGTCCCACTAGATGCTCTCTCACTGAATCACTGGGATTAGGATCTCTTCAAAATTAAAAAAAATATATAAAAATCTGATACACTTGGAGACAAAGTAAAGGATTTTAAATAGTAAAAGAAAAGTTTGTATCGTAAATTAACCATTAGGAATATGATTTTTCAAAAATTTGAAATGAAAAAAATTATCTTTTTTTTTTATTGATAATAAAAAACATTATCGAGAGTCTTAAATTGAGAACGTGCAAAACGATCGGTCGGGCGATGAATTTTTTGGCTATATATAACTTACTCAAACACCAATTAATTTTATGCTAATAAGCTGCCCAGATATTGCCGTATTGGAAAAAAAAAAGATTATATTAAAAATAATTATTACATAAATATATTGTGTTAATGAGTATGATGCATTAAGATATTGTTTTATTAATAATAAAGATATGTTGTGGCATATTGATACTGATATTACGAGGCACCTCACTTAATAGATTAGTTTCTTTTTTTTTGTGTGATATATATATATATATATATATATATATATATATATATATATTTTGCGTTACTCAAATCACGTCGATTAACAATAAGACATTCCACTTTAGTCTTAATCACACTTGTGTGGTTTTTGATTTTGAATTATAATGTTCACCTAAAGCTATAAAACTAATGCAAAATGAATCTACACAGATATTGAGATTGTGGAATATAATAAAATGCTAAGAACTTTAAAAAAAATAAAAAAACACTGAAGTCTTCTACTTATCTTTCAAAAATAATCAATTTGTTCAATCTCTTTAACAATTACCAAATGACGCGTGTAAAGTTATTTATTTTTTCAAATATTATTTATCTCATTAAGTAACTGTTGAATCATAGAACCAACAATTACGAGAAGACAAATAATATACTTATTTTTTAAAGACAAAAAACAGACAATCAAAAAAAAATAAGTCATATCAATTAAGTCTTTTGTAAAGAGTTTGTCAATGGAAATAGGACAACCTAACAAAATGACTACATAATGTATGAAGGAGACAATGATACACAAGAAGGCGTGTGTGATGATAAGCAAAATGTGATGCAATGCAATTGCCATATTAGTTAAATTATGTGGCAAAGGTTTGAATATATTACACTTGATACTCCTTTAGTTTAAAATATTGCACTTGAATTCTACTAACATTTGAATATATGTTGCAAAACCCTCTTCCCAGATATATTTTATGTTAAATTAATTAGTTTTTGTTTACAACATGACTGTGATTTTATTTTAAATATAATTATAAATATAGTTCAATTAACGTTAATATCTAATATGAAATTGTAACTTTATTTTTAATCTGACAATAGAAATTATTAAGTAATTTTATTAATTGAAAAAATACATGTTGTGAGAAATTTTATTTTTAATAACAACAAAAAGAGAAAGGTTAAATATGATATTTAAAATTAAAAAAAATATTGAATGTAATTTAATCAAATCTTGACGAAGGTTAGTATAACTAAACCCTAAAATTATATGACGCGGGGATGCAGA
Organism: Biancaea sappan; assembly: GCA_037074585.1. NCBI lineage: Eukaryota > Viridiplantae > Streptophyta > Magnoliopsida > Fabales > Fabaceae > Biancaea > Biancaea sappan. Next base: position 4,664,559 of record CM073498.1, on the reverse strand, counting down.
ATGTTTTGTTTGTTGAATTTTACGAGATGACTTAACTCTTTCAATCATCAAGGTTGTGATGTAAATAGTAGCAACTTAAAAATAAAAAATAATTATAAAATAAATAAAATTAAAAATAAGTGTTAAAAATATAAGTTACGTGATACTGAATTGAGATTCAAGTAATTTGTTTTTTTAAAAGAAAATTAATGTCTCTCATAAATTAATTTTATCATTTTATTTAGTATAAAAATATATAAATATATTATTTTTATAATATAATAGTCAATGACTCATTTGTTTAATTTACAATTTCTATATATATAGAATGTAGAGCCTGGTACTTACACACATAGTCTCGATTAAATAAGTAATAACACACAAGTAACAATATATTTAGTTTCAATTTGTCATTGGAATCCGTTAGTTACCATTGGCTGAGAATAAAGGCTTGGATTCTCATTAATTTGAAGCCAACGACCACAACAATAAACAACATTAAATTACAGCTTTAGAAGCGAAAATCAATCTTAACTATCGTTGTGACTTATGTGATATACGAGTAATTTATAATTTTAAAAATATTTATAATTTATAAAAATAATAATAATTAATTGACAAAAAACATATAATAATTGACACAAGAGATTAATATTTTAGAATATCTATATCAAATGTGAATGAAAAAAATTAAATTATCCAAATAACCGAAATATTTTTCTAATGCAAATATAACTTCAATATTTTTCAAATACCAGATCCTTAACCTAGAAAGAAGGAAATAAAATTAAAAAAAATTAACGAATAACATAAAATAATTTTGAATCAATATAATAATATTATGGAAAAAAACCATATAAAGTTTACTTATAACTAATAGAGATTTCTAAAAACTTATTTATACATTACTGTCACGTTCTAAAATATGAGCACGTGACCGGTACGAAAAGTGAATTTCATTTCACCTCCGTAAGCATATCTTTCTCTTAACCATCATATCATTCTTTTAAATACAATTAATTTAAATTACATAATTTAAGAATTAAAATAAAATAATTATTCATCTTTTCACAAAAGATAAGAAAATACGACTAAACCGAGTTCTCTATACACACTACAGTTATTCACATTACATTACTGAATGAACCTACCCGATTACAGAGATTTTCTAGATTTATACAACTTAGAATAAGACCTAAACATTATACCTTTACCCTGAACAAATAAAAAGGTAATCATGGGCTAAGAATCCATAACTCTTTGTATAGATATTTACCTTCAACTGTCAACTCTGAAAAAAATGTTAATAAGAGGGGTATAAGCAAACCACGTGCCCAGTGAGCAGACAACACAACACTATGATAAAAAAAAATATCATGCATCATAATGATAACATGCAGCAATTATATGTAATCGATCATAATATAATATAATATAATTCATAATACTTCACAACAATATCCAAGTAAATCAAATACATTTCAACATAATTCAAATAATTCACAACAGCAAACAGTGAAATCAATTTCACACATTTCTCATACCAACCGGGTCGTCCAGGGTACCTTTGGATCGTTGCATGCGGCCCCCACCGCATCCACCCTTATCGCTCTATTTATATTCTCCACCCTTATAGCTTCACATAGATTTCTCCATGGGGTGCACCGCCATGCCTTTTCTTTCTAGTCAAACACAATCACAATCACATCTAAGAGCATTCTCAATCATAATCATGAGCCACATACACAACTCAGTCATTTACAATTCAAGTCACAACATAATCAATATGGTTCCAGCAACATAGCATGTATACAACATAACCCATAATATAGAACAATTATTCAACAATAACATACTTCAACTATCTGCGTATGAATGAACTCAACAATCAGAGTATGACACATTTCAACTCAGTTCACATGCCATTCACAATCCATCATATAACCTCCATTCATGAAAAAATAAGAAAATATAATTATATACATCACCAGGCAAGTTCCACAATTGTTTATGTCTCATCGTCCCACATCATCTTCTTCAAACTTGGATATACAACATATTTTTACTATGATGCAAAAAGTCAATAACAAAGATATTTAATCATAACAAGTATTAACCCACTCACCTGGATTTCACTCTCTCAGCACTCCCACCTTGCGCTTTGACTATTCCTATTGTAACCAGATAAAAATCATCAGGGTTACGAAATAGAGAAATTTCCTACCACTATTCCCAACCTTCACTTACTTCTCAAATCATAACTCCTAACTGGTAATGAATATCCAGATGAAACTTATACCATTGGAAACTAAACTCAAAGAGCTTTTCAACGATATAAAAAAAAAACTGATGCTACAGTAACGGTCAACGCAGCTACAGTGTCGTTGACTAAGTCAATGATACAGTACGTTGACCGAGTCAATGCTACAGTACGTTGACCGAGTCAATGCTACAGTAACGAGAAATTTGGAAAAAATTTCTCTGTGAACAGTATTTTCTGAAAAATTTCCAGAATGAACAGTGACGTTCTTCGTGTTTTTCATCCAAAAATCCTAAAATCACATCTAAAACAAAATTTCTTTTGATTTCTTCCATGAGTTTTCATCCTTAATGTCTAAGGAGTGTTTTAACACCAAAACCCCCAATTTTTACCAACAATCCAAACTCAAATCTCAAATTTTCATCAAGAACACTAACTTTTTTCAAATATCTAAATTCTACGAATTTCTCCTAGTTTTCTCCAAATTTCTTGTTCTAATAACATCATAAACCACCTATGAATGTTTTAGGTTAACATCCTCACTTAAATTCATCCATTAAAACTCAAAATCTTAATTTTCTTCCATAGGTCCGAAAATGGAGAAAAAGAGAAATATATCAGATAAAATTTACCTATTTGCCTCTAGAACTCCTAAGAATCTGAAGTATGGTTAGAAAATATCATATCACCGGAAAAACTTAAAGAAATGATTGAAGGAGATGGAAATGATAGATGAAAAAGAAGTGGAGTCTCGGGATGAAGAAGGAGAAGAGAAACTAATAATTGTATGTGTGGGCCCCACCAATTTATTTTTCGATAAAATCGCTCATAGCCACCTTAGCTTATAAGATTTATTCACTTAAGTCCTTGAGAATTTGTAAAAATTTCCTGAATTAAAAATTAAAATTTCTATTCCCAGATTTTCTTCACTAATTCAAAAAGCACATTTTCCACGTAATTAAATTTTTCACTAAACTTCAAAATAGATTTTAAATATTCATACAAATTATTGGGGTATTACATTCTTCCCCCCTTAACATAATTCGGTCCTCCGAATTCAAAACTCACCTCAAGACTGAAATAAGTGTGGTTATTTCATCCATATCTCATCCTTCATATCTCTTTCTTCCCAAACCTGGTCACACCCTTGGTGAGATTTATAAGAATACTATATCATCGACTGTGAACTATAGACAGCATTATCGATAGTTTGTATAGGTTCATAAAATACTTATTTAGTACTCCTCCATAGTTTAAAAGTGCAATGAAATATCATTTTAGTAACTCTGCTCAGTCAAAAGGATATTACCATACTCTGCTTTAGAATTTCCATAATCAAGTATGAAATATAGCAAGTCCAACATCTTCTCATTCCTCAAGTTCTTTCAGTAAAAGGAATCACTTCAACATAAGAAGATCCAAATTTCTAGTACATAACTTACAGACAACAAGCTTAACTTGATTTATAAAATAGATAATTTTAATACGTGAAGCTTAAATCAAATATCAGCTTTAGGTACAAATAAAAGAAAGAATAAATTAAGGATGAGGAGGCTTTTGAAATGCAGAAGGTGCTCTAGGTATAAAAGAGGAAGGTACTTCAGACCTTAAGGAGGAAGCTAATCGTTGCAGCCTAGAATTAAAATTAAAATTTCTATTCCCAGATTTTCTTCACTAATTCAAAAAGCACATTTTCCACGTAATTAAATTTTTCACTAAACTTCAAAATAGATTTTAAATATTCATACAAATTATTGGGGTATTACATTCTTCCCCCCTTAACATAATTCGGTCCCCCGAATTCAAAACTCACCTCAAGACTGAAATAAGTGTGGTTATTTCATCCATATCTCATCCTTCATATCTCTTTCTTCCCAAACCTGGTCACACCCTTGGTGAGATTTATAAGAATACTATATCATCGACTGTGAACTCTAGACAGTATTATCGATAGTTTGTATAGGTTCATAAAATACTTATTTAGTACTCCTCCATATTTCAAAAGTGCAATGAAATATCATTTTAGTAACTCTGCTCAGTCAAAAGGATATTACCATACTCTGCTTTAGAATTTTCATAATCAAGTATGAAATATAGCAAGTCCAACATCTTCTCATTCCTCAAGTTCTTTCAGTAAAAGGAATCACTTCAACATAAGAAGATCCAAATTTCTAGTACATAACTTACAGACAACAAGCTTAACTTGATTTATAAAATAGATAATTTTAATACGTGAAGCTTAAATCAAATATCAGCTTTAGGTACAAATAAAAGAAAGAATAAATTAAGGATGAGGAGGCTTTTGAAATGCAGAAGGTGCTCTAGGTCTAAAAGAGGAAGGTACTTCAGACCTTAAAGAGGAAGCTAATCGTTGCAGCCTAGAATTAAAATTAAAATTTCTATTCCCAGATTTTCTTCACTAATTCAAAAAGCACATTTTCCACGTAATTAAATTTTTCACTAAACTTCAAAATAGATTTTAAATATTCATACAAATTATTGGGGTATTACATTCTTCCCCCCTTAACATAATTCGGTCCCCCGAATTCAAAACTCACCTCAAGACTGAAATAAGTGTGGTTATTTCATCCATATCTCATCCTTCATATCTCTTTCTTCCCAAACCTGGTCACACCCTTGGTGAGATTTATAAGAATACTATATCATCGACTGTGAACTCTAGACAGTATTATCGATAGTTTGTATAGGTTCATAAAATACTTATTTAGTACTCCTCCATATTTCAAAAGTGCAATGAAATATCATTTTAGTAACTCTGCTCAGTCAAAAGGATATTACCATACTCTGCTTTAGAATTTTCATAATCAAGTATGAAATATAGCAAGTCCAACATCTTCTCATTCCTCAAGTTCTTTCAGTAAAAGGAATCACTTCAACATAAGAAGATCCAAATTTCTAGTACATAACTTACAGACAACAAGCTTAACTTGATTTATAAAATAGATAATTTTAATACGTGAAGCTTAAATCAAATATCAGCTTTAGGTACAAATAAAAGAAAGAATAAATTAAGGATGAGGAGGCTTTTGAAATGCAGAAGGTGCTCTAGGTCTAAAAGAGGAAGGTACTTCAGACCTTAAGGAGGAAGCTAATCGTTGCAGCCTAGAAAGAGTTTCTGGAGGAAGCGTCTAGGAAATTTGGTGAAGTGCAGAAGTCACTCCATTCATACAGTCAATACATCTCGCTTGTTGGTCACGAAAAATTTGAGTTGCAAACATCGAATGTCTATCAACTCTATTCGCCAATTCCCTAAAATGACGATTCAAAAGCTTCTCTTGTTCTGCAAAGAGGCGATTTATCAATCTCCCCTGATCCTCAAAGTGGCGGTTTATCAATCTTTCCAAGTCCTCCATCTTTTGTCTCATAAGCGCAAGCTCATTATTAGAAGATGTTGCTGTGCTAACATCCTCTAGCTCTACTACATCCCTTTTTCTTTTCTTAGCCTCTGGTGACTCTTTCATGGATCTCTTATTCTTATAATTCTCTAAGCTAAGATTTAGATCCATCTCTACCTTGCCAGCTTCAAAGTTTAGATTGAAAGATTTATTGCCAGCCATATTTTTCTGAGCTATAAAGGTTATACGGAAGGAGAAGTTTGATGCTAGAAAGCTTATAGGTAATAAACTCTTAGTGTAGTGAGCAGTGTAATGGGACATCCATTATTTATAGACAAAATTTAGGGCTACAAAAACCTTTACATCATACTCTAAAGATGGCCTACAGACCTTATCCGTCGCAATGCCAACGGTCTATGATAAGCATGCCAGAAAATAATAAATATAATCTAATGCAAAATATTTCCTCAATAATTTCAGCTAACTTTTGACTCTTGCTCAAATTATTTAACTAATCGCCGCTTCAAACTATGACTTCCTAACTCTATATTTGTCTTATCCAATAATCCTAGATCGAGATGTTACTCCATGAACGGGTAGCTTCACACTAGCCTTATCTAGGTTTCTAATCCGTGGCTTTGCCCTAGGCTTACATATTTTCAAAAATACATATTAAAATAAAAAATTCTCACATTTACACATCTCAAGCGTTACCATAAAGTGAGAAATTTTTTTTTTACCTTTCACTTACCTCTACGAGCATATATGTATGTATGTATAAACATAGAGATACATCATTATCTATATATTTTCATCTATTCAAGTTCTTTTAAATTTCTGACTTCTCATTTTCTGAATGTATGTGGAATCATTACATATTATTCCTTGCCATAACAAATAGCCTTCACTCACTATGCATGAATAGCATACATATCATATGTTTTTAGATACGTATAATCACGGTATGATTCAATCAATATTGTATATTATACTCAACTGAAGGCTTTCAAGAACAACACAATAAAATAGAGACATACATTGTAGTTCATCGTAAAAGCATCCAAGACACTCTGTAATGGCTACATTATCAACTTCTTTGAATTTCAGAAAATGCCAACAAGAGAAATGGAAAAACCAAGTATAAATCGGTCGCAAATCCACCGAATATTGACTTTCGTGGTTTTGGCATTAATGCGACACGCTGTTGGTGTGCATGCCTACCCTAGACTTCTAGCTTCCAGCTTGCAGAAATCTATAGGTTAAGCGTGTAGGGTGCGGCGAAGAGATATCTTCTTTGTCTCTAAGTTCTAATTTTTCTTCTATAAGAACTGTCCCAACGTTCTCAGTTACCACACCACAAAGAGTAATCATCTCTGAGCCTACAACTTCCCAGCATTCCTCTCTTCTCATACTCCTACATAAATTTTTAAATTTTCCAAATCATGGCCACAAGGAAGTACATTTGTAATACCCATGAAAAATAAAATATAAATATTTGTTTACAAACTACTGTTACTATTTCAGTATACGGTACTATTCACCTTTATAATACTATTTACGTATACGATACTGTTCATTTATACAATCGAAATGTCAAGTACTAGATGTGGTTTGGTCATAAAAGAAAACTAGAATTCTGTTTGTAGGAGAAAATGACGTTTTATGTGTACAACGATTAGCTTCCTCCTTAAGGTCTGAACCACCTTCCTCTTCTAGACTTGGAGCACCTTCTACATTTCAAAAGCCTTCTCGTCCTTAATTTATTCTTTCTTTTGTTTGTACCTAAAGTTATATTTGGTCTAAGCTTCATGTATTAAAATTATCTATGTACTAGGAGTAAAATTTAAGTTAGTATTTAGATCTTCTTTGTTGAAGTGATTCCTTTTACTGAAAGAACTTGAGGAATGAGAAGATGTTGGACTTATATTTCGTACTTGATTATGGAAATTCTAAAGCAGATAATGGTAATATCCTTTTGACTGAGCAGAGTTACTAAAATGATATTTCATTGCACTTTTGAGCTATGGAGGAATGCTAAATAAGTATTTTATGAACCTATGTATAGAGAACTATGGGTTTGCCCTAAGCATTGAAGGAATACGACTCTATATGAGTCATTGAGGTGAGAGGAATTTCTATATATATTTATTTTATAATTATGCATGAGGAGTATGTTATTTACTTAACACATTTTCTGGGATTGTTCTTCCTAGATATTTATGTAATAATTTTACGTGATTTTTCCTTTTATATGACGCATTCAGTTGAGAGTATTGCCTTAAGGTAGAATGATCGCCTTCGGGCAAGAATATTGCCTATGGCCAAAATAATGCCTTCGGGTAGGGTACTTGTATTTGTCACATCCCAAAAATTGAGCATGTGAAAAGATACTACTCATTTGATAAAATTCTCAAACATACGTTATTTACATATATTCTGTAAGGTTTTACATTCAACCTTAATCATTCATTCCACACTACAAAATTATATTCATCTGATAAGCAAATATAGACATACATAGTCTGATATTTCTATCTCATCGCAAGCCTAGGAGACCTATAGAAAGTACAGAGCGTTTCTAGTGTCCACATTAATAAGTACTGGTATCCCACCAGACAGAAATAGAGAATAATCCCAAGGGGCTTCTAATCTTCAAACGGATACTCTTGTTCTTTATTTTCTGTATCTGAAAAAAAATAATCATAGGGAGTGTGAGTTTATTTAAAAACTCAGTAAGTAAATAACTGTACTATATAAAATATCAAAAGTACAAATACCACATTTACTCATATAATTAATTGTCTTATACATCGAGTAGTATGAGACTCTAACCCTTTCAAACTCATGAATAAGATTTCATAGATATACACCGAGTAGTATGGGACTCTAACCCTTTCAAACTCGTGAATAAGATCTCATAGGTATACGCCGAGTAGTATGGGACTTTAACCCTTTCAACTCGTGTATAGGTTTCATAGATATGCACTGAGTAGTATGGGACTTTAACCCTTTCAAACTCGTGTATAAGATTTCTTAGATATACACCGAGTAGTATGGGACTTTAACCCTTTCACACTCGTGTATTAGATCCCGTAAATCTTTACTCATTAATAAAATAGTGAGAATTCATCATATAGTACAATTGTCATGAAATAAATAATTTCTTCATACTCTTATTTCTACTGATCATCATATACTCCCATATGAAAAATTAATTGCTTATTATCCAAATAATATTGTAAATGGGACTTATATTGTACTTTGACTAGTAATATCAAATTAGCTGAGCAAGGTTATTCACTCACATTGATGTTTGTCCAAGTTTACCTTGTTCCACACTAGAATTTGTGTAGGAAAATTTCCTAGTAAAATATATTACAAGGAATCATAAGAAAGGAAACAAAATCACGAAAATACGTAAAATTTTCTGACTGCTACAGTAACGGTTTGCTACAGTATCAGTTTGCTACAGTAACGGTTCGCTACAGTAACGTTGACTGCTACAGTACCGTTGACTGCCGACACTACAGTACTGCTACAGTAACCCGAAGAAAATTTTCCAGATTTTGTTTCGAAATCCCTGGTCGCTACAGTAACTCGGTTTTTACAGAAATTTCTAACAATTTCATCCTTTCCCTTTCTTGTTTCAAAACAAGAATTTCAACTCTTTTAACCGATTATAACTCAAATATAACTTCTAAAACAACTGAGATTCATGAATTATCATCAAAATCTTCAAGAACAAAACCTCCTCTGATCTTCTACATAAACTGAAATTTAAGGAAAATAATCGGATTAAAGCTTACCTTTGATCCTTACAAAGCTTTTGAACCGAACAAATAATCGAACTTCTGAAGATCAAGGAAAGGATTTGAGAAGAAACTGAAGAACTGAGAGAGAAATGCTTTCTGCCTTCCTTCGGCTGAGTGAAAAAAAAATGAGGGGTACTATTGAAACTTTATATTAAATATTTCTAATGGGTTATTCAATAACCCATGGGTATCCATAACCCAACATCCAAACCCATCCAGTCAATTTACAATAAATGGACTAATGGACCATTCTGAAACCACTTTTCCATGAATTTCACCATTCTTAGAATATATCCCTCATTGTGCAAATATTTAGTCCAGTCATTTAACTCAATTTTCATAAATAATATTCAAAGAGAACAATTAAATATGAAAATTAAAAATGACCAAAATAAATAACTAAAGTAACGTTGTAAAATTCTAAAATACTCTTAAGCGAATTATATTCTGAAATTAACGGGTATTACAGTATTCGTAAAAGTTATAAGCTATGTGTATGGTAGCTTGTGTTCTGATATTCAGTATAAACTGGAAAGACCACGTGCCACTGTTGAGAAGACACCTATTTGAGGTTTTACATAGAGACAGAGTTCGTCTCTGATTAGGTGGTTTGAGTTTGGTAAAGGTTATGAGGATGAGACACTTTATGGTACAAAAGGTTGTGTAGAAGATCAAACTGATGAGGAAGAGATTACTTGCTGTTTAGAAAAGGCAAAAGTCTTATGCAAATTATTGATAATGCGGTTTAGAGTTCACAGTCAATGGTATAATGTTCTTGTAAATCTCACCAAGGGTGTGATGAGGTTTTGGAAGAAAGAGATGCAAAGGATGAGATATGGACGAAGTAATCACACTTATTTAAGTTTTGAGATGAGTTTTGAATTCGGGGGACCGAATTCTCTTAAGGGGGTGATAATGTAATACCCATGAAAAATAAAATATAAATATTTGTTTACAAACTACTGTTACTATTTCAGTATACAGTACTATTCACCCGTATAATACTATTTACGTATACGATACTGTTCATTTATACAATCGAAATGTCAAGTACTAGATGTGGTTTGGTCATAAGAGAAAACTAGAATTCTGTTTGTAGGAGAAAATGACGTTTTATGTGTAAAAATACCCTCAGGAACTAAATTGAAAGGACTGATTTGAAAAGAAACTTAAAGGTTTAAGGTGAAAGGATAGTTTTCCCTTTAAATTTCTAATAGTAATAACAGAAAAATTTTCCATCGTGAGGTGTACAGTAACTGCATTATTAGAAATGTCATTTTCATGAATAGTAAATTGAATATTTTATTAGTGCATAGTATCAAATAGTACCCTTGACTTTTCATATAAATAGGCGCTTCTATTTCACTTCTAAACTCACACCTTCAACTTCTCTTCTTCTCTCCTTAAGTTTCTCTTGTTTCGACGCTAGGCCTCTGAGATTTTAGGCCTTTCCTTTTTGCTTAGGTAATGATACTTTGCCTTTCTATGTCTTTCAAATTCTAGAAGTTATTTTCTTAAGTATGCTCTGTGGTTGCGGCTTTGGCCGATCTTTCACATCAGAAAAACTGTCCTTAGCTGTTTATATATTATTTTGATTCTCTAATTACCGAAATAGAATGTAAACTGTGAAGAATATATGTTTAGGAAAGTTCTGGCTAAGGAAAGACCTAGTTTTTAAGTGTGTCCAGTGTGACCCTCCACTCTTTCCTGGGAACTTACCTGGTGTACTCTTTTACAGATTATATTCTCTATTTCTGGTATGAATAGTAACTGTATGTATGAATAGTGACCGTACGTATAAATAGTAACTATATGAATAGTAACTATATGTATAAATAGTGACCGTATATATGAATAGTGACTGTATATATGAATAGTGACTATACATATAAATAGTAATCGTATGAATAGTAACCATATATATGAACAGTAACCGTACGTATGAACAATATCTGTACGAAAACAATCCTAACGTATTTTCTCTAATCTTTCATGAAAATCTCCGTAGCAGAACACCGAAATTCACCTGAGCACTCTTGTCTGTAACGACTTAGAGAAGTGATACTAGTACGAAATCCAAGTGAGTGAAACGACCCCGTTTTAATAGAATTTTAGCATTACTGGTGATAAAAAATATGTCGTAAGACACTCCTAAGATTCATAGGGGGAAATTGGATTCACAATGACGAATCTAAATAAGATAATTAATCCGTAAGTATGGATAAAATGAAATAAGTATCTTATGATTATGTGAAGTTTGAATGTTTTCAAAAACGGATTAATTGTTACCTTGATATGTGGTTTATAAATCTATAATATAGTTATATATTATACCTGTTATATGGATGAATATTATATTGAGCTTCTGATTATGATATGAAATGCTATTGATTGTGATTGAGCGGGACAGTACCCCCTCTCACGGCAAGGCGGAAAACCCGGTTGACAGGGTGTCTTGACCAATGAGTGTGGAGACAACGATTCCCTCAGTAGGGATATAGTCCGGATTAGTGATAAATCCGTGAGGCGCCTTAGCTAAGAGGATGAGGTTGTGCGTCATGGCAGAAATATACATAATTGGTGAGCCGGCCTGTGTGTGCTCTCCGGGATATATTGCCATTGACGAGTACTAGTAACGTTTGTTGAATTGGGTGAATTTTTATCTTCTTGTATGTAAGAGGATGATGTTGTGCGTCATGGCGGAAATATACATAATTGGTGAGCCGGTCTGTGTACGCTTTTCGGGATATATTGCCATTGACGAGTACTAGTAACGTTTGTTGAATTGGATGAATTTTTATCTTCTGTCTATTGGTTGAGTATGAGCCTTTGGATATGCTTGCATGACTGGTGATGTATTTGAATTTTATTAACGCGAGGCCGATTCGCTCATTGAGTTTAAAAGCTCACATTGTTTGTACAACCTTTTTGTTCAGATCAGGTTGCCAATGAAGAATATCCGCTAGAAGAGTAGATCACTTTGGATCCTCCCGCTATCGGGTAGGCCCCTCTATTGTTGTAGATTATGTTGCTCTGTAATCATCTAGGACAAATGATCTCTATGAATTTTAAATAAGAAAATTTGATATATTTTCTTCAGGAATGGTTATTTTAATAATATAGAGATAATGACTAATAATTTAACTCACGGGTAGAATTTATCGAAAGGCTTACAGTGATAAGATATTCATCATTGTGCCGGTCATGTGCCCAGAAAACGGGTCGTGACAACATTGATCTCACAGTGGAGGCCAAGGAAGAAGAGCTCGACTTAAACTTGAGTCTAGGCAAGGATAAGGGCAAAAGACCTTTTGAGGGGTCTCAAGAGAAGCAGAAGGAGAAGAAAATGAAGAAGAACGAGGAAGCTGAGGAGACTAGCACGGGCCATACCTCGGAGGACAAAATCGCCTGTCTAAAGCAGCAGGTGAAGGATCTGAAAAAGATGATAGAGGATCTGGAGAGTTAATTAAACGCAATAATGCGGCAATGACTTCTAGAATAGATAGGTTTTTTATTGGTCCACCCAATGCTTTTGCAATCAACAACAAATAAGTGTTGATTGTATGAATGGGATTTACACTAACCTCCGCGACATTGCTTTATCTCTCGCTCCAAGGAATGGTCGAGGGGTGATGATACAATACAATCCTACTATCTATCGAGGGGTGATGATACAATTCAAGTCACAACATAATCAATATGGTTCCAGCAACATAGCATGTATACAACATAACCCATAATATAGAACAATTATTCAACAATAACATACTTCAACTATCCGCGTATGAATGAACTCAACAATCAGAGTATGACACATTTCAACTCAGTTCACATGCCATTCACAATCCATCATATAACCTCCATTCATGAAAAAATAAGAAAATATAATTATATACATCACCAGGCAAGTTCCACAATTGTTTATGTCTCATCGTCCCACATCATCCTTTTCAAACTTGGATATACAACATATTTTCACTATGATGCAAAAAGTCAATAACAAAGATATTTAATCATAGCAAGTATTAACCCACTCACCTGGATTTCACGCTCTCAGCACTCCCACCTTGTGCTTTGACCATTCCTATTGTAACCAGATAAAAATCATCAGGGTTACGAAATAGAGAAATTTCCTACCACTATTCCCAACTTTCACTTACTTCTCAAATCATAACTCCTAACTGGTAATGAATATTCAGATGAAACTTATACCATTGGAAACTAGACTCAAAGAGCTTTTCAACAATATTAAAAAAAAAATTGATGCTACAGTAACGGTCAACGGTCAACGCAGCTACAGTGTCATTGACTAAGTCAATGATACAATAACGTTGACCGAGTCAATGCTACAGTAATGTTGACCGAGTCAATGCTACATTAACGAGAAAATCTGGAAAAAATTTCTCGGTGAACAGTATTTTCTGGAAAATTTCCAGAATGAACAGTGACGTTCTTCGTGTTCTTCATCCAAAAATCCTAAAATCACATCTAAAACAACATTTCTTTTGATTTCTTCCATGAGTTTTCATCCTTAATGTCTAAGGAGTGTTTTAACACCAAAACCCCCAATTTTTACCAACAATCCAAGCTCAAATCTCAAATTTTCATCAAGAACACTAACTTTTTTCAAATATCTAAATTCTACGAATTTTTTCCTAGTTTTCTCCAAATTTCTTGTTCTAATAACATCATAAACCACCTAGGAATGTTTTAGATTAACATCCACACTTAAATTCATCCATTAAAACTCAAAATCTTAATTTTTTTCCATAGGTCCGAAAATGGAGAAAAAGAGAAATATATCAGATAAAACTTACCTCTTTGCCTCTAGAACTCCTAAGAATCGGAAGTATGGTTAGAAAATATCATATCACCGGAAAAACTTAAAGAAAGGATTGAAGGAGATGGAAATAATAGATGAAGAAGAAGTGGAGTCTCGGGATAAAGAAGGAGAAGAGAAACTAATAATTGTACGTGTAGTCCCCACCAATTTCTTTTTCGATAAAATCGCTCATAGCCACCTTAGCTTATAATATTTGTTCACTTAAGTCCTTGAGAATTTGTAAAAATTTCCTAAATTAAAAATTAAAATTTCTATTCCCAGATTTTCTTCACTAATTCAAAAAGCACATTTTCTACGTAATTAAATTTTTCACTAAACTTCAAAATAGATTTTAAATATTCATACAAATTATTGGGGTATTACAATTACATTTGTAATACTTGAATTGACATTTTTATTTTTGCTGAGTATAAAAATCTTCAATCCCTTTCTACTCTTTACTCTTAAGACGACAATATAAAATTGACTATAACTAAAGAATGGAGTTATTAATTTATATTATTATTTATTTAATTACCAAAATTCATTTGATGCTTTTGATGTGATTAATTTAATGTTGTTAAATTTCAATTGTAATTCAATTCAATGTATTTGAAAGTGCAATTTGAAATCAAATATATTTGAAAACAATAAAAAATTATTATGTTAATAAGTAGATAAAAATGTTAATTTTAGTAATTTTTCATTTTAAAAATTTAAATTTAAATTATAATGTATTATAGTTCGAAAAAAATACAAGTATACCAATTAGATATGTTATTACAATATTATATTTTATATTGTGAAAGATATATTATAAAATTATATGCTAAAATTATGTTGTAATGATTTATAGCAATTTATATTTATAAAATTTATATTATAAGCTAAATAGTCGATTGTATATTAATATTATTATATAGATTCTTGAAATTACAAAATATTAAAATTATTCTAAAATCCGCTTGAATATTTCTTATTAATTTCATATCATGGCTACGAAATAAACTCTCTTACGAGGGATTATAAGCTTGTCTCTTAACCAAAGATTACTCGAATTCCTTTGTAGGAGGCACCAATCAATCACAATGTCTCAATATGTAGAAATGATTGTTGCAAATATCGAAAACACTCAAATTTCCAATTTATTTCCTTACATTGTGTCTTTGTCTTCGAATAGGCGCCTGAGACATTAATAAGATAAGGAGGATGGTAACTGGTAATTAGGGAGCAAGGAAGCATGAACATCGACATTGTAATACTGAAGTGTTCATGTGCGATATCAAGTGTTATGCTATGTCTGGTAAAAGTATTCAACATGTATAAGTTATTTTTAAAGCGTCTTTACTGTGTAGTTTGGAAGTCAAAGTCATATCTTAAGCAAAAGCAGACAATTTAACTTCTTCATAACTATTTGAGACTTGAAAGAGTGGGAATTCCAAAAAAAGGAAAGAAAAAGTTTTGGTACCTGAAGAAAACGACACCAGTAGAGAATTGCAACAATGAAGAAAAATGTGTTGAATACACTGCTTGTGTTTGCAAGTGTTTTATCTGCGTTTGAAATCTCTCCATCCATAGTGGCAAATGTAAAACTCAACTTCTTAAGGCCTGCACTTGGATGTATAAAAAGGATCACTATGTTAGAGATTTATGAGAAACAAAAAGCAGCAAGAGAAATAAATTAGATGTGTAAAGTTCACCACATAATATCACTTCTATTTTTTACAAACTTGGCTAACAAATTGATTTGCCAAGGCATTAATCGAAAATATATAATCCAATGAAATATAATATGCAATAAGTTTATTAAAAAAGTTTAACTAATTTATCAATTATATAAAAATATACTATAAATTTTTCAAATTCATTTAATGTGATGTGATTAATTTTTTTAAATTTATTAATTACCTAATTTATTTATTTAAGTTTATTCTATAGTACATAATTTAATGACATACCTAAAATTTATTAATTTACCTAATTTATTCATTAAATTTATTCATTTAAATTTATTATATTGTATATAATAAATGCTAATTTACCAATGGACAACATATTATATTTCAATCAGAAAATTTGCCTAATTTATCAATTATACAGCAATTATATAACAATTTATTCTAATTTGTTCAAATTCATTTAATGTGATGTAATTAAAATTTCAAATTTATTAATTTACCTAGTTTACTTATTTAATTTATTCATTTAAATTTATTTGATTATACATAATTTAATCTCCTACTAACAATTAATGTCCTAGAGCGAAATTATTTTAGTCTATTATATAGATGTAATAATGCTAACGTTTAAATATAAAAAAAATAATATTTTAATATTTTATAATAATAAATTCTGACAATTTACAGGTTGTTAATTTGTGTTTTTCAAATAAAACATTCTAACTTGTGGGTTATGTCTTGTGGGATCGATAAGGAAATCAACAATTTGAGATATAATCAACTATTTGGACGATTGTACAAGCAAATCGGATAAGACCCACTTAATCTTGCTAAGTTTTAGCCATAAACACGTTGATCCAACGACCCTAAATGCAAATACAACAGCATTAAAGTCGTTGATTCATTTTTTTTTTGTTCAATTCTGTTAGGAGTTGAAATTTAGTTACATCACAAAAACTTTGGAAGATGAGTTAATGTGGCAGATAAAACACTAAATAAGATCTAGATTGAGAAAAGGTTGGCTCGTTGATCATATTTTTATTTTAATTTAATTAAATGTTAATTAACACTTTTTAGTTTTTAGTAAAAAATAGTCCACATTTTTATTAAATAGATTATATTTGTAAAATGTTGTTTCTTTATTGCTTTTAAAATTATCAATGACCTTAATTTTATTCCATAATAGCTTTTTTAATTCAATATGTTATAAGTATATTTCTATATTCATTAAAAAATTACAAAAAAAATGTATATTTAAACTTGTTATAGTTATTGAATATATCATAAATTATAAAAGTGCACGAAAATTTAAATATAAATCAATTTAGATTATAATAGCATTTTTTAAACTTGTTATAGATATGTATGTTAAATCTCGATATAATATCTTATACATGTGATAGTTTCTCCTTTCCTTTTTTTCTTTTTTTTTTCCTTTCCAGATATTGGTCTCCACATTATATTTTGAATTTGAAATATCAGAAATCAAGAAAGCAACAAATTTGACGTTGATTTCTCTATTTGATTGACGTTGTTGTTGTTGTTGTGATTCGTGTTTCTTTTAATTTATTTCCGAATAAATCTTCGGTACAGGATAAAAAATAATAAAGTAAAACTGTAAAATAGAAAACGACTAAATGGTTATCCTTATTTAGTTAGTTAATATATTTGTACCAAAAAGATTTAAGTGACAGAATTTAAAATGATTAAAAATATATAAACCGATGGAAGTATAAAGTACATCCTAGAAAGTAAAAAGTGTATGTGGAGGTGGAGGTGGAGGTGGAGCATAGAATCCTATGAAAATAGCAATCAAGAAGATCAGGCTTACTATGAAAAGTTGAATTTCAATTCCCAGTTATTTGATTAGGTTCACAATGTGTGTAAATATAATTTTCGATCACTATCCACATATTTAAAGCTTCAGCTTTTCTCAAAAAAATTTGGTAGTTAAAAACATGATTCTCTCATGCATAAGAGACTTCAAATACTATCAAAGTTGTTGTATATTTTTCTTATATTTTTTTATAAAATTATACTGACAGTTAAATTTTATTACTATTAAATTAAATTTAACGACTAATACAAATATAAAAATACAAAAAAAATTATGATCATTAAATATAATATCTAACAATCATAATTACACACTCGAGCCCTTAAACAAACATGACGAATTATACATCTTAAAATAACAATGATATGCAGGCGTCAAGATAGACCCAAGAAAATGGTCAATTATGCAAGTCTCAGTTGGGTAAAGGACATAAAATGATACTACCAAGATTTTTTTTTTCTGAATAATAATTCTTTAGAAAAGGGCTTTTGTCACAAAAGTGACTGTTTGCTAGGTATAGCAGTTATTTTACAAAGGATAATATTTGGATAAATGTTTTTTCTTTTGGGTAATGTTTTATATAAGATTCTATGATAAAATTATATATAATTTGTCAACATTTTATTCAATTTCAATAATATGCTATTAATTAGTCAGTTTTTTTGGCCATCTCTTCTCACTTTCAACTTCTCAAGACTTGTGCTTCATTTTTAACCTTAAAAAAAATCAGAAAAAGATCTACTTATTTTTATGTTATTGAAAAAAAAAGCAATAAATATTTAAAAATTGTAACTATTTTTTTTTGGGTAAAGTCTTGATTTAAATAGACTTTTTATCCCTATTCCCGTGAATTTTTATCTAGTCGATCTTATCCTTCAGTATTTGTACATTATGCAATTAATTTTGTTTGTTGCACTTTTGCTTATGCTACAACAAAAATGATGATACATCTAGACTTGCTAAACGATAATTATTAATTTTCAATATTATAGCAAGTTTTACTTGATTTTGAAAAGATACCAAATTAAAAAAATAACTATCACGAGACTTGTAGATCGAATGATGTGAAAAAAAGTATAGTGAGTTAATAGATTAATGTTCGAGCTCCATTATTATAAATAAAAACAAATAATTTTCACTTAATTAAAAATTTATTATAAAAAGCTCAAGTTTTTAATATATAGACTCTCATCTTTTTCATTTAAAAAAATTGTATTTAATATTACATACAATAGTTACATAAATTATTTTATCTCTAACATTTATTTTAAGTTTCAATTTCGTTCATAATTTTTTTTGTACCAAATTGGTCTTATATTTTTTTTTAATTTTGTCTTTATGATTTTGTCTTTATGGTTAACACTATTAACAAAGTTGATGGAAAATATTAACATGGACTCCTTTAACTGACATGTGAACTCCTTCAAATAACATGTAGACTATTTTATGTGATACATCAAATATTTAACCATTAATTTGAAATGAATGAGAAATTTTTTTTAAAAAAGTATTATTTGAGACAAAATAAAGCTTAGTAAAATGTTTGGAGCAAAATTAAAATTAAAATCAATTAGTATGACATGTTAGTAATAGACGGTCATCTGGAGAAATCAACTTCAACTTTTTTCATCAATTATGTTAATGATATTAATTTTAAAGATAAAATTAAAATAAAATAAATATGAGATAAAATTGACATAATAAAATTTAAGTTAAGGAGGAAAAAAATGGTACTTTCAACTTCTAAAATTAATGTAACGATTGAAAATTCCATCTTATCAACAAAAAGCCACCTAATTACGAAAGTTAGGCCTCAAGGGGGCTTGATCATTGAATAGAGCGGCTATAGAGTCTAGAGATTAAGAAAGAGGGGTACGAGCCTATCACATTATTCAATTATATATATATATGGGGTAATTACATAGTATTTAAATATTGATTAATTTAGATTTAAATAAAATAAAATTATAATAAATAATAAAAAAAATTTTATCAAATTTTAATATAATTATATATTTAATATTCGAACTCAAGATTTTTAATTAAATTAAAACAACTTGTTACCCATTAATACAAGCACTTGATATATTCATGTATCTTTCACTATTTGTTTTTTGTTCGGTAACGTCATGAAAGTCAAGTCAATCTCAATACTCACTAATATACCTCATAGCTTTCAAATTTCACCAATTAGCCACTCCCACACCTACGCATTTATCCGATATATGAATTGATTTTACTCTTTTTTTTGTTTAAAAAATATAGCACTATAATTAAATTAAAGAGTTAGTACTTAATGGATATAATTTAGGCCCAAATGCGAAAAATTAGCTCAATTTAGCTTGGCCCAAGTAGGAAATTGTGAAGCCCAAGAGCCCATTTTCGGAAGCCCAGCTTTGTTTGTACAGCCTAAAGAGGACACAGATTGTTCTTGGATGTTCGGGTTTCACCTCACATTCTCTTTCGTTCTCCATCTTCTCATCGCCGGCGACGCAGAGTGTTTCGGCTAAGGTTAGGTTTCTGTAGACTTACTGGTCTTTTGTTTCACGTTCTAATTGTCTTCTGCTCTTTCTCACATTTTCTTATTTCTTTTAAACTATAAATGGTCCAAATGCTTTATTGTCCCTTTTTCTGCTTCCCTTGGACGCGTTTCCTGTTTTGTGCTTGTTCTGTAACGACTTTTCTGCCTCTTTGTTATATTTCAGAGCCAAATTTGATCCGTCTTTGTTTATTTCTTCCACTTTTTAGATATTCTTTATAAAACAAAAAAAGAAAAAGAAAGTATGAGACATTAGGGTTTGAATGAACTTTTCACGCGGTATCGATGTCCACGAATTTTGATATTGTTCAGGTCCGGCTTTGATGACTGGGTTTAGTGAGCCATTGCTGCTCGTGAAGAGTTACAAGACTGGCAATTATATTATGATCCACAGCAATTTGCATTCCTTTGATGTATGCGCATAATGATTTTTATGTAGCCAGAGATGTCTAAGAGTTTGAGGCTAGTAATATAGGAACTAGGAAGTGTCCTTTGATAATGCTAACCTTTTTTTCTAGTTAAATTCAAAACTGTAACCCTTCCTTATAAGTGTCCTTTGATATTGCAAAGGCATCTCAAGCACAAATTTGATTACCGCTTGAGTCACTCGTAGTCAAGACTTTTGTTTTGACTATTGATTTAAATGAATATACTTAAACAAAACATGCATTTATGTAGAGTAGAAGATATAAAAATATATAAACATATACAAATACAATGGCAGTATGATAACCTAAATCTTGAAGCTCGAAGCATGCTAGTTGTGTGATGGCTGTTAGTAGGAGTTACAGATGTCAGACTATGATGGGGTTTCTGTAGGAACAATGATATATGCCAAGCTATAGATGATGGCTTGGCAAACAAATGTCAATGATGATTAAGCGAAAGATGATATTGCCTTTTAAGAATATATCAAACCATATAAAGAACTACTAGTAGTTGTTTTCATCATTAGGCTGCGTTTGCCTGAGTTTTATATGGGCTGTGGCTTCTGAGTGTTATATATAGCGTCTCTAAATTATATATTATTGTCAAGCGTGGTCTAGCTAGGCTGTGCTTTCTCACCTGCCCTGGCTTATTATATCTTTGAGACTAAACGTCCAATCAAGATTCTGGAGTCTAGGAGCCTGTAAGGGAGTTGGTGTTGGTTGTCTTGGGCCTTGTGAATACAGCTTGGTAAAATAAAAAGACAATTGAAAAATTTTGCAGGGCAAATCAATTATGAGGGAATTTTAAGCATTATGTATCAGCAGATTTCATATTTCTACTGATGGAAAAGATGAAGATCATGTTGTGGCTAATTTGAAGAGTATGCTGTATGTGCTGAACATTCAGTTTTATTGTGCTGCCTTCTTTGTTTTTATTCTTAGAAATTTAGTTGCTAAGCTTATATTGAGGCTGTTCCAATCATTGATGTAAAATATCTACATTATTCATCTTTTAGCCTAGAACTTTGGCTTTTGAATGATTCATTAAATATTTGTGGAATGTTTCAGGATATATATTCAGCAATTAAAAGCCAGTTGAAAATATGGCCAAGCATCATCCTGATTTGATTATGTGCCGGAAGCAGCCAGGAATTGCCATTGGACGACTTTGTGAGAAATGCGATGGAAAATGTGTGATATGCGACTCTTATGTGCGTCCTTGTACACTTGTCAGGGTTTGTGATGAATGTAACTATGGATCATTTCAGGGTCGTTGTGTCATATGTGGAGGAGTAGGTATATCCGATGCCTACTACTGCAAGGAGTGTACACAGCAGGAGAAAGATAGGGATGGATGCCCTAAAATTGTTAATTTGGGAAGTGCCAAAACTGATCTATTTTATGAACGTAAAAAGTATGGCTTTAAGAAACGATGATGAGGCTGGCTGGATTAACTTAAAGCCGTATATTTCCTTGAAACTGCTTTTTCATCCTTTTTGTATTTCACTTACATGTCAAAACCATTTAATGGTTTTGGCCTTTTGTATGTAGATTCGTATCTAATATCTATTGTGACAATGAAAGCGCATGATTAGTGATCATAGATTTTTGCCAATGTAGTACTGACTTGAACTTAACGACACTTGTTTGTCTTGTTAGCAACTTCCCTAGCTTTCCAGTTCTAGTTATTTCCATGATTCATTTTTCAGTGCCTGTTATGAACTAATTCAGGCATCAAACCCATCTCTAATATTGCATGAAGGACCTTCAGGCACTAGTCGCTTGAAGTTTAATCATCTAGAATTCTGCATGTGGGTCATTAATGTAACACATTACTTGCCAGTTACCACTGTTTCTAGGGGAGTTATTTTACTATGTTACTAGCCAGAACTGCAACCAAACTCGATGGTGCAGTCTCTACGACTAGAGTGCTCTAGAACATGTGATTCACCGATGAATCTCATTACTTTATTTCTTGTGGATATCTATGTTGCGTTTATTATGAAGGGAAAGGTATTTTAGAGTAACTACAGTTTGGTTTAGGAATGTTGTTTGTTGTAAAATTCCATAGATAGGGTAATTTTGTCCTTGTTGCTTTAATAGGTTGTCAAGTTATTTGTTAGGGTGCTTCTGATTGACTGTAAAAGAAATATGTGTATCAACTATCAAGTTATCGATGGATACGTGTGTGCGCGCGCGGTGTGCGTGTTTATTCATAATTAATCAACAGTATAAGATAGACTCTTTAGTTTTCAAAGTGAAATTAATGATCCAACGTTTGGTTACTATATGTCAAAAGGATCGACCTCCTTCTTGCTCGCATACATTTATCAAAAATTAAACAAAGAATCATGCGTGTCAGACCAATTCTTTTTTAGTTTTATCAAAAACTTAAAATGAATCTTTGGAACTCCATACTGTTCAATCAATTAATGGGGAAATTACATTTGACCAATTATCTAACTGATTTCTTAATTTTATCAAGAACTTCATTGAATCTCTTTGGACCTCCACATTGTTAGATTAATTAAGAGTATCTTCAATTGTATAGCTCTAAGCATTTTTAGTAGGAGTTCTTAAAGGGTTTTTGAAAATAAGGACTAGTTCTTATTCAGTTTTACTATTAAAGTTCATCAGTGTAGTTGCCACACATAAAGGTTGTTCTTATATAAGAATATATTCTTAACCAAAAAAAATTAAAAATTAAAAAGTAAACATTAAATACCTTTGCATTAATTATCCTATATTAATTAAAGTATTGGAGAGTTGCTTATGAGACTTATTTGTAAGTTCTCAAGAGTTGCATCATTGGAATTGAGAGTTGTTTAAAGCCAAAAGTGGTGATGTAGCATAGTGGAATTCACAATAAGCAACTCATTAGAGTTGCACCATTGGAAATGCTCTAATGAGTTTCTTATTGTGATTCTCACTATGTTACATCACCACTTTTGGCTTTAAGAGTATCTCCAATGGTGATTTTTAAAGAGTTTTTAAATTTAAGAATAAGTTCTAATTTTGGTTCACCATTAGAGTTTGTCATGCTAGCTGTCATACGTAAGAATAACTCTCATACAAAAAATAATAATAAAATAATCAAAAAGTAAATTTTACATTAAATATAATAAATGATATGTTTCCCATTCATATACGAAGAGAAAAACTAAAATAAATGTTAAAATAGTGGAGATTTGATTGTGGGACTCAATTGTGAGTTCCTAAGAAGTTTATTATTAGAGTGAAAAATTGCTTAAGCTGATGTGACATTGTGAGACCCACAATTAGAACTCAAGTAAGGTTCACCACTAGAGATGCTCTAAACAACTCTCCACTACTTTAAGAAACTCTATACTCTAATTGTATAACTCTTAAAAACTCACAAATGAGTCCCACAAACAACTCTTCATTATTTTAATTAATGCAAGATAATTAATGCATATGTATTTAATGTTTACTTTTTAATTTTTTATTAGTTTTTTTTTGGGTTAAGAACCGATTCTTGTACAAAAACAATTGGTTCTTACTTGTGAGAGTCACGCTGTCAAACTTCGATTGTGAAATTCAATAAAAACTGGTTCTTTTTTTTAAAAACTCTCATTAGACATGTTTTGGTGCAATTCTAATGAGTTATTTATTGTGGGTCCCTACAATGCCACATCACCATTTTTTTTACTTTAAGTAACTCTCTATTCCAATAGTGCAACTTTAAAGAACTTATAAATAGGGTCCACAAGTCACCCCACATCTTTATATTCTCACAATGAGTTCCACAAATTTTCACTACTTTTGCTGTAAGAACCGATTCTTATATACAAACGATTGTTACATGTGGTAGTCATGTTAGTGCACTCTAATGATAAAACTTCTAAGAACATGTTCTTATTTTTAACAATCCTTTAAAAATCGTCATTGAAGATACTCTAATAAGAGTTACATTTGATCAATTATCTAACTCATATCTTAGTTTTATCAAGGACATCAATGAACCTCTTTGGAACTCGCAATATTGTTCAATCAACTAATGAGAAAGTTACACTTGACCAATAACCTAATTCATCTTAGTTTCATCAAGAACTTCAATGAATCTCTTTGGAACTCGCAATACCGTTCAATCAAGTAACGAGGAAGTTACATTTGACCAATTATCTAACTCATAGTTTTATTAAGAATTTCAATGAATCTCTTTGGAACTCCATATTCTTCAATCAACTAATTATGGGAGAGTTATAGTTGAACAATTATCTAACTCATTTCTTATTTTTATCAAGAATTGCAATGAATCTTTTGGAACTCCATATTATTAAATGTAATGAGAGAGTTACATTTGATCAATTATTAGTTTTATCAAGAATTTCAATGAATGTCTTTGAAACTCCTAATCATTCAACCAATTAATAGGAGTGTTACATTTGACTAATTATCTAACTTATTTCTTAGTTTTATCATGAACTTTAGTGAATCTCTTTTGAAGTCCATGCTATCAAGAGCAGATCTAGAAATTTTGGTTAGTTGGGGCAAGAAATAGTCTTTAAATATTTTTTATTAAAACAAATATTATAAATATGCAAAAACGATAAAAAATGATATAAAATACATATGTTATAATATGGTTCGGTTCAAATGTAAAACCTACATTTATAAGTGAGAAATGAGAAACAATTTACTAAGAAAAAGATGAGAGATTATAAAAATAATTTTCGCTCTCACCAAATTCTCAATTACATCCAATGTCTCACTCATAAAATACATAATTTTATGACAAAAAACACAAGATATCTAATCTTTTACAAATTACAAGTGCTTTCTACGCATTTTCATATTTTGAAAACGTTGTGTAATGAATGGTCATGATTTACTATGTGGGAGCAACATCTAAATTTTTGTAGAGGAAAAAAAATAATTACCACAAATACTAATTAAAAAAATTCCTTTTGCCCCCACACCTGTCAATATGGATTTACCACTACATACTATTAAGTAAACTAATAAGATAGTTATATTTAAACAATTAGGGAAAAATGCAAGAAACCCAATGAACATTCATCAATGTGCAAATAACATCTATCAACTTTCAAACTCAATAAAAACCCCCCATGGTCTTTTCATTTTGTGCAAGAAGACATTTTTATCAAGTTGATTGTTAGTCAAACTAACAGTCAATGTTGACAGCTTCATGGACTGTTATATCAGCTAAAACTTGACACATCAGATGCTGACTTAGACAATCCAAGCTGCCACATCATCTTTATCATGCATCTCTCCTCCTTCCTTCACTCTCACGTCAATAGTAGTAGCAACTCACCCAAATCCCACGCCTCTGTTTCAATCCCACCAAAGCAGAGTCATCCACTGGAGAAGAAGGCTTCCTGTAGACTTCTTCTTCAAGCCTTAGCCTTTGTCGGAGGCCACTTTAATTATCATCGAAGATGACGACGATTCCATTATCCCCTCCATCCATCAAGACATCATTTAGACACCCATCCTCAATCGCCTTGACAACGCAACTCTTGTCTCTGCCGCATGTGCATCTTCTCACTTATGTTGCCTCTACCATGACGAAACTTTCGGGCACAACATCTGCATCATCGTGTGGCCCTCTGTTGACAACCCACTCGTTCACTGAGTCATCTCTGACTTTCCCGGTGGCCATCGTTCCCTTTTCTCTATCTCATTCCCCACCCTTCATCATTCTCCAAATGTGATTGAGTGTGTGGGAGGGATAGTTTGGTAATTTTGTAGAAGGCGATTAAGTATGGGAATAGGAAAAAGGTGAAGGAAGAGGAATTGAAGGGCATGTTTGAGCAATTCTTGGTGATCAACAAACAGGGGAGAGAGAGGAGAGAGAAAGCAACGAAAATGGTTGCTATTTTCATTGCCATTTTCACAATCTTTTGTCGGTTCATCTTTTGACAATCATAGGGCTTCCTCAGTGATAAAATACGAATTAGCGGTAAAAGCATAGATGCAAAGTCACAGGAAACAAAAAGCAAAAGCAAAGTTACTATGAATAACAAAGTAGCCTTCGAAGCCGACGCCGACTCTGGAGAATGCTAAGGCTTTGAAGAAGAAGCCTGTAGAGGACCCCTCTTCTCCAGCTAATGACTTTGCTTTGATGAGGTTAAAATAAAGACATGGGATTTAGGTGAGTTGTTGTTATGGTTGACGTGGGGAGAGACACATAGTAGAGATGACGTGATAGTTTGGGTTGTCCAAGTTAACAGCTGAAGTGTCAAATTTTAGTTGATGTAGGAGTCCATGAAACTTAGTAAGCGTTAATTGTCAGTTTGACTAATGGTCAACTATGTAGAAAGGTCTTTTTGTACAAAATAAAAAGTTTATGTGAGTTCATTATTGAGTTTGAAAGTTAATGGAGTGTTTTAGCACACTGATAAAAGTTCGCAAAGGTTTCTTGCATTTTTTCCAACCAATTATAATATCTAACTCATTTCTGAAAGAAATGGTTGGATCCCAAGAGGGGGGGTGAATTGGGTTTTATAAAAATTTTCACAAAACTTAATTGGAAGTTAAAATGATTTTCTGAAATTGGATAATGTTAAAGATAATAATTTAATTCAGAAAATCAAAATGTTTATCAAGATGAATAATTTTATAGTGCAAGGAATTAAGGAGCAAATATAAATCTACACAAATTAATTAATACTTGAGGTAGAAATTAAATATAAACGCAAAGCATTAATTAATTAACTTCAAATGTAAATAGAGTAGGGATAGAGAAAGCAAACTCGGAGATTTATACTGGTTCGGCTTAAACCAAGCCTACATCCAGTCCTCAATAGACCACTTGAGTATTTCCACTATAATTGCAAGTTTAATCCGGGTACTTGCAAACCACTACAACATACTTTTCTCCCTCAAGGGTGTCTCTCCCCCTTACAACGTGTTTTCTCTCAAACACTAACTCAAGGAACCAATCCTTGAGAAACTAAATTTAAAGGCTTAAGGAAAATAATGGTAAACACTCTCAAAGTGTAGATAACGCAGAAATTAAGCTCAGAATATTTCTCTAGCAATTTAGAGAGAATGAACTCAAGAAAATATGAGAAATGAACAATTGAAGCTTGATGTAAATGGTGTTGTGAAGTCCCCTTTATATAGTGAAACCTTGCTGCTACAGTGACTGCTTTAGTCAAAATTGCTACAGTAAGCTTCATCATCATTTTTCAACCTTTCTACAACAACCAAAAAAACTTTATCAATCTTTTTCAACAATCAATATTCTTTTTCAAATTTGCTACAGTAAAAAGTATTCTTTTTCAAAGTTTATTACAACAACCAATAAACTTTATCATACTTTTTCAACAATCAAAATTCTTTTTCAAAAGTGTTACAGTAAAAGATATTCTTTTTCAAATTATATTACAACACCCAATAAACTTTATCATACTTTTTCAACAATCAAATTTCTTTTTCAAAAGTGCTACAGTAAAAGATATTCTTTTTCAAATTATATTACAACACCCAATAAACTATATCATACTTTTTCAACAATCAAATTTCTTTTTCAAAAGTGCTACAGTAAAAGATATTCTTTTTCAAATTATATTACAACACCCAATAAACTATATCATACTTTTTCAACAATCAAATTTCTTTTTCAAAAGTGCTACAGTAAAAGATATTCTTTTTCAAATTATATTACAACACCCAATAAACTTTATCATACTTTTTCAATAACCAATAAAGTTTATCATACTTCTTTAACAATCAAATTTCTTTTTCAAAAGTGCTACAGTAAAAATATTCTTTTTCAAATTATATTATAACAACCAATAAATTTTATCAAAAATCAATTTATACTACTATATTTAAATATATAAAGCATTAAATATATTTGGGCCAAGAAAGATTGAATCATGCATTTGGGCCAATAAGATTAAATCATTCATTTGGGTTAAGAAGATTAAATCATACTATTTGGGCTAAGAAAGATTAAATCATATATTGGGCCAAGAAGATTAAATCATTCATTTGGGCCAAGAAGATTAAATCATTCATTTGGGCCAAGAAGATTAAGTCATACTATAATTCCCACATATTTGTCATCATCAAAACTTATAGCATAATACATTAGGGCTAACAATCTCCCCCTTTTTGATGATGACAAATCACCAAAGAAAAATATGTTACAATGTAATAATCATTATACAATATACACATATTTTTCTTTCCATATTCTTCTCCCCCTATTTGACATCAACAAAAAGGTATAAGGAAGGCAATATATAAAGGCTAAAGCGTATTCCTTCTTTAAGCAAGAATATCATATGACGTCATAGGGTAAAATTTCATCAAAACTTATCATTGATATGCCAAAAATATATAGTTAAGGAAAACATTGCATCTCATATAAAGTGACCCTAAAAATATAGAGCATTTAAGTATAGATTAGGCTCCCCCTCAATCAATGCATATTAAACAAATGTAATTTTCAAGATGTATTCATATATGTATCTTGAGGATGAGCACCTACAAAAATTTTGACAACCACTCCGATGCTTAAGTTAGTAATGTAAATCAAGGATTAAAGGCAAAATTAACTGCTTACGGTCGCATGCATCAAGCATTATCATAATGCAAGGAAATCATTGCCTTTCATTTGCCCACAAAAGCATTATATGTAAGTATGTGTAACTATGAAGATGTATTATCCTCTACACATTTCATTTTATTTAAAAAAATTTTTTTTTTGACTTCTCATTTTCTATGAGTGCATGAGGAATCATGACATATTATTCATAGCCTTCGCTCATGATGCATGAATAGCATACACAACATATGTTCTTAGATACATGTAATCATAGCATGATGCAATCAATCATGTATATTATACTGAAAGCTCTCAAGAACAACACAACAAAGCAGAGAAATACGGTTCTGTTTATCACCATTTTATTAATCCTTAAAATTTTTAATCAAAACAAATTAAATCAGCCGCAAATCCACCGAAAATTGACTTTCGTGGTTTTGCCATTAATGCGACGTGTTGTTGGTGTGCATGCGTACCCTAGAGTTCTGGCTTCCAGCTAGCAAAATCTGTAGGATGAGCGTGTAGGGGTGCGGTGAAGAGATATCTTCGTTGGCTCTAAGTCATCATTTTCTCTCTATAAAGACTGCCCCAGAGTTCTCAATTACCACACCACAAAGAGTATTCATCTCTGAGCCTACAACTTCCTGACATTCCTCTCTCTTCATACTCCTACAAAAATTTCTGAAAATTTCAAACCATGGCAGCAAGAAAGTTCATTGATCTCACAGTAGAGGCCAGGGAGGAAGAGCTCGACTTAAACTTGAGTCTAGGCAGGGACAAGGGTAAAAGGCCTTTGGAGGGATCTCAGGAGAATCGAAAGAAGAAGATGAAGATCGAAAAAGCTGAAGAGATTAGTACAGGCCATACGTCAGAAGACAAAATTGCTTGTCTGGAGCAGGAGGTGAAGAAACTCAAGAAGATGATAGAGGACCAGGAGAAGTTAGCTAAACGCAACAATGCGGCACTGACTTCAAGAATAGATAGGTTCTTCTATTGGTCTACCCAATGCTTCTGCAATCAACAACAAAGAAGTGTTGATTGTATGAATGGGATTTACACTACCCTCCGTGACATTGCTCAGTCTCTTGCTCCAAGGAATGGCCAAGGGGTGATGATACAATACGGGCCTCCTAATCCAAGACCACCTCGCCTGTAGATTGCTCATGCATGAGCAAACCTTCCTTTTTTTTTTTTTTGCAATGTAATCCTTCAGTTTATTTTTTTAATGCAAGTGGTTTCTTTTATTGGACGATACAAAAAAAATAATAATAAAGAAAGATAAAAGAAATCAGCTACACAAATTTAGCACAGTATATATATATTGAAAAATATATATCCATTTTAAAGATGGAAAGAATTTTCTGGCATGGACATATATATCATTTCAAAGCAAAAGCAAGTTACATACTTATCAAGATAAAACATATTATAACCTGAGTATGTAGTACAATAATTGAGGTAATATAGATTAATAAGATATAATCAGATATAAACTATAATTCATAAACAATCGTTCATAAGCTATAGCTTATACAAAGGATATGACATGCATAATGCTCAAACCATGATGTATTGAATATTTAAAAAATAATTTAAGTATTTAACATATTTTTATATGCAATGATATTATCAAATATGTAAGATTTCGTAAAATAGTATATCATTGCTATGAAAATATGTCAATGATAACAATTTGCTAGTATAGCTAATTAAGATCAAAGAGTATCATTCAATTAAATAATAAAGTAGTAGCGGATAGAGATACTCATCAATTTTGGCAAACTCTTGTTACTTCTTGAAGTCCCTCCTTAAAATGTTGATATCTTTATTTTCTTCATTGCCCTTCTTTTGATCCTCTCCTTTTGCAATTTTAATGGTTTTCATTGATTGATTATTTGCAAGATCCTCTTTACTTAGCGTCTAGTGTTGGCATCTGGCGTTAGGCGTTGGTTCACAAATTGACATATATAAGTCTTGCTGGTCAACCACTGATGAGCTAGCTGGTCGACCAACCAACTGCAAGACACTTTTAATGGAGTACTTTGATTCTCAAATTAGTGATGTTCAAATAAATCTTCAACCATCAGGAGAAACAATACATTATGTTCAAAGTATGCCATGCTTCCATAAAATGCATTTGTGTGAGGATTTTTGCTTTTATTGAAAATATTTAAATAAGATTACAATAAAGATAAACATTACAAGTAAGAGTAATCTTATTGATGTGAAACCAAGGGAAATATGCATGTAATGAAAGCAAGTTGTCGTGATGCGATAAATAAGAAAGTTCAAGCTAAATTTAGAAGAAAGATTTTAGCTCAAAGCAAAAATCATATCCTTAGGCCGCACACCTAAGAATCATTTTTAGAAATAGCATGCATGAATATCAAAGATAGATGAAAGGCATGCTAGAAAACAAACATAAGCATTTGATACAGTAAACATATCAATCAAATTTCTTACAATACATTCCAGCTTATATGTTTACTTGTCCATTGCCTCCTTTTGATGCAAGAGAGTGGAGTTTGAATGATGTAGCCATTGAAAAGTCATTTCCGCTCCTTGCTTCGAGGCAAATCTGTAAATTAATCCTTTGTCTTTGGTACCCAAATTTCTTTGGGTCCGCCTGGGTCATGAGTTCCTTTTTGAACCCATTTCATTTTAACTCCATGAACAAGATTTTTCTTATAAAAGCATGAGTAAGATTTGTGTCCTTTTAGTCCACAATAAAAACAAGTGCAAGTTGGACTATTTGACATCTTTACAGAAACAAAGAAGTTTTTAGAATGCTTTTGGTTTGATTTCTTTTTAGAAACAAGACCAACTTTGTTAAACATTCTTCTTTGTTTCAAAACTGAGGTATTTAAAATTTCTCTACCTTGAGAAAATTTTGCAAGTGTGTTTTTAAGATTATTATTTTCCTTTTTCAAAGAATCACACTTGGTACAAAAGCAATTTTTATTGGTAGAGATATTTGCTTTTAAAATCAAATTCTCTTCTTGCAAAGTTTTGTTTTGATTTTCAAAAACAAAATTCTCTTCCTTGGAAATAGAAAATTCGTTTTTCAATGTTTCCAACTCATTTTCAAGAGAAGAGTTTTTCTGTTTTGAAACATTTAGTTTCTTTGCAAGTATTAGAGATTCTTTATGTAAATCATCAAAGGCATCTTGTAATTCTTCAAAAGAGTAGTCAAATGAATTTACCTCATCTTTATCTCTGGCCACAAGACAAGTGTTGGCTTCTTCATTTGTGTTCTCCTCATCAGAATTGCTATTTCCCCAAATGGACGATAGGTAAGCTTTCTTTGATGATTCAGCTTTTGGTTGTAGTTTCTCTTTTTCTCCTTTTTCTTTTTCTTCTATCTCCTTGGTGATTTGAGATTTTCCTGTAAGTTCAACACCAAGAGCTTGCAAATGATTAAGCACAAGTTGTATCTCATTAATGGTTTTGCAATTGTTCATTTGAGCAATTTCAAGTTCATTAATGAAACTTCTATACCTTAATTCCTCAGCAATAAGATCTTCCTCATGTGCAACTTCAAGAATTTCCCACATTTCTTTTGCAGTTGCACAGTTGGAGATTTTGAAAAATTCATCTTGACTCAATGCACAAGAAATAATCAATTTTGCCTTAGCATTGAGTTGCATTAAACTTCTTTCAGTATCATTCCATTCACTCTTGGGTTTTGGAATGTATTTTCCTTGTTCTTCCTTGACAGGCATATCAAAACCATTTTCTATAACTTCCCAGAGTTTATGGTCTACTGAAATTAAAAAACATTTTCATTTCATACTTCCAATATTGAAAATGATTAGCATCAAAAACTGGAGGTTCTGTGAAAGAACAATTTTTAGAAATAAACCACTCACTAGATCCAACCATGTTTACTCTTAGACGGTTAAGTCTCAAATCAAGAGCCCAAGCTCTGATACCAATTGAAAGAAATGGTTGGATCCCAAGAGGGGGGGTGAATTGGGTTTTAGTTAAAATGATTTTCTGAAATTGGATAATGTTAAAGATAATAATTTAATTCAGAAAATCAAAATGTTTATCAAGATGAATAATTTTATAGTGCAAGGAATTAAGGAGCAAATATAAATCTACACAAATTAATTAATACTTGAGGTAGAAATTAAATATAAACGCAAAGTATTAATTAATTAACTTCAAATGTAAATAGAGTAGGGATAGAGAAAGCAAACTCGGAGATTTATACTGGTTCGGCTTAAACCAAGCCTACATCCAGTCCTCAATAGACCACTTGAGTATTTCCACTATAATTACAAGTTTAATCCGGGTACTTGCAAACCACTACAACATACTTTTCTCCCTCAAGGGTGTCTCTCCCCCTTACAACGTGTTTTCTCTCAAACACTAACTCAAGGAACCAATCCTTGAGAAACTAAATTTAAAGGCTTAAGGAAAATAATGGTAAACACTCTCAAAGTGTAGATAACACAGAAATTAAGCTCAGAATATTTCTCTAGCAATTTAGAGAGAATGAACTCAAGAAAATATGAGAAATGAACAATTGAAGCTTGATGTAAATGGTGTTGTGAAGTCCCCTTTATATAGTGAAACCTTGCTGCTACAGTGACTGCTTTAGTCAAAATTGCTACAGTAAGTTTCATCATCATTTTTCAACCTTTCTACAACAACCAAAAAAACTTTATCAATCTTTTTCAACAATCAATATTCTTTTTCAAATTTGCTACAGTAAAAAGTATTCTTTTTCAAAGTTTATTACAACAACCAATAAACTTTATCATACTTTTTCAACAATCAAAATTCTTTTTCAAAAGTGTTACAGTAAAAGATATTCTTTTTCAAATTATATTACAACACCCAATAAACTTTATCATACTTTTTCAACAATCAAATTTCTTTTTCAAAAGTGCTACAGTAAAAGATATTCTTTTTCAAATTATATTACAACACCCAATAAACTATATCATACTTTTTCAACAATCAAATTTCTTTTTCAAAAGTGCTACAGTAAAAGATATTCTTTTTCAAATTATATTACAATACCCAATAAACTATATCATACTTTTTCAACAATCAAATTTCTTTTTCAAAAGTGCTACAGTAAAAGATATTCTTTTTCAAATTATATTACAACACCCAATAAACTTTATCATACTTTTTCAATAACCAATAAAGTTTATCATACTTCTTTAACAATCAAATTTCTTTTTCAAAAGTGCTACAGTAAAAATATTCTTTTTCAAATTATATTATAACAACCAATAAATTTTATCAAAAATCAATTTATACTACTATATTTAAATATATAAAGCATTAAATATATTTGGGCCAAGAAAGATTGAATCATGCATTTGGGCCAATAAGATTAAATCATTCATTTGGGTTAAGAAGATTAAATCATACTATTTGGGCTAAGAAAGATTAAATCATATATTGGGCCAAGAAGATTAAATCATTCATTTGGGCCAAGAAGATTAAATCATTCATTTGGGCCAAGAAGATTAAGTCATACTATAATTCCCACATATTTGTCATCATCAAAACTTATAGCATAATACATTAGGGCTAACAATTTCTTAGTTTTATCATGAATTTCAGTGAATTTCTTTGGAACTCCATAGTGTTCAATCAACATATGGGAGCCAATTCTTTTTAAGTTAATTTTTACTACAAGTCGAGATATTCTACTATTATTTGAAAAATAACATAGTATTTGACTTCTCAACATCGTTTAATAATTTTGACATGTGGGACTCATGTGGGCCATACTATCTATCAGATAATGCTAAAAAGCTCAATATTGTGCAGTATAACAGATGATTCCAACTTTCACTTGAATTGAATGAAGATTAAAATAAGATAGACATGATTTTGGTGTTTGGTTTTCTAGAGTATAATTGTATTCTTTAGGTGTGAGACTAATTTCCCCCAAAATAGTAACATTGTCTCTTCTGACAAATATTTGTCTAGAAGCTTGAAATTTTTGCATTATAAAACCTCATAACCACAAAAAATAGACGTGATTTTAAACTAACATTCTTGCAATCTTTTTCATCACATATTCCAGAAGTCATTATCAGATTTGAATAATATATACGATCTTTTTTCTCCAGTTTTATTAATTATGACGATATTTTGTTAATGTTACCCACATCAATGATTGCGATACACATCATGAAAAAATAATTTCTTAGTTGTCACAAAATTAGGGTACGTTTGATTTGGGTATTTTTTATTTCTATTTTTATTGAAAATAGAAAACAAGCTTAAAAATGTATTTGGTTTAGTTTAATGAAAATATTTTCTTAAAAATATTTCTTAAAATAGGCCTAAAATTAAAAACATCAAAAAGATGTTTTCAGTGTTTTATAAGAAAACAAATCAGCTCTAGCAAACAATAACATCTAGTGCTATTTAGCCACATCATGGCTAAAAAATAGCCATGATTAATAGTGGCTAAAAAGTAAAAAGCTGTGATTAAATGACGCTGGATGTTACTGTTTGCTGGAGCTAATCCAATTTCATTTTAGAAAATAAAAACTGAAAATAAAAATAGGAAATATTTTCACAAGCCAAATAGACCCTTACTATTTGATAATGTCCAAATAAAGTTCACCCCCCAAAAAAGGGAAACTGAAACAATTTATTACAATTTATTACAATTTCTCAAAATTTATTACAAAATCTCATGCAATTTTAATAGAATTTACTCCCATACGAATAAGAAAGATTTGGAAACGAATATATCACCGTCCCAAAAGATATCCGAGTCTATAAAATAGTTGATCCAATTTGTGGTCTTCTTCCTTCTACAATCTGCAAATCAAATATTCATAAAACTATAGTGTCGGAGATAAAGAGATCTGAACTGCATGGCTCGCTTATTCTTGTTTCTTTTGCTTGCCTCTTCAATCATGTGCTTTGCTGATAACATAGGAAAAGGTATATTTATATTGTGCCTTTTTTTTAATTTAATTTAAATCTAAAATAACTAATTCGCAAATGGATCTTTCGAGCATTTGCTATGAAATTTCTTCCCTTTTCAAACGTACATATGCATAGATTCCTAATCAGACCTACAACATCAACGATGGCCAAAAAAAAGTCTCCAAAGAACTGGATTGAACCGATTTGTTTGACCCAAAAATTGATGAACTAGTGAGTCTCAGATCCGTTTAGACTAGTGAACTGATGAATGTTTAAATTAGTAAAAAACTAACCTCGAACCTATAAAACTGGTCAATCATCTGGTTTCAACCGTTTCATTTTTTTCTGAATTTTTTATTTTTACTGATTATTATGTATTTTAAAAAAAATTTCAAAAATTTAAACTATTAGGAGAAAATTTAAGACTAATATAAATATACATATTTAACATGTTTTGAATATTTTAATATTTAAATATATTTTAAGCACCATCAGTTCTATCGCGATTCAATCATTGACTGTTGAACCGTTATCTCAACCTGTTCAATTTTTTGAACCTTGTAAAAAATATATATATAATGAACATTCAGTAATTAATAATGATACATGTTAATTTAGATATTGAAAAGACTTATGTGATTGATGCAATTAGTTCTTTTTGAACAGCGAACCAGAGAAGCTTATATGATATAGATCAAGATTATAGACGTACAGGTCCTAACCCTAAACATGATCCTCGCCGTCCACCATCTTCAAGTGAGTTATGCAACTAATTATTTCATCTTTTCTTCTCTCTGTGTGTGTGTGTATATATATATATATATATATAATCATAGAGTAATTAATAACGATACATGTTAATTTAGAAATTAAAAAGACTTATGTGATTGATGCAATTAGTACTTGTTGAACAGTGAACCAGAGAAGCTTATATGACATAGATCAAGATTATGGACATACAGGTCCTAACCTTAAACATGATCCTCGTCATACTCCATCTTCAAGTGAGTTCTGCAATTAATTATTTTATCTTTTCTTCTATATATATATATATATATGTTCATGGACTAATTAATAATGATACATGTTAATTTAGATATTGAAAAAACTTATGTGATTGATGCAATTAGTTCTTTTTGAACAGCGAACCAGAGAAGCTTATATGATATAGATCAAGATTATGGACGTACAGGTTCTAACCCTAAACATGGTCCTCGCCGTCCACCATCTTCAAGTGAGTTATGCAACTAATTATTTCATCTTTTCTTCTATACATACATATATATATATATATATATATATATGATCATGGACTAATTAATAATGATACATGTTAATTTAGAAATTGAAAAGACTTGCATGATTGATGCAATTAGTTCTTCTTGAATAGCAAACCAAAGCTTATATGACATAGATCAAGATTATGGACGTACAGGTCCTAATCCTAAACATGATCCTCATCGTCCTCCATCTTCAAGTGAGTTATGCAATTAATTATTTTATCTTTTCTTCCATATATATATAAATATGATCATGGACTAATTAATTATGATACATGTTAATTTATAAATTGAAAAAACTTATGTGATTGATGCCATTAGTTCTTCTTGAACAGCGAATGAGAGAAGCTTATATGACATAGATCAAGATTATGGACGTACAGGTCCTAACCCTAAATATGATCCTCGCCGTCCTCCATCTTCAAGTGAGTTATGCAATTAATTATTTTATCTTTTCTTCTCTCTATATATATGATCATGGACTAATTAATAATGATACATGTTTAGAAATTGAAAAGACTTATGCGATTGTCTGATTGATGCAATTAATTCTTCTTGAACAGTAAACCAGAGAAGCTTATATGACATAGATCAAGATTATGGACGTACAGGTCCTAACCCTAAACATGATCCTTGCCATCCTCCATCTTCAAGTGAGTTATGCAGCTAATTATTTCATCTTTTCTTCTATATATATATATATATATATATGATCATGGACTAAATAAAAAGATTAGTTCAAAGTAGGAACAAGGGGGTTTAAATTTGAAGTTAAAAGGACCCATGTGAATATATAATAGACAAAAGTATATATCATGTCCCTAATGTTTATTTTGATTTCTATTTATGCTCTTATTTCGATTTCTATTTATGCTCCTAATATTTTTTTTGGTCAAATAAGTGTTATATATTTCAATTTTTTTAAATATACTTTTTTTTAACACCATCAAAAAATTAACGAAAATGTTAACTGAACTGTCATGTGACAAAGAACAGCTACCAAGTCAATTGCCATATAGATAAATTACCTAAAATTACAAAAATACCCTTAAATATAATTTTTTTAAAATTCCCCTTCCCTCTCTCTCTGTGCGTCGTCCTTCTCTCTCTCTGTGTGCGTCGTCCTTCTCTCTCTCTCTGTGTGCTCTCGCGAGCGGCCTCCCTGCTTTTCAGTAAAGAAAAGCAGGTGCTTTTCTCTTTAGCAACGGTTTTAACCGTTGCTAAAGTAACATAAACCGTTGCTAAAATATAAATGTGGCTAATTTTAGCAACGGTTTGTATGTTTCGCGACATTTTAGTTTTAGCAACGATTTTGGAATTTTAGCAATGGTTATAACTATTGCTAAAAAGAAAAGGGCCCTGCTTTTCTAATACAGAAAAGCAGGGGCGCCGGACTCGTATGCTCTCTCCCCACCCCCCAAAACACCACCAAAAAAAAACAAATCTCTCTTCGTTGCTGCCTTCACAAGTAATTTGTCCCTGTGACACCTGTTCTGCAACATCTTTGCCATGGCCTCCATAAGTAATTTTTCTATCCTTGCATAGAGTTTTGTAGCTTATTCACATGTGAGTGAATCTTCCCCAATTCTTTCTCCAGCTCTTGTCTCTCGTCTCTTTCATTGTCATCTCTGTTCCTTTTCCCTTGTTTTTATATTTCTCAGGTTCTCACTATCGCTCTCCACCTCGCTCTCCCTCTTTCTTGTTGTTCCTATCTCACATCTGCTCACAGCCTCATGGGATCTCTCTTTCCCTCTCCTTCGGGTTCTCTCTCTTATTCTCTCTCATCTTTCTTTATCGTTGTTCTCTATTTTGAGCTCTCTCGTCTTCTCCATGTTTCACGTTCTTAGCTCTCTACTTCTTTCTACCTCACTTGCTCTTTCCTGCTCTCTCGGGTTTGTCCTATTTTACGACAGCAAAAACAAGACAGAGAATGTGGTAGTGAATGTGGATGCAACACCAAATCACGGAGGAGGTGAGAGAAGGCAACAAAGGAGAGGGATTGAAGGGGGGAGAGAGATAGAGAGAGAAGGACGACGCACTGAATTTGAGTTCTTTGTCGTCTGCAAACTTTCCATGAAGCTTCGCATTCATGGAATGTTGTCTAAGATCTGGAGAGGGAAGCCGAGAGGAAGCAGAGGCAACGAGAGAGAAAGAGAGAGTCAGCTCTGCAAATTGAGTGAGAGGCGAGAGCTTGAACCAAGTGGACGAAGAGAACTGCAGGGAAGAGAAAGAGAGATTGAGGCAGAGAAGGGGATGAACAAAAAGAGTGATGATAGAGAGATGGAGAGAGAGAGACACATATATAAGGGACTTTTTGTAATTTTAGGTGACAAGTGACTTGGCAGATGTTATTTATCACATAACAACCCAATTAACATTTTCGTTAATTTTTTGACAGTATTAAAAAAAAGACATATTTAAAAAAAATTAAAACATATGGAATATATTTGACAAAAAAATTGTTAGGGACATGAATAAAAATCGAGGTAAACATTGAAAACAGGACATATACTTTTGCCCATATAATATTGATGCAGTTAGTTTTAGTTGAACATTGAACAAGAAAAGCTTATATGAGGAAGATGATTATGGAGATACAGGAGCTAATACTAAACAAAATCCTCAACCCCTCCACCTTCAACTGAGTTGTACAACTTATTTTATTTTTTCTTCTATATATATATATGTTTGTATATATCATGTACTAAATAAAAAGATTAGTTCAAAGTAGGAACAAGGGGGTTTAAATAATGCAGTTACTTTTACTTGAACAGTGAAGGAGAAAAGCTTACATGAGGAAGATGATTATGTAGGTCCAGGGCCTAACCCTAAACATGATCCTCATCCTCCTCCACCATCCGGTGAGTTTTGCTACTTATTTTATCGTTAATTTCCTACTATGATCTTATATCTCATGACTAAATAGAAAGATTAGTCGAATTAGGAACAAGAGTGTTTAAAAAATAAAGGAAAAAAATATATTTTGTTTCTATGAACTTTTTTTATTGTGCAGAATACCCTCGTGAATTATAAAATGCAATATAGTATTCTTCTAAACTTTTTATTTCATGTAAAAAGGCCCTTTCATCAATTAATTTAGTAATCAAATTAATTGTCAACGTTGACTAGGCTGAAAAACCACCAATCAGTCGTCAACCTCTAATTAAATATCTCAGCATCTGACTTGGTTAAAATAAGTCCACATCAACTGAACCCAAACCCATATGACTTATAACCCAACCCACATGATGGGTCTGGGTCAAGCTAATGTAGGCTTATTTAAACCAAGTCAAATATTGAGATGTTTAATTAGAGGTTGACTTGGTAGTTTTTCAACTCAATTAATATTGACTATTAGTTCAACTAACAAATTAGTTGATAGAATAGTTTTTTTGTACAAAATAAAAAGTTTAGAAGGGTATTATGTTTCGTCTTATAATTTATAGAGATAATCTGTATAATGAAAAAAGTTAATAGGGCAAAATGTATTTTTTTCCAAAAATAAACAAATAAAAGAAAAGGATGAGTTTTGGGGTTGACATTTTGGGTGGGCAATATTCTGTAGGCGTTGACTTCCCATTTTCGTGAATTGGTGGTGTCCACTTTCCTCTTTTTCAATTCAAATAAATGAAAGGAATATGGAGGAAATCACTATTCAATACATAGGTTTTTCATTTGGTAATTGTTTATTATTATGATTTTTTAAAGACAAAATCATAAACTCATTAATCGTTCCTCCTAATAGTTATTCCTTAAATGCTCAAATTTATGAATTCTGATTTGATGCTCTAAACCTAATCTTATTGTTAATTGCAAGCACCGTAAAGGCCGAACCACCCAAACTTAATAAAAGTGATGTTATTTAGTTGTGGCCAAGTCAGTGATGATTTTAAATTATGTGATATGTATATCATTTAATTATTTAAATTGTAACTAAATTAGTTAATATGTTAAACATATAGCTAGTACAAAATACAAATATTAATATTACACCGTCAACATCCAAAAAATAAAATAAAATAAAAGACGAGACGAGACGACTAAGGTTAATTAATTATAAGGAAAAAATAGTGTCATTTCGAATTTATTAAGCGAGATGTTATGTTATTGTCAAATATCTATTTTCGTATCTTCTAATAACTACGTGTTTAATAAATTAGTTAATTATATTAACAATTTGTAACACACTGGCAAATAAAGATGACGTTGAAAGTTTTTATAAACATATGATATGAAGCCAAATTGATGAAAAGAAAACGTATAAAGAAAAATGAAATTGATGATCTGAAAGTTAACGAATATAAATGTAATTAAAGTTATTGCCCGCTAACAGAGTACATGAGTCTAATTTTTTTAAAAAAAATAGTATAAAAATAAAAAGATTATATTATTCTTTTGGCCTTTATAGTTTAAAAATTTGTAATTGAGTCCTTATAATTTTACAAAATTTTAAGTTAGTCCTTGTTATTAAGTTATTGTAGGTATTTTATTAAATTTTACTTACGTGACCAACCATATGCATATTAAGATCTAAATGTATATTATTTATACCAATAGAACAAAAAAAAAGAATAATTAAGTGATATTAACTCATATATATTATATAATATGACATGTAATGTAATTTATGTTAAATAAATAGTACAAATTTATTTAAGAAATGTATATTCTCAATATTAAGATAGTATAAAATTGGTCATATTAACAAATTTAACAGAATATTGACAAAATTTTAATAATGGGGATTAAATTAAAAAATCATGAAACTATAAGAGCTTAATTACAAATTTTAAACTATAGAGACTAAATTAAAAATTAAGTAAAATTATAAGGACTAAAATTATAATTTAACAAATAAAAACAAATGTTGGTGGTGATGTCCCAGCCAACGAGACCGTGCATGGTATGGATGGTTCAATGAATATGTAAATATAAAATATATAATATATGTTGTGTGTTTGTGTGTATCGAAAGGGAAGGAAGTTGACCCTACAAGAACGGCCTATGAACTGTGATGTGCTCCTCTTTCTCTTTCTCTGTCTTCATCCTGTAACCCTAACCCACCATCCCAAACAAATCATATATTAATTAACTAAAAGGATTCGAGTTGGTGTTCTCTACTTCCATATCTATATATATATATATTGGATTAATTTAATTCCCTCTCATTGCTCAGTTGTGTCGTAATGACTAATATAAAAACACACACATATCAGAATGATATGTGTGAGAGAGAGAGAGAGATATAGAGAGAGATGGGTTTAGGCTTGAGAGGTCAATGCTTGTGCATCTGCTTCTGCATATTTCTGCTTCTATCCTCTGCTCGCACCTCTGATCATCATCATCTCTTCTCCAGTACGCACCTCTCCACTGCTACTTCCTCTTTCTTTCTTTTCTATTTTGCTTTTCTCTCTTTTTGGTGTTACATGCGTGCATGGAATCTATTCATAGCTCTCCTATATATATATATATATATATATATATATATATATATCTTTTGTAGAACTGCTACTTTTCCAAAACACCAGAATTTGTCACATTAATTGGAAGTTTGGAAGTTTGGAACGTTTTGCTTTCCCGGAAAATTCAAGACATATTCAGTTATTTTAGGTTCTTACCTCATCATCTCTGACCTCAAATATTAGCACAAATTAACGTTTTCTGGTTTTGGTAGTTTTGTTTTCTGTGTGTGTGTGTATGTATATTTTCTTATACCAAAACATCATTTTGGTCCCTCACAGATCCCTTTTTCTCAAGTTAGTCCCTCACAAATTTTCATTCTCAATTTAGTTTCTTGTAGATTAATATGTTATCAATTCAGTCCCTCATAGATTTTTATTCTCAATACATTTCCTCACAAATTGATATGCTATTAATTTAGTCCCTTACATATTTGTATTTTCAATTTGGTCTCTCATAGATTTATATGTTATCAATTTAATTCTTTCATCAAAATTGTGACGATCAAAAGTTATTATCAGTAAAAAAGACTAAATTGATAATATATCAATTTGTAAGGAATCCAGCTGAGAATGAAAATAAGTGAAGGACTTAATTGATACATATCATTTATAAGGGACCAAATTGAAAATAAAAATTTTTTAGGGACTAAATTGGTAACATATCAATCTATAGGGACCACATTGAGAATAAAAATCTATGAAGGACCAAATTAAAAAAAAAGGCACTTGTGAGGGACCAAAATAGAATTTTAGACTATTTTCTTAGTATTCTCCTTCAAAGGTTGTTAAAAATATACCCCTTTTTTTTTTGGAAAAAATCATCTTAGTCTACTACGTATTTTTGAAGTCCGCTTAATAAATAATTGAAAATTAACAATAGAACTGTATACTTTTATAGAACTTTTAAAGCATGAATGTAAATATATGGATTTGTGCTAAAAAATGTCTCAACTGTACCGGGCAATTTTGGGTTTCGGTTTTGTTTAAATGGGACGGTGCACAATTTGCCATGCATTTTTTTTTTGTTGGACTCGTCACCAAGTGTTACGAAAATTTGATATACTTAAAAGTTCAATCTTCGTCCTCTATCTTTTTGTCCAATCCGAAAAAACAAACCTCTTTAAGTTTGTAGCTTAAAAAAATTAAAAAGATTCAAATTAAAGTTAATTAAATGGAGATGATTTGGGTTTTGAAGTTGGTGTTAGCAAGCTGGAATCTGCCATCGCTACAATCCATAACTTCGTCTCTTATGACCAAAGTCATGAATTATATATATATATATATATATATATATTATATGCCTCTCTCCCAAGTGACAAAATATTGTGTAACACCATATGTGCTCTTATTTCTCTCAAAATCTTGAGCATTGTGCAATACATTCACAAGCCTTCTCAAATTTCGATACTAATCCTCCAATTATTTCATCTTATCTTTACTTAAACAAACCAGTTATTTAGCAGCAAAATTCCAATGTATACGCTTATGTAAGTATAAATAATGATGTTATTTTTTAAAAAAAAAATTGAGCAGATGATGAAGCTAATTGGAGGAGTAGGGAAGGAAGGTGGTTGACAGTGAGCCTGCAGGACTATGGTGAAACGACAGCGAATCGAGGGCACGATCCCTCAAGGAAGAGCCTTGGGTTTGGCAACAAGAGAGGCAGGAAGGGCTGATCTTGACCTCACAATTACTCAAAATACTCATACTTCTTTCTCTGCGTAATGCATTCAT
This sequence comes from Biancaea sappan, assembly GCA_037074585.1. Classification (NCBI taxonomy): domain Eukaryota; kingdom Viridiplantae; phylum Streptophyta; class Magnoliopsida; order Fabales; family Fabaceae; genus Biancaea; species Biancaea sappan. Next base: position 4,619,911 of record CM073498.1, on the reverse strand, counting down.
GTACTTGTTCGTCTTTTTCTTGTATCTGAGTGGAGTATATGAGATAAAATAAAGGAATAAGATTTGTGTGTTGGGTATTAATAAACTGAACATCTTTATTAAGTACTTATTCTCAAGTTATTTAAATATAAATGTCTTGTGTTCGAGGAGAGAGACCCAAAGATGTGAGTGTGTGAGAGAGAGAGAGAGAGAGAGTTGAAACATAAGAGAAATATGAGAGAGAGAACTCAAGAAGGAGACAAACACACAGATGAGAGAGAGACAAGAGAGAACTCGAGAAGGAGAGTGATGAACAAAGAGTGAGAGAGAGATGATAGAGATTGAGAGTGTAAATTAAAAGTATTTTTAAAATTTTAAGTTTTTATCCATATAACAAGTGATGTAGAGCTTGATATGTGTTACGTAAATTGCTTAATTAGTATTTTTTGTTAGCAGAATAAATAACGTTAGTAAAAAATAATATATTTGAAACAAAAAATAAACCATGTAAAACATAAATGATATAAAAAAAATATTAAGGACAAAATTGAAATTTGGTATAAATGTTAAGAATATAAAAAATATTTTATCTTACTTTTATTATTATAGTTTAAATAAAAATAATATATTGCATTATATATACACATATATATATATATATATATAGCAATCCACTCATATCTAAAAATTAAATTGTTAATATAATCTAAATTATTTCATCCATTGCTTGTGAGACCAGGATAAGAGCTTAAGATAATTTTGCAACAATTTGAAACTGTCTTCAACTATGCAACAATTAGTTATTTAAACACACCTTATTCACGATTGTTTAACAAGTAACAACAAATCTCACCGTTGGTTGACAGAATACCCACCAAAACCATTATTTAGAGAGTATACACAACAAAACGCAGTCATGTAATTGTCTGATCACACTGCACATTTAATATCTTCAATTATTACACCTTCAAAATTTGAACTCCTTTAAACATTGTTCTTTCTGAAATGCCAAGCAGTGCTATGTTTGATCAGAACAGCTTGAAGAGGGAGAACTTCGAAGTTTTCTGGCTTCCCAGCCAGTGTTGCATGTGGACTCCAATGGCATCCAAGTACAAGCTACTCCTTCCATGGAAACCCACCACTTTCCCTTCTGTTGTAGTTGAAGTGAAAAACTTCCCTACTTCCTCTCCATATGGACCATACTTTCCTCGACTTGTATGGAAAGTCAGTGACTTTATCACTATGTGTTGCTCATCTTTTGCGATTGGTCCATAATAACCAGATATGCAAGTCAGAACCTCATGTGGGAACTCCAATTTGATCTGAAATTAAGTAAATGCGAATGAGTATATGAAGAAGCATATTTATACAGGACAAACATAGATGCAGTTTTTAAAGTATTCTTCGTTAGATTCTTTAATCAGAAGTCAGAAATCAGAATATAGAAATATGATACTTGGAGAGCAAATAGATTGAACTAAGTGGACAAGTATCAAATTATATACCCGATGCATTGTTTCTCCTACATTACTCCCATGCTTCACAGACCAAACAGATTGACCATTTCGATCATATTCAATTTGAATTGAGCAAAAGCATTCTGATACCCTAGTTAAGTAAATCTGCCTAATCCCAGAGAATACTCCATCATCCCAAGGTCTACCGCCATCCCCACCCCATGGACCTGGTCCACAAGGCGCTGGTTCCTTTATCACCCCACAAGCAACCTGGAAAAGACAAAGGAAAAAAATGTCAATAAACCATTGCAAAGTTATGCTTGAATTCTCAAATGTAAAATTTGTAGACTAACCTAATCATAAATAAACGCGTAAGCATTTCATGAACAAATCCTATTGAAAAGTGTGTCTAACATATTTATATCTCTATTTATGATTAGCTTATTTTACAAATATTTTGTAGACCAACTTTAACTTAAGTATTCTTTTCAATGTCTTCATTATCTTCACGTGGTCATCTCTTTATATACTAGTTCTTCAAATGATTATGGATCATACCTCTTCCAATGGTGCCTGTTTAGCAAGTACCAATTTTGCTGGCCATTGAGCGCTATCTATTTCAGCTATGCTCGGTTCTTTGGAGATGGTTGCCTTGGAAGGAGAAGGAGTACTCGACACTGGTTTAATTACTTTCCCTTCTACCACATGCACACCAATAGCATCTACAAACAAGCCTTTTCTCCCATGGATGCCAACCACTTTCCCTTCTTTCAGCTTGCTGGTGAAATGAGTTCCCTGTCCATCTCCATATGGTCCATACGACTTCTTGTTGGTGTGGAAAGTGAGTGACCTTACCACTGCAGGCCCCATGTACATCAGAGGTCCTTGGTATCCAGTTATATGCGTTAACACTTCAGATGGGTAATCAAAAACTATCTGCAAAATCAGACACAGAAGCAGCTTATCAACAAAAACTTATATTGCATAGATTGATCATAAGTTTTGCAAACATTCACTTCACCTTTTCTTTTATAAACCCTCCTGTTCCACCTTGTTTACTTCCCCATATGACATCCCCATCCAGATCATACAAGACTCTTATCCACACAATCCCAACATTGCGTGACAAGTTAATTTGCCGAATTCCAGTGTAGGTTCCATCGTCAAATATACTTCCACCATAACCACCCCATGGCCCATATGTCACGACACCATCAACCTTTGAGGGTGCCTTTTCTTCAATCTTCAAGGTTGCCTTCTCTTCAATCTTTGAGGGTGCCCTTTCCACATGAACTTTCTGAAATTCATACATTTGGTGCAAAATAACTATACTTGATTATTGATGCAAATTATCAAACACTTGGAAGGCGTAATCCATGAAGATTCTCTTACCTTTTCTTTGTGATCTTTAACGAAGTTGGGTTCTTGCATGTTGGGAATCTTGGCAGAAACAGGGACATTGTTTGGCAGAGGTTTAACAAAACCATCCTTCTGCCTTACAGCAAGAACTATGTCATAGCTTTCCCCCACACTTCCTTGTATAACAGAGAAGCCAAGGTTCTCAGTGGTGTTGCTTAAGTAGTTCTGTGGATAAACCAAAGCTTTGGATGGGTTTGGCTGCTGCAAGGGCTTCAGATAGACTCCAATGGAATCTAAGTACCAACCACACCTGCCATGGAACCCAACAATCTTGCCCCCAGTCATCGGAAATGAAAAATATGTCCCCTCTTCAAACCCAAAAGGTCCATACTTTTTCTTGTTACTCTCAAAAGTCAGTGACCTAACAAAGATTGTCCCTCGTTGATTTAAGCTACCATAATATCCATGAATTGAAGTAAGGAACTCATCTGGGTAGTCAAGCTTGACCTGCAACTCAATTATGATAAACAAGTAATTAATGTGATGCACAAGTTCAATTAGCACCTAAGAAGCACAGATAAAGGACACAACATATTTCCTGGTTCAATTTTTGCAAATTGATGGAAACTTTACCTTGTCAGTTTTATGGCCTCCAGTTCCACCATGTGTATCAGACCAGATAGAACTTCCTTTCTTGTCATATTCAATTCTGATGGAGTCAATTCCGGCGCCATGAACGATCACCAACTGTCTAATTGTTGAATATATCCCATCGTCCCAACGTGATCCTCCATTTCCTCCCCAGGGCCCAACTGTCAGAGGTTTCTTCCCAGGATCCTCGAAACTCTGCAATTCAAAGTTATCAAACAGAAAGCGCGTAATAATCAATTTGAATCATAACTAGCATAATAAGCTTAAGCTATAAACATATGCTACACCATTTTCTGCCTCTGCGACAAGATTGGCGGAAAATATGAATAGAAGAGAGCAGGTGAATCGTTGAGGCCAGGAGAAGACGAAGACGAATTTAAGGCAGGAAAAGGGTGTGTTCGTGCCTAGGATTTAGACTTAAATTATGACAATGACGAAGACCTATGTAGAAGAGAAGCTAATTCGGTGCTCCACCATGGGGGGAAAGGATTAAAAGGGAGGGAATCAGATTCGCGCATAGAAATCAATTGAATCATGGAAACAAGAAGAAGGCCTTGTCTCTAGCTGAGGATATCAGGAAAATCGTATTCCCAAATTCAGATAGAAAAAAAAAACAAAAAGCAAAGAATTTTTCAAATTGGAATACAGCAATGCAAGCAGCAGAACAATTTATCCTGATTCAGAAAGATAGTGGCACTTTACTTACGGTTACAGAGAAGCGGCTTTTGACCTTCCTCTGTTTTCCTCCTCCATTGCCAATTTTCAAATTGCTTCCCCTTCGTTTCTCTTCCGTCCATTTTGGCTTTTGGGTTTATCTCTGTATGACGATGAGCATGCTGATAAACGAATTTTCGGTGTCAGAAGTAGAGAAGGTGATGATGGTGGCTTTTGCAGGCATAGGGACCATCAGTGTGTTCGTTGACACAGATCTCTTCTCTCCAGAGGTGAATTCTACTCTTTTGCTTATTGGCTTCCTTTTTTCTTTTTTTTTTCATTAAGGTCCCACTCCCAACCGCGTCCTATTACTCTACATTTACATTTTATGACAGAAAATGCAAAGTAAATTTAAAATCCCAATTGCTCAATTTAACCTTCATCGTGCCATCCCGTTGCATTACATGTCCCGCTCGCTACGTCGTCCTATTTGCGACACTCTCCCATTCTGTTTCTTCTTGCTAAGGGATTTCAAAAAAGACGAGAAGAAGCAAAACAAGAGAAGCACGTGTCGCAAATGTTGCAAATAGGACAACATAAAGAGAGAGACACGTGTGTGATGAAAATTAGAGCTTAGATCTCAAATTTACTTGTATTTTCTACCTTCAAATGTCAAAGAGTCAAACATTAAATACATTTAATTTGACATTAATAAAGTTTGATTTCATATATGCCATGGTCCACTTAAAGCATAATACACTTCATTCTAGTCATAATAGTCGAGAAAGATATTTTAATATCGTTTAATTGGAACATGAGATGCCACAGCTTAATGAAGTTTGATTTCATAGATACTATGATCCACTTAAAGCATAACATACTTTATTCTTGTCAAAATGGTCAAGAAAGATATTTTAATATCATTTAATTGGAACAAGAGATGCCACAGCTTGTTATATTTAAATATTTGTTAAGTCATCTAACGTAGTTTGGTTCTAATAATTTGAAATTCAAAACTAACAATTGTTTAATTTTTGAAGATATTAACTTGATAAATATTTTATCTTTTGCATTCAATAATTTTGAAAGGACTAAATTTTTATTTTATTGGATCAAGGGATACAATCAGTTGAAAAAAATATTGGCAAATGCATCATTTTGATCCTTTGACTGTTGTTTTATATTACTCTTTAACTTTATTTTATATTGGTCCCTGACCTTTTAAAAATATTTCATTTTAATCCTTGTTTTAAAACGTTGTTAACTTGATAGATGGAAATTGCCGATGTGGTCACTGACTCAATGAATATCTAAATATTTATCTTACAAGAAAGAAAAAATGTTACTTATATTTCAAAAAAAAAATGCATTCAAACATATTCAAATGTACATCTTCTTCATCTTCATCTTGTCACTTTCAACTCATCTCTTCTCTTATAAGTTCTTTTGTGCAAAACATAATGTGCAGAAAAGTGTAATAATTGGCAACATTACAAGGGTGCGTCGAAAACAAAATCAACCGAACCAAATCGATTTATTCATAGTTGAGATCGTTTTTGTCAAGTTTAATCTACACAAAAAAAATTTGCACACTCTATTTCGAATAACAAAAACTTATACCTTATATCCATTTATGATCACTTCACAATTATGTTCCAATAGCAAAAACTTATACTTGATCAACATTTACCATTATTTCACAATTACATACACTCTATTTTCTCACAAAACAACCCTTAATAAGTTGTCTCAATGCAATTTTTTTTTGGATATATTTGACTCAGTAGCTACATTTGTTCTTTGTGGGATAGGGATATAGATACTCCTTGAATTAGCAACAATGTCACCAATTTTCCATTAAGTTAATAGTATTTGCAAAAAAGAAGATTAAAATGAAACATTTTCAAAAGTTAAGGGATCAATATAAAACAAAGTAAAGGGAGCAAATTGATATTTTTGGCAAAAATATTTATTGAACTGCAAATGGGCTTTTGGGCCAGAAGATAATAATAGATGGAAACATCAACCATTGAATTGTAAATAATCTTTTACTTTTGCGCAAGAGTTCTAGATGACTTTTTATTGTACAATTGTAAATGATTGGGTTATTATAAAAGTGTGTTTGATTGGATTATATAGACTTGGGTCAATATTGTTGGGCCTCCTCAGAATATAGACTCAAGTATTCTCCTAGATATAGATGTCCAGTCCAAAGTTAGGGAAACATTAACAAAAATTAAAAACTTCAAAATTTAATGAAAGAAAATTCTAGAGGCACCATCTTCTGGCCTCTGCTAGGGTTCCAACAAAGTAGAGTGGCGCCGCTCTTCTTTTCCTTCCTTTTCTCATATTTGCTTTCCCCTCCTTGTAATAGGAGTTTTTTTTTTCTTTCCTACATGGAAGATTCCCCCTCTCCATAGGTAGAGTTTTTTTTTTTGGTTCCTGAAAGTGGATCTTAGATGGAGGAGCATCAGATTTGGAAGGCACCGAAAGTTGAAGCAGTGAGCTTCTTCTCCTTTTGTAGTAGACGCTTCTTATTTTTCCCAATGTTGACCATTTCCCCTCAAGCTTCAGAGACGTGAACAAAGGAGCAATGTTCAACTAGAAGCTTCAATAATGGGTCGACAATGCATTTTTGGATAGACCGCTATCGGTGTTGTTGGAGGCTTCCTCCCCCCGCTCCGCCATCGCTTTCCCAATGTCGTCCGACGCCTGCCCCCTTCTTCCTAACAACAACTAGTAGTTGGTGAGGAGTTTCAGAAGACTCTGCTCGACGCTTGCCCCCTTCCCGTTGATGTCTTCTTCTCATCGCCGATTGGTATCGCAATGGCTACTGAGGGCGCGAAAGAAGAATAGGTCTCGATGGCATCTGCTTCCTAAGCTCCAAACTGCGCGAAGGATCGGGGTCTTCAAACCTCCATTTCCAATCCAGATCCCTTTTTTGTTTATAAAACCAAAAAAAAAATTGATGGGCTTTAACAGCCCTCTCTTCTAGGTTAGACTCTTAGTTTTAACTCACTTAATTTAAGGGTATGTTGTCTCTTTTAAGACTTAGTTACTCTTTAAGGTGTGTTGTTCTATGTACCTGTTATTTCATGAGTTTAGATCTGATTTGTATTTGTGTTAACTTTAGGTTCTGTAATATTTCATGTATCCCAGGCTTTATGCATTTGTTACATTTAATGAAAACATCTCTACTTGTCCAAAAAAAAATTCTCAAATAGCAAGTAAGGCAACTTTTTTTTTTATTTGCTAATAAAATCATAGTTTTGGCATTTGAACCAACTCAGAAATTGGCCACTCAAAGTCAAACCTAGTTCAAGTCATCTAATTTGATCGGGATACAATCGATCTGACCAGGTTTTAATCGAGCCAGCGACCTGGATCTTTTTTTTTTTATCATATTTCAACCTAATACCGCATAGATAAAAATAACATTTTAATTATCAAAGAAGCAAGCTATAGTTGTCATATAAGTGTGACAAAAAATATATATAAAAATAATAACAGTATTTTGAAACATAAAATATTATTTTATGTATACTATATCATTCTATTATCTAAAATAATTTCAAATCATAAAAGTTCAACAATGTTAGCAACAAAATTTATAATATCATATAAAGTTAAAAATAACTAAATAACCATTAGATATTTAAAAATAAATTTATTTTATTTTATTTTTATAATTTATTAATAAAACTATAAACGATTATATTAATTAATTAATTATGATTTTTTGTGCACTAAAATTACTTTAAGAAGCATTTTTATAAATATTTTGATTATAAAATCTACATATAAATTATTATTTTACTTATTTTGATATTTATTTATGAGTATATATACAAATATATATGTGTGTGTGTGTGTGTGTGTTCAACAATTGACCCAATAATTCAACAATTGAACTAATGATCTGATGACCTAAAGACTAGTTCGAGTCAATAACTAATTTCTAAAACTATGAATAAAATACACTTCTTTGAGAAAATATGACTTTGTATATCGTCCTAACCAAATGATATATATATATATATAAAGGATGACTTTGCAAAGGATTAAATGTGTTTAAAATTGATCTAAAGCGATTATATTAAATCAAATTATTTAAAAAAATTATCAGATTAACCTACTGATGTGAACTTCACCGAACAATGTCGTGAGACCCAACAACAATACGTTGATTCACACACTAGGATTGTTCAAATATAGATTCAGAACTCAAAAAAAATACAATTTATTAAATAAAAACAAATTGGATAGAGATTATTGACCCCATTGTTATAAAAGAACCATAAACCAATAATATAAACTCTTGAACCTAGACCCATTAGTTATAAAGAACCAATAACCTAAAGTATAAACCCTAAGAGAAATGGCTGATAGACTCTTGAACCCAGGCCAATTGGCTATAGAGAGCCATAAACTTAAGGTATAATCACCAAGAGAAAAGGCTGAATGGCACAAGGATGTAGAAAATCTTGATAAGTTTAGAGGTTCTCAAAGAACCAGAGACAAATGTCTCTTACTATGACATCTTCTTCAACTCCTCAAATGTATATTCTAAGGGATGGAGGAGGTCCCTTTTATAGAGGAAGGAAACCCTTATTTCTAAAGAAACCCTTCACAATATAACAAAAGCACAAATACAAATAATAACTCTAATTGGGCCACAAATATAACAAATAGCCCAAATATATTAAAATAAAATAAAAGTCTTTAATATAATATTTCTTGATCCAACGTTGTCTTGATTTCTTCTTTCAGTATGGTAGGTGGGTTCATATCATTATCTTCCTATTGAAAGAAGATTTATCATCGAATCTTGAAAATATATTGTAATAATTCTAAGAAAGAGATAAAATTTGAACCCACTTCTTTCCTTTTCTTTTTTTTTTCTTCTTTTGTTTGGGTAAAATAGTCAAAATGTGTGAACAGTAAACCATGTAAACAATGAATCACATATGAACAGTGAATCATGTGAATGGTGAAAAACGCATATCAACAGTCACACACGCAAAATTTCTTTTTTAAATAGATCTATAGTAAAGGTGAACAAACGAAGAACAATATCAACAAGAATGGAAAACAAAGATAGTAGGGAAGATGAACATAAATAAAAAACAAAACAATAACAGAATATGATTTGGAGTGACTTTGATAGCAACTGATGTGAACCTCACTGAACAATGCCGTGAGACCCGACAACAATACGTTGATTTACAAACTCGGATCGTCTAAATACATAATCAGAGCTCAAAGAAAATACAATTTATTAAATAACAATAAATTGGATAGAAATTATTGACCCCATAGTTATAAAAGAATTAGAAACCAATAATATAGACTCTTGAACCTAGACTCATTAGCTATAAAGAGTCAAGAACCTAAGATATAAACCTCAAGAGAAATGGCTGATAGACTCTTGAACTCAGACCTATTGGTTATAGAGAACTAAGAACCTAAGGTATAAACTCCAAGAGAAATGACTGATAGACTCTTAAAACCATACTCATTTGCTATAGAGAGCTATGAACTTAATGTATGATTCTCAAGATGAAGGGTTGAACGCCACAAAGATGTAAAAAACATTGGTAAGTTCAAGGTTCTCAAAGAGCCAGAGACAAAGGCCTCTCACTATAACATCTTCTTCAACTCCTCAAATGTGTTTTTTAAGGGATGGAGGAAGTCCCTTTTATAAAAGAAAGGAACCCTTATTTCTAAAAAAACCCTAATTATAATAGGCTACAAATATAACAAAAGCACAAATACATATAATAATTCTAAGTGGGTCACAAAAATAACAAAAACCCAAATATATTAAAATAAAATAGAAGCCTTTAATATAATCTTCCTTGATCCAGTCATGTCTTGATTTATTCTTTCAATATGGTAGATGAATTCATATCACCTACGATTAAATATATAGTTTTCATAATTTATAATTTCATACTTACATCAAGAAGATTTGCAAATATATATTGCAGTTAAGTATTACACTTACAAAGATACTAAGATATCAATCCGACATGATAATGCCATAGAAAATCTTACATCAATAGATTTAATGTAAATTATTTAACAACGTTAGCTCAGTTGGCAAATAAAAGATAATTTTCCTTTTTGATTTAGATTTAATTATCTTTTATCTTATTTTTCATCTGCCTAACTGTTTTTTTAACACGAGACACGTGAGCTTATGCTTATGATTCGCATCTTTAATGAATAAAATATTGCACCAGCTACAAAATAATAATTACTAAACCAGCTGATTGGCTGTACTGTTCGTGTCAAAAGTTTTTTTTACTGTTATTATTATTATTAGTATCTGAAGTAGAAATATTCATAAATTCAGTTTTGAATCTAAATCAAAGCGAATAGAGTTTATTATTTTGGTAAAACTATAAATTTATTTGGTTTTAATTTTTAGATAAAACTATAGATATATTTAGTTATAAACAAACAAAAAATTATTTTTAAAGTTAATATGTCAAATGTTAAAATAAAAATTGTTCAAAACCTTATTTTTAGTATTATAAACAACTTAGATATTATAATTTTTTTTTACTGTCCAAAGATAAACACCTAGTTAACTATGACACATTCAAATTTTGAAGGCAGAATTTGTAAAATAATAAAATAATTAACAAAAATAGGAGATTCATTCATTCATTTATTTATAATAGATATTTGGTAAATATAATATTTTTTTAATAAATTTGGTTAGGTTAGGTTTGGTTCTAACCAATCCCAACCAAATCAAACTAACAACTGAACTAAATCGATTAAAATTTATATTTTAAAAATTGATTTAGACATTTTTTTATTTTACTCACTTTTTAATCAGTTTAATTTGGTTTAATTTGATTCAATTAGTATTTGTTTTAAACACTCATAATCTGAAGACCTATTAAATTTTAACTAATTTAATTTGAGTCAAAATATTAATTTTTTTATTCAAAAGATTCAAATTTAAAATATTATTTAAAAAAAACAAATGTTAAACTATTTCAACCCAAAAAAGTGAAAAACACTGTATTTTAAAATGCAAAAGCATATGCTTATGTACCTAATTAACTAGTGAAAAATGTTTGGATGTCTCAAATCTCAATCATGAAAAGTCCAGCATTAGGCACCGATAACGTAGGTAGCTATCATTCGTTGAAATAAAAAGCCAAACTTATAATGACCAAGTTAATATAAAAAGAATTAAAATGGAAGCAATGAGACTGAGAATTTTGACAATTAGGAGCAAATTGTTTCAGTTGGGGAATGCAATATAATTAATGCTCCCAGATTTTCAACAATTTTGGTGGCTATAACTCACAAAAAGGAAGCTTGTTTCCATTTATGACTGCATCACTTAAATGGACATAATCATATTGTTGAACCAAAGTTCAATACTACATGCATGCATGCTTTTATATATTATCTTTCTCATTTGTTGCTCAAACTTTTTCTTATTCATTGTGCCTCGTGATTTTGCAAAATTGTAAGACTTTGGGTGACATGTCTCTTTCCATCTAAAGTTAATAGAACAAGCTAATGATTTAAACTATATCATACTAAAATATTCATTTTTAAATCAAATAGCACTGTAATGATCATACTAAAATATTCATTTATTAGAATTGACCCGGTCATTGACCTGCATTGACTTTTAGGCCATTGGATCAATTAGTAAACTAGATAAATAAATTAAAAAATTAAAAATTATATATATTCTTATATTTGTTTACAAATAAATTTAAAATTAAGTAAAATAAATATTTTTATATGTAAATTTCATACTTTAAAACCTTAAAACCATAGTCATTAGTCATAAATAATTAAAATACAAATATTCATAAATATTTTTTTGTCATATAATTAAAAAAATTTAAAATATTTGATTTTTATTTTTTAAATTAAATGATTATATAAAATTTTTGGTTTATGCTCTTCAATTTTTCTTGATTTATTTTTGTTACATCAAATAATTATATAAAATAATTTTTTTTCTTATCTTTTAATTCATTAGTAATAATATACTTATTTTTTATTAAATTAAATATATTTTCTATTTTAATTTTTGTCATCTTGTCACATACACATTTTGGTTTTTAGATTAGAATAATTTTAGCATTTTATATATATAATATTTCACCCATATAAATTAAGAAGAAGTTAATAACAAGATGGTAAAATACACAACCTATAGGTAGGAAGATAGAATTTAATTTTAGATAAGTGCATATTTTTAAATTTTTATTTTTTTCATAAAATTTTAAAAATTAAAAAAAATTTTAAAAAAGCCCGAGTTAACCAGATTAATCCAATCGGATCAAAACTCATGTCGACTTAAATCACTTGCACCATGGTCAAAACGAGTGACTCGAACCGATTTTAGCCTTAAGTTACCAAATTCTAGGTCAATCCGTCGAGCCGATCTAAGTTTAATAACTATTTTTGAGACTTTTAATTAAGTTAAAACAAGAAGTAATATATGTTTTTGGTGGTATTTTGTGGCCTTTCGACAAATGAGATTTATATAGAGGTTTTTAATTACATTTACCTATGAAAGGACAACCATACAACTACCATATTCTCTGACACATGTACTTGCCTTTCTTGAATCCTTGATTTAATAATTAACTTTGCTTCGGATAAAATAATGGCTAATTTAAAATTATGGACCCATCTTCCTCTCTACTTCTTTGCAAGGGAAAGGGATTTTCTTTTTAAAAAACCTCCTTCTTAATTCATTTCTACTTTTGAATGTGTGGGCCTCACTTATCTAATAGTAGAAATGGCTAAAAAGGCTAAGGAATAAGCAGAGAATTTTGGTCCCTTTGCAAGTACTCTATTTTATACACATCTTAATGTGATTAAATCGTGAAAATTTTGGCCTCTCACCTGGATGTTTCACGTTTTTTTTTTTTGTGAATAACCATTCGATATTTAAGTATTATACGAGTATCAGTTAATTTAAATTTGAGTCAAGTAAGATTATAATAAATAATAAAAATTTTTTATACTAAATTTTAACACAATTGTATTTTAAAAAATTCAAACACAAAAAACCTGTATTTTCGAATATATTTCACGGATTAATGTCATTGTTTCAGTGAATCACGTTATAATATGACTCCCCAAATTTCTTGGGATCTTGACATCATGAGAAAGATAGCAAAAGAAGCAAACTCTCTCATCAGAATATATTAATGCTTTGACGTTCCAATATCACTTAATTTTTTGATTTTGACATCCTGAGAAAGATAGCGAAAGAAGCAAGCTATCTCATCAGAGTTTTATTAATGCTTTGACTAAATTACACAAATTTGTTTTTAATTTTTAATTTTAAATATTACATTTGATTTTTCTAAAATTTTTTGACGTATTTAAAACAAATATACATATTACAAGACTTTACTTTTATTTTAAAAATATAAATTATTAATTTAATTCTTAAAAAACCACAGATACTTCAATTTAGTATATAAATTCAATTTAGTATATAAATGATCGAGATTATCAATTTAATTATTAAAAAATTATATTTGTTTCAATTTAATTCACTTTATTATTAATTCACATAATTTTTCCTTTTCTGAATTTTAAATTTTTTATTGCCAACAACCACTTTTATAAATATAGAGATGAAATTGAGATAAATATAATTTTTTAATTAAATTGATATATTTGATTTTTTAATAAATAAATTTAGATAATTACAATATTTTAGGAACAAATTAATAATTTATTTTACATGTTATACAAAAAAGTTAGTCTTAATGACCAAAACAAATTAGAAGAAAAGCTAAAATATTTTTTTAAAATAATAATATATAAATCCAAACTTTACAGAGTTGGTTGTAATTTACTCCCATTGTTTTCTTTATAAATTAAATTAGACACCAAAATTGTATTTGTTTTTCTAAAATTACAATTATATTTTATTTTAAAAAATTGTACTTAAATAAATCTAAAAATATTTGATATATGATGCAAACCATTTGCTTCTTCAATTTATTATTTATCAATGAAATTAATTTTTTTTGTACAATACAATTCATTACAAAATTACTTAGCTAACTTTAAATAATATATTAGGAATAAAATCATTACTTTACATGAGAGCTTAACATTGATATTATTTGTTGTTTTAATTGAAAGTAAAATTGCATTATCATATTTGTGTGTAAAAATAACTTTTTTAAGATAAAGTAAATCAAAAGAGAAACTTTTACTATATAAATATGCACAATGTAAATTAATCATTCTAAACTTCTCTCATTTGTGCGTGACTCGAACTCTTGTAAGCAAAGCGCATGAAGCTTTAGCTCGAACGTGAACTGTTAGATGTGCTATATTAAATGGTCTATATTTTTTTTTGCATTTTGTTACCTTTTTTTTTTTAAACTTCACTAATAATATGATTTCAGTTAACGGTCATCAGATCTAATGACCAATATAATTTAAAAAATGAAAAAAAAAATTTATTAGATACATATCTAACAATTCATATTTGAAGCTAAAACAATCTATACTTAAAAAGCGTAATTAAGGACTTGTGTATTGGAGACCTAATTAAGTTTTAAAATATTTGTTTTCTGCAGGAAAAAGGACTGGAGAACAAACTCTTTAAATTTAAAGTCGTTTCGAGGGCGAAAATAGGAATTATGTCCAGTCCTTAATATATTATAGCTATTTAAATTTGCGTATACATGTATCAATGTTGAATTATTGGATTAAAATAAATATTATTTATTCGTTTTATTGGAAAAATCACGTACAAATCTTCTTGTTATATTAAATAAGGAGAGGAAAATGATACGATAAATTAAAGGAATATAAAAAGTATTAAGGTAACTTAAAAAATGGTTTTCATTGATGAGAAAACAAAAATGACAATACCAAGACTTATTGGACTAAAATATCTCCACGCCAAAAATTCGATTTCCATTATGAATTTACCTTTTGTATACAATCTATGTAATAAAAGATATGTTTGATTGATACATAAAATGAGAATGTGAATAGGAATGGAGATTATAAAGAAAATGAGGATTACAAAAAAATGTATTTGATATGTCTAGAAAGAGAGTTTCAAGTGAATTTTACCATATTGCCCTCATTCAAAAAATAAAAAATAAAAACAAAAGAAGGAAACAAAAACATTTCATCTTCATGCTTCTCCAATTCTTATATAAAGAGACAAATTAAAACAGTAACACATGCCTGAAAAAGATTGCAATTTCTCGCATTGTCATTGCAAATTTCACAACAACCTTTACTAAACTAGAAGTTTTTTTTTTTTGAGTTACACAATTCTAAATCACAAAAATTTTCTTGTCACGTACACTTGGATTAAATGACAATTCTAGACCACATTAATTAAAGTCCATCGTTCATATTGCAATAGAACAAATTAATGTGCAAGAACGGATTAAATGTAGCGTAAAGTAATTTTAACGTGCATGGATTCCTAAAGCAATTAATTTATAATATTTTATAACATATAATATATATTCCAACATTTCCCCTCTCTTGTATGTGTACACAATGAGATTTTTTTTTTCAACCTTGTAATTTTTTGTGAATTGTTTTATTCAAACAATTTTTTATTGAAAAAAGAAAACCCTTCAATAATAGGAATATAGCTGTCAAAATAAGTTTAATCTAATAGATCAATCCACTCCAATATTACAAATAGAATGAGATAAATTAATAATTTAATAACTCATTTTGAATAAAAGCTTTTAGTCTATCTCATCAAAGTTCTTGAAATTTATGTGGTATTAGGTGGGCCGGCCTTTATAGATTTAATTATTTATTTATATATTTTAAACTTTAATTTTTTTTAAGTTTCATAGTTCCAATGCTTTCAAAGTAATTAAAATTTAGAAGGAAAAATGACTTATCTTAAGGTTAAATATTTTTTTAGAAGTTTAATTTAATTTTTTGAAATTTGATTGTAGTAATATCTAATTTTTATCATTAAAATAATTAGATGTACATTTAAACAAAAAAATAGACCCATAGAGTCAACTCATAGCTCATGA
Organism: Biancaea sappan; assembly: GCA_037074585.1. NCBI lineage: Eukaryota > Viridiplantae > Streptophyta > Magnoliopsida > Fabales > Fabaceae > Biancaea > Biancaea sappan. The sequence continues at coordinate 4,603,764 of CM073498.1, read as the reverse complement.
TAGATTGGGATGAGCCTGAATTTTTCAACCATGAATTATATAAGATCTAACCCAATTTAACCTATACTTATCATTAACTCCGTAAGATTTGGATTGAGGTGGGCTGACCTAACCTATTTAACAGCCTTAGATAAGAACAACCTTGACATTTTGTATGGATATAGAAAATATTTTATATTAAATCTCAAAATATATTTAACAATTCAACCTTCAAATTACAGCGTTCAAATTTCCCTTGGTGTAGTTTTCTTCCTCTAGATTTTTATATATGTTTAATTAAAAATGTATAGAAATAAAATATTTAAATTTTAATTAAATTATACTTATATTATTATTTAAAAAATAGTTAATATATCTTATAAAATCCTTTTTGTTTCAATCTTCTTTTTCACAAATAAAATATTTCCCGGAACAGCATTACTTTGCGAGCTGGACTCTAATCAAATACAGTTGAACTCGTTGCCGGTGGGGTGAGGCTACAATCTGCATATTGCCGTAAGATTGTGGGGGAAACTCCATTTATGATAAATTCTACATGCAATGATGAATTATGTTTAATTTTCAATTTCAACGGAAACTGAAGTAAATCTCATTTTAAACCCTGTCTAATTTATTATCCACACGCAAACCATGAAGCTTGCACAAATACGAAGCAGTTATTCTGACCTTGACACGTTTCCATTTTCGCCAGTAAATAGATAGTAAACTAGAATGGCGACATTTTATTAAAATATAGATATCACAGATATGTTCAAATTTATATATAGTTAAAATATACTTGAGTTTTTTATAATTTCATCTAAAAATAATTTTGGTCCATATACTTTAAAAGTAATTAGTTTAGTTCTTATAGTTTCAAAAATCAAGAAATTGGTTTTTGATATTAGTTTTAGGTTAGTTAACTGTTAGTTAACATTTTGACAAATACACATGGTGCTGACAAGGCTACCACGTGGCAAAAAGTATCTGTCATGTAGACTCCTTAAAAAAAAATTTTAGTTTATTCACTTAGGTTCTTGGTCAAAATTTTCCTTTTTTTTAATTCTTTTTATATAAACTTGTTTTCTATTTCATCTAGGTCCTTAATTTAAGAATTTTTTTGTCAAAATCATCCCTTACAAACTTTTCAATTTGTTCACTTTAGTCCTTATTCTTCATTTTCATGCTTTTCTTTTTATGGTTTGGTCCTCCAAATCATTCCATAATTTTATTTTTAGTCATAATACGATTTAATCTATCATTTCTACTTAAAAATAATACAAGAAATGAATTAAACTTCAAGTTTTAAGGTTTACCTTTTATTCACTTAGGTTCTTGATCAAAATTTTTCTTTTGTCCAATTTTTTATATAAACTTGTCTTCTACTTTGTCTATGTTCATAGTTTAAGAATATTTTTTCTTTGTCAAAATCATCCCCTACAAACTTTTTTGTTTATTCACTTTAGTCCATATTTTTTACTTTCATGTTTTTTTTCTCAAGATTTGGTCCTCCAAATCAGTCTATAATTTTATTTTTAGTCATGATATTATTCAATTTATCATTTATACCCAAGAATAATACAATAAATTAATTAAAATTCAAGTTTCAAAGCTTATCTAAGTGAAACCAAAACTCTCAAATGCATATTCATATATCAATATATATGACTTTGAGAAAAAAAATATGATAATCTAACCATTAAAAATTTAAAACTCAAATACAATCCAATAATCAGTGATATTGGTGCAAAAACTTGCATATTTTATTATATATGGGGGCCATAATTATATTTTGTAAAGTTTTGTTTACCTAAGTGAATAAAAAGTAAATTTTGAAACTTGAATTTTAATTTATTTCTTGTATTATTCTTTGTATAAATAATAGATTGAATCATATCATGACTAAAAATAAAATTATGGACTGATTTGGAGGACCAAATAATGAGAAAAAAGTATGAAATTGAAGAATAGAGACTAAAGTGAACAATTGAAAAGTTTGTAGGGGATATTTTGATAAAGAAAAAATATATTGTTAAATTAGGGATCTAGACGAAATAAAAGATAAGTTTATATCAAAAATTGGACAAAAGGAAATTTTTTATCAATGACCTAAGTGAATAAAAAGTAAGCCTTGAAATTCATTTTTGTATTATTTTTGGATAAAAATAGTAGATTAAATTATATCATGACTAAAAATGAAAGTATCGATTGATTTGGAGGACCAAACTGTTAAAAAAACCATGAAAGTGAACAATAAGGATTAAAGTGAACAATTGAAAAGTTTGTAGGGGATATTTTGGTAAATAAAAAATATATTATTAAATTAGGGACCTAGACGAAGTAGAAAACGAGTTTATATAAAAAATTGGACAAAAGAAAAATTTGGACCAAGGATCTAAGTAAGTAAACTAAAACCTTTTTTTTTAAGGAGTACACGTGGCAGCCCAATTAGTGCCATGTGTATTGGTCAAAATATTGACTAACGGTTGACTAACTTAAGACTAACTCAGGGGACTAATTTCATTATTTTTGAAACTAAAAGGACTAAATTCGTTGCTTTTAAAATATAGAGGCTAAAATCATTTTTGAGTAAAACTATAGAGACCTCAAGTATATTTTAACCGTTTATATATTTATTTATTTTACTATAAATTTTTAAAAACTTTTTTATATATCACATTTGATGTTGTTATAATATGATTGTCATCTTTGTTAAGTAATATAATTTTTAAACAATTTTTACGTCTTACTCTTGAAATTGCCACATACAATCGTCTATGTGTAAAGACTGAACTTGCTAAATACAAATTAACTATTGAAAGTGATTGACTTTAATGTTTGTTGATTGTCATTGCAAAATATAATATTATTAGAAATTGTTGTCTTCTAAATTGAAAAGACAATTTTAAATCTAATAAAATAATTATCATCATGAGAATCATAATTTTTTTCATAGATAATTATTGTTTCGACGACATATTTATTAGGTCCAGACACAATCAACCTACTATTGTTATAAAGATACATTAATTTTTTAATATTTTTAAATAATATTATTGGAGCATTATTTCTTCAATTTTAGTTAATAATTTAGAACACGAGACAATTTGGTGCTATTCAATCTGATGATGCTCAAAAATTCAATGTGTGTAAATTAATAATCTTGACAAGTTTCTGTTTTCGCCTGTAAATAAACAGCAAATTAATGATCTTGATAATTTTCAATCTTGGTTTTTTTTTTGGGTCATGTTTTGCACTGCGAAATAAAAATTTAGATTACATATATGCTTTATCATTAGATAATCATTTATTTTAATGCTTTATCTGTTATTGGAAAATATAAATTTAAGGAACATTTTTAAATTTACTCTCTATATACAATATAGGTAATAATATTACTATTTTGTAACAATTTTTTATTTTTTATTTGTAATTTATGACATATTTGGACATTTTTCAAACTTTAATGCCCATTTTCTTTGAATACTCATTTTCTTACTTGTGAGAATATGAATTATAAGCTCATATAATGAAAGGATTTCTCATTTTTACAACTGCCATTTTTTTACCATTATACCCTTAAACATTTAAAAAATTACAATAATATCCTATTTATGTAATGTTATAAAATTTATGTTACAGTTATATTTATATTAAGATAGCATAATTTTGTGTTTTTTTTAATCTAATAATATAACTATTCTTATTTCTGTTATATCATCTACATTTTTAGACACAGTAATTTTTTATTCATATTATTGAAAGAAAACTATTACTTAAACTTTTTTAATTAATAAGTACTGAAGTCATATTACAAAATTGATTTTCATAGTCACATAAATTATTTCAACAATTAAAAAAATAAAGTAGTTTTCTTATTTATTTTCATGCTTTGCCAAACAAACTATAAGTTTCCATTATATCAAATTAAATCATGTCTTATATCTGTTTTTTCCATTTAATTAAAAAAAGTTACTTCCATTTTTATTTATATTCTCATTCTCAAAAAATTTTCTCTCAAATTAAATGCAACCTTAATTAGATGCAAATAGGAATGTTTTAGCACTGAGCCTCGTGATAAATTTTAAATCTAGAAAAGTGGATCAATGAACCTTTATTTGCTATTTAGTTCCCAAAACAAAAATTATGAATGATTTCCTTTGACATTAGATTTGAAAATTTTTCTGTTACTATAATTTTATCTACTTGTAGATTGAATTAATACATTTTTTTTGAAAAAAATACAATTTACCGGCATAAACTTTTTTTAATATGTAAAAATTTTTTAAAAACTTTAAAATTCAACAAAAAATTCTTATAAACTTTTCATTTCGTACGATTTAATCTTAGTTAGTATTGATCATTAGTCAAACTAATAATTTTTTTAGCAAAAGAACTCAACGTACGAAATGAAAAGTTTACAAGAGTTTTCTTTTATTATAATTAAAAAAATTATGAATGATTTCCTTTAACATTAGATTTGAAAATATAATTTTGCTATTATTATAATTTTCGCTACTTTTGTAGATTGAAATGATTTCCTAACAAACTGATAGTTATTTGCTAGTACATAAATGTCCTAAATGATAGCTAGCAAATTATTCCAATATTTTCTCTCTTCATTGTCAAATTTTCACTCAAGTTTACATACCCTACTTAATAACACAACCAGTTCGTGTTAATTAAATCTAAGGTAATAAATCAAACTTGAGAGTTTTCAATTTTGATTCCGGTTTAAAAGCGAATAGATTGAGGAAATTAAATTTCAGAGATGGTCCTCGAAAACATCAAGTTGAATTAAATATTTATATATTCAAATCAATTTCACCATCACAAAGGATCGGTGCGCGCCATGCTTTCCATATATGTTTCGAGAATTAGTATCCGAAGGAAATAGCTCCAAGGAATTTGAAAATATTTTAAACTGTAATAACCAAAAAATAAAAAAGGAAAGTGTTAGGCCTTGATTAGATCGATGGATTGGAGACAGTGTGGTGTAACTATAGAGTTACTTATGAGTCAAAATTGAAGCGATTTATAAAACTAAAGAAGAAGAAGAAAAAAAGGGATTCTAAGTTTGAAATTTAGAAATTAATGTTACTATTTATTATTATGGCAACTTTTTTGCTGCTATATATACGTGACCCCAAGTGTCCCTCAGCTTCGAAACCTAAAACCATCGTCTTGTTCCTTTTTCAATATTGCATTGCATTTGCATCGATCGATCTCCTTTTCTTTTTTTTTTTTTTTCATTTTTAATTTCCTTTGGTCCGGCAAAACAGGAGTGCTTCAAGAAACATTCAGAGGTACTTCTTTCACTTTATTCCTTGTGTTGTCATCGAAGGGATCGCTGAAAGGCCTCCTCTTCCGCCGACGAAGCAGAGGGACCTTAATCCCAGAGAGCAACAATGGCCGAACAAGAACTCAAGATGAAGATCTCCAACGACGTCGTTGCCGCCATTAATGGCGAAGCGAAGAAGGCAGGGTACCGCAATGATACCGCCAATGCTTTCGATCCGGGCGCGCCTCCTCCCTTCAAGATTGCGGAGATTCGAGCCGCGATTCCCAGCCATTGCTGGATTAAGAGCCCCTGGAGGTCCCTCAGCTACGCTCTCAGGGATGTAATGGTAGTTGGTTTGTTGCTTGCTTCCGCTATTCATTTCAATTCCTGGTTCTTCTGGCCTTTCTATTGGCCCCTCCAGGGCACCATGTTCTGGGCTCTCTTTGTTATCGGCCACGATTGGTAATTTCTCGTTATATTCGTCTTTCTTAGGCCACAATGCGCTTTACTATCAGCTTTAATAAGCTTTAGGCGATTCATTTGGCTATGAATATGAGCTCCTCTGTTCTGTACTTTGAACACTGTATATATTATCTGTGGTGTATGTTTCACATCCGTGCTTCTCATTCTGTGTTGTGTGATAAATTTCATTCGGTTGGAGCTGTCTGTTGTGTTGTGTGTGGGATTTTAACTTTTGTGTGCATTGTGCAGCGGCCATGGAAGCTTTTCCAACAGTCCCAAGCTGAATAATATTGTGGGCCATGTCTTGCATTCCGCAATTCTTGTACCATACCATGGATGGTTGGTTCTCAATTGGAGCCTTTTTCTTGTTCATTTTGTTCTTTAAAGTCTCATTCTATTACTATCCCCTCTATCACCACATCTTTAATCTGATCTGACATAACTCATTTTGGTTTTTTCAGGAGAATTAGTCATAAAACCCACCATCAAAACCACGGGCATGTTGAGAATGATGAATCATGGGTTCCAGTATGTGTTTGCCTCCCTCTGTGTTGTTCTGAATTCGATCAATAATATAGATAGATCTGTTGAACAAACAGGGTAAAAAAAATGTAAAAAAAAAAAAAAGGGTAAAGCTTCAATAGGCTGTTCTTGACTATGTGTCTTTTTATGTCAGTTGACAGAGAAGCTTTATAAGAGTCTGAACAACAGGACAAGAATGTTGAGATTTACCGTGCCTTTCCCCATCTTTGCGTATCCCATTTATCTGGTGAGAGCTTGCTTTATATTTTTTTCGATGGTCCTTATCAGAAAGGCAAAAATAATTGTACTATAATGATGCTGCTGCTGCTGCTGACACAAACCTCGCTTTCTGATATGACATGCAATTTCAGTGGAGTCGAAGCCCAGGAAAAGAAGGCTCTCACTTCAATCCCTCCAGCAAATTGTTCTCCCACAAAGACAGAGTAGATGTCATAACCTCAACCCTCTGTTGGCTCACCATGTTTTCTCTGCTCCTCTGTCTGTGCTTCGTCATGGGCCCTATTCAAATCTTCAAGCTCTATGGGGTCCCTTATTTGGTAAATTCGTTCACACTGAACTTTTCTTTTAAAATAGTCAATGACATGATGTTCAGCTATAAATTTTAATAACAAATAGTTTAATTTTAGTCTGTGAACAAAATTTTAGAACACCGTTGATTAAAATGCTTTAAATGAAAATGTTAAATAAAGTTAACACATATCTAATATTTAATTACTCATTTTTTACATGTGCAGACCTTCGTCATGTGGCTGGACGTGGTCACATACTTGCATCACCATGGTTACGAGCAGAAACTACCTTGGTACAGGGGCAAGGTACAGTAACAGCAAGCTGGTTCTGTTCATTTTATTCCTCCATCATTCCATTACAGGCTTAAAATGCATCCGACAAGAATGACGGAGCAACTAAATCAGACTACTATTGTTTTTAACAATTCTTTATCCACTTTTGACAGGAATGGAGTTATCTCAGAGGTGGTCTAACAACAGTGGATCGTGACTATGGTTGGATTAACAACATCCATCATGACATTGGAACTCACGTCATCCACCATCTTTTCCCTCAGATTCCCCATTATCATTTGATTGAAGCGGTACCTGCTATTCTTACACCTCATATATATATATATATATATATATATATATTACAGACAGTTAATTGTTTATTTCGTTAAAGTGTCTTTATCTCTGTTGCTATCAATTATAGTCCTGATGATAGTTGCTCTGTTTTTTTTCTCTTTCCTTTTTTCCATTAAAAAACTCTGCGCAGACAAAAGCAGCAAAGCCAGTTCTTGGGAAGTATTATCGCGAGCCAGAGAAATCAGGACCAATCCCAGTTCATCTGATCAGGAACTTGATAAATAGTATGAGCCAAGACCACTTCGTGAGTGACTCTGGAGACGTAGTGTACTATCAGACAGATCCTCATCTCAACAAGCGTTCTAGTTCCAAGTCTCAGTGACCCTTTTTAGACTCAAAGAGTCATTTAGATTAGTTGTTAATTTCCCATGTTCCTATTTTTTAAGTCTTGAAATTAACCATGTCTCGGTCCTAGCTGGGCACTTTTTTTTGGGTTTTTTTTATAAAAAAAATTTGTTCTCTAGATCTTAGAAGAAGAAAAAAATGAAGGTTCTTACGTAGTATCACCCTCACAGGCTCAGATCAATAGAATTTGCTACAAAGAGACAAAGTTATGGTTGTCCTCCTAGTAATATGAGCGTATTGCAATTTGCTTACCGTTTCTGAAATGAGCAGAAGAGGGGAATCAATTACATCCTGCTTTTAAATTGTGGTGTTTTTTCTGTTCATTGCGCAGAGCACAAACGTGTGATTCAGAAAGGAAAACCCTTCGTAAATTTTCAGTTAAATAGTGTGGGGAAAGGTTATTTTATTGTATTGTGCCTGACAATATTTTGATGCGCATGCAGTTTCACGTGGTCTCATTTGACTAATTATTTATACGAAACTCAAAAGACACATTCAAACTGTAATATTTTGAAAATTATTTTTTATTATTATGCCTAAAGTTATAACATTAATCTACATGCATATGCACCGAGACAGACTAAGTTAAAAATAAATTGCACCTAATATTTCTCTCCTTTCAAGAATGTTATTTAACTTATTTGATATATATCACAAAAATTCTCATTAATAAGATTGGTTTTCTTCTTAAAATATAATTTTTCTAAAGTATGATACTACTTGTCTCCTCTTTCCCTTTTTTTTTGGTAGTATTATTACTTTTTACTCTTATTAATTGTTATATTTATGTTCATACAGTGCATGCTATTTTCTGTTAAAATATCTAGTCAGAGAGGTATGTGGTTTCTAGCGCAACATTGTCAATTTATTGTTAATATATCATAAACTAACAAGCTAATTTTATTTACAAATATTATATATTGTAGAAAAGTTAACTTTATGAACATAAAATAAATAACATTTGAAAGATGTTTTTATATTTTATATTAAATATGAAAAGAATTAATGATACTTCAAAAAGACTATGACAGATTTGACTTAAATTTCATTAAATATGTAGAAAAACAGAAATAACAATCAACCTCGAGGATATTCTAATGCACAACCCGTCGGTACCTAACACTGCGATTGTCTAAAGGAAACGATTTGGATCAAGACAGTTCAACTTCGTATTAAAATCGAGACCGTTTATTCTTTAAATACTTTTAAATTCATATATATAATAAGAAATCATTATTTTTGGTCAATGTCATTAAAAAATGAAAGGATAGGAAAATCCCACGACTAAGAAAAAGAATGAACCAGAGATGTAGGGTGTATTTAGTTTGTCATTTTGACATTTTAAAAATTAGTCTGGATTCTCACATTCAAGGTAGCTTTTATCTGACCTTTTTTAAATTATTGTTTTTCAAACTCGTGTCTTAATATTGATTTACTTTTTAACCAAAATTAAATTTTAAAATTAAGTTGATCTAAAATTAAAATCGTACAAATTTCTAAGTAAACGCCGAATGGGTTAGATCAATCCAACCTAACTCAAATTTTACAAAACTAGTGGTGAATTTAGGCTTAGCCAAACCAAATATTACATAAATCATGACTTAAAAATCTTGACCTTCGTCCATCATATCAAGGGACGTGAGTTAGGTTGGGCTTGAAATGGATCCTCTGGCTTTCAAATATGAAGTATTGATTGTCACAATCAACGGTCTAGATTTTAAGATGTTATTTTTGTATTTATTTTTAAATAACCATGAAACATGAGTTATTAATTTTTAAAACTAACAACTCAGATGAGTCAAGTACTCTATTTGGCTTTTAAAGCCAAACATGAGATCCATTCTTGGGCTGGGCCAGCTCACGGGTCAATTTGTCTTTTTTTAAATTTTTTTTATTACTTTAAATGATAAAAAAATTAAATATTTGAAATGTTAAAATAGGATAATTTTTATTTAAAAATATATTTTTAATTATTCTGAATGATACCAATTAAATATTTAAATTATAAACGTTTAAAAAATTTAACTAAATTTCTTAAAAATAAGTAGATTAAAGCTTAAAAATAAATAAATAAAATTAAAAATAAAAAAGACTAATATGATTGATCACTCCAATGTAATTACGATTTCTATACTCACCAATCAACATGCTTGGTGTATGATCGTCAAAAGGTTGTGGATTCAGGTCAATGGGATTCATATTAATCAAACAGTTCTCGTGCATCAAACACACTTTTGACAAGTAGAGAAAATGTGCCAATGTAATTAAGCCCTAAAAACTTTAATGAGATGTATTATAAGTTATTTTTCAAAAGATATTGTTAAATCATAAATCCTGCTCGGCCTCCAGTTTGATGTCAATAGATTTTTGATAGGTTTTAAAAGTTAAATATAGTGTTTAGTCTATTTAGACAATTGATTTTTATAACTAATAATTTAAATTTTATGATGCTGATTTTATTTTTTACAAAATAACTATAAAATTTAGACTGTTAATTTTTATAACTAACAACTTAAATAAATTAAATATTTTATTTAATTTTGAAAGTAAAAAAAAAAATCATTCTCCAATTAAAAAGGGGTGAAAAGTGAGGTGACATTGCAACAACTGTAGAGCATTGATGGGCGTAAGTAAGAGAATAAAGAGAGAAGGTAACTGGAAACCACAGAGAGTGGTATTAAATTTGTGGGGTAAGAGATCCTAAAATTGATATATAGATTGAAGATTGAGGGCAGGCAGTGGTACCTGTCAGCTGCACTCTGTTGCACCCAAAGGACTGAACCTGCCCTGAATGAATGAAAGAGTGGGCCCATTTCTGCAATTTGCAGGCCCACTCCTATATCACTCTCCCACTTCTCTACTTTTCTCTGAGTCTCTGCATCACCCAATCCGTCCCTTCTATTTCAGCTTTGTTCAACTTTTTTGAGTTCCTATTTTAATGTGATGGCACAGTTACTTCAACAGGTCACGCTACTGTCTTCACTCTCACTATTCCAAGTTTCCAACATCTTACATGTCAATCTACTTTCAGTGTATTCCAAAGATTTAGGATAAAAAAAAAAAAAAAAGAGTGAGAGAGAAAGAAAAAGAATGATTCTGAATTGTGAACAATAGGTGATCCCAACTGCATATTGGGATTGGATTAATAAATTAAATTAAATCAAAAAATTTTAACCTAAATATTGGCAGATTAAAAAATTTTCAATGGTCAATCCAGCTCGACCTTTCATACACACAAACACACGCACACACCTGTGCATCTTGTCATTTCATCTTTGTTTCATTCTTGCAATGCACTTCTCTCCAATCTCCATCTCTAAATCTCTTGATTCTTCTCAAATTGATTCTCTCAATTTCTCTCCAAATCTCCAATCTGCAACACACACTGTGCATCTTGTCATTTCATCTTTATCTCATTCTTGCAATGCACTTCTCTCCAATTTCCATCTCCAAATCTCTTGATTCTCCTCAAATTGATTCTCTCAATTTCTCTCCAAATCTCCAATCTCCATTGCACTTCTTCTCTTTGGACCTCTGTCTCTCAAAAGAAGAGGAAGAGAAAAAAGAAGAGAGAAGGAGGAGCGAAAAATTAAATTAAAAAATAATAAAAATAATAGGTAAATTATACTAACCTTTTGAAAAATTTTGGGTAAATTATATTTAATATTTTTTTAATTTTAGATATTTTTATATATATTACAAAAAAAAATTATTTTAAATTAATTGGCTTTATACATAATATAAAACTGCAATTTGTTTTCATCTATATGTCATTGTGACTTTATTTTTTATATAGCGATAAAAAAAATTGTTAAGCAATACTATAAATTGAAAGAGTATGTATTGTAAAAAAAGTTGACATTAATGAAAAAAAAATTGACGAGACCTGAATTTAATATTGAAAATTAAAAGAATTAAAAATGCAAATAGTTAAATTTTAAGGTAGATTATTGTAATTTGAGGAATAAAATTGACATATTTTGAATTAAAATAATTATAAAAACTAGCTGATTTTGGATATAAAATACTAAGAGTATTTATAATGGTGATAAAGTAGTATTTTTTTTAAGAGTAATATTTTTTAATCTAAATAGATATCTGACTAGTAAGTTATGATTTCTAAATCTAAATACTAAATAGTTAAGATTATTTATTTTTTAAATATTTATACACGTTAAATGCATGTTAATAAAAAAAAATAGGTACAATGGTGTTATATGCCTCTAACGTTACCCAATTTTCATTTATGTCCTTAAATTTTTTTTACTCGATTATATCTTTCATCTTTTAAATTTTATCACATATGCGTCAAAATGACAAAAATATCCTTTATCCTTTTCTCTTCTCTCTCTCCTTACTCACATATAGAACAACGACGCCGAAGAACGTCAAAAATAGTGATGGAACACAGAGAATCGACGGGAAGAGCCTCCGATAACGTAGACACGTCTCTTCATCTCTCACGGCTCTCTCTGCTTCTCTCTCTCTCTGCTTCTCTCTCTCTGTCCATCATTTACTAGGTTTTGATACCATCTCATAACCAATGAACTAGGTAGGTGAGTATTGAAAAAATGGCCAATTCGTTGCTGAGATTTTTTCTTTCCTGTTCATCATCATCTGAAAAAGGCTTGGCGTCTTCTCTTTTCTATTTTCTTATTCACCGTCGTCTGAGATTGGGGTTCGAAGATTCGTCCCTCCTATTCGCAGTCATCAGAAATTAAGATTTAGCGTCCTCTTTATTTTCTTTCTTGTTTGCCATCATCTAATATTGAGATTCGTCCTCCCTATTCAAAGGTTCGAAGGTTTGTTCCTAAGCATTTTTTTTTTCTTTCTTGACCGAGGAATTGGTTTTCCTCCTACGGCGATTGACAATCTTCTCCCGGATATGGTATCAAAACAGTTCAAAGAAAATTGAGGCTTTATTCTCATATTTTTCCTTTTTCCTTTCACGAATAAGTTTCTCAGGCATTCTTCTTCAAGAAATTTCTTTGTGCGAGTTAGGAGAGAGAGGAGAGAAAAGAAAGAGATGGAAAATATTTTCATCATTTTGAGATATATGTGATAAAATTTAAAAGATAACGGACATAATCAAACAAAAAAAAAATACAAAGACATAAATAAAAATTAAAATAAATATTAGAGATATATAGTACTATTTTGTCTAACAAATATATCTAAAGTCATTAATGTCAAAATACCTTTCAAACTTTGCACAAAATTTAGTACTTTTCAGACATCACTCCAACTATACAAATTGGGTGCTCATTTTATATTAAAGTATCGTCAAATAAATCTAAATATTTTGAAAATATATGTAAATTTGACTATACTGTAAATTTTATTAATCTTATCGTTATTAATTTAATTACTTTATCAACAACAACAACAGTCTTATCCTACTAGGTGGAGTCGGCTATATGGATCGTACGAGGCAATTGAGCTCTATCAATAACTACCTCTTTAAGAATCTGATTTACCAATTTAATTACTTTATTAATTTAATTACTTTATCAATTGACATAAATGACTAGCAACAGTAAAGGACAGTATTTTGAATTTGGATTTGAATAATAATAATGACACTTCACACGACGTGAGTCTCACGACACCACTATTTTCCGTTCATTAATATCAACGTCAATTATTAATATCTGATGTTGGATATTGTTGCCTTATGCAAATAAAAGCCATGACAAAATTAAATTAATGCATTTTCAAAAATAATTTTATTATTCAATGATAATTATTTTTAAGGATTAAAATAAAAAAATTAAACATATTTTTTAAATTTTTTATTAAAATTTTATTTTATAAACTGTATTAGAATCTCTTAATATTTAATAAATATTAAAAAATTCTCTTAAAAGTTTTTTTTTTACTCTTCAACTTATTTTTAATTAAATAAGTTAATTTTGTTGCAAAATATGATCATCTAATTTTCTTTTTAAAATAAAATAAAAATTAATTAAATTAATGTTAAGCTCTAAGATATCATTATAACTTTATTTTCAATATAATAGTAAAGACTGATAAATAATTTTATTTTTTTAATTTTATATTATTTAGAAAGTTGGTTTTACAATTAAAAATAAAAAAATAATTGTTAAAAGAATACAAAAATTAAGTATAATTTAGCTTAATTCTCAAAAACAATATAATGCAATTTACTCTTTTTTTTTTTTTGCTGTAGACTTGATTATGAGCATGAAAAAAACTCATGTGACTTGATAGGCTCATCTTAAAAAAAAAAATTTAGAAACGAGTTTGAATAAAAACAATTTAGAAAACATAAGTTGGGCTCGAATTTTTTTTTAAAATACAACTGAATCAATTATACACATTCAAAAAAAAAGTTACATATTTAAATAATAAAATATTATATATATATATATATATATATATATATAATATAAAATAAAATTTTTTATGTCCAACTCCAACCTATTTTTTTAAAGTTGGACATGGACTCAGTTTTTAAAGGAGCTCGACCCACTTTTTAAAATAGTATAGTTCTTCTCTTCTTTGTTTAAGTGGGATGCAGATTTTTTGATTTAAGAATATTTTATGTTACCGTAACATAAAACCTAAATTATTTATTTTATAGGATCGGATGATTCATATTTATAATTATATTTTTTTTCATAAATATAATTTATCCAATCACAAAAAATTCGTGTCTGCCTAAGTGTCCCTACCAAGCTGCTATGGCTATATTATTACGAATATGATCCCCTTATCGCTTTTTCTTTTGCCAACATTATATCATTGTTAGTGGGATGCTGTCTATCAATGTAAACTAGAATGACATATCACTTTTTTTAAAAAATATTTTCTTTTATTTTTCATAAATGTGATCATTTAAATTTAGAATTAATAAAGATCCACGATTCACTGTTGGGTCCATTGTAAAGTTTCAAACTTTTTGCTTTTGCCTCTTTGTTTTTTTTTTTTTAAAGCTAAACAGCTTGCATGCCACAAGTTGTTGCAAAAGCACTATTTTGGTTTGTGATAATTTTAATGCTGATTTTTCGAATATTTAGAGTTGTTGTGATATGTGTGTTTGACATAAAAACATCCAAAATATCTACACGCATTTCAATTGTATGTGGGTATTTAAAATGGTACTGTTTTGTTTGTGTTTTAGATCACTCAAAAAAAATGAAGTTCGTATTTCTTTTTGAAATATTTATTTTATTAACTTTCCGAAAATTTTATAATTGTATCACTCTTTGATAGCTGAGTTTAATTCATACCAAACATAAAAACCTTAAATGACATATCTTGCTCATATCAATAAGATGAACGAAGTTTTCCATTCAAGTCATTGGTTTTGGTTTTTTGTATGGTTCAGGAAATCGGATAGGACTAGCCAGTTGATTGAACAATAGGTGAATTGGTTAGGTGTCCAATTCAGTTTGAATCTAGAAATAGATGAACATGTAAATTGATAAAAAATTGGTCGAACTATCCTCAAACTAATAAAACATGCTAGTTCAACGATTTATTTTTTTAATTTTCATTAAATATTATTATGTATTTTAAAAAAATCTCCAAAAATTTAAATTATTAGGAGAATATTTTTGACTAATATAAATATATATCTGCAACAAGCCTTGAAATATTTTAATATTATATATTATGTATTTTAATATTTGTTACAAATAAATTAATTATATATTTTAATATTTTATTACAATCCGACCATTGACTCTTAAACCAATATTTCATCCGGTTCAATGACTGGATTTGTTTCCTGAACCTTGTTTTTTTTTTGATTAATTTATGAATGACTTTTCTATTCCCCATTCAAATTATCTTTATTTTTGAGTAATTTAATTTTGAATAGAATTTAAATTCAAATCTTTTAGTCTTAGAAATGACTCCAACAATTCTTACAGTGTATTTGGTTCACTATACATAGTAGGAATGAAAATGATTGAGGAAATATAAAGGAATGGAGAATGAAAAAGGGAAAAAGAAAATTGAAAAAAATGTTTTGTATGGGATGGAAAAATAAATAGGAAAAAAATAAATATTTTGGTAATGTATTTTTTAATGGGGTAATTTTACCATAATACCTTCTCATTGTCTTCTCCTCTGATCATTCTCGCACCCACCTTCCTCGAGCGACAGCTACCAATGACGCTGTTTGTAATATCCCAAGAATTTATATGAATATTTAAAATCCATTTTGAAGTTTATTAGAAAATTTAATTACGTAGAAAATGTTCTTTTTGAATTAGTGAGGGAAATTTGGGAATAGAAATTTCAAAATTTTAATTTGAAAATTTTTTACAAATTCTCAAGGACTAAAGTGAAAAGAAAAGAAAATACAGAGTACTTTTGAGAAATGACCAAATAGGAACATGAGAGGAAGAATAGAGCTTATGAGAATGAATTATGAGTCTGGTACAGAAAAGATGATGGATTCGAGGTTAAAGTGGTATTTGAGACATCGAGAGGGATTAAAGTGAATAAATACGGGATTTTGGAATTTTAATAAATATGGGATGTGATGAGGTGTATTTTGTGGGAGTCTATTGGGTGCCCTAAGTATAATCAAGCTTTTTCAATTCCCTTGCAAGTCCTAGGTAAGATGGTTGCCAAAGGGACTAAATTGAAAAAAAAATGAGTGGGGCCCACACATACAACTTAAACATTCATCATTCTCTCTTATTCATTTTTCTATCTTCCTCCCATAGCTCTCTCACTCTCTATAGGCCAAGTACTCCCAAGTTCTCTTCTTCACCTCCATCCATGCCAAATGCTCAAGGAAGGAAGCCTTGGAAGCTAGGAAGATTGGTAAGTAGATGTTCTTCTTTTTTTTTTCTTCCTCCTATTACAAGAATAAATCCTAGGTTATCATTTTGGGAAATCTTTGTATATTGTTTCTATGGATGAATTTAAGTAAAGATATTAGTTTAAAACATTTATACATGTTAGATAATAATTGTGGAACAATAAATTCGAAGAAAATTAGGAGAAATTCAAGAATTATGAAATTTGAAGAAAGTTAGGGTTTTGAATGAAAATTTGAGATTAGAGCTTAGATTGTTGCTAAAAATTGGAGATTTTGGTGTTAAAACACTCCTTACACATTAAGGATGAAAACCCATGGAAGAAATCAAAAGAAATGTTGTTTTAGATATGATTTTAGGATTTTTGGATGAAGAATACGAAGAACGTCACTGTTTATTCTAGAAATTATCTAGAAAATTTTCAGAAAACACTGTTCACCGAGAAAATTTTTCCAAATTTTCTCGTTACTGTAGTATTGACTCAGTCAACGTTGCTGTAGCATTGACTCGATCAACGTTACTGTAGCATTGACTTAGTCAACAACACTGTAACTGCGTTGACCGTTACTGTAGCATGTTTATAACTCTTTCATCCGGACTTCGTTTTGAGTAAAACTTATACCATTGGAAACTAGACTCAAAGAACTTTTCAATGATATAAATTTCACTCAAAACGGAGTACAGATGAAAGAGTTATGAACATGCTACAGTAACGGTCAACGCAGCTATAGTGTCGTTGACTAAGTCAATGCTACAGTAACGTTGATCGAGTCAATGCTACAGCAACGTTGACTGAGTCAATGCTACAGTAACGAGAAAATCTGGAAAAATTTTCTCTGTGAACAGTGTTTTCTGAAAATTTTCTAGAAAATTTCTAGAATAAACAGTGACGTTCTTCGTGTTGTTCATCCAAAAATCCTAAAATCATATCTAAAACAACATTTCTTTTGATTTCTTCCATGGGTTTTCATCCTTAATGTGTAAGGAGTGTTTTAACACCAAAATCCCCAATTTTTAGCAACAATCTAAGCTCTAATCTCAAATTTTCATTAAGGACCCTAACTTTCTTCAAATTTCCTAATTCTTGAATTTCTCATAATTTTCTTCGAATTTCTTGTTCCACAATTATTATCCAACATGTAGAAATGTTTTAAACTAATATCTTTACTTAAATTCATCCATGGAAACAATATACAAAGATTTCCCAAAATGATAACTGTCACGCCCTAAATCTAGGCCCGTGACCGGCGCGGACGATGTCTAAACTCACACCACTGCAAACCTAACTTTCCATTTAACTTATTACTCTTTCCTTAATCCAATTATTCCTTTAAATATAATTGTTTTAAATTACACAATGAAGAAGTAAAACAAGAGAATGTTTTCTCTTCTCATAATATATATGAGAAAGTATGAATAAGATTTCATACAACTAAATTACATGTTTTCAAATTTAACCATCTTATACAACAATACATGACCTATCCGATTACAGAGCTTTCTAAAATTACTAAAACAACATAGTTAAGTCTGTTACCGTACCCCGAACAAAGGGAAGACATCATCGACACGTTCATCCTCGAAGTTAAAGGGTCTTCTTTACCTGAAACTATGAGGGGGTGAGTCTTATCCACTTAACTCACCATAAAATAGCCTTACCGCACATATAATCAATTATGCATGCCAAAAGTACATATAATCATTTATGAACATGTAAAAAAACTCACAACATTAATAATTCATGACATAAATATAAGTTAAGAGGAATTCATCATAAGAAGTTCATAAATAATCACATGCACATAGCCCGAAAGCATTATCCCACTTGTAGATGTCATCCCGCCCGAAGGCGTGTTATGCCCGTAGGTAATATTTCTGCTTAAAGATATATTCATGTCTACAACCATTACATGCATTGGTATCTTGGGAAATCAAGTCCTCAACCATTCCATGTGTACTATTACATGCATTAGTATCTTGGAGGGATTAATCCCTCAACTATTCCATGTGTATAATTATATACATTGAATATCTTGTGTCAGGCCCTTAAAATGACGTCAAGCAATTCAACCTTATTTCACCCCTGTCTTCAAAAGACGAAAAAGTGTTCGAAATCTTTGTTTCTTTCAAATACAATCAATTGCACAATCAAGAGCATTCATATGCACACCATGAACTTTAATAAATCCATGTCATTCATAATCATCAATCATTCACATGATTTCCTTTGCAAGCTCTATCCAAATATATAGAAAATATATTCATTCCTTAATTTATTATATCTTCTAAAAAATAAATTTTTAAAAATAAATCAAACAAGACAAGACTAGATCAATTCTTCAACTGAGCTCAAATTTTCAAAATTCAGGTATAGTATAAAGTTCTATATTCCTTCATCCACATACAGTTTGCAAGCTCAAATTATATGTATATGGTACCTTACATCATGTATGTCAAACACATAATCACCTTATCACATGATATCATTTTACGAAACTTTAGAAAGTACAATCCTAGAAAATAAAATCATACAAGGTATAGCTAGATCCCTCACCTCGGGTCCGAGCTAGATTTCTACATCTTATATCAATCAAAGGATGTCCAAAATCTCATTGAAGGCTCAAAGCTAAACATGCATCTCCATTGAGATGCTCTGTTCTCTCCTTTTTCCTTCGACTCTTGTAATATTCAAAAATACGTATGATTAATATTTACATGTATGGATACTATTTATACGTATATTTACTATTTATACATACTAATACTATTCATACGTACGGATACTATTCATATGTATGGTCACTATTTATACGTACAAATATTATTCATATGCACGGTCACTATTCATACATACAAATATTATTCATATGTATAGTTACTATTCATACATACGTATACTATTCATAAATACGGTATAAATATATATGATCACTATTCATACTATTTATACATACAGATACTATTTATATGTACAGTCACTATTCATATATACAAATACTATTTATATGTAGAGTTAATATTCATACATATGTATACTATTCATAAATACGGTATAAATACATATGATCACTATTCGTACTAGGAAAAGTTCTTTTCTGGTGTGGAGGATCAGCTAAAGCCGCAACCACAAAATATACTGAAGAATTTAACTTGTATAATTATAAGAAAGGGTATAGTATTCTCACCTTGGATCTAAGCTGAAAGAAAAATGCCTAAAATCTCATAGACCTCGTGCCGGGGTAAGAGAAGTTTGAGGAGAGGAAAGAAGAGACACTGAAGTTGTGAGTTTAGAAGTGAAATAGAATGACCTATTTATAGGGAAATCAAATGTACTATTTGATACTATTCTATCTACCGTTCTTCTATACTATTCTATCTACCGTTCTTCTATACTATTCCATCTACTGTTCTCCTATACTATTCCATCTACCGGTTTCACTTACCAGTCTCACTTACCAGTCTCACTTACTAGTCTCACTTACTATTTCACTTACTAGTCTCACCTATCAATTTTACTTATAAGTCTCATCTACCAGTTCTACTTATCGGTTTCATCTATCCGTATAATCAATTTATTATTTAAGTTTCCTTTCCATTTAGTCCATAAGGGAGATTTTCTTATATAAAACGTCATTTTTCTCCCAATTTCTTTATAGTTTCCTCTTATGCCCAATCCACATCTTACCCGTGGGATCATTGCCACATCCCACAATTTATACAATATTGTGAAAATTTGTATTTTCATCAATATACACATACAAGATAACAAGATTCACATAAGTATATGGGAAATTAAATAGATAGAGAAATCATTTTCTCCATTGAATTATTCCAAATCAAAATTAGCACTCATTCATGATGACCATATACGTGAACAGTTCTGTATACGTGAATAGTGCTGTATATGTAAATAGTATCATATACTGAAATTTTTTTTACGGGTATTACAATAACCTAGGATTTGTTCTTGTAAGAGGAGAAAGAAAAAAAAAAGAAGAACATCTACTTACCAATCTTTCTAGCTTCCAAGGCTTCCTTCCTTGAGCATTTGGCATGGATGGAGGTGAAGAAGAGAACTTGGGAGTACTTGGCCTATAGAGAGTGAGAGAGCTACGGGAGGAAGATAGAAAAATGAATAAGAGAGAATGATGAATGTTTAAGTGTGTATGTGTGGGCCCCATTCATTTTCTTTTCAATTTAGTCCATTTGGCAACCATCTTACCTAGAACTTGCAAGGGAATTGAAAAAGCTTGATTATACTTAGGGCACCCAATAAACTCCCACAAAATACACCTCATCACATCCCATATTTATTAAAATTCCAAAATCCCGTATTTATTCACTTTAATCTCTCTCGATGTCTCAAATACCACTTTAACCTCGAATCCATCATCTTTTCTGTACCAGACTCATAATTCATTCTCATAAACTCTATTCTTCCTCTCAGGTTCCTATTTTGTCATTTTTCAAAAGTACTATGTATTTTCTTTTCTTTTCACTTTAGTCCTTGAAAATTTGTAAAAATTTTTCAAATTAAAATTTTGAAATTTCTATTCCCAAATTTCCCTCACTAATTCAAAAAGAACATTTTCTACGTAATTAAATTTTCTAATAAACTTCAAAATAGATTTTAAATATTCATATAAATTATTGGGATATTACATTGTCCTCTGTCTCACACCCACCTTCCTCTCACGATAGCCACCATTGACACCTCCCTTTTTACTGTTATCGTCAACACCAAACACCATCAACCTTCATCGCCATCGACTCTATTCTTTGTCACCATTCTCCTTCTCACTATCGCCGTCGTCATCCATCCTCATTCTCCATCATCATCATTGCCCATCGCCATTGCATTCGTACAACATCAAACTACACCACCCCTCACCACACTCTCTGTCACTGTCTTCAAATGACTGACGTTGAAATTTGTCAGCATGGTGAAGGGTATTCCATAATACCTTTTTACCAGCTCGTCTGTTCGTCTTTGGCTAACAGTAGATGAAGGAGCAGTAGAAAAACACATGATAGGGCAATATGAGGTCAATTACATAGTTTTCCATATGGTAGAGGTGCTTTTCCATTGCTTAGATGAAGGAAAAAAGCCGTACAGTTAAAAAAAGGAAAATAGTGGATTGGTGCAATGGAAGGCAGCTATTGAGAATGTAAATCAAATGCAGGAAGAAGCACTGTAGATGAGAATTCCTCTTTCCTTTCCGCGTTGATTGCCTAACCAAACGTGATGTTACTGTCTATTCAACACTTGCTGACCGTAAAAATTTATATTTAAAAAAATTGGTTAAATTATTCTCTTAGTATCTATAAGTTTATTCAATTTTCATTTTGGCCACTACAGTTTAAAATTTTGTCATTGAATCCTTATAACTTAATAAATTTTTAATTTAATCCTTGCTACTAAATTTTAGTTAGTGTTCAATTAAATTTCGTTGATATACATATTTCAGTTAATGTTACTTATAACTGTTACCTGTCAATGAGCAGTATGTCCATTATGAAAGATTCAGGAAATCTACAAGAAATTGTGAGGAGCAATTCTGGCATGAACTTCTTCAAGTAAATTTATTATAATTAGTGTGATAACAGAGAACTTTGAAACCAGATCTGTCAAAATAAACTTAGCTCAATGGGTCAATTCACCTCGACCTTGTAAAATGAGATAGGTGGACCAATAATTTAATAATGTATTTTGAAGAAAAGATTTTAGTTCAACCCATCAAAGCCATTAGACTTAGTTGGGTTGGGGTAGACCGACACTTATGGGTTTTTTTAAATTTTCTTTTATTTTTTAGATTTGAAGCTATAATCTATCTTTTTTAGAAGTTTAATTCTATTTTTTGAAGTTTCATAATTTGAATACCTAATTTTTGTCTTTCAAAATAATTAAAATTACATTTTAAAAAAGAAAATGACCTATTTAAAGGTTTAATATATTTTTTTAGAAGTTTAATTTAGTTTTTGAAATTTAATTGTTTCAATATAGAGTTTCTATCATTAAAATAACTAAATTACATATTTTAAACAAGATAAATAAGCTCATGAGATCAACCCATAACCTATGATACATTGAGATAGACCAATATTTTGTTGTCATAAATTATATAAGGCTCGATCTAACCAAACCTATATTCACTAAGGCTTGAGCCAGTTTGCCCCATTTGTTAACTTTAATCTACATAACAAACTAAAAGAATTTCACTATAGGACATTAATTGTAAGTATGTTATTAAATTAATAATTAAATTAAGAATAATATTATAAATAGAATAAATTTAAATGAAAAAATTTGGTAAATTAATGATATTACATTAAATAAATTTTGGCAGATGGTGGAATAAATTGAATTGATTTGATTTGAATTGAAATAATTGCAGGCATGTCATTGAATTAAGACTAATATCATAAATAGAATAAATTTTCATGAATAAATTAGGTTTTCAGACATTCATGAATTTATTTGAATTGAAATTCAATAACAATTACCATTATTATTTGATTTGAATTGAAATTTAATAACATTAATTTCTATATAATTATTACTATATTCAATTTATTATGTTCAATATTTAATAACTATGAATTGTTCATATTATTTATTCATATTATATAAATAAATAGTTATTATAACTATCATTTATTGCTCCCGTGTTTGTATTATTTATTTTTTTATATAATTAATTTTCATTTTGTTAGTGATTTGCATATGGCTAAATTTGGTAATATTGCTGGAATTAATGTATGAAGGGATGATTGGAGGATTAAAGTTTGGATAGTGAGGTTGTGGACAGTTCCATAGTTCAATATGCTTGAAGAGATTTTTAGTTTGTAGATAGTTTTGTAAGATTTTCAGGTGAATTTAATTTCGTTATATTCAAATTTTTTATATGTATTATTTTGTTCATTATATTTATGTTGTGTTTATTTTTTGCATTTTAACGATGATCACATACAAAGTCATGTGAAGAGATTATTTGTTAGTAAGTTCAAGCATCAAATAACCGAGATAAATGTTTATGTGATATTTATGTTTGGTATAGTTAAATATAACAGTGAATATCATACAACGAAACATTGATTCACTAAATTATTCATATCATGTTGTGTAGGAATGCAGTTCAAATGTTTTAGAATTTGAAGGTGGAAACACTTCATGTTCTATTACACTCACGAAAATGTCTTTTGTTGAAGTCAACAAAGATGATTATGATGATGATGATTTGAGTGCTTTCCAGATGTCTTCTAACGTTAGGAAAGTTGTGAAAAATAAAAAATTGATGAGTCTATCAAAAATGTTGAGTGATTCATAAATATTATTCTATGTATTTTACCTATGACAATATTCTAATCAATAAACTCCATGTGGTGTTTAGTTTTTTTTATTGTTCTGTACGGATATAAAGTGCATTCGTTGGACTTTATTATTTTTCTTTTTTTCTAAGTTAAGTATTTTATTTTTAAATGCGCACAATTTAAACGTGTATTTTTATTTATTATTTTATTGCTTATCTACTTAAATATGTGTAATTCGTCCGTCAAATTTCAAAATAAAACTTAACAAATGTGAATTAGTTAATTATTTATAAATACAAAAATTTTGTAAATATTCTAATAACAATTATCTTCCCGATATTGAACGTTGTTTCTCATAAGAGCTTCACAATTGAATATAACAATCTAACATATTAAATAATGACTGTCAATCTTTTTCTCAAATGATGGAGTACTATTTTTTAATTATATATTATTAACATTTTTAGAAAGTTAAATTAACATTTAAAATTTAAAATGAAAAATTTGACGTTTAACATAAATGAAAAATTAGCTTAAAATGTAAAATTAACTTTTTTATCACAATCTAGCGTATTAAATGATGATTGTCAATTCAAAAAAAATAAAATGAAAATTTTACTTAAATTAACATTTTATCTACTTATTAACATAATAATTTTTTATTGTTTTCAAATATATTGAATTTCAAATTTTAAATTGTACTTTAAAATTCATTGAATTGAATTATAATTGAAATTTAAAAATATTAAATGAATCACATCACATTAAACGCATCAAATGAATTTTAGTAATTAAATAAGTAATAATATAAATTAATAATATATTAAATTAATTAATATAATAAATATAATCTGAAACATCATTTGTTAGTTCGTAGAGTCTTATATCAATTAATATAATACTCTTTAATGTTGTATTCCCATTGTTTTTTTCCTAAAATTTCTCTTAAAATTACTTTTTTTCTTAAATTATAGTGTTTTTATTTTGTCTCTTTCAATTCATATCTGGGTAAATTTTTTAAAGTGTCTAATACTTTTTCTGTTAATACTCTTTAATTCTATATCTATTAACATTATTTAATGTTAATTTTATATCGATTTTTTCCCAGATTCATTCAATTTATTAAAGTACTATAAATAATTAATAATATAAAATATAAAATTAATAATAGAAATAATTATATAAATTATTAATAATATAATTTAATATAATAATATAATATGAAACATATTGGGATAAATTTGTTAATGTGTCTAATACTGTATATGTATATTAATATATACAGTTGACTATTTAGCTCATAATATAAATTTTATAAATATAAATTATATAATAAATTGTCATTACATAATTTTAGCATATAATTTTGTAATATATTTTTTACAATATAAAGTATAATATTGTAATAACGTATCTAATTGGTATACTTGTATTTTATCGAATTATAATACATTATAATTATAATTTAAATTTTAAAATTAAAAATTTACTTATTAACATAATAATTTTTTATTATTTTCAAATATATTTAATTTCAAATTGTACTTTCAAAAGCTTTGAATTGGATTACAATTGAAATTCAACAATATTAAATTAATCACATCACATTAAATGTATCAAATAAATTTCGATAATTAAATAAATAATAATATAAATTAATAATATATTCAATTAATTAATATAATTTGAAATATCATTTGTTTCGTAGAATCTTATATTAATTAATATAGTACTCTTTAATGTTGTATTCTCGTTGGTTCAAAATAAAATAATTTAATTTAATTATAATTATTGTTAATATTTATGTGGACAAGCTTTAATGTTATTGCTTTTTTTAATTCTAAGATGTTTTATAGGCATATTATTTAATTATATTTTAATTCCAAAATAAGTAAGATGATTATGAGGGAGACCACATTCTTTATCTAAGTTTTATTTTGATCAGTGATGTGCGACGTGAATTAATGCATAATATACGTTTTAAACCATATGTCCATATTTTCATATTTTCATGATTAATATAAAAATTGTTATTATAATTTTTGTTTCCATATTTCTCACTCTCTATTTCTATTTAGACAAATTAAACTAAGTTTTTGACATCTCTCTCTCTCTCTCTCTCTCTCTCTCTCCCCCTCTCCCTCTCCCTTTCTCTCTCTCTGTTTTGTGTAAGTCTAGCAATTTTTTTGAAGTCTATTCATTTGTTCATGCTATTTTTTGTAGTTACTTTTTCTTGATTTTAATTTGATTATAGAATTGATATGTGATTAAAAAAACTTGCTTTAATTGACTTTATTTAATAGAAATCAAA
Organism: Biancaea sappan; assembly: GCA_037074585.1. NCBI lineage: Eukaryota > Viridiplantae > Streptophyta > Magnoliopsida > Fabales > Fabaceae > Biancaea > Biancaea sappan. The sequence goes on along the minus strand of CM073498.1, from coordinate 4,577,595 downwards.
GTTATTATTGTATTTTGACCATTGTAGTGTCTTAGAGGATTTTTTCAGTAGGTAAAATAAATTTAATTATGAAATTGATATGTGAATTAAAAATATTACTTTTTTTTACTTTATTTTGATTTTCTTCCAAATAGTGCTGAATTTAATAAAAATTAAAGTTATTATTATATTTTGACCACTATAGTGTCTTATAGGATTTTTTAATAGGTAAAATAAATTTGATTATAGAATTAATATATGAATTAAAACCTTGTTTTATTTGACTTTATTTTGATTTCTTTCCAAATGTATTCTTAATTTAATAGAAACAAAGTTATTATCATATTTTGACCATTGTACTGTCTTAGAAGATTTTTTTTAGTAGGTAAAATAAATTTTATACATAAGAAATTGTTGAAATATACATATACGAGGATCAAGGCATATTGACATTAATTGTTGGTCATATGTATAAAATTTTTACAAGGTTTATTATCCTTCATTTCATATGAACAATTTTAACAAACGTTTTTTATTTTACTTTATTTTGATTTCTTTCAAAAATAAAATAATTTAATTATTACATGAATGATTAACAAATCTGAAATAAGTATTTCTAAGTCAAAGCTTAAGGTTGGAACACCATTTAAGAAGAGGCGTAACCTTCTACATTAGGATGGTAAGATAATTTTATCAGATGCTAGACTTCTTTTCAAGCTTTGCAAGAAACAATTTCTAATTTCCTTGTGTTTTGCGATGACAAATAATAAAAGTCAAAGACAATCACTTTTTCATGTCGTTTTATATCTAACAACTACAATTTTTAGTCATAATTAACTTTATATTGCCATTTCAAGAGTAAATAGTAAAAAGAGATTGAAGATTCTTTATTCAACAAAGAGATAAATGCCAATTTAAACACTATAAATATAGTAAATCCAGAAGTTTTTAGAAATCTCTATTAGTTATAAATAAATTTTATATGGTCTTTTTCATAATATTATTAGATTGATTCAAAGTTATTTTATCTCATTTGTTAATTTTTTTAATTTTATTTCCTTCTTTTTAGGTTAAGGACAATTATTTGAAAAGCATTGAATGTGTATTTGAATTAGAGAAATATTTCTGTTGTTTGGATAATTAGTTTTTTTTTTAATTTACATTGGATGTAAGTATTCTAAAATATTTGTCTCTTATATCAATCATTATATGTTTGTTGTCAATTAAATATTATTATTTTTATAAATTATAAAAAATTTTAGAATTATAAATTATTTGTATATCACACATATCATAACTCTAGTTGAAATCTGAAAGTAATGTGATTGATAATTTAGTATAATATTCGAACGTTTGTCTGCCACTTCGGAGAGAACAAGCATCCATTATGCGTAACTCAATTCGACGATCTTTTATGAATCATCTATCTAATTTGGGATCTTTGTTTATGGACTCACCTAAGGCTTGGGCCCATTAGCTTCTTTATGTGTTTTGGGCTTTGGCCCATTTATCTTACCCAAAAAGAAAGGCTGACAGCACATTGGGTTGGGACCATATCATGAATTATGTAGGGGTGTTTAATTGTTCATTGAATTGGGTCAACTCAGTAAATTTATAAAAATCAACCCAAATTCCACAATTGAATTGAGTATGAATGAGCTAGCAAATTGATTTAAGTTAAATTTCATTCAATTCATCATTAGCGGATCAAGTTATTAATTTAGAAAGTTTCACTTACATAAATCCTGTTAGACCTGCTTCGTTTTTTTTCTTCTTTTATTTTTTAATATATTACTTATGTCAAAGTTAAATACGTAGGTCATGTTTAGGTAAATAATTTATTTAAACGCTTAGAAAAATATCTTATATGAAAATTTTTTATATCATAAGTTTATTTTAAATTAAATTATTTAGTATTTGAATACATACTTGAAAATTTACTTTTAAATTATAATTGAGAAATAAAAAAGGTGAAGAGTTTAATTTTCATAAAATTTCAAATTATGATTAAGGATATATCTGTTTTGTAAAAATACAAAACAATTTCTCGATTATGTTAATTTAAGTTTTTGTATAAGACTTTTTTAAGAATTAAAAATGACTTCTTGAGAATTAATACGTTATTTATTTAAATTTATCTAAATACTATTTTTTTTACATAAAAATATTTATATTAATAAATAACTCTAATAAATTATAAACTATGTTATTTAAACCTGGCTTAAGTGACAAGACTTATAAATCTCAATTCAATTTAATTCATCCTAACTCATCATTATTTAATAACCTTGAGTTTTTTTTAAAAAAATAAAATAAAATCTCTCCATTCCCTTTGGCATTTAAAATAATGGGAGTAGTAAGAGGGGACCATTTTGGTCATAGTAAACGTTCATACGACCTGCGTTTTACCTGCATAAAATGTTATGTACTCTCTAGTGGTTAGATTATGGACACACCTAATCTAACACCTAATGCCATAGTCATACGGAATTTTAATAATTTGCATCAAATTAATAAGTTTTTAATAAATTTGTCGAGATTTTTTTTTAATTTTTCTCCAGTTATTAATTTGATTAAAAACTGTAAACTTCAAAACACATATCAAACAATAACAATTTTACTTCTGCATCAACCTCGTCATAGAAATACTTGTCCTTGTCTATATATGTAGTATGTGTTAGAATTCGAATTGGGCAAGTTTGATTTTGAATTAATTTGATTTTCCAGTTTAATATTAGTTAAATTTGCATCAGGCAAACGAAAATTAGGCGAAGAAAATGTAATTTGAGAAGAATCATGAGCACCAAATCAAGTTATGTTTGTGTTTGAAATAACATTTTTTAATTTAAACGAACTTTTGAACAGTTTGAAAATGAAATCAAATGGATCCATGTAACCGCACAACTACTTGAGAGAGAGAGAGAGAGAGAGAGAGAGAGAGAGAGAGAGAGAATATACAGTTATCTAATTCTAGGTTATTTTAAAATAAAGAGAAAGCAATAAGTTGAAAACAAAAATAGAATGAGTTAGAAGCAGAGTGTAGAAAAGCAAATCGCTTTTTGAAAAATTTGAATTCGTGGGAAACAGCAACAAAGTGGATAGTCATCACTGTAAGCCTTCCGATAAATATATCAAATTTTCTTATCTGAAAATCATAGATTATCAATTTAAAATACATTATTATACTGACATACAAGCCAAATGTCAAACCCCTGAACTAGATGTCCTAGACGATTACAGAGCAACATAATCTATAACAGAAGAGAGGTCTACCCGACAACGGGAAGGTCCAAAGTGATCTACTCCTCTAGCAGATATTCTTCGATGGCAACCTGATCTGAACAAAAAGGTTGTACAAACAATGTGAGCTTTTAAACTCAATGAGCGAATCGGCCTCGCATTAATAAAATTCAAATACATTACCAGTCATGCAAGCATATCCAAAGGCTCATACTCAACCAATAGACAGAAGATAAAAATTTATCCAATTCAACAAATGTTACTAGTACTCGTCAATGGCAATATATCCCGGAGAGCGCACACAGGCCGGCTCACCAATTATGTATATTTCCGCCATGACGCACAACATCATCCTCTTACATACAAGATAAAAATTCATCCAATTCAACAAACGTTACTAGTACTCGTCAATGGCAATATATCCCGGAGAGCGCACACAGGCCGGCTCACCAATTATGTATATTTCCGCCATGACGCACAACCTCATCCTCTTAGCTAGGGCGCCTCACGGATTTATCACCAATCCGGGCTATATCCCTACTGAGGGAATCGTTGTCTCCACACTCATTGGTCAAGACACCCTGTCAACCGGGTTTTCCGCCTTGCCGTGAGAGGGGGTACTGTCCCGCTCAAACACAATCAATAGCATTTCATATCATAATCAGAAGCTCAATATAATATTCATCCATATAACAGGTATATTATATTACTATATTATGGATTTATAAACCACATATCAAGATAACAATTAATCCATTTTTGAAAACATTCAAACTTCACATCATCATAAGATACTTATTTCATTTTATCCATACTTATGGATTAATTATCTCATTTAGATTCGTCATTCTGAATCCAATTTCCCCCTATGAATCTTGGGAGTGTCCTACGACATACTTTTTATCACCAGTAATGCTAAAACTCTATTAAAACGGGGTCGTTTCACTCACCTGAATTCCGTACGAACATCGCTTCTCTAAGTCATTACAGGCAAGAGTTCTCAGGTGAATTTCGGTGTTCTGCTACGGAGATTTTCATGAAAGATTAGAGAAAATACGTCAGGATTGTTTTCGTACAGATACTGTTCATATATACAGTTACTATTCATACGGTCACTATTCATACGTACGGTCACTATTCATACATATGATCACTATTCATACCAGAAATAGAGAATACAATCTGTAAAAGAGTACACCAGGTAAGTTCCCAGGAAATAGTGGAGGGTCACACTGGACACACTTAAAAACCAGGTCTTTCCTTAGCCAGAACTTTCCTAGACATGTATTCTTCACAGTTTACATTCTATTTCGGTAATCAGAGAATCAAAATAACATATAAACAGCTAAGGACAGTTTTTCTGATGTGGAAGATCAGCCAAGGCCGCAACCACAGAGCATACTTAAGAAATTAACTTCTAAAATTTGAAAGACATAGAAAGGGCATAGTATCCTTACCTAAGCTGAAAAGGAAAGGCCCAAAATCTCAGAGGCCTAGCTTTGGAGTAAGAGAAACTTAAGGAGAGAAGAAGAGAAGTTGAAGGTGTGAGTTTAGAAGTGAAATGGAAGGGCCTATTTATAGCAAAAGTCAAGGGTACTATTTGATACTATGTGCTAATAAAATATTCAATTTACTATTCATGAAAATGACATTTCTAATAATGCAGTTACTGTGCACCTCATACGATGGAAAATTTTTCTGTTATTACTATTGGAAACTTAAAAGGGAAAAATATCCTTTCACCTTAAACCTTTAAGTTTCTTTTCAATTCAGTCCTTTCACTTTAGTCCCTAAGGGTATTTTCACACATAAAACGTCAGTTTCTCCTACGAACTTCTTTCTAGTTTTCTCTTATGACCAAACAACATCTAGTACTTGACATTTCGATTGTATAAATGAACAGTATCATATACGTAAATAGTATTATACAGGTGAATAGTACCGTATACTGAAATAGTAACAGTAGTTTGTAAACAAATATTTATATTTTATTTTTCTTGGGTATTACATTATCACCCCCTTAAGAGAATTCGGTCCCCCGAATTCAAAACTCATTTCAAGACTGAAATAAGTGTGATTACTTCGTCTATATCTCATCCTTTGTATCTCTTTCTTTCCAAACCTTTTCACATCCTTGGTAAGATTTTACAAGAACACTATACTATCGACTGTGAACTCTAGACCGCATTATCAATAATTTGCATTGGACTTTCCTTTTCTAAACGGTAAACATTCTCTTCCTCATCAGTTTGATATTTTTCCACAATCTTTTGTACCATAAAGTGTTTCATCCTCATAACCTTTACCAAACTTAAACCATCTGATTAGAGACGAACTCTGTCTCTATGTAAAACCTCAAATAGGTGTCTTCTCAAAAGTGACACATGGTCTTTCTAGTTCATACTGAATATCAGAACACAAACTACCATACACATAGCTTATAACTTTTACGAATACAAGTACCCTACCCGAAGGCATCATTTTGGTCATAGGTAATACTCTTGCCCGAAGGCGATCCTTCTACCTTAAGGCAACACTCTCAGCTGATGGCGTCATATAAAAGGAAAAATCACGTAAAATTATTACATAATTCTCTAGGAAGAACAATCCCAGAAAATGAGTTAGGTAAATAACATACTCCTCATGCATAATTATAAAGTAAATATATATAGAAATTCCTCTCACCTCAATGACTCATATAGAGTCGTATCCCTTCAATGCTTAGGGCAAACCCATAGTTCTCTATATATAGGTTCATAAAATACTTATTCAGCATTCCTCCATAGCTCAGAAGTGCAATGAAATATCATTTTAGTAACTCTGCTCAGTCAAAAAGATATTACTATACTATGCTTTAGAATCAAGTATGAAATATAACAAGTCCAATATCTTCTCATTCCTCAAGTTCTTTCAGTAAAATGAATCACTTCAACAAAGAAGATCTAGATACTAACTTAAATTTTATTTCTAGTACATAGATAATTTTAATACGTGAAGCTTACACCAAATGTAGCTTTAGGTACAAACAAAAGAAAAATAAATTAAGGACGAGGAGGCTTTTGAAATGTAAAAGGTGCTCCAGGTCTAGAAGAGGAAGGTGCTTCAGACCTTAAGGAGGAAGCTAATCGTTGCAGCCTAGAAAGAGTTTCTGGAGGAAGCGCCTGAGAAATTTGGCGAAGAGCATAAGTCACTCCGTTCATACAGTCAATACACCTTGCTTGTTGGTCACGAAAATTTTGAGTTGCAAACATTGAATGTCTATCAACTCGATTAGCCAGTTCCTCGAAACGACGGTTTATCAGTTTCTCTTGGTTTTCAAAGAGACGACTTATTAGTCGCTTCTGGTCCTCTATCTTGTATTCCAAGCTCTCTATCTTACGTTCCAGGAATGCAAGCTTATTTTCTGAGGATGTTGCAGTACTGTCCTCCTCCAACTCTATTACATCCCTCTTTCTCTTCTTAATTTCTGGTGACCTGTTTACAGGTCTCTTCCCTTTGTTGTTTCCGAGACTTAGATTTAAATCAAGCTCTACATTGCCAGTCTCAAAATTCAAGTTGAAAGACTTATTATCGGCCATTGCTCTAGGGATCTCAGAAATAACTTCGAATGAGAAAGGAATGGAGATTGAGAAATAGGTATGTAATGAAAGAAGTAGGTTTGCTTGGTGCGATGAGTAGGGTAACGGGCATACAAGATTTATAGATAACCCGAAGTCCCTGGAGCTAAAGCCACCACAACCTACACGCCGCTTGCTATAAGGTTTACAGATCACATATGTCGCAATGCCAGCAATTAATGTCGGACATGCAAGTAAATAGTAAATATAATTTAATGCAATTAACATAAGTCAAAGATTTCCTCAAAAAAAAATTTCGGCTAATCTTGACCTTTCGCAAAGTTCTGACTAACTACGCTCTTTAGTCTGAGATTTTCTCCCTCTAAACTTGTTTTATTCTGTAATCCTATATCACGATGTCCCTCTATGATTAGGTCGCCTCATATTGGCCGTATCTTAGATTCTAATCGGTGTCTTTACTCTAGACTTACACATAATATATGTATATCAATATATATATTTTAAAACAAAGTTAACTGCTTACGGTCACATGCCTTAAGCATTATCATGATGTAAGGAAATCACTGCCTTTCATTTGCCCACGAGAGCATTATATGTAAGTATGTGTAACCATGAAGATATATCATCATCTACACATTTTATTCTATCCAAGTCATTTTGATTTCACATCTCTATGAGTATATGTAGGATCATCACATATTCTCCTTGATCGTAGCCTTCACTCATTATGCATGAATAACATACATACATGTAATTACAACATGATTCAATCAATTATGTATATTATACTCAACTGAAGGCTATTAAGAACAACACAATAAAACAGAGAAATGTATTTCAGTTCATCATAAAAGCATCCAAGGCAATCTTTGATGGCTATGTTATCAACTTCTTTGAATTTCGGAAAATGCCAACGGGAGAAATGGGAAAACCGAGTAAAATCGGCCGCAAATCCACAGAATACTGACTTTCGGGGTTTTGGCATTAATGCAACGCGCTATCGGTGTGCACGCCTACCCTAGACTTCTGGCTTCCAACTTGCAGAAATCCATAGGTTGATCGTGTAGGGGTGCGGTGAAAAGATATCTTCTTTGTCTCTAAGTCCTAATTTTTCTCTATAAAAACCATCCCAGCGTTCTCAGTTACCACACCACAAAGAGTAATAATCTCCGAGCCTACAATCCCCCAGTATTCCTCTCGCCTCATACTCTTACAAAAATTTCTAAATTTTTCCAAATCATGGCCTCAAGGAAGTACATTGATCTCACAATAGAGGCTAAGGAAGAAGAGCTCGACTTAAACTTAAGTCTGGGCAAAGACAAGGGCAAAAGACCTTTTGAGGGGTCTCCAGAGAAGCAGAAGGAGAAGAAAATGAAGAAGATCGAGGAAGCTGAGGAGACTAGCACGGGCCATACCTCGGAGGACAAAATCGCCTGTCTAGAGCAGGAGGTGAAAAATCTGAAAAAGATGATAGGAGACCTGGAAAAGTTAACTAAACGCAATCATGCAGAAATGACTTCAAGAATAGACAGGTTCTTCTATTGGTCTACCCAGTGCTTCTGCAATCAACAACAAAGAAGTGTTGATTGTATGAATGGGATTTACACTACCCTCCGCGACATTGCTATGTCCCTTGCTCCAAGGAATGGTCGAGGGGTGATGATACAATACAACCCTCCTAATCCAAGACCACCTCGCTTTTAGATTACTCATGCATGAGTAAACTTCTTCTTTTTTGCAATGTAATCCTTCAGTTTTTTTTTTTGTTTTTAATGCAAGTGGTTTCTTTTATTGGCTGGTACCCTAAAATAATATAGCTACACAAATTCAATCATGAATTCAGCTTATAAAATCCACCATATAAAAATTTGATTCGACAACAACAGAATCAAAACAAGTAATAACCTTTCCTTTACTAAGTTCAAAAGTGTAGCCACATCTATCTAAAATTAAACCTGACAACATAATTTCTAAGAAGAGATAAGTCTCGGAGGGAAAGGAAATGAAAACATTCTACAGGACCTTCAGTAGAGCCGTCTCTCTATAGTTGTGCCCGGGTTCACAACGATAGAGGAGGTCCTACTAAGGTTACCTTGCTCTGTAATCACTAGGAGACCTAACAACCATTGCTCTGATACCAACTTTGTCACGACCCGTTTTCTGGGCACATGACCGGCACAATGATGAATCTCTCATCACTGTAAGCCTTCCGATAAATATATCAAATTTTCTTATCTGAAAATCATAGATTATCAATTTAAAATACATTATTATACTGACATACAAGCCAAATGTCGAACCCCTGAACTAGATGTCCTAGACGATTACAGAGCAATATAATCTATAACAGAAGAGAGGTCTACCCGACAACGGGAAGGTCCAAAGTGATCTACTCCTCTAGCAGATATTCTTCGATGGCAACCTGATCTGAACAAAAAGGTTGTACAAACAATGTGAGCTTTTAAACTCAATGAGCGAATCGGCCTCGCATTAATAAAATTCAAATACATTACCAGTCATGCAAGCATATCCAAAGGCTCATACTCAACCAATAGACAGAAGATAAAAATTTATCCAATTCAACAAATGTTACTAGTACTCGTCAATGGCAATATATCCCGGAGAGCGCACACAGGCCGGCTCACCAATTATGTATATTTCCGCCATGACGCACAACATCATCCTCTTACATACAAGATAAAAATTCATCCAATTCAACAAACGTTACTAGTACTCGTCAATGGCAATATATCCCGGAGAGCGCACACAGGCCGGCTCACCAATTATGTATATTTCCGCCATGACGCACAACCTCATCCTCTTAGCTAGGGCGCCTCACGGATTTATCACCAATCCGGGCTATATCCCTACTGAGAGAATTGTTGTCTCCACACTCATTGGTCAAGACACCTTGTCAACCGGGTTTTTCGCCTTGCCGTGAGAGGGGGTACTGTCCCGCTCAATCACAATCAATAGCATTTCATATCATAATCAGAAGCTCAATATAATATTCATCCATATAACAGGTATAGTATATTACTATATTATGGATTTATAAACCACATATCAAGATAACAATTAATCCATTTTTGAAAACATTCAAACTTCACATCATCATAAGATACTTATTTCATTTTATCCATACTTATGGATTAATTATCTCATTTAGATTCGTCATTCTGAATCCAATTTCCCCCTATGAATCTTGGGAGTGTCCTACGACATACTTTTTATCACCAGTAATGCTAAAACTCTATTAAAACGGGGTCGTTTCACTCACCTGAATTCCGTACGAACATCGCTTCTCTAAGTCATTACAGGCAAGAGTTCTCAGGTGAATTTCGGTGTTCTGCTACGGAGATTTTCATGAAAGATTAGAGAAAATACGTCAGGATTGTTTTCGTACAGATACTGTTCATATATACAGTTACTATTCATACGGTCACTATTCATACGTACGGTCACTATTCATACGTATGATCACTATTCATACCAGAAATAGAGAATACAATCTGTAAAAGAGTACACCAGGTAAGTTCCCAGGAAAGAGTGGAGGGTCACACTGGACACACTTAAAAACCAGGTCTTTCCTTAGCCAGAACTTTCCTAGACATGTATTCTTCACAGTTTACATTCTATTTCGGTAATCAGAGAATCAAAATAACATATAAACAGCTAAGGACAGTTTTTCTGATGTGGAAGATCAGCCAAGGCCGCAACCACAGAGCATACTTAAGAAATTAACTTCTAAAATTTGAAAGACATAGAAAGGGCATAGTATCCTTACCTAAGCTGAAAAGGAAAGGCCCAAAATCTCAGAGGCCTAGCTTTGGAGTAAGAGAAACTTAAGGAGAGAAGAAGAGAAGTTGAAGGTGTGAGTTTAGAAGTGAAATGGAAGGGCCTATTTATAGCAAAAGTCAAGGGTACTATTTGATACTATGTGCTAATAAAATATTCAATTTACTATTCATGAAAATGACATTTCTAATAATACAGTTACTGTGCACCTCGATGGGTTATTACTATTGGAAACTTAAAAGGGAAAAATATCCTTTCACCTTAAACCTTTAAGTTTCTTTTCAATTCAGTCCTTTCACTTTAGTCCCTAAGGGTATTTTCACACATAAAACGTCAGTTTCTCCTACGAACTTCTTTCTAGTTTTCTCTTATGACCAAACAACATCTAGTACTTGACATTTCGATTGTATAAATGAACAGTATCATATACGTAAATAGTATTATACAGGTGAATAGTACCATATACTGAAATAGTAACAGTAGTTTGTAAACAAATATTTATATTTTATTTTTCTTGGGTATTACATGAGAGAGTTAGGGAGACAATGAAATTCGCTACCAGTGAGGGACGAGAATTTCATATTGCGCGTTAAATCGCGCAGGAAGGTCAGTGCGTAATCATAGTTGTTAAATATTGTATTTAACGATCATAATTTTTGTAATTATTATTTAAAATTGTACTAGGAATTGAATATAATACAATATGTATTAGATTCAATAATTACTATAATTTAAAAAATAAAAAAATAACAAAAAATATAGACCATTGGATGTAACAATCTTAATAGTTGACTTAAATCTTTACATGTAACAATTGAAAAGTTTAGTAGAAGATACTAGTGTCTTACAAAATAGTGAATCAAAGTTTAAATTTTCGTTAGGAGATGTGTATATTTGGTGTCCAAGATCTCAAGTAAGATTACTTCAAGTGGAAGATATTTATGAAAAAAATCTTTACATGTAAATATTAGAAGAAATATAAATATACTAATTTAATTTATAAATCTTATATAATATATATAAATTTTAGAGAAAATTACATATTTTTTTAAAATATAATTTATTTACAATTTTAGTTTCTGAACTTGAAAATATAACATTTTATCTCTTTAAAGTATCGCAAAAAATAAAAACTTTACATATTAATTAAAATTAACGCCTAAATATGATGTAATTTTTTAAAAAATATAAATCATGGAAAAAAAATAAAGAAAGACGATGGAAATTTAAAATATCAAATGATAAATTATGTAAATTTTAAATATTAATTTGAATACATATTGATATATTTATATTTTGTATAATAATTTAAGAAATGTATTACTTCGCTTAAAATTTAAGGACCAAAATTAATATTAAATAATAATGTTTAAAAATATGTATGATAATATGATATTTGCAAAGAAATTTAATATTTAATATTTATATTTATGTCTTTGTGAGTTCTGATATAGGGTTTTGTCAGAATGGCTCCATATTCCACCATTCCCCAACAAACAGCAAAGAAGGCAGAGATCCAAAAGTCAGTCATCAGTGTGTTTGTGTTACCCTAAAGAAATCTCTCTCTCTCTCTCTCTCTCTATAACTCCAACACATTCTGCCAATGTCTCTCCCTCCCCACATACTTACAAACTCCCACATCTCACTTTTTCTTCTTTTCAATCACTAGCCTTCTTTTCTTTCATCTTTCCAATATTTTCAAATTCAGTTAATCATATATCTATTCTTTATTCTCAATTCTTAAATTAAATTACTAATTGAATGGCAAAAAATTATACTTGTTTTAATTTTATCTCTAAAAATATATATTTATCTTAATTTTTGTATTATTAAAATAGTTTTTAAAAATAATAAATTTAAAATTTAACAATGATATTTGGCAATTCAACATAGGAATGGTAACAGGCTGGTAACTGATCATTTTTTTCAATACTCGAATTTGTATTCATCAAAATATCCAATATCCATATCATGTACGAATCTAAAGAATCCATATCATATACGAATCTAAAGAAATTTTTACTTTTTTAGTATCCGTATTTGAAATACTCGATATATGAAAAAAAAAAAGTGTTGCACAATAAATATTAAATACCTTAAATTTGTTATTGGATGGCTGGATGCCCAAGTACCCGATATCTCATATCCATCCAACAAAATATTAAATTTATCAAATTTATAGAAATATGTATTATACAAATAATATATTATAATTTTATGCTAAAATTTTATAATTTACAATATATATTTATATATTATATATATATATATATATATTAATCTGATTAAAATACTAGTTCAATAACCAATAATATAATTATAATTAAACTGCAGTCGAATTAAATACAATTAAAATATATAATTAATGTATATAATATATAATGTTAAAATTTTAACAACACATAATAATATTTAGCAAAAATTTAAAAACTCAGAAAAAACCGGTTAATTTTTTACAATTTAAACGTTGACAAATTTTTATGTTTAAATCAGACCGCAGAAATTAAACCGACCGGTGTGATAGTCTTAGGCTCTTTTTTAGCCATGATGATAATAATGGTGTTGCACTCTATCTAGTATCTATCATTTTACTCTACTCTGTGGCTTGCTAGTGTAGTGTCGAGAGGAAGGAAGACGGTAACACTAACACACAAGTAGAATGCTTCACGCGCCCCAAGAGCGTGGCAGTGTTTGTGCCAAACAGGGAAATAAGAACGAAAGCATAGATTTAGCAAAAAAAGACTTGTCAGCGCGCGTGGAGACATCCCACTGAACTATGTCCCATGAAAACCCGGATTCCCTTCCATACCAATATGAACATATCAACAATGCCACGAACTACTCCCATTCAAATCCAAAGCCCGCCACCCTCTTCTCCCTTCTCTCCTACACCAAATTCAAATCTCACTTTTATCGATTCTCTTTTTCTTCACAACCTGTTCTGCCTTTACCATCAAATCAAACAACAATCTGAATGGAAGTTTGAGATTCCATACCCACTAATTCCTCTTTCGCTTTTCCTTTTTAAATCAGCATCCAACATGAAGAACAAGAACCTCTCAACCTCTCATTCTTCCCCATCATCGTCTTCTTTGTCATCTTTTTTTTCTCCTCCTCCTTCTTCCTCTCTGAATTTCGACCCAACCATGTGCACCTCCAAGAAAGCCACCGCGGGTTGTCTCACAGGCATCCTGCGCAGAATCCTCTGCTCTCGTGGCCTTCCCACACACCCCTCCGATCAAATCAGGGACGTTGATTTTGAACTCAGAAACGAACAACATCGTGAATTCAAGGTTAAGCAGAAACTTGAGGCTGCTGCTTCTTCGACTACTTCTACTACCAATTGTAGTACTACTCTTTCTGCTCCTGGGATTGTGGCTAGGTTAATGGGTCTGGAATCGATGGTGGAAATGCCCACTGAATCATCCGCCACTTCGCTTTCAAGAAGCCGATCCATGAACTCCGTGGAATGCTTCGGAGAATGCGATCGAATGCATGGCATTCATCGGAGGGTCAAATCCACATTGTCGTTTAGGGACGTCCCGGGGTTCCTCTTGCTGGAAAACGACGACAACTTCTTGGTGCTCAGCTTCGAAGGCAAAGGAATTGAGTCCAGAGGGAGGGAAAGAGGAATGGGTTCTGCGGAAATGAAGCAGAGGCGGAAATTGAAGGAAAATAGGAGAGAAACGGTGTCGTCTGACAAGATCGTGAGTGACAAGAAGAAACAGAGCAGAAAAGCGTTCGATGACAGTAAGCTTCGGGAAGTTACGAATACTCTGTCCAACTTCAAGGTTTCTTCTGAAAAGAAGAATGTTGATTCAGAAGCGGACGAGTTCGAGCAAGTTTTGAATACAAAGCTGAAGAGGAGGAGGAGAAGGAAGAAGAAGAAGAAAACAAGCTGTAATTGCTCTGCGAGAAACACAGAACTTGAATCCAATTCAGAAGAATCAAGTCCAGTTTCTGTCCTTGATTTTGATCGCCAAGCTCCTGAATCAGGTTGGCTTATTAAGTTATATATTGTAACGAAATATACTTTTTCAATTATGCTTCAGACAACCAGGCCGAAGCTGATAGCTTCAATCAAAAAATCTGTAAATTGGTCAATTTTTTGGTCAATTTTAAACTTAAAATCGGGTGAACATTTAAATTAGTGAAACATTAATAAAAATGATAGTTCAATGGGTTCATTTTTTTTCTTAAATTCTTTTATTTTTTATTTTTTTAAATTTTTACTAAATATTATTATATAGTTTTAAAAATTTAAGTTATTAAGAGAATATCTAAGATAAGTATAAATATATTTTTGTAATATATTTTGAATATTTTAATATTTTAATTTTAGTAACATATACATTAATTATATATTTTAAATATCATCGATTCAACTACGGTTCGATCACGGTCTGATCATTAACTCTTAAAATCAGCGTCTCAACCAATTCAATGACCGATTTAATTTTTAAATCTTGCTTTGAACTGAAACGAAATGTTTAAATTTTAGTTAAAATTTGAGAAATTACAAATAAGGTACTTAAACTATAATCTAATCACAACTTTTAGTATTTGAATTATTATAAAATGTGAAAATATAACATGATTTGTCGCTTTTATTTCACCTTTTGTAGAAGTCTAGCAACAAAAAGTGTTACATTCATTTGTTTTGCTGACTTGAATTTGATAAAAATATTGCTTGCAGAAGCAGATTCTGTGGAGGTGAGTTTGAGTTCAAGAAGAAAGCTGTCACCAGAGACTGGAAACGACCAACACTTTCTTCTGCGTTTTGATGGTAACTTGATGATTGAGCAGAGGAAGATGAAAGAAAAGGAAGGGCAAAATTATGAGGGAGCAAAGAGAAAAGAGAGGCACAAATTTATGGATAATATTTGGGATGAAGCTTGCAGAAAAGCTGAGGATGAAATAGTGGGATCAAAACAGATTTGGAAAGAAGATGATTGGGAAAGTATTAGTGAAGATTTTGAGTCACAAATTTTTGATTACTTAGTAGATGAGCTCATTGATCAACTTCTTGTTGAACAGCTAGCCCATTGAAAACTATGCAGCTTCAAAAATTTTGTAAAATAAGCATATCTCAATAGAGTGTAAAAAAGATATCTTCCTCTCTTTTCTTATTATTCTTTTGTTCTTTTTGCTAGAAAATTCAAATCTTGTTTGGCCTCTTTCCAGCAATGTTCAAGCAATAGTCTTCATCTTTTCTTGTTTTAACTTCGTATAAATTCATATTCCCTGCTTGTCTTTTGTTAACTCACTTTGTAGAAGTTAAGTTTTATCAATATATTTGAAAAACTATATACAAAGGTGATTTGTTTTTATATCTTTATTATTAATTTTTTAATTATAAATACATATGTTCACGTTATGTTAAATTGTAAAAACAACCCAATATTAATGGCTACAATAATAACAATTGTTTGAATTTTATAGTTTATTTTTTGAAACTTCAATTTAGAGAAAATTTTACTTTTTGTGTTCAATAAATTCAAAAGAAATAGTTTTCTATCCTCTCTAGTGGGAAAATACATTTAGTAAAAAAAAAAAAGGAAAACTGTAAAAATCTTGCACTCTTATATTTTCACAAAAAAAGATTAATGGCAAAAATTTAAAAACTTGCACCTATTTTTATCTTTTGAAAAATATTGTGAAAACTCAATCTCTATAAGTATAGTAACTAATGTTTTTTAATTATAAATGTCCATTTTTTTACCGTATTTAATATTACTATATTAAAGTTATGATCTTTAATCATTATTTTTCATTCACAAGGGGAGAACAGAAAAAAAAAAAAAAAAAACAAAAGCAAAAGGATTTGATCAAAGGGAACAAGGTTGGGACTTTAGGAAGTGCTTTTTTTTTTTTTGAAAAAGTTTAGGAAGTGCTTTTGGACCAAACACCTCATAGTTATGGGTGCATGTGCCTTAATGATTATTAACTCCGAAAAAACATGGAACATAGTACAAATCCCGGGACATATGACACATCATAAGAATCACACATTGAAGGCGAAAGTATTAGAACAAAGCACTTTAATAATGGCATTATCACTAAGACCCAAGAAGCTTTCTCCACTGAAAGTACTATCCATCCACTTGGATTGTGTCCGCCTTTGCTTTTTAATTATGAGAGTGTAGGGTTTAGAGAATTTGATTGAATTAATAAATTAATTAAATCTTTGATCTAATTTTAATTTAAGAATCAATAAACGTTTAAACTGATAAAAAATAAATTGATTAGACAGTTTAATTGATTTATTTTTTTATTTTTATTTTTACTGTTTTAAATTTTTACCAAATATGATTATATATTTTTAAGAAATATTTAAGAAATTGAGTTATTAGGAGATATATATATACACTTAATATGTATTGAATATTTTATTATTTTAGTATTATATATTATATATTTTAATATTTTAATATCTAAAATATATATATTAATTATATATTTTGATATTTTAATATATTTTAAATATTATTATTTTAACTACGACCTTAAATTAATGTTTCGACTGATTCAATTTAATTTTTTGAACATTAATAATAAGTAATTAATGTGCCATCTTAATCGAACCACTACTTCATATAGTAGAAGCCAAGTCAACTTCAAATTCATCGGTCAAAGCAGTTAGTGTTTCTTTTTCCTCTATTGAAGAAGACATACAAATGCTACATCCACTAATGGAATAAAGCTACCTTTGGAATTAATGGCCACAAGTGGTTTTGATATTTGATAACCATCTTTCCCCCCAACCGCATCATCACCTAGTTTATTGTATGCTTACCCACTCCAACATTTTGAAAAGTTCTAATTATTCTTTTTTTTTTGTTTTAAATAATTTTACTTAAATTTTAATTTAATTTATATCATTTAAGCATTTGTAATTGAGCCTTATAATTTTTTTAAAAAAATTATTTAATATTAAATTTTCGTCAATGCTTTAATAATTTTACTGCCAAAAGGAAAATATATATAATAGATTAAAAAAATTTCACTCTTAAGCATTAATTGCCGGTAGATCATTAATTTATGTATAATTAAATAAATATAAATGAATAAATTAAATAAATAAATTAAGTAAATTTATAAATTTAATCACATCACACATTAAATGAATTTGAAAAATATTAAGATAAATTACTATATAATTGGTAAATGAGATAAACTTTTTCATTGAAATATAATATGTTGTCCTTTGATAAATTAACATTTATTATATAAAATAAAATAAATTTAAATGAATATATTAATTAACTAAATTAATAAATTTATAATATAAATTAAGATCATTGCTATTGACTATATGTACAAAATTTACGCATTAATATATATAATATGAATTTATTGCTATATAATTTGGGTATATATTTCAGATTAATACCTTCAATAATGCCTTTATTAGGGCACTAATTGAAATAAATTTATTGCTATGAACTTATTACACTAAATTATAGTCTTTATTATATATTTTCAATGCACATAATTTGAATATTTTTCTATATAATTGATTATATTGTTTTTTATTCACTTATTATCACTAATTTATTGCTAATTTATTTCACCACATTATTATCATTTATTATATTCGATTTATTATGTTCAATATTCATTTTATATAAATAGATGGTCATTCTAATTACCATTTATTGCTTCTGTGTTTATATTATTTATTCTTCTTACAAAGTTAGTTTTCATTCTATTAGTACTTCGCATATGGTTAAATTTAATAATATTGCTGATATTAATGTATCAAAGGATGATTGGAGGATTAAGATTCGCGTAGTGAGATTATGGACAATTCCATTGTTTAATATGTTTGAGGAGATTTTTAATCTAAAGATGGTTTTGCAAAATTCTCAAGTAAATTTAAATTTATTATATTCAATTGTTTTATATTTATTATTTTGTTTGTTATGCCTTATGTTGTGTTTAGTTTTTGTGAATAAGTTCAAGTGTTAAATAACCGAAGGAAATGTTTATATGATGTTCATTACGGTTATGTGAAAAAATTATTTGTGAATAAGTTCAAGCGTCAAATAACTGAATGAAATGTTTATATGATGTTTATGTTTGGTGTAGTTCAGTATTGAATACTGTCCTATTATTGAGAGCTCTGAGAACGGTAACACGAACATACGTATGAAAATTGAGATTGAAGATACAAAATATTATTGCTATCATTTTTTCTTTTTATTTTGCATTTTGATTATTTTGTTTTGTGTATCTATTTACTTTATTTAGTTGTATATTTATTATATCTTTTATTAGTGTTCTCTTTTTTTCTTATTCTTAACATGTATATGTGTGTGTGTGTGTGTCTTGTCTTGTAGGTGTAATAGAATTATGTATACATTGTGGGGACAATTAAAAATTTTAATTTTTTAATTAATTTTGATTTCCTGATCAATATACTTATTTTCTTAAGAATCAATTTTCATACAAAATTTTCACTGATTGATTATCCCTGATAATTGATTCCGATAAAAGTATTTAGCTAATGACATTTATCAACAAATTCCAATAATTAAGTTTAGTGTTTTCTATTAAATCAATAACTTAATTCCATAAAAGTATTAGAAGATTTTCTAAGTAGGTAGAATAAATTTAATTATGGAATTAATATGTGAATTAAAAAATTACTTTTTTTGAATTAATTTTGATTTCTTGATCAATAGACTTACTTTCTTATAAATCAATTTTCGTACAAAATTTTCACTGATTGATTATTCCTGATAATTGATCTTTTTAAAAGTATTTACCTAATTACATTTGCAAATCAATTTCATAATTAAGTTTAGTGATTTTTATTAAATTAATAACTTGATTCCATAAAAGTATTTACTATTGCAACGGATTATTAATAAAAGCATTTCTATTAAATTAATAACTTAATTCCATAAAATTAATACCTTAATATCAGTTGAAATATTATTTATGAGCGAAAGAATTTACTATTTATATTAATAAAGCTTTTATCTAACATTAAGAAATACGTTAATCAATATAAATATTTACAATTTCTTAGTAGGCAAATACAATCAATTCATAATCAGAGTCATTATTATATTTTGATCATTATAGTGTCTTAGAAGATTTTCTTATTAAGTAAAATAAATTTAATTAAGAAATTGATATGTAAGTTAAAAAATTTAGTTTTTTGAATTAATTTTGATTTCCTGATCAATAGACATACTTTCTCACAAATCAATTTTCGTACAAAATTTTCACTGATTGATTATTCTTAATAATTGATTTCTATAAAAATATTTACCTAATGACATTTACAAATCAATTCTATAATTAAGTTTAGTGATTTCTATTAAATTAATAACTTAATTCCATAAAAGCATTTACTATTTCAACGGATAATCAATAAAAGTATTTGTAAGTGAATAAATATTTACTATTAAAATTAAATTAAATTAAATATTTGTAAATTATGAAAATTTTTAGAGTTGTAAATTATTTATGTATCGCACAGATCGCAATACAAGTTAGAAGTAAATTAATGAAGCCAAATGTATTCATACTTATGATATTTTATTTTAGTGAATTGATTTGAATAACATATATTTAGGATGTTAGGATAATACATAGTTATGGATTAGTCACATTAACTAAATTTAATAAAATACTAATAAAAGGTCACGGGTAAGAACTAAATCAAAAATTTGTAAGAAAGACCTAATAATAAATTTTTAAATAATAAAAATTAAATGAAACTATAAAGAGAACAAAACCAATTCAACCTTTTGAAAAATTCTCAAGTAGATTCAATACAAATAGAAAACATTACTTAAAAACATCTCATATAAAATATACTGTGTGTTTTGAGCCGACAATTAATAAATTATTTTTCATATGCATAAATAAGTGATCATGTTTACGTCCCAAATAGAAAGGTTGATAGAAACCTAGCATACCATTAAGTTTTGCTCGAGTGAGTGTTTTTCTTTTTTTTGAAGCAGTACTTCACAATCTAGGAAGAGGATCTTCGAGATTTGGAAAATGAAATTTGAATAGCTCATCACACGCGATCAGACGATTCACACTTAAAAAAAAATAAAAATAAAAATAAAAAAAACAACTACAAATATAAATTGTTCGATCACGTACAATAAGTAATCTAAATCTTACATCATGATAACGTAAAATCAAAGAATTTACATCCTATAATCTTATCTTCCCCATTAAGAATCAAAGAACCAATGAACGTAAACCTTTTATAGCCGGAAGCATCAGTCAGAAACACCCAAGACACATGGGGAAGTTTGAAATTTTGATTTGGGACTTGTATGAAGTTTGGGTTCTGTAATCTCATGACCTAATTAGGGGTTGGTTCTCCCAATAGTTTATCTCTTAGAATAAAATTTCAATAATTAAAAAAAAATCTCTTAGAATAAAATAAGTAAACTATAAATTGCAATGTTCAAAGTTTTTTAGGTCATTGCATACCGTGAAATTTCTTTTTTAAAAGAATCAAAAACATGTAGCGTTCAATCGGAAAAAAAAAATGGCACACCGAATTAATCATCATCATCATTTCCAATCTCACCACAATTCTGTTTTATTGTCGGTGAATTGAATATTACAACTCAATAGAACCAAACTTAGTATCAAAAAGCAAATCTAGAAAAGAAGTGGAAGCACAGAACTTGCGTCCTGCCCAACTTGTTTATTGTTCCCCTGAGAATTTATTGCACTGTGCTTTCTACAAATTTCCACCTATATATATAATGAATCTCTATAAGATTTAAGGAATAATGAATAGACATACTTGTTAAACATTACCAGAAGGAAGCGATGCAAGAATTTAAATTAGGCTTTGCCTTCAGGCTACCATTGGCTCTTGCTCCAGCCATGCTGGAACCGCCTCTGTTCCATTGTTAAGATGGCACTGCATCTGCTTCTCTTCACAGTTAAATTGACCGGATTCCGATGGCGGTGGCGGTGGCGGAGCATCCTTCACCAGCGAATGAACCCAAGACACATCTGGTTCA
The DNA here is from genome assembly GCA_037074585.1 of Biancaea sappan. NCBI lineage: Eukaryota > Viridiplantae > Streptophyta > Magnoliopsida > Fabales > Fabaceae > Biancaea > Biancaea sappan. The sequence goes on along the minus strand of CM073498.1, from coordinate 4,555,988 downwards.
TCAACATTTGATGCCACTCGGGGGCTTCCACTGCTTCGGAATCCAAAAGAAGCTGATTTCCTCAGCTTATTCAGTTCTTCTCCATGGATGCCCCAGTCCAATTTTCCATCAGGGGAGCCCCAATCCGAGTAGGCGGAAGCACAAGGCTTCTTTGCTGCAGAAACTGGAGATGGAAGCTCCGGATGATGACGGTTCACCATGCTACGCTCAATAAAGCTCTGGCTCCTTTTAGAAAAGGCAGCGAGTCTTGGATTCAAAGCCATGGCGGCGGCTGCAGATGGATCATTCACAGAAGAAGGCGATCCCATCACATTTGAATTGGAAAGGCTGGAAGAATAGCTTCGCAGATGTGGATTTGCAGCATTCTGAAGCGCCTGGATTCCAGTTGGAGATTGCAACTGAGGCCCTACAGCAGCATCTAGTGAGATTCCCTGTAATTTAGGCAAAATTGATGGATCAAGAGACCCAAAAATGTCTTCAAGGTTAGTAGTAGGCTTCACTCCTACAAGCCTATTAAAGTCTCCAGCTTGATCACCCAAAGAAACTGGAAAAGATGCGTTATTAGACATGGAATTCTTCCAGCCGGACGGGGAGGAAAGGCCAGATACCTCATCCATCATCAGCTGCTGCCTACGTCGATGATTTTCCAGACCAAGCAATTCAATATCTAGATCGATATCTCTAGCACTTGAAGCAGTTATCAATCTGCTTCTTGGCAGTAGCAGGGTAGGGACTCCCCCGTTAGACTGGGTCTGCCACATAGCTCCACCCACAGGAGAAGATGCGCCTGAAGGAGTCAGAGGTGGTGTTGAGGTGGAGGGTATCATGACGGATGGAGAACCGAGTGAGAGAGGGCTAAGCGATCCCATATCCAACGAACAGGAAGTAGACGAGAAAGATCTTGGAGAAGGTATAGCTGAACCAGTGGAAGCATACAAGGGGCGAAGCTCCTCAGGCTTATGAGCAAAGAAGCAAACTCTTCTGGTGCATCCACTCTCGTCCTTGCAAAGCCGTGTCCGATACTGAGCAGGGTGAAGCCAGCACTCAAAAATACCATGTGCATACTCACAGGCATCCCCTTTGCTGCACGATCCCTTACGGAACTCTGGACAAGGCACACAGCTATAATGATACTTCCTTGGATCGCGTCGCCTAGCATTTTCCCCAGGATGAACAAAAGGGCACTCAGTCCAGTCATGAGAGTAAGCCCTTGAACAAGGCTTCACTTTGAAAGTGTACATCCTAAACTCATCAGTACCATATATCCCACTCTTTATGTCTGGGAGAGAAAGATCAACAGGATAATCTTTCTTCTCGGTCCCATCTTTTGTAGCACGAGGCGTAGTCATATCTTGATGTTGCTGCTCCTCCTCCATTTGGCTAACTGATTCGTCAAACGGCAGAGATGCCTCATCAGTAACCTCTGTGCCTTTCAGTAGGGCTTGTACTATCCTCTTCCTTGAATTGAAGATAGAAGAACTACCACCAGAGACAATCAAGTCACCGGGGCGGCTGCCATTAGCATCAACAGCATTAACATCTGCGCAGGCATCAAGAAGAAGCTTGACAACCTCAGGAGATGAAGCAGAACCCCCACTGACAGCACAATGAAGGGCAGTGGCTCCATCTGATCCACAAGTCCTGTTAACATCAACACGACCTGTTCCGATTATATATCTCAATATGCCCTTGCTTCCAAACATAGCAGCAATCATGAGAGGTGTCCTCTCTTCAAAACTCAGTTTCTTAGACCCAATCCTCCTTCCATACCACAAACCCACCTCATCAACATCAAGACCCTCTTGTTCAACCGCATCTTTGAAACCCACTAAATCATCCGAGGCTGACAGTTCAAGCAAAACACAAGTTTTGTGAAGCAGCCCTTCTTCTTTCCCATATTCACCCTCCATAACCAAACCTGCCTGAGAAGGTTTCTTCTTAGAACCACTGCACATGGAAATATTTTCCTTTTAGGACTCCGCAAAACCTGTCAAATCAAAGCAGAGAACACGTTCAACATGCTATTGCACCAGAGAGGATATGATATCTCAAGTAAAAATAAAAAAGAAACGAAATAGAAAATTTCTTGTTTTAATTCATATAAAACCAAATAAATAAGGGATAAGGCCAAAGAAGGGACAGATTTTCCCATTTTGCGGACGCTGGTTACTACTGTTGAGGCGGCTAAATATGGAAGGCATATTTTGAGAGTAATATAATCATATATCATCATGAATTATGTAACAATCATTCGTTTACAATATAAATGTCCTTCGTCATCCATTTAAAAAGTTCTAACATCGGCACAAGTTCAGAAACGGGAATTTCATATTTTAATTTTTCCCCCATTCGTTCCTTTCAGAATAAAACAAAAGGAATAAACTACATGGTTCTGCTTAGTTCCGTCGACCAGTTAACACTTAACACCTGCCGGCCGAGACCCATTTTTGAATAAACATCATTTTCTGAAAATCTCTTGGCAAGTAAGCAAAACAGTTTTGAAATACCAGATTTTGAACTGAAATTCGAAGACCCGTCAAGAAGAATAAGAGATAGCGGCCTGCAAAATTAAGAAGCATGTACCTTATGATGATAAAGAAGGAAGAAACCACACGGAATCAGGCATAGCACCCCAGGGTCAGGTTTTTATTTCTGATTTTGAAGTCCAACGCTTCCAAGCTTTTGAGACTTGAGAGAGAGAGAGAGAGAGAGAGAGAGAGAGAGAAGGAAGACTTTTCAGCGCCCTTTGTCCTTATGGGTTGGGTCAAAAAGTCGATCGCACATTCCCACCTAGTTTCCTCACCAGCTCCTTCCTTCTTTCCCAGTTCAATTATTACTTCTTTTTTTTTTTTACAATAATTATTCGTTATCCGAGCAAATTTAAATTTAAATTGAACAAAGTCAAAGTGGGTAATAAAATTTTTTTTATTAAATTTTCACACAGTTATATTTTTAGAAATTTAAATTTGATATTTTTGATTAAATAAAGATAATCTTTTATTAATTAATTTATGCGTTTAGTAGTCTTTTTCCATTTCAAAAATTACTAATTTAATTTTAAAAAATTTATAGTTATTTTAATTAAATTTTAAAAAAAATCATCTCAATTCAATAATTAAAAAATTATATCTGTTCTAATTTCATTGTTATTATTATTAAATTTAAATTTTTTATTATTAAAAACCAACTTTGATAAATTGAAAAAGAAAATTAAAACAAATATAATTTTTAAAAATTAAAGTAAAATATACCGTAATATATTTTTTTTCTTCAAGAGTAAATCACAGAGCTCACATCGATTTTGAGTTTGGAAAATGTTCATCAAGTTTGTAATTTTAACAAATATACTTTTCAGTTTTACGAAACATTTTTTTTTCATGATAGTGAGTATAATTCTAAAACTATGATCTCTCACATTATAGAAATGGTTTTCTTTGTAAATCTTAATATTTTGATAGTTAAAATATTTTGTAATATAATAATTTGGTGGTTAAAAATGTGGAAGACGAAATCGTTGTTATAAAAATCAAATGGATTAACTTGGTTGCTAAGGAGCATGACTCTTTTCTTTGTTATTTTGGACTCAATACTCAATAAAATATTTGTCCACAAAAAAACAACAAACCATTAGATAAGGACTATCAATATCAGTGTTGTCCGACCCGGACCGGCCCGGAAATCGACGACTCGGCATATAACCCGGTCCGGGTCACTTCAACGAACTGGTCTGTACAAGGACCGGCCAAGACCCGGTCGACCCAGCGACCCGTGACCCGTGACCCGTTTTTTTTTTTTAATTTTTTATGGTTAATATTATTAATAATTTTCAAAAAAAAATTGTTTTATTTACTCTAAAAATTAATGCTTTTTTTTTCTCATATCTACACCGTTCTACTACAAACAAATTGGAACATAATATTCTCACTTTATTTCTCTAAAAATATTAGTTAAATTTCTCTTTCAGTTTCATAAATTTTATTTAAAATTGAAGTTAACTATTTACGGTTAAAATATGCTAAAGTATTATGTTAGACAATAAACATTTTCAAGGAAGTCTATAACAAATATTGGTTTCAAATTAGTCCTTTAAATTTATAACAAGTCATTTAAAGGATTAATTTGAATTCTACAAGTGGTGGATTTTTTTTTATAAAATTGAAAATATTATAAAATAAAATATCAAAATTATTATTTTTAATTTAAAGAGGATAAATTAATTTTTTTCTTAAAAATTACTTAATTTTTCTTAATTATTAATGACTTTATAAATTATTATGGATGTTTAAGACTTTAAATGTATGAATTATTATATTTAGATGATTTTATTTATAACTTTATGAATTATTATGAATATTTATGACTTTATGTTTAAATTATTAGAGATGTTTATGAATTATTTTGGATGTTTATAACTTTAAATTATGAAATTTACATGTAAATTATTTATTTTACTTATTTTTTTAATTTATCTATAAAAATCTATAGGTATATATATATAATTTTAATTTTTTAATATATTTATCCTGGTCAGCAATTGACCCGGTGACCCGGCGATTGAACCAGTGACCCAGAGGCCTGTCCGGGTCAATAACCGGGCCGATTCTGATAACATTAATCAATAGCAAAGAGGTATATATTTAAAATAAGAAAGCAATATTAGTTGACAAACATTGAACTTTAAAAAAAACTTAAATATTAAAAAAGAAAATCTATATACAAGACAAAAAAAAATAGTAAAACCTTTCCAAAGAAGAAATAAAACCATGATTGTTAAAATCCAATCGTACTAATTAGTCGGATTGGAGACTAGTTTAAAGTTCAATTGAAAAAAAAAACTATTGAACATGTGAGAGAATAGATCAAGTTTGAATTGATCATTTTAACGGCCCGATTGATTTTTTTTTATTTCATAATTTGGTATACATAAATTATATAATAAATGATAATATTATTTTTTTTATTGTATACTTTTGATTGAAAATGTTATTTTATCAAATTTTTGTGTAATTTAATATTAAATATTATTTTTAATTAAATTTTTAAATTTATATTTATAATATATAATTATGTATAATATTTTATATTTTTAATATTTTTAAAACACTATCATCTATTAATTCGATCATGATATAATTATTAATTCTTGAATCAATTATTCATCTTGTTTTTAAAAGTTTGAATAAAACACATTCCAAACGAAATGCACTCAAACAATAAAAATAAAATAAAATAAGCATGTGGGCCGGGCGGCGCATAATATCTAGAGGGCCGTGAAATGAGAGAGCGCCACGTATTTGTTGTTTTCTAGGAACGACCTTACCAAAGGGACCTTAACTTATATTCCGGATGATCACGCTGTACGCGTTTCTGAATGACGTGGTTGTACCAGTACCGTCCGCATGAGGCCCCATTTTTCCAAAATAATAATAATAATAATAATTAAATAATCGTAAAGCACATTGGTCTGAGAAGTTTCTCTGACGTCACTGACTGTTATTAATATACGTATGACAGTGTCTGTTTTTGCCTTATCTGAATACATGGGATGAACGCGATTAATTGGTCAGTCGTCTATTTTCTTTTTGCGTTGAGCTGTAATGCTTTATTCATTCTTTTTATTATTTCTTTTTAAAATAAGTTTAGTTTCCTTAGTGTTATCGACTCATAAGGGGGATGTATCGATGGTTTCTAGAGCTTTGACCCTTTTTTTTTTTTACTTCAACATTTAATGAAGCACTTAATTTAAGGTTTGGCCTTCAAATAAATTAATATAACATTGAGGAGTTGATGTAATGATAAAGACAAGTACATCGTGGTTCATGAGTTTGAATGTTCACTATATTAATTTTTGGGACCAAAATAATATGGACAATAATTTCTTCAAGACTAGACGGTCATGTTCAGATAATTAAAATTGTTGATTGTGAAGATTGACAATTTTAATTTTTTGAGATTTTTTTAAATATCTTAGATTGTCAATTTTTGTAATTGACAGTCAAAATTAAACTGAGACTGTTATTTCGATCGAACAAAAGCAAATCCAAGTCCTGAATAATGTTTCAAAAAGAAAAAAGAAAAGAAAAAGAGATTATGACTTACTCGTATAAAAATGACTGCGAGGTGAAAAGTTTAGAATTTAGGATATAGGTGAAAGATTTCGTTAAAAAAAAATTAATATTATTTATTATCAGCAAGTTATATAAAGTGTCCAGACATGAGTTATCATAAAATAAAAGGTTTATGATTTTGTTTTTGAGAAATAGATCTCTGTCTTAATTTTAGATCAAATCAATTTGTTGCTATTCTCTTTATTTCTTTACGTTGTTTACAATTTCTCATTAAAAATTTAATATAATTATACAAATATTTGTTATTAACTTCTTCAATGAAAAATATAACACATTAAAGTTTTTAAAAAATTAATTATAAAATTATTTAAACTACATAAAATTATTTTTTATTGAAACAATAAATTAATCATAAAATGTTAAGGAATTAAGTCTAATATTTGAAACAATAAAAAGATCAAGTGCAAGTTAACAAATTTCAACTAAAAAAAATTATGTAATTTACTCTAAATTTTGCTTTGCAAACTCATGTCAAACTGTTGAATACATTATGATTTTTAATGTCTTTCCTTTTTTAAAAATATTTTTTAAGTTCTACGGCCAAGTAAATAACCACACAGACTAAACTTTTGTTTGGGTAGCCCACGTTCTCTCATTTATAGCAAAGTCCAAATCTCAAAACTCACTAAGACTCCTAAGCCTGAACCTCTAATATAAGCCCCATATATATATATATATATATATATAATTCATTTTGTCCTTAGTTCCAAACTCTTCATTTATCTGCCTTTTGAAGCTCTATTTTGTTTTTTCACATAATTCTTAATGCTCTAAGATGCTAGAAGAAATGTATTTTTTTTTTATGTTTCAAATATATGTGCTTCATCAATCAAAAATAAGTTATACCTAAAAAGTCTTAGTCAAAAAAAAAAAATACATATATATACTCTAGAGACTAACAAGTAACAAACAAGAAGAAAAACTAGATTCTGTAGATAAAGTTTAAAGATTAATTAAGAAATTATTTTTTAAGGACCTAAAAATACATTTCCTATTTAAACTATTACAAACCTCTGCTTATTTCTTTCTTTATTATTATTATTATTGGTTTCAATTTGTCGTTTGATTCTTCCCACTGTTTGCTTCACCAAAGGCTCTGAGTTTCCATGCCTCGGGAAGGAAGCATGAACTCCTACTTCTCTTGTCCTTTCTGAACAATATTTTTCTTCGGACAGCGCATTTTCCCACGAATAAGCTGCAAATACATATTTTGGCAAATAAAGTTTCAAGGACAGATTGCAAATATCCTTATTATATGTTAGACAAAAAATACTAGATTTCACTGATAGATTTCAATTTCAAAAATAAAAAAAGATCAAATCAAATATATATGTTAGAAATTTACGAAAAGACTGAGGATTATACATTCTTAACCATAGTTTCTTAAAACAAAACCATATTATCACCAAAAAATCGTGGGATTCACTGACTACCAACTGCTATATCCTGAAAACTAAGTTTTACAAATAATTATAATTACACTAATACATAGTGAGCAAAAATTTAGCCTAGGTTAATTTTAGCTGGAAGGCATGCTCCTGGAGCTTGCTCTTCCACAAAAAAGCCTTCACGGGTAACTAGTTTCATGGAACCCTGGGCTTCAGGGTGGTATTTCTGCAACGCTTCATTGAAGCTTCTGCCAAGTACATTTTCAACCCAATCCTCCACTGCATTTTTCTTGTCAGATAACCAAGTGGCTGCTAGTATCTGTACCATGACTTCATAATCGATTTCCAGCAAAACCCTGGATCCAAATGTCCTTTGGAATTGTATGCTAATGCTTTTTCGAAACTTCTCAGCAAGCCCATCAAAATTAAATGGCTTAAAATCTACTTCGGCATCAATTTGACCACAGAAAACATCTAACCAGTCCTCTTCAACCTCTTGGAGAGGCATATTCAAATCCAGATAGGATCTTGATGCTTCTAGGACCTGTTTCGGTACCTTGCACGTTGTTGCTTGCTCTTTGCAGTCACTTCCTTCAACCAGCTTTCTTTTATTTGGACTTTCTGGTTTTAAGGTCCCTTTACTCAGTGTTACCATGTCATTTGTGCCACCACTTCTTTTGGCATTCCCAGAAATATTTCCCAGTAATAACTGCATTTGACATCTTTTGGCCTGGAGAACTCTTTCTTCAGAAAACTTTGGCTCTTCCTCCAAAAGGAAAGAACCACTGCCTTTAGAGACAGTTGAGGTTACAATAAAGATAGCATTATTGATACTGATTTCCCTCCCATGTGAGTTTCGAAATTTACCTGTTCTTGTTGCCTGGAGCAAGCTATTCTGCACTAGAAAGTCAGCTTTGTCTATATTTTCAAGAAAGACAACTGAATGGGGTTGCTTGCTCAACTCCCCAGCAATATAGTCCACAACTGTCTTCCTCTGAAGTACATCATAACAAAATGAATTTTGGCATTCAAAAACTGAGTTTAATGGGTAACTGCTGTCCTGGGAATTCAAGTTCACAGAGATTAGGCTTTCAGAACTTCCAAATATGATCTCTGCAAGTGCTGAAGCAATTTTCTTCTTTCCAATTCTATCAGGTCCAAAAAAGGCAAGCCATATGTCTGCTCTGGCATTTGAGCTACTATGCTTTCCAGCACCAGATCTACAAAGGGACATAGTTTGACTGATAGCATATATGGCCTCATCCTGCCAGTCAACTCTTTCGGTAAGACGTTGATTACATGACTTGAAATCTACTGAATCTAATTTCCCTTCCAAATAAGGACCAGAGCAAGAAGAAGATCGAGCTATTTGATTTGAAGTATTTTCATTCACAGCATCAAAATCAGTTGAAATGGAGTCTGACATGTGTTGAAGATGCTCTCTATGATCTCGTACTTTTGGGGCATTTGGCTCCTGAGCAGCTGATGAATATAGCGTTCCCAATCCCAAATCTGTGGTCACAGGGGTAAGGGAGGAGGAAGATCTGTGGTCAACCTGACTCATTTTGGCCACAGGGGAAGGGGCAACCCAAGAGTTCCGCACATCAGTTTGCTGACTCTTTGAAAGGTTTGCTCCCTGGTCCGTTCCAGTATTAAGGCAAACAGTATCAGAAGGTACTGAAACTCGTAATATCTGTTTTGGTGGGTAAATAACATTTAACTCTTTAGGCATGTAAGGACTATGATTAGAATATTGGATTTGATCAAGAGGTAGATCTTTGCTGCTACTTTCCTTATGATCCAAACCAAATCGTAAGCCCTCAAGAGAGGGAACTTGAGACCTTGTTTGGGATATATTACATTCAGGCAATGATCCAGCTTGATGAAGACGTTGACAAACATCACCCCATTTCTTTTGCAATCCCAAGATGGTAGCATTCAAATTTGTGATTTCTTCATTAGTCTGCACTGGATGATAAAGTACATTCTTAAACATATACATCGACAATTGAATCAGTGAAGTATGGCAAGCGATGCAAAACACTATTACCGGAAGTGGCAAATCCATAAATTAAATGCAGGGAGAGAAGTATATAGACACAAACTAAAAAGAAACTTAACAGCTATTCATGTTGATATACACACATACAATTTACAATGCATTTTCTTGACCCAAAAAAATACGTTCAAGCATTACAAATATTCAGTATAAGAATGTGCACAATCCGAATTTCCTAATATTCACCAAACAGTAAGTCCTTTCAACCATTGCAGGTGGAACTGTATGATTTCAAATACTCCTTGAGATATGTAATATGATTCCTTGACCCAAACAATTTTTCCGAAAAACCACTAATCCCATTCAGTTCAAAAGTGCCTTATCACTATCAGAACAAACATCGCTAATATATTTCTCAATTTGATTATCAAAAGCCATGGACTCCGCAAAGAAAATTTGGAAAGAAAAATTTTGCAAGAGATATGCTGCTATTTTATCTGTTTGCTACATATAATATTTTATTGCCAAATTGCCCTTCAGATATTAGGCTATGTATTTTTTCTTTTCACTTACACCAGTGTAGGCAAGTTAGCATTGTTACTGCATACCCTGCAAATCACTTTTGTGGGTCAGTAGAGCATTTACTCCTACCATGGATTAAACACTGATAACCAATCTCTGTCTTCCTAGAGGTGTGTATGCACACATGTGAATGTCTCTGCGTGCATTGGAAAAGAAAAACTAGGATGTTCTGAGCATAACTCACCTTTGCAACATCCAATTGTTTATCTGTATTTACATTAACCTGTTGCAACCAAGGCAGGCTTGTTGAGTAACTAGATGCCGATGTTGTAGGACCTCCCTTCAAACTATCAGCAACTTCTTGTTCATATTTTTCATTGCATGCTTGACAGCGTACAAAAGATTGACTTGTACAGCCTACTGGTTTTTTGAATTCAGAAGGTGTAGAAAAGAAACCACCAAATGGCACAAAGGACCCCATCAAACTGTAAGTTTATCATGAGCAGGGAACTGTGAGATCCAATGCCCAATGGGCACAAAAAAAAGTCAGATGCTAAAATGTTCATGATGAGCGAGACTTGGAAGTATCATCAATTAAAATGAAACATGTTAAAGTTGATATATACGAAACAACAACAGATTATTAAGGTTGAACTTGAAGGGCTCGCAACAGTGATCAGAACATTCTAACGATCCTTTAAAATATTCATTTTCTAACGATACATGACAAAACCAGGGTGTTATCCACATAGTAAAAAGTACACTGACCACCCAAAAGGTAAGGGGAGGGAAGAGAGGGGAGAAGAAGAAAAAGATTGCATCAATTACCACAATAAGCAAAAGACTGCAGGTAAAAATAACGGCAGACATAGCACATATTGGTCAACATAAGCACACCACGAACAAGCATAGCTCATGTTTTATAAATGCCTTACATAAATTCCCTAAAGCTGCCAAGATATAGATCACAGTAACCAAAACTGTATAGGGCCCAAAGAAGAGAAGGATCCAATGCAATTGGCCAAAACCCCATCAAACCAAGCTTTCAAAGCGGTAGCTCTTTTCTTAGAGTAATCTCCAGATTGATCAAGCATATTAAGAACAGTACATAACGGCTGTTACTTGTTCCAGGAAAAATGATACATTGAAGGAAACTAGTACATCTACATGACAATCATTTTTCTACCATATCAAGTACTGCACTCAAATTGTATGAATTTTGCATCATGAACTTCACTGAGTTTTATATCCACAGAAGCAAAGAATAAGATCTCTATATCATTTTTCTACCATACCAATTAAGGACAGAGAAGACAAATGAAACAACCAAAAAAGCATTTGAATCCCGAGAACAAGTCACCCAAAGAGCGAAAGAATCCTACAACAAGGCATCCCAGAGTCGTCAAATTTTCATTTTCATCTATTTATTTGCCAAATAAGCCATGTTGCACATCCAGACATGTATTGTATTAATTCACTCAACCCAAGTCAAGTACAGATTTTAACCAACTAAAACATTAAATAGTTAACCCACCTGGACCTAGGGTAGAGTCCTTCAAATGAAGTGGTGGCAGATGTCATGGTCAGTAGTTGCAGATCCCAATCCTTCTCTACATTTGGGAACAAAGCTAGGAACTTGGAATATATATCAGAGGTTCCCGCCGTACCTACCAACCAAAATTTCCCACCATGAATCTCCAATAAGCTTGTCAATTGTGAGACAACAAAGTTCACAGCACCACCAGGCACACCATCCCCCACGAATGTCTCAAGCCCTCCGAAGTTCACAGCGATACCTGGACCCGAGCATTGCTCCACAGCACGACTCAACTCCTTAAATTTAAAACCCATCTTATCTTCACTTCCACCATCAAGAAAGAACTCAGCAATCTCCTTCTCAATGCAAATTATACTCAGACCAGCTATTTCAACAGGCAACACACCTGCTCGACCTCTCTCTACTTTCTCTGTGAAACTCCGTAGAGCAGCCTTTGCGTAAACACCCATCAGTAAGGGACTTTTCTTAGTCTTCCTCACAAGAACCTCTGATATCCTTCTACAATTATCATCTACTTCTTCGTATCCAGGATTGCCCGCGAACGGGAAGCTGAAACCCGGACGATCCATTTCTGAGCCCGGCAGATTGCACAGAAAGATCGGTGCGTAACGGCTCCGGGAGAAACGAGAAGAAGCTGGCGCTAAAGGAGGTTGACGTAACGCAAACTTGACATCGCAGCTTCGAAACCCTGCTTCCCCGAAAACTCTGCTCACAATCGGATCATCGAGTATGGACAGGATGAAGTGCTTGAGCTCCACCTTCAAAAACGACGCCGCTTGCTGCTGCTGACTATGCATCTGAAGCAAATGGAAGTTCTCTGGGTGCCTCCTCTGGTTTGCTTGGGATCGCTTAATCGCGGCCATGAGCGAATTGGATATCGGAGGGTCATCCTCAGCGGCTTTGGAGGTGGGCAATCGATCGAGAGACACACCCACTGAGAGCTCCAGAGCTCGGAACTGGAGACGCGGAGAATAGGAGCAGACACGCGCGCGCGTGCAAGCGTCCCGGAGAGTGGAGGAAGGTAAGACGAGCAAGGCAGATACAGCATGAAGCGAAGTGGTCTGCGCATGGTTGCGGCGGCGAGCGACGGCGACCGCGTCGTCCAGAGCACGCGCCGCTTCCTCCGTCAAGCATTGCCTCGCTGCGCTGACCGGCGTCGGCATCGCCGGCGAGCATATATATTTGTATATGTATGTGTATATATGCTGTGCTGTCACTCCAGGTAGGCGGAGAAGCAGTTGGGTTTGGACTTTTTGCAGTAAGGTAATAAAAAATTGTTCAAAATAGAGGGTTTACTTCATCATCAGCAGGCATAGATAGAATAAATTATTGGAGCAAGTACGCCAAGACAAGAGAAGAAGCAGAGGAAAAGGAAAAGAGGGGGAGAGCAAAAATGTTGGGGTTGATGGTGGTGGTGTGGGTGCGTGGGGTGTTGTGGCAGAAGATAATGATGGTCGCGAGTTATGATGCTGTGGATTGTATTGGAGTTGGTGTGGGACCCTCCTCTTTGGCCCTGAATCAAACACATGGTGAGCACAGATTCTGTGTTCCCCTCCGTCCTCACTTCTCTGGGATGGAAGAAGACCTCTCCAATCTCAGTAACTCTATTCCTAAATCCCAATCCAATGGCACTTCTGTGTGCCCTTTTCTTTTTTAATGAAATTTTCTGAAGTGGTTGTCTTTCGTTGTGAATGAGAGAGATAGATAGAATTGGAGAGAGCGAGCGAGCGAGCGAGCGCGCGCGAGAGAGAGAGAGAGAGATGCCGTGCCCACTGAAGCAAATGCGGAATTGAGGTCAATGTCAAGCTTTTGAATCCAATAGGGACATCTTGATCTTTGTTTCTTTCTTTTTGGATGGTGAAAAGGATTTCGGTTCCTCTGGTATCGTTTATATATAAAATAATCGAACCTAAATACTTTTAAACACAGGCCAAAGATATGACTGACATACGTCCGGGAAAAAGTTTATAGTCCTCTTTTCCCTTATGAGAAATTATTAAACATTCATTCCTGTACACCCCAATATATATCACCAATAAAAGTTTTCGAGTAAATTATTAATTTAGTTTTTATTAAATTCGTTTTAATTTAATTTTTAAAAAATTAAATATTACAATTATCCCAATAATTAAATGGGCAGATAGATAAAATTGAGATGAATATAACTTCTCAATAATTAAATTAAAAAAATTTAAAAAAATTTCAAGAGTCAAACTGATACAATTTAAACCTTTCCATAACCGAACTAATAATTTACTAAAAAATTTTTAATGTTTGTATTATTCTATATATATTGTTATTTGGTTTAGTTAATAGTAATATTAATAACTGAAAAAATATATGTTCCTTCGTTAATAAATACTGAAAAAATAAGAATAATATATGGTTCAATTCTCTTCACTTCATAAAAAATAAGAATATTATAATAAAAAATATTATCTAAACTTGATGTACATGCTTGGATTGCAATAGTGCCTTTTTAATTTTGTAATCAAGTTAAATTTACATTTTATTTTTAAATGAAAAGAATTAATAATTAAAATTAAGGACATATATTTATACCGATAAATCCAAAGTTACAAAAAAAAATATCTTTCAAAAAATGTTTCACTTAATTAAAAAGAGAAGAGATTAAGTTAAACTAGCATGTTTTGAGGTTTAATTAAATATACTTGCTATTTTTTAGCTTAAATTTTATTTAATCTTTTTATAATTAATTAAAAAATAGATCAAATATTTTTTAAATATACAAATATTAAATGAAATTCAATCAAATTGTAAGAGACGATGATATAACACATTCAAACGAATAAAATAAACTGTTTTCAAGCTTTATTTTTAAAGAAAAACCAAAAAAAAAAAAAAGATTTGGTTTGATACGTTCTACAATCAAGAAAGATATACATGAAAGGTTAATGGACAAATTGATATTATAGCTGTCCATGTAATCTATAATTGGTAATTACATATATGTCCTCTAGTGGGGATATTTGACTGCGAAAAAGACTGTGGCTTATTAATTGAGTAATGATAAGGACCACCAAATTTTAATTGTTATATTTATGTGGTGAAGAATGTGATTTATTAGTGCACATTATGAATGTTGAAATCATAATTTGGAATCTTATTTCTTATCATTTTTCTGTTTGTCTTATTATTGACAGTTTTAATGATAAAAAAAGTTTATCCGATATGCATAAAATAGTTCATAATCATTTTTTTTAATCGCATAAAGCGATTAAAGATAAAAAGTTTTGCAATAACAAATTCGTGTTAGATTCTTTTCTTGAGTTAAAAAAATGACCGATAATGTGTGATCTTGACTTTGTTGTTTTTTACGACAATGTATTTTTAATGCTAAGATTAAATGAAAGTGTTTGGTATGTTATCATTCATGATTCAATAAAATATGAAATGACATAATTAACTCGATAACAAAAATTCTTTTGAAAAATTGGACGTGTACGAATTCTGAATAGATAGCTTTTATAAAATTATATTTTTTTTATATGAATAAAGAAGGAGTAAGTTACATAAAACTTTTCACTTTTTTATTTTTAATTATGTTCCATAGATTTACAAGATGTAACTTATTAAACTTAAAATAGTATATCTAAAAATTAAAGTAGTAAACAACATCGGAAAAATGCAATTAAACATTCGTAATTATATATAAAATATCAAGATCATCATACTTAACACAAGTGTTATGACCCGTAATTGTAACATCTATCATAACATATAAAACGTTGTATTTGTATTGGATTGGTTGTTTAGACCGACAATTAATTATTGGGTCAGTCTAATTGACCCTAAAAAATTAATTATAGTTAATAAAAATTAGTTGAATGTAATATATATATATATATATATATATACAAAATATAATTATTTCTTACACAATTTAGTAAACTTTTCTATTTTTTTAATTTTTTATTCTTTTTCATCATATTATATTTTTTTCTTCTCAATTATTTTTATAATAGTATTATTTTTGTCACAAAAATAAGTAAGAGAACAAAAAAGAGAGCATAATTACACACACATATATAATATAAGTTTATTAAAATTAAATATAAAAATGTTTATTACTCTATTATATTATATATTTTTTATTTATATAATTATTACATGTTCAACTTCTGTTAGACCAGGACCATAACTAATATTGAATAATGAATTTGATTTTTAAAACATTGTTAAAATCACATTATACCTAAGATATATCCAATAACACAAGTTGATTGGTTGCGTGTGAGTTGTTTGCAGTATGCAGGGTGAAGAGACTACTAAGCTGATTTAGACAATCTGTACGCATTCAATCGAACGATCTAAAGGTGGAAGACTTTGTGGGCATTAAATCAAATATAACGGACAACCCAAATCAAGCTAGGAGACTACGGTTCTGTCCCCACTCAAACAAGTAAACAACTACCCGAGTTCGTGACTGGTTAGACTGCTGTTTCGTCCATTGTGTGCACAAATGTGTGAAATTTTGATATTAGTGGAACAAATCTATTGAGTGGGATACTTTTTTATCTCATATAATGCAAACAGGGTGGATTTTACTGGCGACGGATGCCAAGCGTCGCAGATGCAATCTTTACATCACTCTCACCAAAGATTCCCTCTTCCACTCCAATCACTCTTCTCCTTTCTTCCCCATTTGCCACTTTGGACTTTGGACGCATGCTTAGATCTACAGTATTATTTTTCTTTACATTCTAATTATGTTCTAATAGTCCACTCCCTTCAAAGCCTACTTCTAATATTCAGATCCAACTTCTTGATTTGATCACAAAATTCATAAATATTTAAATTTATAAAAAATTATTTAAATTGATAAAATTGACCGGGTCAATCATGATTTTTGTTGTTGGAATTTTTATTAAATATTATTATGTATTTTAAATAAATTTTAAAAAATTAAACTATTAGAAAAAATCTATGATTGGTATATATATATATATCACATGCCTTTAATATTTTAATATTTTTAATATCTATAATATATACATTAATTATATATTTTAAATACCACTAATTTAATTACAGTTCAAATATGATACGATTATTGACCCTTGAACAAATATCTCAACCAGTTCAATGATGAATCTATTTTTCTGAACCTTGCTTAAAAGTGGAAATAAGATTATTTCCTGTTCATTAGAGGAACAAGGAGGGGGTCCTCTTTCAATGTAAACCTTCGATTTTCATATTAAAATTATGTTCAAATCTCATAAAAGTCGAACAAAAACCTCTCATGTTTCTTGAAGGAAATAAGGGTTTTGTTCCAAGACTAAAAATATAAGTTAAATAAAAAGATAAAAATGAAATTTAAAAAAAAAAAAGAGAAATGACTAAAAATATCAAAACGGTCAATTTTCAGAGTCAACAATCTGACCAAAAGGATAAGAGTCTCCTTCTTTGATGGAACGGTTATGTCTCTTTAAATTTGTTGATACTATTTCGACATTGGAAACAAATTGTAAAAAAGCTCTATTAAAATTTATATTGCAAATAGTCATTTGAATTTTGAAAATTAGTAATAGTCATTAAACTTACATTTTCAAATAATGAAATCTTCCTGTCTAATTTCTTCAAGCATTAACTAATTTATTATTTTTGACTCTTCATGTGACAGATAAATTGAAAAGTACAATTCAAATTAGAATTTGACAATTGTATAATTTTAAAAAAAATAATTATATATTTTGTACAATTTAGTATTGTGCAATTGGTCTTTTAATTTTTTTTACATAATTTAATAAAATTCTAATAACAAACACATAAAGAATTTTATATAAACCTTGTCTTTTGCTTAAATAAAAAAACTAAAAGACTTAATTTCTAAATTTAAAAAATTGAAAAATTATTTACAAGTGACGCGTTGAAAAGTTTAGATTTCTCCCTCCAACATTAAAGAAACTAACTTTATTAAATATCTACAGGCGCCTAAAGTTTAGCTCATTAGAATACCCAAAACCAAAAGGAACTTTTTTTTTTTTTTGATATTGTTGATTTACTTGAATTATATGGTGACTTGTATTATAATTTGACCCAGTTTTTTGAAAATATGACCTGAAAAAAAAAAGAATATTTATTAAAAAAAATTGGAGGTGTTAAAATTCAAATTCTCCACCGTTAAATTATTAGAAAATTTATAGCAAAATAATATACTAATACCACAGATAAGCTAGGGCCAAGAAATAATGGGACAAGTGGCGAGTGGTGGAGGCATCAAGATATTTGTAAGGCACATCTTGGAATGCCACTCGCTTTCTGCTAAAAGTTAAAGTGGCTTTTTCTTTCTTATTTTGGAATACTGGCAACCCCTGCTTTGGTTTTGCCTTTCCTAGTGACTCATACCCATTATCATAACGATTTTTACCACATTGAGATACCATACTCTTACTCTTTCATTTTGCTCCTTTTGGCCAGGCCACCCCACATCGGGACACTGCCACCACTGTCGCACACTGTCTCTGCTTCTCCTTCCCCTTTCTTTACCCTAATTTCATTTAGATATTATATATTTACACTAAAATTTTTTAGGTAACTAACTGCATCCGATTGACCGCAGGAAGCTAATAATTTTAAAATTAGAGCTAATCTTATTCTTATTTGGAATCAGATTAGTTTTAGTATTGGAGCCATTAGTTTTCCAAGTTAGCCCTATCTGATCAGCAATCAGACAACTGGGAATGAAAATATTTTAAGTAACTTATTACTAACTATTCAATCGGCGATTAAATAACTAGCAAGAGAACTAGTAGCTCTAACTCTTTAGCTAGTATGATTCTCACTTTGTCTTGTCTTTTTTCCTCCTCTTGTCCAAATCTCTCTCTCTCTCTCTCTCTCTCTCACATACTTTGGTTACTAAAATGCTATGTTCTGAGAACCGGACCGAACCGGTCGGTCGGACCGGAAAACCGGTGAACCGGCTATGGTTCCGGTCCGGAATAACCATTGAACCGGAGAGCTTAAAAACCGGTTGAAAACCGAACGAACCGGTCAAAACCGGCCGGGTCACGGTTCAAGCCGGTTTTTGATTTTTTTTTTTTTGTGTGCATTTTGGTCCAAAATTTGCCTTGCTTATACTTAATCTCACTCATTTTCTCAACAATATTCGAGCAGTTGAAACTAAGAACACCCCTAGGTGAAAGTTTTGGACCAAAAGGAAAAAAAAAAAAAGGTAATGATGAATTTAACATCTTAGAACAGCTATTATTGGAATCCTTTAATGAGATTGGACCTAGCGTTAGTGTTAGTGAAGATGAGAGTGGCAATCTTGGTGGGGATGCTAACATACCAGGATTTGATATGAATGATTATTATATTGATCATGATCCATGATATTATATATCTTTGCTAGTTTGTTAGCTTTTATTTAATAAATTTAACTATGTGTATTTGATGATATTGTAAACTTTTACTTGATTGATGTTGTTTTATGTTGAGATATTAAGTATTTAATTGAATTTCTATATTTATATTTATGGGATATTTAATTATTTATGATTTTTTATATATGTTAATTATATATTTTAATATTTTAATATATTTTAATTATCACCGGTTCGACCGCGGTTCAATTCCGGTCCGACCACTGACCCTTGAACCGGTGCCTTGACCGGTTCAATAACTGGTCCAGTTCTCTTAACCTTGCTAAAATGGAGTGTGGGAATAACCAACATTTTTATGTTTAGTTGTTGGAATTCCTACTTCCTAGTTCATGTGAGAGAATAGACATTTCCTTGTTTATGAGCAGTCATTTTACTATGATGTCTTTATTAAAATTTAAAAATTGCATTTCTATATGATTAATTCATGACTTTTATATATCTTTATATATTAAATATTAAATTTGAAAAAGAAATTCAATATGTTATTGTGTAATATATTAAAAATTTATTGTATATTTATCATATTATCATTAAGACCCGAAAGTTGTATTGTATATTGAATATTAATATATCTATATATATTGCATGTTTTCTTAAAAATATATATTTACATATTATTAAGGCCAAAAAAATTATAAATGCTAGGGTTACTTTGTTATTTTTTAAGAAATCAACAAAATAAAAAATACTTTTATTTAATTTCTTTAACAATGTTATTCAATCTATATTATGTTTGTGTAACTTTTTTACATGAGTATTATGATCATTTATTTATTATTCATTTCTATTCTTGCACAAATCACTCATAAAATGATCCTAATAACTAAACGGGACCCAAGAATCATGCCAAAAGTAATTGGATTTTATAGTGCTTCAGAGCCACTTTTCTAATATACTCATAATCTAATAATATATTCCTTACAAAACTATTTGAAGCATGTAAAAATTATCTTCAGATTTCTAGTAGATAGGACTTTGATTGTGAATATTTAACAGATTGGATTCTTTGCATAAAATTAAATATTTTTAATAATTTTTTGTGACATCTTAAAAGTGAGAGAACAAATTGTACTTTACATTTTGGACCCTCATTTTTTAAATTGAAGTAAAGTTAATATAAAAAATGTACTAACAAATGTTAAGGCTCTGTGCTTTTTTTAAAAAAAATTATAAAATGGAAATAAAAATAAATATAATAAGAATCAAATACTTAATGCATATAAAACAAAGATTAATTATATAAAACTAAATGCATATAAAACAACGATTAATTATAAAGTGAAGGACAGCCTTGAACTAATCAAGATTAGATAGATTAAATTAAAATATCCATAATATTAGATATGTGTGTAAATAAAAAGGTGTAATATTACCCTAATGGTATTATTCCTTAAATATATACATTATCCTCTCTTATCCTTATAATGATTCTCAAGGTTATATTAAACTCACACCATGAGTTTTTTTTTCCTATGTTTCAGATAAAGCACAAATAGAACTTAATTACCTTCACAATGTCAAATAAAATATATAAAACTACTAAACTTTTTGACAACTCAAAATCTTTTTTGACAGGTGCCACGCATAAAATGTATAAAACTACTACACTTTTTAACAATTCAAAATATTTCTTGACAAGTGCCACGCTTTTTATCCACTGTTTTTACTTTTCATTTTATGACTTGATTCCATAACTATCATATGAAATTATGAACGGTTCTTCATATTCACTTAAAAAAAAAAAAAAAGAGAGAGATTCTTGATTTTATTCTTCCTCAGTGGTATGTAGTTTTATTTATGCTCTTTGAAATTCCTTTTTTTTTCATTTTTTCTTGAATGCAAAGGCTAAATTTAATTGGTTTAATTTATATAATTTACTTTGAATGTTTATAAGTAATTTTACTCAAAATTTTGAAAATGAACCGGACATTAAACTGATAGATATACTTTCAAAGGTCAATGGTTGGATCGTATTCAAACCGTTAGTATTTTAAAAATATTAAAAAATAAAATATATAATTAAAAATATTAAAAAATATATATAATTATATATCATAAACATAAATCTATAAACTCAATTGAAAATAAGATTTAATATTCAATTAGACAAAAGTTTCGATAGAACAACATTTTCAATAAAAAAATATAATTAATAATAAAATATTATCAATCATCATATAATTTATGCATATCAAATTTATAAAAAAAAATTGCATTGATTTTATTAGTAAAACCGATCGATTTAATTGGTTTTTACACTATTCTATTTTTTCACTGATTCTATAATTTTTTTCCGTGGAACCAGCTTTTTTGGTTATAATAACTATGATTTTATCGAAGAAAAGTTTAGAAAAAACTTTGAAAAACTAAATTTTGTATCGTTAAATTATTTTAAGATCTATTGGATATAATAATAATAATAATATTTTGTACATATATTTTATATAATTTGAAAAATATAATATTTTAAAAAGTCAAATTTTTTTGTTAACTTTCTAAAAATATTTTTAATTTTGTAACTCTAATGAAATTCTTATTGTGAGTTTTATAATATTATATTATCATTTTTTTATTTTAAATAACTCTCAATTCTAATAGTGTAATTTTTAAAAATTCATTAATGAGTTTCATAACTTTCAATTACTTTTGCTGAATTAATTTTTATATAAAAACAATTTTAATATAAAACAACTATGTTAGTGTACCTTAATAATAAAATTTACTAAAAATATATTTTTATTTTTAAGAATAAAATCGTCGAAGATGTTCCAATTTTATAATTAAAATTCTCATTGATTGAGACATTTTCAAAGTGGGGCCTAATTGGATTGGTTAATCTGTAAAGCTGTCAGTAATTTCTATTTTATTTATACAATATTGTTAGTAGTACGGTTGAATCAACCTTTTATCTTTTGGTAAACAAGGGGAAAGTAGGTTAGAAATCAGATATGTTCTGGTGCATATATAGTCTTGAAGTAGGTAGTGACAACAGCCCTAAGAAGTAGGTTCGTAAGGCAAATAAAAGAGACTAGCCGTGAACACATAACAGACATTCACTAGATAATTGAAAAAACTCAACTCCAGAACTATTTTTGCTTCACAAGGTTGAATCAACCTTTCAAGACGTTAAAGGTAATTATGTAGAGGGTTCAACCTCTAAAGATATTTTAAGATTTATGTAAAATATTTTTTAATTTTTATACACATAAATATCAAAATAATATATTAATAACAAAATTTAAACTAAAAAGTTTAACTCCGTAAATTTTCCCTCTTTTCAAAACTCAAGTAAATAAAATAGTGTGAGCAGCATTATTACTATTTACCTGTCCGGTCCCTCCCATCAATAAAATCCGAAAAAAGGACAGAAGGCCGTAAAGCCTATATGTAAAGTAAGGTATTATAGAATAAACCAATAAAAGATAGACACATGGTCAGGCTTTAGTCTTTTATGCCATTAATGGAGTTGGGAAAACTTTAACGATAAGATAGGGATTTTGGTTTGATGTGACTCCATTGTGAAATTGTAAACCAAAAAAAAAAAAAAGGTGGGATAAAGTTGGAGAAAGATATCATAAAGTTGAAGAAAATATGACCAGCTTACTATGCTATGGGTCCTGTCACTCCATTGAATCACTGTGAAGGGGTCCACTATACCACTATATGTACATAAAAGTAAATGTATGCTTATTATGTTGGAATTTTGCAGCTTGCCTTTCCCAGGTTAATTACGTTTTTGTTTTAGTCCAATTTTCTAACCAAATTTAATAAATTAATAGGTTAACGTTTTTTTTTATTTTTGTAGACAACTGTTTAGAACAATATATTTATATTGACTAATCTAAATTTAAATTAAATGAGATCATAATAGACAGTAAATCTTTTTCTACCATACTTTAAGACAGTTGTATTCTCATAACTCATATTCAAGACTTTTAATTAAGTTAGAACAACTCTTTCATAATATGAGTTAAAATTTTTTGCTTGTTTTTTAAGATAAATATAATATTTATCTTTTTATAGCTGTTGGATTAAATCCAACAACTATATAAATAGAAGCAAGTGTTTTTGAAAAAAAAATCAATAAATCTCACTCATAATTGTTAAATTTGCAAATCCAACGATTACAAAAAGATAAATACTATGTTTTTCTTTAAAGTTAAGTAGAGAATTTGAAGCCTACTAGTTGACTTATATTGATATATGTTTATGTTCTTTATTTTTTATATTATAATATCCTTATGATAAAATGTTTGCTTCTTTTTTTTTTTTTAAAGTTTGCTCCTTTTTTATAATAATTTTGATTTAAACTTTTTTTTTGACAAATAACCGAGAGTGCTTTTTTTTTTTAACCATGTTTATTCATAGATCATATGGTAATAATAAAATGGAAGATATACAACATGTGGTTTAACTATTTTGTTCTATTTTATTCTTTTAACTGTGACTGTTTAATCTAAAATAGATTATCATAATTAAAAAATACACTCTTTATTTCCCATCAAAATAACGAAAATCCAAATTCAATTTTAAGAACATAGTTTCTTATAAGCTTTTAGTTCATCTGAAATTTTGCTTTTAGAGTATATTTTAAAAGAACTTTAAGTTTATACACAGAAATCATGTTCTTTTACGTAACTAATTTCTCTGGGTATTGTCTTTACTGCAAAAATAGCATGTAATTACATGAAATACTGTATTCTCAACAAAACAATTAAAGGTAAATTATAATTTTGGTTATGAGCCTTTTTAACAAAGAGCTAGGCAAATTTCTCATCCCAGGATCTTTTGATTGATTTACATTGTATTTAATCAAATAAAATATCTAATTATAAATTCATATGTCAATGTCAATTAAATAACTCTAATTAGCTATACAGAATAATCCAACTCTTGGGGCTAGCAAAAATGTACTTGGAATAAAAAAATAATATAATTAATTAGTACAGAGTCAATCTTATAGTTTATTTTGACAAACAAATGTCGATGACTTTTTATCTAAAATACTAGATCCTTGCTTTATCGCAGGATGATAGTGTGTGGACTAAAAATAGTCTATAACCTTTTTTGTGACGGTTGAATTAGTTAACCAAAGTTACAATAATTTTAGTTAAGTCAATTGCTGTTAAAACTTACGTGGGGTTTATCCTCACCTGATATCTTTTGAACAGTTATATCTTGGTAACGTCTTTATTTAAAAAATATATATATATTTCATGTTGTTAATATTAATATTTATATTTATTTATTTTAAATTTTTGTTAAATATATTTATATATTTTAAATTTTTTAGATATATACTTTTTTTAATATTGTTAGTTGGTTACATGATGTGGCTATTTAATATTTGTGACATATTCTACTGTAACATGTGGCACCATTATCATAGTGACATGTGACACATATTTTTGCAATTAAAAATATCAAAACTTCATTGATAATAATCGCACTCATAACTAGTTGAAGAGAGGAAAGACTTTTATCATCTAGCCAATGACATTCTCTATTAATATATACTCAACAATTTGATACATATAAAAGCATTATGTGATTATATATAAAATAGAAAGATTAATTTATGAATATTATGTCCTGAATAAAAGCATTATTTTTAATTTACATAAATCATTTTAAATTTTATAAAAGTTTAAAAAAATTAATAACAAATCTTATAATATAAAATTGGTCTTATATTTTAATATTTTAATATCTATGATATATACATTGATATCTGTAAAATTTTAATATGTGTTAAATATTAAAATATATAATTAATGTATATGTTATAGATATGAAAATATTAAAATATAAAATTATGGTCGAACCAGTTAAATTAAAAATTAATTATAAAAACATCTTTTATATGCATAATATATTTTTAATAATAATCAAATTTTTATTATATGATTTGTTATCAAAACATCTAAACTTTTTTGTAATTTAAAATGATTTATGTAAAATAATGATATATTATTCGGTTATAAGATTTGTTATTATTTTATAATATACATATAAAATAATTTGTGTATATTTTCTTTGTATATAATCACATAATACATATATATATATATAAATATATCAAATATTAAATATATATGACAATAAAATGTCAATGGCTGGATGACAAAAACCTTTCATCTCTTCCAATAGGTCATGTGTTTGATCATTGTCAATGAAATTACAATATTTTTAATTGCAAAAATGTGTGCCACATGTCACAATATGAATGGTGCCACCTGTTATTATTTGAATAGTGTCATGTGGTAATGATTAAGTGGTACCACGTGTCAAAATAAAATGTCACAAATATCAAATAGCTTTAGGGATATTATGGTCATTTCACAATATGTGACCATGTGACATATGACGTGACAATTATTTTAGACACATTATGTGCAATATTAATAATTTCGTTAACCAACTGACAGTGTTAAAATAAAAAAGGTATAGGCTATATTTAGCAAAATTAGCTTATAGGCTAACGGATAGCTTATAAGCCAACTGACAGCTTATAAACTATTTTTTAACTAATAACTTAGGATTTATCTATAAGTAGGTCAACCTTTGAGTGGTTAGTATGCATCGTTTTTGCGTGTTGGTCACTTTTTTTTTTTAACCTGGACAGATATATGGGGTGGGGGGTTGACTTTCAGGGAAGTTAACCTTCCCATAGACAAACCCTATAACTTATAACTGATAGTTTATAATTTATAAGCTAACTTATTTGAATAAAAAGTATTTAATAAACGTAGCTGTTGAAATAGTTGAAAAATGTAAAATGACATATATTTTTTAATTTTAAAATAATATAAATAAATATATCATTTTTGTTTTTAATTAAATTAATTTAAATTATTATAAATATAAAATTCATTAAAAAATATATTTATATATTTTATATATGAATAATATATTTTCACACATATAATATATTTATATATATATATATATATATTTATATATAATAAAATATATTTACATATTTTATTATTTTTATATATATTATACATATTTATAATATATATATAATATTATATATAAATATAAATATAATAAAAAATGAGTAAATAGGATATAATAAAGTAATGGACATAATGGATATTTTAAAAAAATAATAAAGTCAAAATAAGAATAAAAAACTTTAACTTATAAACTACTCAAAGTAACTTATTTGAATAAGTTATAAGTCATTAAAATAAATTCATCGAATATTTTAGTGAGTTTATAAGTTAATCAAATAAATTATAAGTTATAAGCTCGTTTGTCGAACACAATGACAAAATTTGAAATATGTAAAGTATATTTAACAAAAAAAAATTTAGAGATACAAACAAAAACACATGTAAACGAAAGAGACGGTAAGTGTATATATATATATATATATATTAAATGGTATAATATCATCCATTTAATGTGAAATTTCTTTTTCTCATTTCCCTATCATATTCTTTTGGCATTCAAATATCTTGGAGTGAAAAAAGCAGTTGCACCTACTGGCCAAGGATGACTTCCCTATGCAAATTCTTTTCTTGTCAATCACTATTTGTCGATGGATCATACCGTCCAGCAACATTTTCTCTTTGGAAATATTTTATTTTTTAATAAAAAATCCAGGTTTTATTATATTTTCATAACTTTATTTTAATTTAATATCAAAGGTTTTGAAGCAGTATTAGTCATTGAACCAGTGTAATAATAATTTAATGGTCAACAGCAACATCATGCTTGCTTGAATCGATTTATATTAAAATATTAAAAAATATTAAATATTATAAATAAAAAATTTATAAATTTAATTAAAAATAAAATTTGATGTCAAATTATTCAAAACAACATTTATAATAAAAAATTCACAACAAAATTTGATTAAATAAAAAAATATTATTAATCAAGATAAATCATTCATATCAAATTCATAAAATAACAAGATATTAACATATTCATTAAAATTGACTAATTTGTAATATTAATTTATTTATTACTTGATTATAGAATAAATAAATTTAAAAAAAAAAAATTTCAAATGAACCGATTCACTTAGTACTAATTCGACTAATTTTTTGCTAGTTCAATCACTTACTAGTCAATCCAATTTGGTTTTTACAATAATGTTAAGAGTAAATCTATAGAAAACTAATTTGAGATTTATGTGTATAATAATAAAAGAATAATTTACTCAAATCTTAAGATAATTCAATAATAAAAACATCTAAATTCTTAAAATGTTTAGTTTTTTTATAGACTTATAATATTAATTCAACTTAAAAAATTCAATATTATTATTTTTCTTAATATCATCAACTCTCCTGACTGAAGTGTCTGACGTGATATTATATATTGAAATTTTAACTTTTAATTGATAATGAAAAACATACTAGTTTAAACTAAAAAATTATTTACTCTTTTCCGTAAACGCACAAACAAATCTGACAAAGGGCTAGATAGATCTGGATTGTGTATGGTACTGTAAATCTAAGTCAGATCTGAAATGTCATATCATTATCTTATTTATTTTGTAACCCGCTGGCTGACTTGCATGTCACACTTCTATTAATTAATAAAGTTAAGGCGTGATGAAAAGAATGATATTGAGTTATTTTTTAAAACTTTAATAATTATATTAAATCAAAATAAACTTTTAAAACATGAGCAAAATTCCGACGACTAAATAGTAAATACGCAAGTTGATGTATCCTTTGAAAGATTTTTCTTAGTAAGCACCTTCATAGAAACCTTATTAATATGCATGTTTATTAGGTAAGTTTAAATTTAATACACATACAAAAAAATTTAAATGTTAATTTGTTTTTCTTTTACTGTGGGAAGAAAAGTAAATAATTAAATATTTTCTCATAAAAAATTAAAATCAGGAATTATATTTTTTTAATTACACATGCTCAAATTAAAAATATTTATATAAAGTGCACCTTTTTTTTTTCCGTCCAATCTCATTTCAAAACCTACCCATAAAGTCATAAACCAACATTGAAAGCATATGAGAAATTGAAGGAAAATGTTAATATAATTAAATTTCCATAAATTGATATTTGATAAATTAATAATTTTGATAATTAATAAAATAATATTTTTTATAAAGATTCTTATATAAATCTATAATATTGTCAATATCATAAATTGATAATTTTATAAAATTACAAATATAACTATGATAATTTAATAAAATTTGAATATATTGTTGTTTGTTTTTCCATAAAATTTAAATCCAAACAGATTTTATCTCTAACTTTTATCATTGCATTCAAAAGATCTGGTGTCGTGTTCTTGAATTGCAACAAGAAATTGTGAAGAGTTGTTATTACTATAAGTGCTTCATTTTATGTGATTAGTTCCAAAAATATTGAATCCTCAACTTCATTCTCAACAGAATTTTTAATGACATTAGCCACAATGAAGTATAGATATAAGTGACTTGTATTGAACTTTATTTAATTAATTAATACAATTAATATTGTTCAAGTACTAAAAACAATTAATACCATTTATTTATTTTCATAAATATATATGTGCAATAATTTTCTTTTAAAAATTAATTCAGGAAATATGATACATATACATTATATATTAGTAATATATACAATAATTTTTTTATGTAATTAAATTTATATTTGCTTAATCAAGAAAACACTCTTTAAATTAATAAATTATTAATTTAACGGTTAATTAATATCTCTCTAAATTAATAAACTTTTATGTTCTCAATATTATTAATTTATGGAGGTTTTACTGTATATATGAAACAATGAACCTTTTTTTATGGCTATAAAAAACAAATTATATTGTTATGAAAATATTACTTGTAATTGAATGCAATTGAAATCATGATTTCTAAAAACTAAAATAAAACATATTTATATTGTTAGTTTTATAAAATTTTAATATCAGTAGTGTAAAAATAATGATAATACTTACATATAATTTTTAACTATTTTCTATCAAATAATTAATTTTTGTTGGTCGATATTGTCAAATTCTTAATGAAAAATTGACTAGTGAAGCTTTTTGCAGTTTATCATCGCATAATTGTTTATTAATTAATTAATTTATTTTTATTTGAGAATATATTTGAAAACAAGTACATATTTTATTTAACTATTGTCCAAAAAATGATTAATCATTTGTACACTTTGTTTTTTATTTTTTAAATTCCCAACCTATGAGTCCAAATAAATTAATCTTTTTTTCCATCAAACTACAATGGGCCCACACTCCATGTCGATATGGGTCAGAGATGATGGACCGGAGTCAATTTCAGTCATTTTAATATTTAACATCTAATTTTGATTTTTTTTTATTTTCATGAGCTATATTAATTCGGGCCTGACAGTGACGGCCCAATAATAAGCTCTTCTGTAAAGGAACGAATTCTGAAACCTTCTTCTTCACTCCCACCGCTGTCATTGCTATCTGCAGCGTCTGTCACATCTCGTGTGGTTTCTGCCGTCAGAGTAATTTGCTCTGCTGTCCGTCGCGCATTTAGCGCTTTCAGTATACACGACTGCCTTTCTTGGGCATTTGGAGCATTTTCGTCGCAAGAAAGGTACGTAAGTGCAGGTTCAACCATTGTCCTTGTTTGCTCTACTTTTTAGTTTTTGACCTTGATTCCAATTAACATTTTCACTGTAGAGTAAGAAAATTTTCTTGTTCTCGTGACTTATTACGTATCCTTTGAATATGCTGCTAGGTTTTTTTCAACGGAAACTATTTGTGTATTTAATTAGAGATATGTTTTTATGTGTGTGTGTGTTTCCAAATGAAATGAACTCTGGGCTAGCTCGCGTCGTAAGGTGTTTGAGCCATTTGTGCTGATTTAGACACAGAAATTCAGATTAGATTGCAAACTGTGATTTTCTTTTTCCTTTTGCAAATTTCTGTAATTAGTTGGGTTTCAAGCTGTTGCTGAACTTAGTGGATTAGAGCTTGTAAACTGACAACTCCAAAGGTTTGATTAAAGCAGAAAGAAATGACAATTTTTAGAGTTGCAATTAGATCATTAAATGGCGACTTGTCACACCAATTTCATCAGACCCATTTTCCCAGAAGCCTCTCAACTTCGACGAATTCAAGTACTTACAATTGCTCCGCATTTTCTGCTTTCTGCAGTGATTTGCCTGTCAGCATTTGTTCCTTATCCCTGTAATTTATTTTGATAATTTCATTTTGATTTATTATGAAATATGATTTTCACTACAAGAAAGGAATGGAATTTGATTAGGACTTTTTCCCTTCTTCTTACTTCCGTATGTTATGATCAGAAGCAAGCATTCAAAAATGAACTATGACCATACAAAAATATTAAATGTTAATTTGTTTTTCTTTTACTGCGGTAAGAAAAGTAAATAATTAAATATTTTTTCATAACAAATTAAAATCAGGAATTATAATTTTTTTAATTACACATGCTCAAATTAAAAATATTCATTATTAATTTTTAAAGTGTACTCTTTTTTTTTTTGCCGCCACCCTGTGGCCCTAAAAACCATCAATCTCATTTCAAAGCCTACCCATAAAGTCATAAACCAACATTGAAAGCATGTGGGAAATTGAAGGAAAATGTTAATATAATTAAACTTCCATAAATTGTTATTTGATAAATTAATAATTTTTAAAATAATATTATTTTTTGGTCTGCAAAATTACAAAATTAATAATTTTGATAATTAATAAAATAATAATTTTAAGAAAGATTAGTCTTATCAATATCATAAATTGATATTTTTTTTTAAATTACAAACATAACTATGATAAGTTAGTAAAATTTGAATATATTCATAAAATTTAAATCTAGACAAATTTTATCTCTAACTTTTATTATTACATTTAAAAATTCTGGTGTCATATTCTCAAATTGTAGCAAGAAATTGTGAAGAATTATTGTTACTATGAGTGTTTCATTTTACGTGATTGTTTCCAAAAATATTGAATCCTCAGTTTATTCTCAACAGGATTTTTAATGACATTAGCCACGATGAAGCATAAATACAAGTGACTTGTATTGGACTTTATTTAATTAATTAATACAATGAATATTATTTAAGTACTAAAAATAATGAATATCATTTATTTATTTTCATAAATATATATGTACAATAATTTTTTTTTAAAAATTAATTCATGAAATATGATACATATACATTATATATTGGTAATATGCACAATAAATTTTTATGTAAGTAAATTTATATTCGCTAAATTGAGAAAATATTCTTTAAATTAATAAATTATTAATTTATCAATTAATTAATATATCTCTAAATTAATAAACTTTTATGTTCTCAACATTATGAATTTATGGAGGTTTTACTGTACATTTGAAACTTGTTTGTATGGCTATAAAAGATATTATATTATGAAAATAATATTTGTAATTGGATGCGATTGAAATAATGATTTCTGAAAACTAAAATGAAACATATTTATAGTGTCAATTTTTTAAAATATTAATATCAGTAGTTTAAAAATAATGATAATACTTGCATATAATTTTTAACCATTTTCTATCAAATAATTAATTTTGGTTGGTCGATATTGTCAAATTCTTAACGAAAAACCGACTAGTGACACTTTTTACAATTTATCATCGTATAATTTTTTATTACTTAATTTATATATTTTTATTTGAGAATATATTAGACGGAAAGTACATATTTTATTTAACTATTGTCCAAAAAATGATTAATCATTTGTACACTTTTAATTTTTTTTAAATTCCAAACCCATGAGTTCAAATAAATCAATTATTTTTTTTCTTCATCAAACTACAATGGGCCCAAATTCCATGGCAATATGGGTCAGGAAGAATGGACCGGATTCAACTTGGGTCATTTTAATATTTAACATTTAATTTCAGAATGACAACAGGTTTAGGTCGCAAACAGGATTTTTTTCTCGACGGAGATGAGGGAAAAATCCCTCTGTCAAGTTTTTAGAGAAGCAGGGTTTTCAATTTTCGGCGACAGTTTAGTAATTTAACATAAAAATAACAAAATACTCTAAAATATATATATATATATATATTTATACACTTTTCATATTAAAATATGTTATATATATATATTTAAAATTAAATGTAATAATAATTATATACTTATTTTACATATTTTGAGCAACTTAAAAAAAATTTATGACCACAATGATCGTAATTGCATCGCAGCATCTGCAGCACCTACAATCACAATGACCCACAACGCAATTGCAATTTAAAACCTTGGTATAGTCTAAGGTTGAAATGTATGAAATTCTAAGATATTTATTTAGAAAAGAAAAATAAGAAAGAATATTAAGCCTACTAGTAATATTGTTGTAAATTTAAGTATATGGGTGAGGCTATATTTTAATTTCCTTTATCTTTAATTTTTATGTATCACAAATTTCTTTTTTTTCTTTTTAAAATTTCTTTTTTAAATTACTACGGGAATAGGCCCCCCCAGCCCGCTGAGATCGAGGGCGGGCGCCTCCCCCGTTGCCAGCCCTTTTGATTAGTTTTTATTTTCATGGGCCATACTAGTTCACGCCTGACAGTGAAAGCCCAATAATAAGCTTTTCTCTGAAGGATCGAATTCTGAAACCTTCTTTTTCACTCCCGCTGTTGTCATTGCTATCTGCAGCATCCGTCGCGTCTCGTGTGGTTTTTGCCGTTGGAGTAATTTGCTCCGCTGTCCGTCGCGCCTTCAGTGCTTTCAGTATATACAACCGCCTTTCTTGGGCATTTGGGGCATTCTCGTCGCGAGAAAGGTATGTAAGTGCAGGTTCAACCATTGTCCTTGTTTGCTCTACATTGAGTTTTTGAACTTGATTCCAATTAAAATTTTCTCTGTAGTGTAAGAAAATTCTCCTATTCTTGTGATTTGTTACGTATCCTTCGAATATTCTGCTGGGTTTTTTTCAATGGAAACTATTCGTGTATTGAATTAGAGATGTATTTTTATGTGTGTGTGTGTTTCCAAATGAAATGAACTCTGGGCCAGCTCGCGTCGTAAGGTGTTTGAGCCATTTGTGTTGATTTAGACAGAGAAATTTATATTAGATTGCAAAGTGTGATTTTTTTTCCTTTTGCAAATTTCTGTAATTAGTTGGGTTTCAAGCTGTTGCTGAATCCAGCGGATTAGAGCTTGTAAACTAACAGCTCCAAAGGTTTGATTAAAGCAGAAAGAAATGACTATTTTTAGAGTTGCAATTAGATCATTAAATGGCGGCTTGTCACACCAATTTCATCAGATCTATTTTCTCAGAAGTCTCTCAACTTCAACGAATTCAGGTACTTACAATTGCTCCGCATTTTCTGCTTTCTGCAGTGATTTGCCTGTCAGCATTTGTTCCTTATCCCTGTAATTTATTTTGATAATTTCATTTTGATTTACTATGGAATATGATTTTCACTACAAGAAAGGAATTTGATTAGGACTTTTCCCTTCTTCTTACTGCCTTATATTCTGATAAGAAGCAAGCCTTCAAAAATGAACTATGACCTATACTCCTTAATCTCTCTGGAAATTACATTTTTCAATACTTGTATCTGTATATTTTAAGAATTGGTCCTTAATCCTTTCAAACTTGTTGAATGCTCAAGCAGACAGCAGACCTAATGATCAGCAGACTGATAATTCTTTTGAGCCTTTTGAGGAATTTGAGCGGCGGATATTTGGTCAAACTCCTGGTAGCAATCCTGGTTCCTTTGATAAAATGCTTGAAAGTATGGGGACTCCTGGTAGCAATCCTAGTTCCTTTGTTGATAATATGCTTAAAAAGGTAGGGGATCGTAGTAGATATGGTTCTAGAACTTGGGGGTCAAATTATTCAGACGAAGGTTGGGACACATCAACTGATGGAATGGATGGAAAGCTCAAGGAAGCAGCTGCATACTTCGAATTTGATCCTGAAGAAGTAGAACAAGATGGTTATGCTTTTCGATATGATGCTAGTTATAATCGTGATTTGACATATAATATAAAGGTATGTGTTGCTGCCTTATTTACATTTATTCAAACTACTTTGTATTTATAATTTATTTATTTATTTGTTTGTTGGTGTTTCATTTTATATTAAGTGTAACATATTAGTTTTCTGATTTATGCATTATATGTCTTTGTGCAGGATCTTGATCTTACAAAACCAGCTGCTCAAAAAATTGTTAAATCTGATGAGTTCACTGTAACCACTGAAGAAGCTCTTAGAAAAGCAGATTTCAGGGTCAGCACTTAGAGATTCATTTGAAGTATTCTGTTATTTTATCTCTATAATAATGAGTCCGTGGATATTATGGAATTACTTATAGACTTGATCACTGTGTTTGTATTTCTGACTGCAATAGTATAGCGTCTTCATTGTTGCTTGCATGAATTGAACTGATTTATCTTTATTTTTTATGTCTAAATCTATTAGTATTCAATAAATAATAAGTAGTAAAATAATAATATGGATTGATTATTTTATTTGGGGTTTAGTTGCAGATTTTATGCAAGAAAGAATAAAGGGACAGAACATAGAAAAAGACGTGAAGATACCTTGTGTAGAAGGGAATTATAATTTTGGGAATGTTGTTAATGGTGTTTCACTCTGTCAATTTTAAGACAAGACACTGACTCAGCCTCTCCCTTGTATATCATTAATTCTGATAATTATGGCTAAGATGGCTTGTTTGGATTGTGGATTAACTTAATCAAGACGAAGAATTGTTCTTCAAGTTACTTTAGTCCATTTAATTCATTATAAAATATGTGCTTTATCACATATTCTTTAGTGACAATGAGTTGCCTGCATATTTATGATTTTCATTTATGGAGATCTTATAGTACGTAAGGGTAGATGGAAGTGAGGCAAGAATCTGTGGAATGTTACTGTGACATGTTTGTTTTTCTCTGGCATCCAAACTTTTCCATGTAGGTTTGGACTATTCCAGTCGAAGTTGATTTTATTATTTGACCATTTCACTCACAAGTGAGGCTATATTATTTGCATTTGTTTACCATTGTAGACAAAATCTTCCCATTTAATCTATTTCTGGGTTATTGCTTACTGTCAATAGTTCGTGCAGAATGTAAGCTTCCTGGCAAACTTCATAACAGAGGCTGGTATCATTATCAAGAGGAGCCAGGTAAACTTCAGAGTGCTGCTTGGATGGGGGCTGAAAATTGAGATCTTACTGACTTTTTTTTCCCTTCTTTGAGTAGACTGGCATTAGTGCAAAGGCTCAAAGGAAGGTTGCCAGGGAGATCAAGACAGCGCGAGCCTTTGGGTTGATGCCCTTTACAACAATGGGGACGAAGGCATTTGTTTTTGGTAGAACTATGGAGAATCTGGATAAGGATTTTGAGTGTGAGAGTTATGATACCCACATGGGCACTGATATGGAAGGATGAGAGATCCTTGGAGCATAGTAATGCTTATGCTGTAGGGTTAAAGTAACCTACGCACCTACGCTATCCAACCTGACCTTTTATCAGAAAAAAGAACCACTTTCTCTCTTCCTTCTTTTTCCACCCCCTGGTACAAGAGGCTGCGGAACTGAGGATACACTGGTATAATCTGTATGTGTAATTTACTTGTATTATTTATTGAAGACAAATGGAATTATTGACCTTATTTGAACAATTTTGTCACAATTCAACTTTTGAAAATTCAGATCTGGTCACATAATGTAGATACAGGTTCTGGCTAGTCATTGTTCTGTGACCAATCTGGTAGCACTCCTACTGTTCCTAGCAAACTATCCTGCTTTGCAGCAAAAATTACTAATAAATATTCAAATGAGGAGCAGGCTGTCTGGTGTTTCTGAGAGGAACCTTATGTCTTAAAATTTAAACACAGTTCTCTCTTTCCATTTAGCAATCAGGTGATTAAACTACCAAATTGTTTAAGGTGGAATAAGCTACCAAATTGTTTTATTGTGATTAAACTCTATAGGGTTTTGGTATGCATTGTTTGGAGTCTTGCTTTGCTAGATGCCCCAATCTCCGTATCTGCAGGTTTCTAAGTCTCAACTCTCAACCATAACTTAGTTGTTGGCAAAACTGCAAATACTCTGTATACTCTTTTGCTTACGCTTAATATTCTTGTATGGTTTTTAGTCTATACTATATATACATATTCCATGGTGCATGAGGTGAATCTGCCACGGCAGTCGATGTTTTTAGTATAATAATGATGGTGAACCTATAGTCTGAATTGCAATGTTGATTTGGGAGGTTCAACTTGCTAGGTCCATCCATAGTTTTTACAAGTTAGGCTTGGCTTACAGTGTTTGTTTAAGTGGTTTAATGTTGCCAAAGAAGTGTTGAAATATTTTTGGGTTTGGAGACCTTACTGCTTCACCAAAACAAACGATGTCCGACGTTGGCATGTTTAATGTGGGTAGTAGTACACTGAAATAGGGTTAGGCTTTTTAATCATATTTATAGGGTTAGGTGGGTCAGTTGAACTGATGAATTGATCATCGTCTAGAGTGAACAAGCTCCAAATATGTTGATTTGCGATTTGTGATTTGTGCGTGTATTTAAAATTCTAATCTTATATAATGACACGATGAGATTGGAGCTCCAATAAATTGTGGCTTGTGGTTGGAAGGATGCCCAAGAAATATGCAGGTAGTTAGCCTTAAAAGCATTTTCAATAAAGGTTATTAAAAATAAGAGTCGGTTCTTATTGAGTTTTATTATTGGACTTTGTTAACATGGTTGTTACATGTAAAAATTATTCTTAACAAAAAAAATATTAAATAAATATTAAGTAGTAGGAAGTTATTTATAAGATTCATTTATGAGTTTTTGAGAGTTGCACCATTGGAATAAAGAGGTACATAAAGTTAAAAGTGATAACGCGACATTGTGAAATTTACGACAAACAACTTATTGGAGTTGTACAATTGGAGAAGCTTATAGAGAATATATTTCAAAGTTAATAGTTGTGAACAACATAGACCATTTTTTTTTATCCAAGTTCAACTAAAAAATAAATTAGTTAAAATAATTATTAAAAAGTATATAGCTCTATTAGTCATAATATCTATTATATAAACCCAAATGTGCATTGCGGTGTAAAAAGAGTTAATGCTCGAACCAAAATTTTGGTGGTATTTGACTGCCGGTTGTTATTAATTAAAGTGACAAATAGTTGAAGTTGGAGAAGAATAAAGCTCTAAGAAGCTCAAGTACATTTGGTTGGTCTTCATAGCATACGCCCAAAAGAAAAAAGAGGACTTATCACCCAAAAAGATAAAAAGAAAAAGAAGAAAGAGGACCAGTAGAAATATTGCAATGATCTTTCTTTCTTTCTATCAATCTATGGCATTGCAATGATCTTTCTTCCTTTCTATCAATCTATGGCATAGTCTTAATTGACAACTTCCTTGCGGTGATGGTGATATTCTAGTCTGATGTAATTTTAAAATTTGCTACAACTCTACTACAATATTATTACCGTTTGTTAGGACAACTTATGACCCTTTATACAAGGATGTTTTCGATATTTTACAACAATTTAATTGTCTGCTCTGACCAAGTTTTAATGTCTCTGCTAGATTGTTAAGGTTTGCTGTCTCATGGAGTTAGTTGTAGAGCTTTTCTTAAAAAAAGAAAGAAAGAAAGTAATAGAGATTTTTCATAATTTGTTCCTCCATAATTGAATTATTATTTAAAATATAACAACAGCTGGAGACACAAAATCTAATTTATTATCGTCATAAAAATTATAGGAGAGTATCCAATGATCATTCATGACAATTGGTGATCCATTTCCTATTTTTAATAGTTGGACCATTTTTTTTTTCTCCCATTAGATTAATACAATTTTACTTTGGACAAATTGCATATAACCTCTCTTCACTTTGGAGTCTTTACATTTTACCCCTCTCATCTTTTGAATTTAGCAAAGGACCTCTTTAAACTTTCAGATATTTACAAAAACTCTCTTTATTAAGTTAACTGTTAAGTTTATCGTTAGTTAATTTTAAAAGACCCCTTCAAATCCGTTTAGCTTAAATATTGCTACATGTGCAGTGAGGTGGTAAGGATATTTTTGAAATTTCAAAATAAAAAGACATTTTTTAAATCAAGAAAAAATTATTAAAAAAAAAAATCCTACTTTCAATACAGTTCATATCCCCTATCCCCACTTTATATCTGTTTAGAATGCCCAAGCAAACATTTCTTTTGTTCTGCACAACTAATTATTATAGCTAATGCTAGAAACAAAAGACGAAAGGATTAAACCTAGATTATATTGGAAAGTTAGGACATATTGATATTATCAGATAGGGATTCGAATTGAATTTTCACAGTGTTCTGATGGGTTTTGAATTTTTTTTCTTTTTCTTAGATTTAAAAAAATGGCTTAATTTCTTATTTGAAATTTC
Organism: Biancaea sappan; assembly: GCA_037074585.1. Classification (NCBI taxonomy): domain Eukaryota; kingdom Viridiplantae; phylum Streptophyta; class Magnoliopsida; order Fabales; family Fabaceae; genus Biancaea; species Biancaea sappan. The sequence goes on along the minus strand of CM073498.1, from coordinate 4,517,621 downwards.
AAAATACCCTTGCACCTCAGTGTAATGTAGCAATATTAAAGCTGACCAAACATCAATTGGCGTGGATTAAACCACCGTTAGGTTAGTCACAGGAGGAGTGGTTAGATTTGAAATAGGTTTCTCTAAATTTATAGGCATAGGAACAACTGAGATGGCTGAAGCTTAGTCCTTATACATAAGCCTAGAGATTGCAAGATCCATCAACACAAGAAAATTGGAAATTGAAGTTGAATGTTAGGAGGTTTTCACACTCAAAACTGTGACAGAAATGAACTTCACCCTCTTGCCAGTCTAATTTCTAATTGTAGGCACCTAGTCTCCAAATTTGAGGATTTCAAAATCTACAAGATTACAAGGGAGCAAAACTATTTTGCAGATAATTTGGCCAAAGAAGCAAGGAAAAAATCACCTCTCGCTCAAAACATACTGTCATGCCCCTCAGCCTACTTAATGGATCTCATAATTAAAATGCTAAACTTATGCTCTGCGCTAATGCTATTTTGTTATTGTCACTCTATGTTCCACACTACTTACCCATTTAGGTGTGTCTAGATAACTGGTTGAATTACCCTCTTTTAATATCTTTTTCCACTTTTACCAGAAAAAACAAGTTGACCAAACATGAAAATATTTGATTGAACTATTGACGACTTAAGAATTAACCTAACAAAGATGGTCTGATGTACATATCTAAAAGCTTGAAGGACTCTTTTGTTAAGTTTAAAAAGTAAGAGGAAGGAAATGTAAAGACCCTGAAACTCAGAAGGGATTTTGTACAATTTGTCATTTTACTTTTCCAATCCTCTCCCTCCCTTCCTATATATATACCTCATTTCGAGCTTACGATTTTTTTTTTAAATGATACTTAAATTTCAATTCTCTCTCCCTTCGCGAATTTATTTAACTTAAATTTCAATTCTCTCTCCCTTCACGAATTTATTTCAATTCTGGCTCCCTTCATTCATTAAAAAATGATACTTAATTTCAATAAATTAATAGTCTAACAACTCTCATGACAACTCACTCTGAGGTTTGTGTTCTTGCAGAGACCACGAAAATCAAAATAACATCTTTTACTTGTCAACTAATTTGCGATAATATATATCCCTTAAAGCCAGATCTTTCAGTGTCTCATATATATTGATTGATTGAAGAGGTTCACATGCCACAAAAACAGTAAAACTCACATGATGTCAACATTAATCGATTCAATCCCTTCAAAATTTGAAGAGAGAGAGAGAGAGAGAGAGAGAGAGAGATTCTTAGCCACAAGGAATATGTTGTAAATATACAATAATCTTGCCAGAAGAGAGTGGAGAATTAATCAAAGGCATATTTCTTTTAGTATATTGATGCCTAAATGAAGGTTTACTTGCAATTCATTTTCAAATCCTAATTCAACCCATTGGAAATCTTTAGTGCTTCCATCTTTGGGTTTACAATAATTTTACTTTTGCCATTGCATGATGATGTGTGTATATATATATATAGGAATTTGAAGAAGTGGGTGCAAACCAAAAATAAAATAACAAGTAGAGACTTACCCAATGTTGAACCTAAATCCTCAGTTAAAATCTAAACATTAGCTCAGAAGCACTTATGAAACAATTTGATTTAAATTTTGAATTGTTTATTTTAGTTGTAAAACACAATGAGAAATTCCATGGCTATATATGTCACATCCTAAAAATTGAGCATGTGAAAAGATACTACTCATTTGATATAATTCTCAAACATACGTTATATACATATATTCTGTAAGGTTTTACGTTCAACCTTAATCATTCATTCCACACTACAGAATTATATTCATCTGATAAGCAAATATAGACATACATAGTCTGCTATTTCTATTTCATCGCAAGCCTAGGAGACCTATAGAAAATACAGAGCTTTTCTAATATCCACATTAATAAGTACTGGTGTCCCACCAGACAGAAATAGAGAGTAATCCCAAGGGGCTTCTAATCTTCAAATGGATACTCTTGTTCTTTGTTTTCTGTATCTGAAAAAAAATAATCATAGGGAGTGTGAGTTTATTTAAAAACTCAGTAAGTAAATAACTGTACTATATAAAATATCAAAAGTACAAATACCACATTTACTCATATAATTAATTGTCTTATACATCGAGTAGTATGGGACTCTAACCCTTTCAAACTCATGAATAAGATTTCATAGATATACACCGAGTAGTATGGGACTCTAACCCTTTCAAACTCGTAAATAAGATCTCATAGGTATACGCCGAGTAGTATGGGACTTTAACCCTTTCAACTCGTGTATAGGTTTCATAGATATGCACTGAGTAGTATGGGACTTTAACCCTTTCAAACTCGTGTATAAGATTTCTTAGATATACACCGAGTAGTATGAGACTTTAACCCTTTCACACTCGTGTATTAGATCCCGTAGATCTTTACTCATTAATAAATAGTGAGAATTCATCACATAGTACAATTGTCATGAAATAAATAATTTCTTCATACTCTTATTTCTATTGATCATCATATACTCCCATATGAAAAATTAATTGCTTATTATCCAAATAATATTGTAAATGGGACTTATATTGTACTTTGACTAGTAATATCAAATTAACTGAGCAAGGTTATTCACTCACCTTGATGTTTGTCCAAGTTTACCTTGTTCCACACTAGAATTTGTGTAGGAAAATTTCCTAGTAAAATATATTACAAGGAAACATAAGAAAGGAAACAAAATCACGAAAATACGTAAAATTTTCTGACTGCTACAGTAACGGGTTGCTACAGTACGGTTTGCTACAGTAACGGTTTGCTACAGTGCCGGTTCGCTACAGTAACGTTGACTGCTACAGTACCGTTGACTGCCGACACTACAGTGCTGCTACAGTAACCCCGAAGAAAATTTTCCAGATTTTGTTTCGAAATTTCTGGTCGCTACAGTAACTCGAATTTTTGCAGAAAAATCTTTCAAAAATTCATCCTTTCCTTTTTTGTTTCAAAACCAGAATTTCAACTCTTTTAACCGATTATAACTCAAATATAACTTCTAAAACTACTGAGATTCATGAATTATCATCAAAATCTTCAAGAACAAAACCTCCTCTGATCTTCTACATAAACTGAAATTTAAGGAAAATAATCGGATTAAAGCTTACCTTTGATCCTTACAAAGCTTTTGAACCGAACAAATAATCAGAAATTCTGAAGATCAAGGAAATGATTTGAGAAGAAAATGAAGAACTGAGAGAGAAATCTTTTCTGCTTCCTTCGGCTGAGTGAAAAAAATGAGGGTTACTATTGGAACTTTATATTAAATATTTCTAATGGGTTATTCAATAACCCATGGGTATCCATAACCCAACATCCAAACCCATCCAGTCAATTTACAATAAATGGATTAATTGACCATTCTGAAACCACTTTTCCATGAATTTCACCATTCTTAGAATATATCCCTCATTGTGCAAATATTTAGTCCAGTCATTTAACTCAATTTTCATAAATAATATTCAAAGAGAACAATTAAATATGAAAATTAAAAATGACCAAAATAAATAACTAAAGTAACGTTGTAGAATTCTAAAATACTCTTAAGCGAATTATATTCTGAAATTAACGGGTATTACAATATATATATATATATATATATGAATCTACTGGTATTCCAAGCAAAATTGTTAAGATTTCGATCTAAATCTTAAGATTTTATGATTTTAAATGATCTAAATGATTCTGATTCTATGTAAGATTTAAATATGTTAAGATCTCAGTAGGATATCGATTTAAATATTAAATCTTACGATTTTACGATTTTATCAATCTTATGATATTTTTTATTTTTATTTATTGATATGTTTCTAATCTATTAAGTTAATTGGAATGGAAAAAAAAGTCATTGAATTAACTTAAATTCTTACTAATACTACATAATTATAGTTTTACTACTCATAATTTATTCAATTTTTAACTTAATTTAATAAGGTTGACAAAGAGATATTATAGTATTGTAGGTTTTAAACAATTAATTGTTTATTTAATAAGAGAAAAAGAAATTTCTAAATACAATAGAAAGTGATGACAACTCTTTTTTTTTTTTACTAATTGAATGTTTTTGATTTATTTTACCTTTTGACTGATTTTAAGTAAAATATTAATCTTAACAACATTAAGTCCAAGCACACCCTTATGTTATTGACAAGATTTTTAATTGTTAAATTAAAATAAAGCTTAATGATCGATAACTTTATTTTGCTATAGATCTCACGTACAACTTAAACAAATTGACTGTGCTTGAACTAATGATTTATTCCCATAAAACAAAAGTAAATCCTTTTGGGATTCATTCAAGATTCAATTCACCTCTACGAAGATTCTGTATCAATCAAGTTTGATTTATCTTTCATAAAAAAAGAAGGTTTGATTTCTCTGAGTTAGTTTGATTTTTTTTAAAAAAAAGAGTATAAATAAATCACAATAATGTGAAAAAAAATCGCTTTCTAAATTTATCTAAACATATTTAATCTAGACAAAATTTAAAAATTCCCTTAATTGTAATAAAAAAATCTCAATAAAACAATAACTCTTTTTTTTTGTGCTTAATGTTTTATTTATTTATTTAATTTCTATCTCTTATTCCTTTTGTACTTTTCACTTTCCAATATACGAATAGTTATATCACAAACGCCTGCTGATTTGTGATTTGTCGAAGTTAATGGACTTGCAGTTACATTTTTTAATTTTGGATAGTGATTTGCAGTTGCATCAAAACATACCAAATTCTTATTATTAAAAAATAAAATAAAATCCTTTTCTTTATTATTATTTTTTTAATCGAGTTTGAATCTTGACAAGCATTATATTTATCAACTATTAAATAGGATAAGCCCCACGTATTAAGTGGGGCTCACATAAGATCCAATGATCTCTACTTGATAATCAGAGGAGCCCCCTCCTTTCTAATCGTGCTTTCTGCTACTCCTTCTTTCAAGCTTCAATCTTGAACCTTCGACCATTTCTCTACTCTCAAATGAAGAAGAAAAAGCGTGCACCTTCCAAATGACAACGAATCCACCCTCCTCCCTTCTTCCCTTCGCCTTCTCCTTCATCCTCATCGTTTTCCTCTCTCCTCCATTCCCAATCGCCGTCGACGGCCTCGGTTCTGCCTCCACCACCGCCATCACCTACGGCACCGGCGCCGTCTGCGGCATTCTTGCCGGCGAGTCCACCCAGAGGATCCAATGCTACCAAAACGGCCAAACTCTCCAAGTCCTCCCCAACGTCTCCTTCCAAGCCATCTCCGGCGGCCGGAGTTTCTTCTGCGGCCTCCGGTCCGGGGGGTTCACCCTCCATTGTTGGGACACCACAGATTCAAACAACTCAACGCTTCTGCCAAAACGTTTGTACTACAGCCCCACCGTCCAATTGACCGATCTATCGGTCGGAGATTCCCAGGTTTGTGCTAGAGAGGTGGATTCCGGTACCGTCAGGTGCTGGAGAGGAACAGACAGAAACGGGAACGAGTTTTCTTCGCCTAAGGAGTATCTTCGGTTTCGTGGGGTCACTTCTGGAAGTGGGTTTTCTTGTGGGATTTTGAGGCAAAACTACAGCGTTCAATGTTGGGGTCAGAGAGGAAGCACTGGGGTTGAAATTCAGAGACAGTTTAGGAATCTTTCGATGTCAAGCTTAGTTGCAGGGGAATCTCATGTTTGCGGTTTGACCATCAATGGGGCTTTAGCATGCAAAGGAAACAATAATTCTGGGCAATTGAATGTTCCTTTGGGTTCATCATCTTCTTCTTCAGAGTTCTCAGGTCTCGCATTGGGAGCGAATTTCACTTGTGCTATCAGAAGCAGGAACGGTCTGGTCGTGTGCTGGGGACAAATAACCAACGCGATCCAGAATGTTTCATTCGAGTCAATCGTTGCTGGTTTGGACTACGTTTGTGGGTTAACGACAGGAAACTTGTCTGTAAACTGCTGGGGACCTGGTTGGTCTTCAACAAATAATCTTGTTCTTCCATTGGGAATGGTAATCCCAGGTCCTTGTGTTGAAGATTCTTGTAGTTCTTGTGGTACGTATCCGAATTCCGAGGTTCTGTGTGATGGGTCTGGAAGCATATGTTATTCGTGCCAGACACAGAATCCACTTGCTGTACCGATACCACTAACCCCACCACCATCACCATCACCGTCATCATCATCTGAACCAAATTCTAAAGATAGTAACAGAACAGAATTGTTGGCGTTTCTGATTGTGGGATCAATCGGTGCTTTTGTGGGTCTCTGTTCAATTCTGTACTGCTTATGGGTTCTAACACGTCGTTTATTAAACCCCAAAGTCGACAATTCTGTACAACCCACACCCACAGAGCCCAATGGGGACGATGTTTTTCCCACCGTTTCTACCACAGACACGACCGTAAGATCATTCTCCAGCAAACGACAGAGTTCGCGGACAATAAGGAGCAGCCACAGAAGAAGCGGGTCGTCCTCGAAACTCGTGGACAAGGCAGAAAGCTTCACCTTCTCCGAACTCTCAGCCGCCACAGACAACTTCTCAGCACACCACAAAATCGGCGCAGGAAGCTTCAGCGTCGTCTACAGAGGCAAGCTTCAAGACGGGCGTGAAGTGGCCATCAAGAGAGGAGAAACCAGCGCGAAGAAGAAGAAGTTCCAAGAAATAGAAACCGCATTCGATTCGGAACTGGCACTACTATCCAGGCTTCACCACAAACACCTGGTGAGCTTAATCGGATTCTGCGACGAAAACGAGGAGAGACTTTTAGTGTACGAGTACATGCCCAACGGGTCCCTCCACGACCACTTACACAGCACTCACAACACAGAAAAAGCAAGCAGCGTCATAAACTCGTGGCGAATGAGGATCAAAATAGCACTGGACGCAGCCAGAGGGGTGGAATACCTTCACAACTACGCAGTACCCTCTATAATCCACAGAGACATAAAGTCATCGAACATACTCCTAGACTCAAATTGGAAGGCAAAAGTGTCAGATTTCGGATTATCTTTAATGGGTGATGAGTCAGAGCAAGAGGTGATGATATCAACGAAAGCAGTGGGAACAGTGGGGTACATTGACCCAGAGTACTATGTGATGAGCGTGTTGACTACAAAAAGCGATGTGTATGGACTGGGGGTGGTGATGCTGGAGCTGTTGACGGGGAAGAAGGCGGTGTTCAGAGAGGGGGAGGGAGATCCGGTGGGCGTGGTGGAGTATGCGGGGCGGAGGATCGCCGGAGGGGAGCTGTGGAGCGTTTTGGATTACAGAGTGGGAGAGGCAGGGGTGAACGAGAGTGAAGGAGTGGAGATAATGGCGTACACAGCGATGCAGTGTGTGAGTCTGGAAGGGAAGGGGAGGCCGAGTGCGAGTGATGTCGTGGGGAATCTGGAGAGGGCCTTGGCCTTCGTTGAAGGCAGCCCAGCCACCGGAAGCTTCTCTGCTCCTCCGTTTTCTTCCTCTGCACCTTTCGACTGAAACACCATTCATTCCTTCCTTTATCAGAATTCAACATATTATTATTCTTTCATTTTTCTCACTCTGCTGCCTTTTCTCATTGCTTTTCTTTCGAGTTAACCGGCTAGATTAGAGGTTTTTGATGTGAATTACCTCCATTCCTTCCTTCATCAAATTGGTTTTGTTTTCTTTCTATGCTCTTATTTCTTTGTAATTCCCCCTTCCCCTTCTCTCTCTGTCTCTTGACAGCAATTTTAGAAGCTTATGTTGTGAAAGTTATTTTTTGGGCTATGAATGTAAATGATTCCATTATAAAATGAAGATTATGAAGCTCTTTGAGCAATAGAAAAAAAAAAAAAAGGAGATAGGGATCAATAGTGGGTCAGGTTGTCCCTATCAACCAATCCAATTAGATCCAAACTATATATTTGGAGTTAGGTTGAGTTAAAAATTTTTAATTTGACTACTACTGGTTTGGGTAACGAGTTAAAAAATTTTTAACCTGAATCGTCAACTCGACCAAAGAAGAATAACTTAGATTCTTATTTTAAAAGCTTTTAGGGTTCGTGTATTTGCCTTATACCTCTGGTAATTGGTGCTTTTGACTCTCTTATCTTTGTTGCACTTCGTTTCGTCTTTGCATTGCACTTCTCTCCAATTTCCATCTTTTGATACTAACTCAACTTGTTTAACCTTGTCTCTCATTCGCACTTCTCCTTCTCATCTCAATCTCTTAGAGTCAAAACTCATCAACTCAAGTCTTCTCCATCACCATATGCGGTTTGCTCTCCACTCTCCAGCCACAAGTCTTTACTCCAATCTCGATTCTCATCAAAATTTGAATAAAATCATCTAACTACTCTTTGATCACAAACTCAAGCCTACACCTTCTCCACTCTTGGTGTCTTTCAATCTCAAACAAAAATGTACTTTCAAAACAAAAGGAAAAGAGGAAGGAGGAAAAAAAAAACAAGACGACTCGTCCCAACCCTCCATCCCATCAAAAATTTATGGACTTCGACTCAACTTGACCCTCTAATTCCTTGATCAATTTGGATTGAAAATTTCACTCAATCCCGTCCTAACTTGACTGCTGCTCACCCCTACATGAAGATATAAGTAGACTTCAAGCACATTGGTTATGTATCTCATATCTAAATCTATTGGCCACGTAAATGTGAAAGAATTGATCTTATAATTGTTTAATAAAATATAATTTTGAACAAAAAATCGGCGGATGTTAATAGCATATTTAAGGGGTGTGAGTGTGTTTATTTTATGACAAGGGGTTTAAACATGAACCCTTAATCCATAATACCATAATTTTATATTACTTGAGTTGTAAACTTTGTGGTGGGGATTATTTAGTTTGGCTTTTGGATTCTCAAATATAATTTTCGATACAAAAGTAATTGTTTAATTTAGCGTTTATCTCATCTCTCAAATAACATTTTGTTTTTATAAACTCTCGTTTACTTGAAGTAACTTTGACTTGCATTTAATCAAAATCAAGTTTAAAAATAAAGTTGATATAAAATCAAGTTTCTCGAATCCCAATTTAAACAAGTAACGCTGGTACATAGAATCTTATATTTTCAAGAAAGTGATTCTTAGGGATGTGATTCCCATAAACATGTCATCTCAATATTTGGTTTATTATAAATATTCTTGAAATTACTTTTTTATATTATTGGGAATCAGACATTCTTATATACGTTTGGTTCATGTTAATATTTCTAAGAATATTTGGTAATTTTTTGAAATTATCCTTATCAATTTTTAACATATAAAAACAATGTCGTTAAATTGGGCCAACTTGATAACATATTAACAAAATAAAAGTATTGGTAACATATTTATTTATGAGGGCCAAATTGAAAATTATTCGTATTTGAAGAACCAAATTGAAAAATAATTTTACAAATAACTAAATTGAGAAATATTTCATATTTAAGTGATTAAATTTAAAAACATCCATATGTGAAGAACTACATTATAAAGATAATTTTATGAGTGACTAAACTGACAAATATTACATATGTGAGGAATCAAATTAAAAAATATCTATATATGAAGGACCAAATTTAAAAAATAATTTTATGAGTTACTAAATTGAGAATATTATATTTGTGAGGGATCAAAATAGAGTTTTAGTTTTAATAATTAGAAATAGGAAATATAGATAAAATAATATTTTTTTTATTTTCTTACCTCACTTTTTTTCCGAAATAAAAAATGATGAGTATTTTGTAGGAATGTTTAATTTTTGAAAATATTGCATTCTCAAACATCATCTTTTAGAATCATATACTAAACTTGAAAAATGTACCCTTCTTATGAAACATTTTTAAAAATAATTTGACATTCTTACCTACTAGAGAGTCCCATAAGCTATGAGATTAATGTGGCATGAACGTGTTGGTAATAAATTAATAAATTAATTGGGGAATAATAGAGAGGCAAAATAAGAGATCAAGGACACGTTGAAGCACTTCACCAAAAAAAAAAAGGATACGTTGAAGCACATTAGATCAGTCCATTTTCAACGGAACTTGCCTATCTTACATTATTACACACAACACATGCTCATCTGTCCTATCCTATATAAATAAACCCTAATGAATTTCCACATTCTTTAAATATTAGATTTTTTTACTTTAAATATTAAAGTTGTTACAAAAATTTAAGCAAATAAAAAAAGATAAACAATGCAAAATTTGAAGAGAGCACACAAAAATGTACATAATTCGATTAGTATGACCTATGATTATGAACATAGAAAAAATATTATATTACTTATGAAAAAAGTTTTGAAGATACAGAATGCAGTGAAAAAATTGAATATGAATATATATAAAAAAACAAAAATATAACTGCTCATGAAATGAGTTGTTTTATTCGTCTCATAGACTTCTCAATTTTTCTCCTTTCATGTCATGCTCCTAAATGGAACGGCTCAGGTCATAATTCGGGTCCTCACATAATTTAAGTTACTCAACAAAAATTGATTTTTATTTTCACTTTTTTTCTTTTGCGGATTTACAAGATATTACAAGATATTATAATAAATTAATACTATGTTAACTGCTGAGCTTAAATTTATCTATTACTTGAATCACTTTTTATGAAGACGATGGATTTAAGTTAGTCCATGCAAAAGTGAAAAATACATGAGTTTAGATTTTCAGGAAAACAAGTTTAAATAGTAGTTTTATATCAATTTTCATAATACAGGCTCACGTGAGTACATAAAATCGAAAGGAGAGAAAGGATAGAGAAAATTATTTGTAACATAATCTTAAAAAACTGACAAAATTATCATTAGAATTTGTGACATTTGTTTGTGTCCGGACTCCAGCATTAAACTAATTACTTGTTTATTTTTAATAATTTTCCATAGAATTATATATATGATGAATCAAGCTTACTTCTTAAAGAAGACAACCTAATTAACTAATGATCTAATTAAACCTCGCCCGTGAGTCGTGACACGTTAAGTTGGGTGCCTCCCATTTTAATAGGACTAATTTTGTCTTTGTGTGAATGAACCAGGTATATATATATATATATATATATAAACGTTCTTTTGATTAAGTTTACCTGTAAAATTCAAAAATGAAATTAATCATGGATATATGAACATTATAATTTTAAATGCATCAAATCCATGTGAAAGAATGCGCTCTTAAAACTATTTGATTAAGAACTAATTTGAAGAAACTTTGAAAATACACTAATTACAATAACAATTGTTGAGTGCCTTGAATTATATATGTGACAAATTGAATTATGATTCGATCAAATATTTTTGGTAATGCGACTTGAAAGGAGAAAAACTTAAAGAACCATGAGACGAGTAAAGCGAGGATCAATAGGATACATGTTCATTTTCGATTCCATGTTCATTTTGGGAGCCCATTGTGTATGGTATGAAGTGACCAATTTTGTGTTTTCTTTTGACATGTGCAGTTATGTATTTGAATTTTTGATATGAATGTTCATTTTCAGTTCCATATTGTAATGTACTTGAAACACTTTACTTAAAAAAATATAATACTTTTTTTTGCTCTTAGATATAGTCATATTAAATGAACCACGTTAAATTCGTCTGTTTTTTACATTTTTTTTATCGTTTATTATCTCTATTTATGTGTTCATTCCATAACAACAACAAAAGTTAATATTATTGAAAAAAATACATGACACAATTATGTTTTTAAATATTTATTTATTAATGTAGCAAAAAAAAACTTCTTTCTTAAATAAGTTGCGTTGAATTAAGGTAGCTAGGTGTGTCATTGTCAGGTATCACCGTCTAACTATCAAATTCCCTCGAAACCTTCGTTCTCTGCACAATTTCCATGCCAATTATTATTTTTGGCTCACTTTGAAATTAAGCTCCTACCAACGAAGCCTAGCACCTCCTCAGTTGTTATAGATATTTTATGATGAAAACGTGGTTGTCGATCCCTTTCAATATATTCTGTGTTTTTTTTAATATATACACTCCCTGTATATAGTTACATGCATCATCATCATCATCATCATCATCAAAATAAAAATAATTTTGTAAGAGAAGGGATGGACGTTGAATAAATTGAATCAAATTAAAGATGAAGATGATGATGATTAAGGAAGTGAAAGGCCATGAGGAGCCTCACAGACTTGTAGCGTTCGCCGCCGCGGTTATGCAAGGGAACAGCTCGAATGCCGGACCTGAGCTCCGAGACAGGAAGACAAGTTTGCCCTCCGAAGTCGTGCTTGCCGGAGGTGTCGTACTCCAGAGCTTCAAGGCGAAGTAGGGCTAATTCTGGAACTCTCAGATCAAAACGGAACTCCTCCTCCCACACAGGAACCCACTGATCCTCTATCGCCTTCGTCCTCTTCATCGCTGTTGCGTCTGCTCCCACTCCGCATATCCCTACCTGCACTCTCCATCATCCTATTCATATATATATATATATATATATTCATCTACCCTATATAACTGTGATACTTAAAAATAATGGAAAAGTCTGTGTATGCAGAGGTTGATTTTACAGTTGAATGATAAAAGTTTATGGAGCTTCATCTTTTGAGGTATTGAGTTTTTTAATTATTAGATTCCTCGAATTATATTAAGAAAAGGAAAAGTCTAAGGATATTTTTATGTTTTTAAAGG